>CM059222.1:28257608-28927608 GCA_030347435.1 Clarias fuscus | reverse complement strand
CACTGCAGAAGGTGATGTCTCAGCAAGTGAAACTATCTTAAATTTAGTCGAATTCATCTGAAATTTCTTGATATATGATTTCAACATACCAAATATAAGATAATTAAGCTCATTTCTGGACGAATGTAACTTTTTGGCGAGTAATATTCTCGTTTTATCTGCGGTTAACTTTGCTAGTTTTAAGCATTTATTTCTTAAAAGTAGCACAAATGATCTTAGTGAGTATCATCATGGCTGTGATGCGGTCGTAGGGACGAGGGCTCAGTCGCAGTACAGAAGATATCACAGCCGTGCTGATATTCAGCACAACAGCACTGAACTCTAGTGTGATATTGGTTTTACACAAACAGCTCATTAGCCTTTATGTTTGGAGAAGCCAGTAGCAGTGTTGCAGAACTGCAGACGAGTCTTTGTGAGTTCTGCAGTAAGTCTTTAAAACCTTATTTATGGCTACATCACTTCTGTCTTGTATACAAGCGCCGCCCCTTTCCATGGTGCATGATGAGATCTGACTGGTTCAGGAAATACAATTCATCACTTACACTTCTCTCTCTTCTCACCTCTCTCATTTCTTTCTCCAGCCTGAAGTCGGGCAGTGTCTCCAGACAGAAGATGACGATGGACACGACGATGACCATGACGCTAATGATGGCGATGATGCGGGCACCACCTGATGACTCGGGGTGCTCGAAGAGCATCCACAGCTTCCTCTGGACCTCATTCTGTGGCAGCGGCCTCGGCTCCTCTTTAGGGAAACCCTCATCTTCCCTGAAACGCATCATGACCTCTTCGCCGAGCTCGTAGAAGCGCAGCTCGTCCATGAAGATGTCCAGAGGCACATTGGCAGGCCGGCGTAGACGTCCGCCTGACTGGTAGAAGTACAGGATGGCATCAAAGCAGAAGCGGTTCCGGTCCAGGAAGAGCTCGTTGCGGAGCGGGTCAAAATAGCGTAGGCGGCGCTGCGGATCACCGAGCAGTGAGTTGGGGAACTGGGCTAATGTGCGTAGTTGCGTCTCATACCTCATCCCTGAGACATTGATGGCCAGACGCTCGCTCAGCGCCCATCCTCCTGACCTACGACTCTCTCTCTTTCCCTTGTCCTTCTTCACTCCTTCATTTTCCTTCTCATCCTTTTCAGCCTTGTTGCGTTGTTCTTTGCTCCTCTTGTCGCTCTCGTTCTCTGCTGTCCTACTGGCGTCTCCTCCTCCACGCCTGTCCATCTTGACTCCCTTACCAGCGCCTCACAGTGTTGGTCCAGGCTGGATGTTTCTCACTGCAAGAGCAGAAATGTAATCATGTCACTTGAGCATGATACTCACAGGCCAAAGTGTATCCCTCATGCCAAACAAGACAACCACATAGTGTGTGATCAGAGCATGCGGCAAACTCAAACACACACTGCAGATATTAAATCTTGCTTCACTTACTCTTACTCTTAAGTGCTTACTTTGGCTATTTCTGACTAGAACATACCTATGCCCGCATTAGAATTTGCTTTGACTTTACATTTGAAGTGAACGTTACATTCAGAAGTGAACAGTTTATTGAGTCCTGATTGGTAAACGGAAAGCATTTTTAAAGTTAATTAGCATGCAGAAATATACACTGATAAGCCATTTCATTGAAACCCTCTGCCTAATATTGTGTAGGTCCCCATGGACAGCCCTGGACACAACATGACACAGCCTCAGAAGCTGTGCTATGGTATCTGGCACCAAGACATTAGCAACAGATAAGTCCTTGGATCTGACCAGGCCTTGTGTGTCCAACACGTCTCAATCAGAATATCTGAGATCTGAGAAATTTGGAGGTCAAGTCAACATCTTGAACTCAATGTCATCAGGGAAGGAGTATAACTTGGTCTGCAACAGTGTTTAGGTAGGAGGTTCATGTCAAAGTAAAATCCACATGAATGGCCGGACATCGTAGAGCATCGACCGGAGGATCACACTGGCTCTTGGCCACGCATGATCCTGTCGATTGATCCTTCTATGGAGCATTATTGGTAGATACCAACCAGTGCAGACCAGGATCCCTCCACAAGCCCTGCTTTAGCCCTGCTGAACCCTCCATCTAGACGTCACAAAATCTAACGTTTCTTACTGTCGCTCAGATCCTTACACTTGCCCATTTTTCCTGCATCCAACACACCAACTTTGAGAACCGACTCTTCATTTGCTGCCTAATATATCGCACCCCCTTGATGATATATGAGGAAACTGATTATAATGGCAAAGGCTGAACATTTCCAAATTAAGTCAATGCTTACAATGTGAGTTTTGTCAAAATAAATGTCTTTTTGAAAACATGCATTATATTTTATGTTTTAAATATGATAAGACAATTTTATTAGCGCACAGCTACTATGAGCTAGCGCAACTCAAATGCCGCAGTGGTTGAGCAACACATGAAAACACACATGGTGATATTGTGTAACTGCTGCTAGTTAAAATTGTTCAATTAAACTATTTGAAACAATTGAAAGTGTTTTGTTTTTTTTAAACACGAATACACTTTGCATATAATATTAGATTTCTGACCTTTAGATTTCAAAAGAATCGCAAAACTTACAGGCAACTTATTCCCAAACTGTAAATATAATATAAAATAAATATAAAATATGACACTGAAAGACATTTTGGTCAAAAGTTATAGGTAGTAAAAGGAAAAGGTCTTTTGAAGGGCAAAGTTTTAAATTTGCAATATACACACGTGGACAAAATTGTTGGTACCCTTCGGTCAATGAAAGAAAAACCCACAATGGTCACAGAAATAACTTTAATCTGACAAAAGTAATGATAAATAAGAATTCTATGAATGTTAACCAATGAAAGTCAGACATTGCTTTTCAACCATGCTTCAACGGAATTATAAAAAAAAAATGAACTCATGGAACAGGCCTGGACAAAAATGATGGTACCCCTAATTTAATAGTTTGTTGCACAACCTTTTGAGGCAATCACTGCAATCAAACGATTCCTGTAACTGTCAATGAGACTTCTGCACCTCTCTGCCGGTATTTTTGCCCACTCCTCATGAGCAAGCTGCTCCAGTTGTTTCCGGTTTGAAGGGTGCCTTTTCCAGACGGCATGTTTCAGCTCCTTCCAAAGATGCTCAATAGGATTGAGGTCAGGACTCATAGAAGGCCACTTTAGAATAGTCCAATGTTTTCCTCTTAGCCATTCCTGGGTGTTTTTAGCTGTGTGTTTTGGGTCATTGTCCTGTTGCAAGACCCATGACCTGCGACTGAGACCCAGCTTTCTGACACTGGCCAGCACATTTCTCTCTAGAATCCCTTGATAGTCTTGAGATTTCATTGTACCCTGCACAGATTCAAGACACCCTGTGCCAGATGCAGCAAAGCAGCCCCAGAACATAACAGAGCCTCCTCCATGTTTCACAGTAGGGACAGTGTTCTTTTCTTCATATGCTTCATTTTTCCGTCTGTGAACATAGAGCTGATGTGCTTTGGCAGAAAGTTCCATTTTTGTCTCATCTGTCCATAGGACATTCTCCCCGAAGCTTTGTGGCTTGTCAACATGTAGTTTGGCATATTCCAGTCTGGCTTTTTTATGATTTGTTTTCAACAATGGTGTCCTCCTTGGTCGTCTCCCATGTAGTCCACTTTGGCTCAAACAACGACGGATGGTGCGATCTGACACTGATGTTCCTTGAGCATGAAGTTCACCTTGGATCTCATTAGAAGTCTTTCTGGGCTCTTTTGTTACCATTCGGATTATCCGTCTCTTTGATTTGTCATCAATTTTCCTCCTGCGGCCACGTCCAGGGAGGTCGGCTACAGTCCCATGGATCTTAAATTTCTGAATAATATGTGCAACTGTAGTCACAGGAACATCTAGCTGCTTGGAGATGGTCTTATAGCCTTTACCTTTAACATGCTTGTCTATAATTTTCTTTCGAATCTCCTGAGACAACTCTTTCCTTCGCTTCCTCTGGTCCATGTTGAGTGTGGTACATACCATGTCACCAAACAACACAGTGACTACCTGGAGCCCTATATATAGGCCCACTGACTGATTACAAGATTGTAGACACCTGTGATGCTAATTAGTGGACACACCTTGAATTAACATGTCCCTTTGGTCACATTATTTTCAGTATTTTCTAGGGGTACCATCATTTTTGTCCAGTCCTGATCCATGAGTTTATTTTTTAAAATAATTCTGTTGAAGCATGGTTGAAAAGCAATGTCAGACTTTCATTGGTTAACATTCATAGAATTTTTTTAAATTATTACTTTTGTCAGATTAAAGTTATTTCTGTGACCATTGTGAGTTTGTCTTTCATTGACCGAAGGGTACCAACAATTTTGTCCACGTGTGTATATATTAACATTAAACATTCACTACCATAATGCCCAGAAATGAGAAAAATCATTAACAATATTTACAATATTTCAATAAAGTGTGTTATGATATACGTTATTTTATCATCTGGTAGCAATTTAGCACCCAATGCTTCTCAGAACGTTATCACCCTACACAAAAAATATATACAACCGTAATTGTTAATATTTAAACATATCTTGTCATTTGCAAAAACACTCACACACACACACACACACACTGTCACACTGTGTGAACTGTAAACACTATAATCCTCTGAAGCATGTTGACAGAACAGTGTCAAATGTTAAATGTTAGTGCACAGGTCACACACACGCACACACACGTTTCCATTTATGGAGTTTTAGAAGTATATATTTTTTAAACACAGACTGCTGTTGAAATCTTTTCCCACGATCAGGTGTTTGGTTAGAATGAGTTCTCGTAGCTCTACTCACAATGAGCTGAATAAAGAAAAGGGAAGAAAAAAAAAGCAAGCTTGAGGACGCAGACTCTAGAGGTCGAGTGCCGGCACTGTATCAGTCTAGCGCCTGTATTAGATGTAGACTAAATCACGCTCTCTGTTTTCTTGACTACGTCCACAACACCGCGAGCCGCGTGTCCCTGCACCTCCGTGTCCATCAGCCTGTCCCCGTCCTACAGAGGGCGTCCTGTTTCCCTGCCTCAGCCCAGTGGCACACGCAGAAGCTGTTTAGTGGACACCACCTCTCATGTCTCTCGGGTCTCTCGGGTCTCTCGTCTCTCGCTGCTCCTTCGACTTCGGGAATGCTGTCATGTCGAAATTCAATCCCGGTTCCATCACCGCGAGCTCCCCGTACACGCTAGGCCTAATTTAGAAGGTCACACTAGTCTCCTCTTCCTGCTGTGTCTTCCTTCTGCTGTTACTATTTCATAATCGTTCTTCTTTATTCTACATGCACTGATCTACAACCGGGGACAAATTATGGCTCTGAGTAAGAGCCATCTAAGTAAACCTAATGGACATACCAACCTCAGATCGCAACTTTTTTGGAAAGAAAACGTGTTTTGGGACGTGGAAACTTTTATCTTTTATGCATCGATGTATCGATATCAGGAAAGAAAAGGCGCCATCGTGACGTCGCCAGTATTTATTATTCGCTGTTACTCAGTGTGTTCTTAGATACACTTCTGTTGGATATGATACAAAGCAAGATGATACAGTAGAGTATGATACAATACGATATTACGCAATATGCAATAATACAATGTGATACAATAGAATATAATATGATATGATTACGATACGATATGACACATACAATATGACATGATATAATATGATATGATATGATATGACGTGTTAAAAAAGAATTTAATATGATACGATGCGATACAATACAATATGAAATGATGCAATGTGATGAAATATAATACAATATAATATGAAGTAACAAAATCCAATACCATATGATATGATGCAGTATGACACAATATAAAAAATATATCATATAATGTAATATGATACAACACGCATATAATATGATATTCTGTTAAGATGGGATAGAATACAAAACAAATCAACGGCGGTCTAAGCTCCTCCCTCTCAGGAACCACCATTGCCATGGTAACAGTGATTACTCGTGCCCATGGTATAAGCTAGTTGAGGTGGTATATGGTGTGTATTTCACTTTGTCCAACCTTGCATCACTGACACACTGTGTTGTGTGAGCTCAAAGGACCTCATTGTAGGTAACTTTTGTTACCTGAAGTTTGAAGTGAGCAGATGTACTTCAACAACAATTAGCCTCCTGTGGGAGGAAACCAGAGTACCCGGAGGAAAACCCAGCAAGAACACGGAGGACATGCAAACTCCACGCACCACGGACCCGAGGCGAGACTCGACCCCTGAGCCTGGAGATGCGAGGTCTCAATGTTAACCGCTTCACCACCGTGCCACCTATTTTAAATTCGACCAATTAGACGGAAATGTGCGAGACCTGCTATCAATCATGTTGGAATTAAAAGATCAACAACTCCCTTCCCCAAGACCCTCAATGCAGCAACGACCCACACATCCAGTCACCTGACAGACCTGTCACATGAGCCAATGTGCCCCTTTCTTTCTTAGCCCCTCCCCAAAACTTACCTGTTCATCTGTTAAAACTTCACACCTCCATGACTGACCTCGGTACTCTGCGAGGTCTTGCCTCATCGTGTCTCATGCGTCATCCAGTGACGATTCCTTTACACCGACACATTGGATCCGATTGATATTCCAATTTCGCGAGTTTAATCCTTGACTGTTGGACGATCGTCTGACTCTGAACTTGCTGTGTCCTTTTGACTTGTCCCTACATTTGCATGCAAACCCCGTGCGATCCTGTGACGACCACAACATTTGAGTAATATCGCACAACATTGACACTGAATTGTATAAGATATCAATTAAAGAGATACATTCACTATATACCTTCAGTAACCACTTTATACACCTCAAAGACGCCGTGTGTCCAGAGCCAGAATGACAGGATATGACTTTCATTCTAATTATAAAATTTATTCTAATTATAAATAAGATGATCATTTTATTGTTATTGCTAAGAAGTGATTCCTTCAGATAGCAGAGGCATTAGTTACATTCTGTATTTATCAGTCGCGCTAAGAGATATCATCAGTTATCATGCTAGCTGTAGTTTGTGTTCCTACAGTGCCTCGCAAAAGTATTCACACCCCTTGAACTATTCCACATTTTGTCATGTTACAACCACAAATGTAAATGTAATTTATTTGGGATTTTATGTGATGGACCAACACAAACTGCAGCATAATTGTGTAGTGGAAGGAAAATGTTTTCAATTTGTCTTTTATAAACAAATATCTGAAAAGTGTCACGTGCATTTGTATTCACCCCCCTTTACTCTGATACCCCTGACTAAAATCCAGTGGAACCAATTAGATGTAAATGACAAAATGTGAAAAAGTTCAAGGGGTATGAACACTTTTGCAAGGCGCTGTATTTATTTTGAGAAGTCTGACTTTAAATGCCTAAATGTAAAATGTAAATGCATGTGTGTGGATTGGCACCCCGATGGATTTGCACTCCGTCCAGGGTGTACCCCGCCTCGTGCCCTAAGTCTCCTGGGATACGCCCCAGGCCCCCCCGCCCCCCCCCCCCCCCCCCCCCCCCCCCCGCCCCCGTGACCCTGAATACAGGATAAAGTGCTATAGATGATGAGTGAGTGATTTACAGGATACATGTGGTGGGAAGGTAGTTAGCACTGTCACTTTGCACCGCCAGGGTTGGGGTTCAGATCTCACATACAGTCTATGTTTGGGAAGGTTGCATCTTCTCCATATGAGTATTGCTTGTACTGTAGGTTCCAAAAGGTTGGAGTCCTCAACAGCCTCAGGCTTGAAGTCATAGGTCACAGATGAGGCCTCTTTTATCGTTTCATTCATGTTTCAGTCTGTGACACTGACATTCAAGTCTAAATTCCACAGTAATTTATAAATAATGACAGTTTTATTTAAAGTATCTAACCTTTAGTTTTACTCGATCCCTCTATATGAGTCAGTGTTGTAAGAGGATTCAAAGTAAGGCCTAAATGTCACTGAGGCCCTCTAGTGTTAGGCTGCAGTACAACTTTTAACCTGCCTGTGTTCGTGTTTGTGACTGGATAAGCCAAACTGAAAATTTTATTTATCTTTACAATTTTTATCTTTATTTAAAATTTCCTCATAATACTGTATCTTACCCAGTATTTTTTGTGTCATAGTAAATATTGTACAATACATTTCATTTTATTTAATTTAATTTAATTTTATTTTATTTTATTTAATATATACACTGTATATATAAGACTGTGATTGTTTTTCCACGGCCACCTCATGGGAAAAGCGGTATATATACTGAATGATGATACGTAATCTGAAACATAACTGCTCACAACATCACTTTTACTGACCATTTTGCTTTAATTTATGATGCAGGTTTAACTTCAGGCGACAACCTAAGTACTGCCAAAATTTCATTCAGTTCTGTTCAGCCCAGTTTTGCACGATGCTGTGACAAAATCTGGCAGGACAGACATACAGACAGACAGAAATTTTTCTAAAACAGGTTTTGGGTCCTCCAGTGTGTGAAATGTTGTATATGTCATAAATATGAAGAAATGGTTGAAAGAGTGAGTTCTGATCAATGTACAGACAAAACCTTTCTTTCATTTATATCAATTATGAATTATAATCAATAATTGTTTTTATAGTTTTAGCGTCTAAAAGATATTGATGTTATTGAGAATCTGATTTAATTCATGAAAAAAAAAATTTAGACAAAAAGGATATGATCAAAGTGACAATACATGTTTGTATCTGCGAAAGTTCGTAACTTTAAAGTTTGTATGTAGGGAATATACTGTATATGTTCATTTATTTCTTTTCTCTTTTTTTTTTTAAACACAGCAAATGGCACAAAAAATGGCAAAAATTCTTTGAGGTTTTAAGTAAGAAAATGTATTTCATGATTGAAAGTGCACACTACTGTACATTTTCTGAACATATACAGTACCAGTAATGTGTGTGTTACGTTCATTTAAATCATTTTTGGCATCAGCAAAACTCTCAGTCGCAGCACAATGATCCATTTTTTGTTTCCGTTTGTACGACCACGTGGTTTTCAATTATGTCAACATCAATTTTTTTTTTTTTATTAGATGTAATCAATTTTGGGACAGTTATACGAAACGAGTAGCACTGATGACACTTCCTGTAGACGCTTCCTTCGCACAAAATTGCAAAAATAAATGTTGACGTTTGTCAACAAATGAAGCGCGACACCGGACGTAGCCTTTGTGTTTGTCCAGAGCTCTTCATCTGTCGTGGCCTTTCATGCAGGAACCATTTCAAATTGTCATATGCATTTAAAAATAAGAGAATCTTTTATGTAACATGTAATTTTATGTGTCATGATTTTAGTGTTTAATCGTGTTTCTTTTTATAAGACATTGACATTCTTGTGAATCAGATTTATTTCATGAAAGAAAGAAAGAAAGAAAGAAAGAAAAAATCTTAGATGGAAAGTTTATGGCCCCACTTTAATGTACTGTTTGATCAAAGTGCCCAGACATTTCATTGAACTTATCCTTTAAAAAAAAAAAATCAAATGCTACTATTATAAATATATATATTGAACATTAAAGTAAGAACATTTATTTCCTGACTGAAAGTGCATACTGCTGAACATAAACCAGTCATGTGTGTGTGTGTGTGTGTGTGTGTGTGCATTGAAATGGCCGTTAGCATCAGCGACACTCGCAGTCACGCCACTCTCCAGCGTGTTTTGTGGAATGACGTATTTATCGTTTTTGTCTCCCTCTCGCGGCGGCTCCGTGTAACTGCACAGTGTGTGTCTTTTGCGGAAGAGATTCCAGTAAATCACCTGACTGTATTTCGCTTCCTAACAGCAGTTGTGCGGAAATCAAGCTGCAGGCGAACATGGCGAGCGGACAGAGATACCGGGACAAGGTGGTGATTGTGACCGGGGGGTCGAAAGGCATCGGCCGGGGCGTCGTTAAAGTCTTCGGTAAGTGTGTGTTTGAGTGTGTGTGTGTGTGTGTGTGTGTGTGTGTGTGCAGGACCGACATGCGGAGAGAGAGAGAGAGACGATTTGAGTTCATGATAAAGTGTTAATAAATAAAAACTCTGCTGATTTGCTTTCAGTGCAGAACGGAGCTAAAGTCGTGTTCTGTGCCAGAGGAGGTGAGAAATGACTCTGAGTTTCTTTATTTATTTCTGTTTGTTTATCATAACTTTGTTTAATTATTGACTATTGTCTTTGTAAGAAAAAAGAAAAAAGAAAAAAAACCCCACTGATTATTGAGGCTGATTTTATACCCCAGTGTGTACACTACACTAGTGCATACAAGTTACTTTAGTTATACAGCGGAACCTCGGCGTACGAGTTCTTCAGGTGAAATTTCATATTGTGGAACTCGTCGTCCCATAGGAAATAATGTAAGTGCAGATAATCCGTTCCAGCCGCCCCAGATATTATTAATATTACCAATTTCCAACATTATAATCGTATTCCTGCATATAGAAACAATCGGAACATTTACAAGAGACGTGTAAGTGAAGTCAAATCTGACATTAAATCTCACTTAACATTCATTTATGATTCCTCTCGGCACCGGCTGGTTTAAAAAAACAAAAACCAAACTGAAAGCGGCTCCCTTTTCTCCTCGATAACGCTCATGTGACCCGCGGCGCTACGCCTTCACTAAATCTCACACAAAATGCAAATGAATAAATAAATAAACGTCCGTTAGCTCCCTTCACTCGGCTCTCCGCTGATGTGGCTTGACTTTTTGAACGTTTCCGGGACGACGTACGCGCAGCTTAGCTGGCATTAGGTTCGTCTCAGTTCCGTCTCTTGTATGCTGGAAATGCACATTTCTTGCAAATGTTCAGTTCTTAAGTTCTTTAGGTCCTCGTCTGCCATGATAAAAACGCAGGTTCTTTTCCCAGCCGTTGCCCAAACCCCAAACACTGGCATCCAGTTTTTACGTTGAGTGTATTGATTGTATGGTTGAAAGACAGCTGAGAGACAAACAACGATATAACAGTGCACTATGTAGGTGACCTATGTAGGATGTATAATGTTATGGGAGAATAAACCTGAATTTGGCTGAAAAATGGCTCACTAGTGCAAAATAATTGAGGAAACTAGCTCCCTTTGTAAAACACTGTGCCGTGTGTAAGCATAGAAGTCTAGAATAGTTAGTGTAGTGCACTGTGTAGGGCACAGTTATAGCTACTGTGAGACCGTAGTGCACTTGTGCTTAGGGAAACCACAGATCTGTTTATCGCATGGGACAAAGTTCCCTAAAGTCACACGTTGTGGTTATTTAAACAGAAACACCCGAAGCTTGACGTGCGCAAAATCACATGACGATGATGATGATATGAAAGGGTTTTTTTTTTTCTTCTTCTTTTTTAAAAATTTTTTTTACACACTGTTCATTTTATGCACAATAAATTTTTTCACATTTAATCTACATAATACATTTATTAATGCATAATCTATTTATGTTTATATATCTGTAGAACATTGTTTTATTAAATGAACTCTGCGGGGTCTTTTTATATTTATGTAAATTTGTCTTAAGTTGACTTTGCCAATGTTGTAGCTAAGACATTTTTAATTATTCCTATAGAGCACGAACTGAGCTTTCATAATGCGGCTGATGTAAATGTAGCAGAATCACGTGCAACTCTTACACTTGTGCCAAAATACACAAATACACTGTCAGTATTTTGTAACCTAACCTATTTAATGCGCTTTCCAGCGGAGGAGACGTCCTTGTTATTGCACACGGTGCGTAATAACGCTGTGTACTGTGCAATATGTACTGCGTTGAAATTGGAACATTCACTATCGAGTGAGAGATCGGAGTTGAATTTGAGATCATGCACCAAGAATCCCACCCGTTTCTAGGTCTATGTGTCATGGGTATCTACACACGCCGCTTTAGGATCTTAAGAATAATTGTCATTAGGATCACTATGTAGTGCACTCGTAGTGAGAGAATGGAGCTGAATTTAATGACTCGAGCAGAAAAAAAAAAAACAAAGCTTTTATTTGGGGTAAAGAGACTGATGTGCCTAACGTTTTACTGCACAGCAATTATTTCACTGACTTGACGTTATTTTTCCTCGGGACTCCCACTGATGTTTCATCTGTTAACACACACACACACTCAGGTTCCACACACAAAAACAAGGTTCACTGCGGCCGTGGAGAGAAACCGCTCCTCACACACAAACATGCACACGTTTACTCGTCACACAGAGACTGACACACCCACACGTCTCTCACACACACACCCACGCACACACACACACACATACACTAACTCACTCAACATATATTTTTTGTGCTTGGGTGCTTGGGCCCGCTCATCATTACCTGCAACTATATTTCCTTCTTTTTCTCCTGCACCAGCTCAGGCCGGTAAACAGCTGGAGGAAGAGCTCAATAAGGCGGGGCCAGGGTCGTGTCTCTTCCTGCCCTGCGACATCTCTAAAGAAGAGGACATTAAGGTGCGTCTCACACGCCGGACGTGTAACGGGGTCTTGAGTTTTATTACAGAGTTTTGTTACAGTAGAGTGTTTGTGTTTATTCCTCAGACGCTGATCTCCACGACCGTCGAGCGCTTCGGACAGATCGACTGTCTGGTGAATAACGCAGGCTGGCGTAAGTGTCCGACTTTCACTGACTTTATTCTCACTCACACCTCGACACTGCTGAATTCTGGGCTCTGATTGGTGAATGTTTCTGAGCTCATTAGGGTTGATAAGGCAAACGTCACTTAATTTATCTGTAATAATTAACAATAACAAGATGCACGTTTTTCTCAGTTTAAGTTTTATATAAGCGGTTAAAAAACGGGACAGTTAGTGATGTGAGAAACTAATAAAGCACGAGCAGGCTCGATTCAGATTTTTTTGGTCAGATCGGATTTACAGGTCATGAGGACTCAAATTCATAATTACAATTGATTCTAATGTGGACACGTCTGTCCTCTGAAGCGGCATGTCCAGCGCTCGTCCACTTCAAACGGTGGATTAGATTTTAGCAGAGACATGCTTGTGGTTTTGCTCAGGAGACGGCGAGCGGTTAGTCGACTGTGTTTATTGAGCTCCAGATGAAGAAAGAGGGCCAGACGCCTCGCTTTAGCAGTTTTAGCAGCTGTTGCTGGGACTGCAATGAAATTCCAGAGCTGCCAGTGCTGACTGATGACGTCGGCGAGCGCCCTGACCACATGACATATCAGTATCATATATGTATCCGATCTAGGAGCACACCTGCAAGTGATCAGGTTTGTGCGTTCAGACAGCCCTAGAAAAAAACTCAGTGTCACATTAGGGAGAAAACTGGAACTGAGTCACTTAAGGCTGGTAATTTGAACATAGCTGTAGCCGAAACAGGTTTAAAAAACATTAAAGCTGTCAAAAAATCCTTTTGTCTCTCTGCCCTGATATGAAGGTTGCTAAAAATACATTGTCAAACACTGCGCATCCGCTGAACAGCCAGTGCGTCGTCTTGTGGTGTACAAATCAATAAATATGTGTACTACAGAAAAATATGGTGCAAAACAAACATTACCGGTTAATGTGGTTAAATTCTTTGCACCAATTAATCTATTAATTATTATTTGTCCCTAATGTTCATTCAAATACTTTGAGATATATATATATATATATATATATATACACAGTGGAACCTTGGATTATGAGCATAATTCGTTCCGGAAGCGGGCTCGTATTCCAAAACACTCGTAAACCAAATCAAATCTTCCCATAAGAAATAATGAAAACTCATATAATTCATTCCACAGCCCAAAAAAATAAATACAGAAAAATAATTAATACAATATATAAAGTAAAAATAAAACAAATTAACCTGCACTTTACCTTTAAAAAAAGTTAAGTGTTTCTGTTTGTGCGCTCAGGCGCCATGTATTTGTGTGTGTATTTGTGTGTATGTATGTGTGTATGTGTGTATGTGTGGAATTAGCCCCTTCCCTCGCCTCATCTTACACAGTAAAACTCCTCCTCCCTCCCCCCACCTCGCTTTTTAAGTTTCACAACAAACACACACACAACGGAAACACTGTTTTAACGAGAAAAAAATAAATCTCACTAATGACACTCGCGTGAGCGCAGACTAATAGAATCACTGCTGTAAAGTAAAAAATAAATGAACCAGCACCTTACGCGACAGAGCAAAGTTTCTGTGTAGAGCAGAGTGTGTGTGTTTGTGTGAAGCCAGGGAAGGGGGGGTGTAAATGCGAGAGAGAGTGTGTGTGTGTGTGTGTCGGTGTCAAAAAACTCGGCACTCGTAAACCAAGACATGCTCGTTTTTCAAGTCAAAATGTATTTAAAATCTTTGCTCGCCTTCGGAACACTCTTAAACCGAGTTACTCGCAATCCGAGGTTCCACTGTATATTAATATAGTAACAGTCTGTTTACAGGGATATGTATAACTAAAGGATCTGTAAGAGTCAGCAGTAAAGCTTAAACACTTTACAGTTTCTTAGGAACATGACAACCTGATGGTTATTATATCATCTTTAAAACAGACAGTGAGGTTTATCGCTGCTATAATGTAAGTAAGAACAGGAACTCACTCGTGTCATGGACATTCCACACCTTCAGAACTAGCAATAAATCAACGAAGTGTACGAGATTTTGGTAATTATAATTGTTGGCAAATTGCTGCAGTGTAAGAGTAATAAAACACTCCAGGGAGTGCTGTTACTGACAAATAATCACTTTTTTTAAGGTGATAACCCTACTTCGTGACACCGCCCTGTAGATCGTTATTGCCCTCTAACTGCATGACGCCAAGTGTTTTATTTCTTAATTCTGAGCTCGAGAAATACTTAATACTTAATACTTACTGTTCTGTGCTCAGATCCTCCTCACAAACCCACAGACGACACCAGCGCAGAGGAGTTTCGGGATTTACTCAACCTGAACCTAATCAACTATTTCCTCGCGTCCAAGGTGAGACTTCAGACTGTTTAGAGTTTTACTCTAAAACCGATGTATTAATACTTAATTTATTATTATATTAATTAAAAATGAGTTACTTTTATTCTTCTCTTGGCTGTTATTTTTCTACTGAATGCAGCTGAGTATTAGGAGGTCTCTTATTAGTAACCGTCACAGTGCACAGTGTTTTATCCGCCTGGTCGCGCTGTATCTGGACAATACACAGTGGGTTTAAGGAAGGTCATGTTCTTATTAATACAGCGTGACCCAAAAGTCTGGATCATGAATAAAGCAAACATATTTGTATAAATTGGAGCAAATATTCAAACTGATTGAAATTTCTGACACTGAATACAGCAATTTTATTGTTTCTTAAAGGATCGGAACCGATGTTGTTCCAGGCAGAGATGATTTCCTCCTGTAGTAGTCAGAGATCGTTCTGTGCTGATTCAGATTCAGATGATCTCAGAGAAACAAGTCACGTGGTTTTCAGTCTAAAGAATTATGAAGAATGTCAATTTTTTTTTTGTAGGAAAAATACCTATGGGTCCAGACTTTTGGGCATCCTGTATATTCAAATTATACTTTTATATTAAAGTTCTGAGTAAAATTGTATGGGGCGTTCAGACCAAACCGGGACTTGTCATGTCACTGCAGTCGTTCCCGTGAGCATTCAGTGAGTGGAACACCTGATCCTTGACAATTGACAAATAACACCACTTGCACATCATAGGACCTCGGCATTTCCACATGTTTGGGGCATCAAATGAGTTTTTCGCCCGGCGTTTCAGACGTGAAGCAGGCAGTCTGATCATGGGTCCGGCGTACTGAGGAAACTTCCTTTGAAGGGTTCATATTGATGGGGCCAAGCACTAGTGACACGCTGGGATAAGTGCATTAGTGATAGCAGGGGATTATATAAAGTGATCATAAAGAGAGTTTTTAGTCTTAGAACTTGTTCTGCACAATCAAAAATCCCGGTTTGACTCGAACGCCCTTCGTTCAGCTCAATTTGTGAAAAGATAAAGCACAGTTTCTTACAATAAACATAAGTAATATAGAATCAAACTATACTACGATTATACAGTGCTGTAAAGATTCATTTATTTTTTTATTGTTTTTTAATTGTCATGCTTAATTGTTTTAAAAAACCAACCTGATGGGGGAACATGGAGTTCATGAAAAGCATCGCTAACCAGAAGAAAAATACCTTTAGGAACCCCAGGCATGTTGGGACAATGTAATACGATCCCTCAGGAAAACACGAGCTCTGTTTTGGGCTCTAATCCAGAAAATCCTGAAGGAGAACATGTACAGAAGCCATATGATGTGTGACATATGAATTGAATCGTTCTGTAAAGAAGAGTGGGATACGATTCATCCACAGGGATGCGAAAGATCGAGCTTACATTTACATTTAGTCATTTGGCAGACACTCGTATCCAGAGCGACTTACAGAAAGTGCTTTGAAGTTTCCGTCACTGGATAGACACTCACACTGGGTTACTAGATCTGCAGTTAATAGAAGCTTTTGGTACAACAAGTTAAGTTTAGGAGCCAATGACTTTTTCATGCAGGGCAAGTTGGAGTTTTTATTATTAGATGATTATGAATCATAAAGAGAAGAGAGAGAGTCAAATGAGAATAAATGTCTTATCAAAGGAATCACATTAGAATAAATGAATCATGAAAAGAGTCAAATGAGAATAAATGAATTATCAAAGGAATCAGATGGGAATAAATTAATCATGAAAAGAATCAGATGAGAATAAATGAATCATCAAAGGAATCAAATGAGAATAAATGAATCATGTAAAGAGTCAAATGAGAATAAATGAATCATGTAAGGAATCATATGAGAATAAGTGAGTCATAAAAAGAATCACATGAGAATCGATTAATCATTAATTAAAGAGTCATGATGTAAAGTTCTGTATCTAAAAACCACACGTATGAGTTATGTGAATCTTATTATTATTGTCATTTAAATGTTGTATTTTAAAGTCCCTGAGTTAATAGATTTTTTCCTGGTCAGTTTGCTCTTCCATACCTGCGGAAAACACAAGGCAACATCATCAATGTCTCCAGCCTGGTGGCGACTATCGGACAGAAACACGCCGCTCCGTACGTAGCCACCAAGGTAAGAGCTTTACATCGGAAATACATTTAAAAAAATGTTTAACACTATTTGCCCAATCAGAATCCAGGATTGAGCAGCCCTGTATCACACTGCATGTTATAAACAACTCCGTAATCAGCGCGTGGATACGAGAGGAAAAACGCTGGGCTGGAGGAAGAATTTACATTCTAATGCGAGAGTTTTATCATTATTGACGCATGGAGCTATCGTGCTGATTATATTGGACTATAAGGTTCGTGTGAGTGAGGGTTTGAGAGTCAGTGTGATGCTTGTGTTTGTCCATTAGGGGGCGATCATCTCCATGACCAAAGCCATGGCTGTGGATGAAAGTCGCTACAATGTGAGAGTTAACTGGTGAGTTCTGATTCTGATCATTTACGTGTTTTGTTTTCTAACCGTTGTAGTTATTTTATTTGATTTTCTTTCATTAGACCAGGTGTTATTTGATCGCACTGCACGTTGTGAAATTCTAAACTCACGTGCGTGCAGTAGAATCACGTCCTGAGCTGTTCTGTCATCTCGCATCACGTCTGCAGTCCTGCTGTATTTATCATTATTGCTTGTCGTATATATTTATCATCATTATTATGTTGTAGTATTTCCCCGGGTAACGTGATGACGCCTCTGTGGGAGGAGCTCGCTGATCAAACGCCTGACGCAGCCGCCGCCATTAAAGAGGGAGAGAATGCACAGGTAACATGAGAGAGAGAGAGAGACGGATGTGTTTGAATGCGAGAAAGAAAATGTAGAACATTCTCCAACAATCCGTCTGTGTACTTTAACACTCCTCTACGTGATCAGGTTTCTTTCCAAACAACAGAATAATGTGTGTTTACAGAGAACAGTGTGTGTGTGTGTGTGTGTGTGTGTGTGTGTGTGTGTGTGTGTGTGTGTGTGTGTGTGTTGGTGGTAACTGGCAGGTCAGGTTACACCAAATTAGCACCCTGAAGTTGACTATTTGTATATAACGCCGTGATCATAACTGCTTGTGATCTGCACGAAGTAGATCAGCGTGCCGTCATTCGTGTATGTATTTGTGGTCCGCGGGTGAACCTGGTGGACCTGGTGGACCTTGCCGAAGAGCATAAACGGGACGTTTGGATATCTCCAAATAAAGCATGGAGCGATGCGCTAATGAAGGTGAAAGTTTGTTAATGAGAATCATTACTGGTGATGAGACACGGATTCATCACTACGAGTCTGAGAGTAAAAAAAAAAAAAAGTTCAGACGTCGAACATCAGCTGGAAAATTCATCAACGGTTACAGTTTCCTAGGATTCTCATCTCAAGGGCCATACGTATTGGAACATTGTCAGGAAAAAGGTTTAACGATCAGCAGAGCTCGTTACTGTGAGACGCTTATTGAAGAGCTGAAGACTGAACTTCAGGGGACCGATATCTGACTGCGTTGTAATCTCGTGGGATGATCTACGTTTGAACACTTCTGTCCACACTGTGGACACTCTGAGGTGTTAGAGCGTCCTCACTATAGTCCAGATCTCGCTCCATTAGACTCTCACCTGAAACTGTGAGGACAGAGAGTCACTTCTGATGAACACGTGAAGACAGCAGGGCATCCGTGGCTCGCAGCTCAGCCGTAAATCTTTGTTAACAGATGGACAAAGTGCGGTGACATGCGAGGAGATATTTCGTTTCCAAAAAATGCATTTCAATAAAAGTTCTACAGTCCGATCATTTGTGAGCTCATATTTCTCATATATCAAAAATACCCATGTATAGTTTCATTTATTATTGTGAAGCACCTACAGTAAGTACCAGGTCAGTTCCTGTTAACCGTCATCCCTTCACCAGCCTTTTTATTCCATAAAAGACCAAAAAGCTCAAGAAACCATAAAGCGCGAACTTCACTGCCATGAAGACGTCAGAAAACATCTAATCCGCTTCACCTCTGACTGTTAGAAAGCACTGACACTGGAGACTCCTCTCATAAATGTTCAATAAATCATCAGAATGAGACTGAATGCAGAGTTTCTGATCAATCAGCTTTGAGATTTCTGCAGCACTGTGGTGTAAACGCGTTTAATTACAGCTAATATTTTATACAGTGCACTAACAACATGGAACTTCAAAGAAATCTGAAATCATTAAATATTCAAGAGCAGGAACAAGTAGAAAGAAAGAATAAAAGAAGTGAAGAATTTTAAACAGCTGTAAATTATCAGCGTGATGGAGTTCTCAGAGCAAACGCACACACACACGCACACACACACACACACACACACACACACACACGTACACACGTACAAAAGGCTTAGTGTTTCTGAAAGTCTCAGGCCTCTCACTCGTAAATTGTAAATGTGTGTGTGTGTGTGTGTGTGTGTGTGTGTGTGTGTGTGTGTGTGTGTGTGTGTGTGTGTGTGTGTGTGTACAAAAGGCTGCTTTAGTGTTTCTGAAAGTCTCAGGCCTCTCACTCGTAAATTGTAAATGTGTGTGTGTGTGTGTGTGTGTGTGTGTGTGTGTGTGCTGTAGTTGCTAGGGCGTATGGGCACAGAGGAGGAAAGTGGACTGATGGCTCTCTTCCTGGCAGCCGACGCCACCTTCTGCACCGGAATCGACCTGCTGCTGAGCGGAGGAGCCGAGCTCAACTACGGCTTCAAAAGTCAGATTCCTTAACAAATAAAACATTTACCTCATGTGAGCCGATGCGTCTGTCTCTGTCCCGGATCAAGGCTGATCATTGAAGAGTTGATTGTTTACTTTTTTTAATAATGATACTAGAATTATTTTTTCTCTTTAATCAGAAGGGCACATTAATGCCACGGGACTGATTTGTGGTTGTTGTTTTTTTTTATTCATTTTTAAATACACTTGATTTTACAGTAAACTTATTTACTAATGCAGAAGCACATTCTTGCACATTCCTGATTTTTTTTGCAGATTTTTCTCATTTCAGAAACTGAAACTTTATTAAAAAATGTGGAATTTGAATACGAACCTGGTGTGACTCTGGTTTGATTTTTTTCTTCCGGCAAATCATCTCATCTCTCATATGACGTTTAAAAAAAAAAAATCCAAGATCTTTAATTGTTTATTTAAAATCTATTTGCTTAAATGCTTCTTGGTGGCTGGTCCAGAGGGCTAAGGCACTGAGTTGCTGATCAGAGGATCGGCGGTTCGATTCCCAGCTCAGCCAGGTTGCCACTGTTGGGCCCTTGAGCGAGGCCCTTAACACTGTCTGCTCCAGGGGCGCTGTACCATGGCTGACCCTGCGCTCTGACCCCAGTTACGCTGGGATATGCGAAGAAGGAATTTCACTGTGCTGTAATGGATATGTGACAAAATAAAGGCTTAACTTAACTTAATCTTTATTACAATTATACACACAAATCTTTCAAAGTAATGTCAACTAATTGAAAAAAAAAAACATTCGTATAGCAGTAACTTTGCAGCCTGTTGTTTTAGCCGTGTGAGATAAACAACATAGAAAAAAAAATAGAATAAATTACAGTTTTAATGATAATTTATTATAATTTTACATTTAAATCTTGTTTGTCACATACACAGTATGACGTGCAGTGAAATGCTTATGCGACTGATCATGAAGAGAAAAGAGGACGATAGGATAGAAAGATAGAAAGATTTTACTGCAATCAGAAAAAAAAAATTAAAAAGAGAAAAGCAATTTTTTTCAATTTAAATTGAGCAAAATGTTAAATATAAAAATGATTGGTAAAATGTACATTATACAATTTACAAAGTTATAATTTTGTTACAATATTTTTATTTTTATTTCAAATAATCTTTTAACATTAGACAATTGGAAAAGCAGGTTTATAATATTTTACATAAATACAAAAAAATATGTTTAAGTAATTATTCTAGATAATATTAACTATAACAGGGGGTTTTATTTTCTGCATTAAAATCAAACTCAAACTGATTTTTTAAATGTATTTTTGTTATCATTTTTAGTTAGCTCATGATGAGAAATCTTTAGAATGAAAGTAATATCAATTTATTATAATATTATCTCATCCAATTTTATTTATTTGCTGTTTTTATGAAGAAAGGAAGTTTTTCTCAAGCCTTATTTTGCCACTGAACCTTAAACAAACCCTTAAAAACACTTCAGCAGCACACCGGCTCTATGTCTGATTTTTTTTTTTTCTTTTCTTTTTTTTTTTTTATTCACGAGATTAATTTTAGCGCACCAATTGCGCAAACTCTGCGTAAATCAAGCGCAGCCTGACGCAAACTCGCCTCGTCCAATCAGCGAGGGGCAAAGGTCCGCCGCCCCCTGCTCTCGACCAATCGGATGACGCGGTCATGAACTCATTTGAACTAACTTTCCCTCGAGCCAACGGTCGCTCGCTTTATCCAATCAGAGCTCAGGAAATCTCCACACCTCCCAGATATTAATAACGAGATCACGCTTACAACGTTATTATTTATTAATTAATCATTTATATGTTTATTTAAACACAAATATATACAGCAAACAGATATTTAAAATAATGAATACTCTGTGTGTCAGGCGTATAAGTTATTTTTTTATTCTTATTTTTATCTATTTATTATTACACACGCACACACATCGGGTGTGTCCCAAACCGACTTCTTGTTCTGTGCTCTCTAGCGTCCAAATTCATTCATCACTTAGCCAATCTGATTGGTTCATGTGCACATCGTCTTGGCCTCAGATTTGAATGAAGTTCCCTCGGTTGTGAGTTAACCGGCGAAGAGGAGAAAGCGGGTGGGACATAAAAAGGAAGCAGAAGGTCATGGACATAGGAACATTTATAAAAATCCGTCTCATTGTATGATTTATGTAAGAAAAACTGACCTAAAATCTTTCCTCCAGATTACCAGTTCCTGATACAGCCCATTTGCATGTAGCCACACCCACAAAACACCATGAAAGGTAAAGTTCACAGACACAAACTAACACGAAATGTGTAACAGTAAAGAGTGAAAAGTTTTCGTTGTGGCGTAGTGGTTAGCGCTGTCAAGCCACACCTCCAGTTCGATTCTCGCCTCATGTGCATGGAGATTACATGTTCACCTCGTCCTTGGTGGCTTCTTTCTTGGTACTCGGGTTTTCTCCCCCTGTTCAAAGACATGCAGGTTAAATGAACTGGCATTCCCAAATTACCCATAGTGCAAAGGATTTGTGCCATGTCCAGGTTGTACCCCGCCTTGTGCCCTAAGTCTCCTGGGATAGGCTCCAGGCCCCCTGCCACCCTAAAAAGGATAAACACTATAAAAAATAAAAGAGTGAGTTACGTTATTATTAATAATAATAATAATAATAATAATAATAATAATAATAATTAAGCTTCACATACTTAATTATGGCCTTTAGATTGGTCACGCCCCATTCCCTATTTGATACACCACCATTTCTTTTGTCATCAGTGAAAGATTAGACTTCATTTGTATAAATAAAATAAAGCAATTTGTTTTCATAAATTATGACAATGGTTTTTCTAAGTCCTTGACCTAGTGCACCAGCACGAGGACATGTTTTTGTCGGAGACTCTGAAGCTCTTTAATAAGCCGCTCTGGATTTGGACTAATCTTAATGACTAAACATATCAAACATTTTAACAACTGAGTTTAAACAAGATATAAAAAGATATTGAAAAAAAAAAGATAAAGACATAAAAGTGTATCCCATAATCCGCGCATTTTACATTAGTAGTTGCGTTACACTGCATGTGTCCCCCCCCCCAAAGAAATGATCTAGTTTCCTCCCATAGTCCAAGATGAGGCTAATCGGTGTTCCTGAATTGCCTGTAAGTGTGTGAATGAGTGCACAGGTATAGACGAAGATGAGACAATGAGTTTAGCCTTGATATCTTAATCATGATCTTACAAAACTATGTTTATTGATGAGTATAACACACATTTTTATTTCAAAGTAGGAAACGTACACACATGACTACAATACAATATAATACGAGGCATTATCACATTCCTAATTTGACCTTTAGGCCTGAGTGCGGACGGACTTGTGAGTAGAAGGAGCACTGAGAGACTCTTCCCTCTGTCGCGAATTGAGACGCACCCTTCCCCCCCCCCCCCTCCCCCTCCCCCCCCGCACCGACCACGTCCACACAAATCCGGAACGTTCAGCGCGGTTGTTTGTTTCCAGCCGGTCGTGTGTGCGTGTGCGTGTGCGCCGTGCTGTTGTGATGGCGGCGCTGAGGACGGTGAGTTCACCCGGATCTGCTCTGTCTGTCTCGCGCGCGTCAATAATTAACCTTTCGGCTTTACAGCGCGCTCGAGACCCTCGAACAGAGTTCAAACCCGCGAGCTTTAAAACCCTCAGGCTGAAACTCGGGAGGTTCCTGCAGATGCAGAATAAAAACAAATCAATCCGTAAACAGATCGATATTACAGAGTCGGAGTAAGGAGAGTGCATTCTTAAATTCGGGAAATAAACCGTATGAATGTGTTGCACGTGCCAAAGTGAGCTGTTTATTTGTGCTTAAAACAAAGTGTGTGTGTGTGTGTGTGTGTGTGTGTGTGTGTGTGTGTGTGTGTGTGTGTGTGTGTTATTATGTGCGTCATTCTTCTCTGTAACGTTAATGTTAGTTTGGAAAAGCCCGAGTTGCAAGAACTCCTCATGGTCTGATGCCGCCTCATCCTCAAGTCTTTAATTGTTATAATCATTTTAATGACATTTTTGGAAAACTCCCAGAATTATGGAGCTCGTGAACTCGCATGACCTTCCCGAGTTGGACATAAGGACATGGAAACTTGTCTCAGCTTGTTCGTACTGAACTAGGGCACATGGGCTGGGCGATACGATCAGAAGTTCCTTGCGATTTCGATTTGATCTGCAGTAATAAATAAAAGAGCATTTTATATTGTGCGTCGCTCTGGACCGGTACCGGATAAAGGCACCAACACGGTCTTGTTTCAGAAAGCAGGCTTGTTGGTATTTATTTATGTATTCATAAGCGTTAAAACAATAAATAAACAAATGCGTAACATCCCAACTATGTGCATCCTGTAATAAATCACTGCCACTTTTATTGCTTGCAGAGTTCTAGCGGAACGCTTTTATTTTAGATTATTATTAATAATAATAATAATAATAATAATATCATAACACCAAGTAAAGGCGAGGACGTTAAGAGCATGTTCACTGATGTTTATTTATAAAATCCAAAGTATTAAAAAAAAAAGCAGGAAATACTTACATTTCTGAAAAACTACAAATATTAAAAATTGTGTGTGTGTGTGTGTGTGTGTGTGAGAATACAGTATGTGTATCCTGTAGTAAATCACCGCCTTTTGCTACTAAATAATTGCTCGGGTTCATGTTGCAATTTTTATGCAGCTCTAGTATTAACACATGTTCATTTTAATAATAATAAACACAACTTTTTATTTATTTATTTTTTTTAAGTTTATGGGATTTTTGTTTTGATTTTTATTTAGTTTTTTTTAAAAAGCTGCACATTTCTGCTCAAAAATAAAGTACATGAATAAATAAATAAACGAATGAATGAAAAGTCTAATACACTATATAAACCACTCGGATCCTTTGCAAGATTATTGTAGCTCTACTTTCTTTGAATTTCTGTGCAGTTTACAACCTGTTACTTTGTTACAGGAAACACGCGCTCGTTTCTAAAGACGCCACAAACGTTACACTTTTAACTTTTTAAAAGATCTTCGCGCTTATTAGCAAGAGGCGAGTCTCGTGTGGGCGTGGCCAAAATATGCACATTAGAGTAAATTATATGGTTTATACACATTGCATGAGCAAAGCGCACTAACTCTGGAGCTGTCGATCCGATTTATTGACGCTCGTTCAGTCGGTATTCCATTCCGAGTCGATTCACACGGTTAAGTTAATTTCGGTAAATTTTAATAATCATTGAAAGCTCCAAAATGTACAAATTTATTGTATTGTTATATACTTTACAAGCTGCTTGCATCCTTGACAACATTCTCGCAAAATACTCTCGTTTTGCAAGATTCTTTTTTTTTTTCTTTCTGTTTTTTGACTTTCTGTGCAATTGGTGCAATACTGCCACCTACTGGACTGAAGTGTGACGCAGACGATTATTAGATCCCAAGCACTATGATGTACGTCATGTCTCTGATAGTGATGTCATGGGACGGCCCTTTTGTTCTTCATCAGGATTTAGAAGTTATTTAAAACGTCATGAAAGTCGGCACACGTGGGTTTTAACCTGCTGCCATTCTGGTGCCTGAGTGTCTGGACCCTGAGGGCTTTCACGGGAGATTTCACTGCAGAGCTCATACTCGGGAGCACGCACACGTGTCGAACTCTGCAGACTTCCAGATCTCATTGAGCTGAACAATTTTCACTGTGCATGTCATGGGCGCGACGCAACACAAGGTCTTTTTATTTATTTATTTATTTATTTATTACTAGGACGCCATTTTCGATGAGCGTTTTAATAAACAAAAAAATCTTTAAAGAATGCAGACAAAAATCAAAAGGTAAAGAAGAAAGGGGAAATTGTAACAAAGAGAATAGTTACATATGGAATAAGTATTTTGTTACAGCGAGTTTAAACCCAAAAAGAAGTTAAGAGTGGGCGGGGCAAGCGCTGAGAGTCACTCATTGGTTGTCAGGGACACTAGTAACTAGTGTTTGGGATATTGGGGAGGGCGAATAACACACACACACACATACTTATGTTAAGTCAAATGCATGTGGGATTCTAGGACGTGCCATGTGAGCACTAATGCCGCCCCTCGTGCCGCGTCTGTAACACCAGCAGCACGTGTCCCCTCTTACTGCGCATGAATGAGATGTATCTAAAACACACTCTCTCTCTCTCTCTCTCTCTCTCTCTCTCTCTCTCTCAGGCATTATGTGGGCGTGTCCTGAAGCCCCTCCCCTTCTGCTCGGGGTCGCTGCGCTTCGCCAGCTCGTCTTTCAAGGTAACTCTCTCAGTGAACCTGTAGAACAGAGGTGTAACTCGATCCCTGAGCTCGGGTTTCTGGCGCCAGTGGAATGCGCCCGCGGCAGGTTTTAACGATCCGAGCCGGCGCTGTTAAACTGTCTTCACTGTGGGGTTTAGACTGGGTGGGGTTTCTGTTTTACTGGTGGCGTGTTCTGATGTTTGTTGTTCTGTCTTTTATTTTCTTGTTGTTTCCTCTGTCGTTTCGTGTCACACCTCTTCCTCTCTTCCCTTTCTCCTCACTCAGTGCACGTTAAAAAAATAAATCAATCAATCAATGAGTTTGTTTGTCTAATGCACGCATAATCAGTCAGACACTGTGAATTAAAAAACAAAAATCTGTCTGTCCTTCCACACCTCTGCTTTCACTCCCACCTCCCTGCCTTGTCGTCTCTCTCTCTCTCTCTCTCTCTCTCTCTCTCACAGGCTGCAGATCTCACCATCGAGAAGTCGAAGGCGCCGAACCCCAAGCCCGACCCGTCCAGTCTGGGTTTCGGGAAGTTCTTCTCCAACCACATGTTGACCGTGGGCTGGACGGAGAGAGGAGGATGGGAAGCCCCTCAGATTAAACCCTTCCAAAACCTGTCGCTCCACCCAGCGTCCTCCGCCCTGCACTACTCCGTCGAGGTGCCATTACTTATTCACGACCCGCTTTCACTGGTTTATAGAGCCGCGTCACGCGGTGTGCTCGCACCGTTCTGGATTTTTAAAGAGTCCGTTGGTGGAACGGTTGAGAATAGTGATGTTAAAACACTCGCTCGTTTCCTAGGATACGCCAACGTTACATTTTTCTTTTGTTCTAAAGAAACGTTAAGGACAGGGGAGTCTATTGTGGGCGGGGCCAAAATATACACACTACAGTTAATGATGCGTTTTATACGCATCGCATGAGCAGAGTAAAGTAACTCTCTGAGCCACGGACACGCACTCGTCACGTTTAGAAAGTTTTAAACTTTAATAATCAAAATGGACAAATCTATTGTAAATGTTGTACACAAACCTCTTGATCTTTTGTAAAGTTCCAGCAAAATACGCTCGTTTTGTAACATAATTATAACTTTTCTTCTTTTGGATTTCTGTGCAGTGTAGTTTAATCAGATCTGTCACATGACATCTGTGTGTGTGTGTGTGTGTGTGTGTATGTATGTGTGTGTGTATGTATGTGTGTGTGTATGTATGTATGTGTGTGTGTGTATGTTGTGTGTGTGTATGTGTGTGTGTGTGTATGTGTGTGTGTGTGTATGTGTGTGTATGTATGTGTGTGTGTATGTATGTGTGTGTGTATGTATGTGTGTGTGTATGTATGTGTGTGTGTATGTATGTGTGTGTGTATGTGTGTGTGTGTGTATGTGTGTGTGTGTGTATGTGTGTGTGTGTATGTGTGTGTGTGTATGTATGTATGTGTGTGTGTGTGTGTATATGTGTGTGTATGTGTGTATGTGTGTATGTGTGTATGTGTGTGTGTGTGTGTGTGTGTATGTGTGTGTGCGTGGGGCACATGTACTCTGTTCTCAGCTGTTCGAGGGGATGAAGGCGTTCCGTGGAGTGGACAATCAGATCCGTTTGTTTCGGCCCATGCTGAACATGGAGCGTATGTATCGCAGCGCAGACCGCTGCTGCCTGCCTGTGAGTCTCACACACACACACACCGCACACACACACTTTTAATTATTAAATAGATAAATAATTAAAATCAAAAACAGAAAATTATAAGGATCTAAAATATGAAGAAAAGGAAACAATGAGAAAAGGATGAAAGTGAAAAATAAAAAAAATCTAAAAATGTACACAAAAATAGTAATTTGGTAAATAAATAAATAAAATACAAACAAATGTTAAAATAAATATTTTTAAAATAGATGAAGATAATGTAATATCGACTTTAAAATAGAAATACACTGAGAAATTGAATGAAATTGAAAAGTAAAATATAAAAAAAATAGTTTTTTTTTTTTTTTTTTTTTTAATTATTATTATATTTTTGGTAATTCTTGTGGAATAGGATTATTAATGAATCCAGTATCCACTTCACACGGTGTAGATTTTGCTGTGCTGTGTGTCGGTCAGGTGTCGGATTCGCCTCGGAGAGCTCAGTAGCTCATTTATAATCAGGACCTCTGGCGGCCCCTGGTGGCTACCTGTGGTTACGCAAGACTGTACGTGAAGAGCTGACAACAGGGTTCTGAGTTCTCCATAAAGTTGTGTGTGTGTTTTCACTTTTAAATGTCTCTCTCTCTCTCTCTCTCTGTAGCTGTTTGATAAGCGCGAGCTGCTGGAGTGCATTAAGAAGCTCATCCAGCTGGACCACGAGTGGGTCCCGTACTCCACCGACGCCAGCCTTTACATCAGACCCACTCTGATCGGTGTCGAGGTGAGGGATCCAACGTCACAGCTAAGCTTTTAGCGGGGTTAAAAACACACGGTCATCTGAGAAGATAAACTCATCATGATATTGTCCAGTAATGCGATATCATGATATAATCACTTCCTGACAATATTATCCCATAACATACATACATAATGTTATATCATCACTAAATCGTCCCGGAAACATCATGATATCGTATTATACCTCACATCACCATGATAATACTTTACTTGATAGCAAGGGTGAGCAACTGCATCCGGGAATAAGCAATTTCCGCTTGGGGATTAATAAAGTTCTTTGAATCTTGAATATTGTCCAGTAGTATTAATATATCATGACATCACAATAACATCTTGATATTTAGTTGAAGTTTAAGCCTTTAGATGTCACATGTACATTCTACTTTTCACGTATCTCGGTCAGAGCGCAGTGTCGGCCAGGATACAGCGCCCCCTGGAGGAGACGGGGCCCAACAGCGGCAGCTTGGTGGAGCTGGGGCGCGAATCTCTGACCTTCTGATCAGTAACCCAGAGCCTTAACCCACTAAATCTACCCCTGCCGCAGGAGCATCACCGTGTCACGATAACATCACGTTCCCCCCCGCCATATTAGGGGATCCTAAGGGGCACTTACCTAACATAATATATTTATCACATGTTCCCAGTCTTATTGTGACTAACGCTAGCTAGCCGGTGACACACCTGTACTTAGCATGTCGTTATATAATGATCGAATCACGTCTGCTGTTCTGAGCCTTTTCAATTTTCATGTCTCTGATTGGCTCAGCCTTCTTTGGGCGTGTCCAAAGCAGGCCACGCCCTCCTGTTTGTCATCGTGGGTCCGGTGGGGCCGTACTTCGCCACAGGAGCCTTCAACCCCGTGTCCCTGCTGGCGGATCCTCGCTACGTGCGGGCCTGCAGGGGCGGAGTCGGCGCCTACAAGATGGGCAGGTCAGAGGGAAAAAATATATATATTTAATCATGCTTACAAATATATTTTTATAATATTAGGTTTTTTTAACTTGATGATAAAGATTAAATGAAGTCTTTTTCATTTCGCACTTTACACTTTCTAAACTTGTTACATTTTTATTCTCATTTCTCTTCTTATTTATATAATTTATCCATAATTTTAAAAAAATATGCACCATCCATGTTGTTACTTTTAACTGTGATTATTTATTTATTTATGATGTACATGAGATTTATATTTTGTATTCTGACCATATCTTTTTTTTTTTTTTTTGTAAACATATTTTATTCTTTGTATTATTGTGTTTTATGTTGATTGTGGCAATCAGCAAGATTATTTATATAGTTTGTTTTATATATTATGAACAATAGTTATTTTTTTACCTGATAATTTTTTCCCCAATTACTGATTCCTTTTTTTTTTTTTTTTTTTTAATTGGAACGTGCTCTTTTATTTTATTTTTATATATTTTTTTTTAATATTATTATTTTATTCATTTGTTCAGTATTTTTTTCCCCCATATCTGTATTTTTTATGTATTTTTGACTGTGGTTATTTTTTCCATGCCATGGCTTTTTATTTAAGAGTAAATAAGAAGAAAGTATAATATCCTTAAGGAATGTTCACTTTGCTCAGACAGAACTCTGGATGTTGGCACTGAGTAAAGTCTGTACACACACACACACACACACACACACACACACGTAAAGCTAAATCTGTGTAAACCCGAGTGAGGTGGATTAAGCAGGATTAACCTCGCTCGTCTGAGGCAGGGGGAGGGGGTAGGCGAGAGGGGGCGGGACTGGAGGATGGACCCCAGTCACGTTAAGCCGGTTCAGTGTAAAGCTCTCGGTTGCACAGCAGGAGACGTAGAACTGTTTATAGTTCACATCAGAGTAAACGCAGGATCACACTTTGCTCTTTGTGTTGTCGTCCCAGCTGCGTGTGTGCGTGTGTGTGTGTGTGTGTGTGTGTGTGTGTGTGTGTGTGTGTGTGTCGCTGTCTGAGCGTTTCATGTACACACAGTACACCACACTGACATTTGTTTCAACTCTAAACACACTGTAGAATGTCACTGGGGACTAAAATCACCCTGTCAAATAGATAACAAACACACACACTCATTCTCTACAGAATGCTTTGTACAGGGTCGTGAAGGACCTGGAGCCTATCCCAGGAGACTTGGGACAGGAGGAGTGGCTACCGAGGGGGAGATTCCATCACAGGACGCGCTCGCGCACACGCACACTGCGGACAATTTGTGAACGTCAGTCAGCCTAACCTGCGCGTCTTTGGACTGTGACGTGTGAGATTGATTCCCTTAGGTGCGGTTACAGTTTTTGGCCACAAGATGGCAGTGTGGGGAAAGGGGGCGGAGATTTAGTCGAGTGTATGGGTGTGCTTTACACTGTATATTTGTGTCTAAGGCGTTTAAGACTCACTTTGTCAGACTTAGGAACAAATCCGTCTTACGAACGCGCTCCCGGAACAGAAGTGGTGTGTAAGTCAGGGACTATATGTGTACAGGATCTTTATTTAAGCAAGTGTTTAGTGTAGCAGGTGAGCGCGCAGTGTGTGTATTATTACATTAACATGAAAACATTAAACACATCAGAAGCCTGACTAAATACCTGACTTTTCTTTTTCTTTTTTAACTTTATGGTTTAATCATGTACCTGAGTTGTCTCATGGACTTAAATGCAGTTTGAATGTAATATTTGTGTGTGTGTGTGTGTGTGTGTGTGTGTGTGTGTGTGTGTGTGTGTGTGTGTGTGTGCGCGTGCGCGTGTTCCAGTAACTATGGACCCACTATAGCCATCCAGATGGAGGCGGTGAAGCAGGGATGTCAGCAGGTGCTGTGGCTGTACGGAGACCAGGAGGAGATCACTGAGGTCGGCACCATGAACCTCTTCATCTACTGGACCAACGAGAAAGGAGGTGAGCTCTCGCGCACACACACACACACACACACACACACACACACACACACGGGAGAGACACGTCTGCATTCTTCAGGGGTCTGGAACTGAGTCTGTGTGGTCACATGATCCGTCATCAGTCTCTCTGTGTCTGTGTGAGATTCAGCAGATCAGCTCGATCAGCCTGTGACCTTTAAATGGCAAAAAAATTCTTCCTCGTCCTTGTTCTTGTTTAGCGATGAGCACGCTGGAGAGACGCATGAGTGTCTAAAACATGAACTTTGTACACAAGTCGTCCCTTAAAGCTCACTGGATCGTTAGATGAGATGAGGCTGAATCTCATACTTGTACTGACTGACCCTTAAACAAGCCGATTAGATTTTTCTCCCCTAATGTGACCTCATATAAGAGAAGCCCCTCCCCCAGGTTATTTCCCCACTCTGCTGTTCTCTGGAGGGGACGTGGCTCAGCGGTAGCTCATTTACATAGATACTGAAATGGTGCGTTTGGAAGAGGAGTTAAAGGACTGTTATAGTTACACACACACACAAACACACACACACACACACCCTTTATCACTGAAGTGAACATAGCACAAGGTGACTTGTGTGTAAGATAAAAAAGGAGATAAGATAACAATATTAAATCCCAGGTGGAGTGTGTGTGTGTGTGTGTGTGTGTGTGTGTGTGTGTGTGTGTGTGTGTGTGTGTGTGAGAGTGTGTCAGTAGATGGCAATTAGTTTGCTATTAATGATGCGCGCGCACGCACACACACACGCACACACTTACAGACTTGAGTCCCCTGTACAGTCCAAGCACCACACACACACACACACACACACTCACTAATGGACGTAATGGATCACAAATAACACTAACGATCCGAGATCACACATTAATGGCAGGAAATCAGTCCCTAAAAGCCGGAGCTCGGCGTGTTACTGACCGCGTGACTTAATCAAACCCCAAGCTCGTGTGGATTCATTTCTTAACATTCTGTATCTACTTGTTGATTTTATTATATTCTCAAGCCTTAATTTATCAACAGTAATGGGACGATGTCTTTGTCATGAGTAGAATAAAACACCCAGTTTAGTTCATGTGCAAAAATAAGTACACCCGGAAAGTAGGTATTAAATATGCTGAAATCCGTGTTTCTGCCGGCCGGAAACTGAGTGTTCAGTCAGGAGGCGTTCAAAGTCTGAAAGTTCTCTTTAAACACAGATGGTTAAAGGAGTTTGTGTTTTTTGTCCGTCTGCAGAGCGAGAGCTGGTCACTCCTCCACTAGATGGCATCATTCTCCCCGGGATCACCAGACAGTCACTACTGGACCTGGCCAGGGAGTGGGTGAGTGTGTGTAAATGTCACCTCCATAATGCTGCATGTATCTGTGAACAGCTGAGCTCCTCCTCTTGCAGTAGCCCCGCCCATATACACAGAACAAATGAATAAATTTTTCTTGTAATTATTCTTATACTTTTTATTATGATCTTGATCTTAAAACGTGTCAGTCTGATTACTGTAAAAAAAAAACGGCTCTTTTGCACGCGGTTATCTTTGGCGCCCCCTGGAGGGAGAATGACCCTGAGGTTGGGAAGCGTGGGTTTATTATAGTGTACAGACATTATAGATCAAAACCGAGAAGAAATTCACTTTTCCACTGGGGAATTATTTTCATAAGGGATGTGAGCTGTTGAAATGCTGAACATGTATGTCTAAATCTGTCTGTATAATTATTATAATAATAATAATAATAATAATAATAATAAATATAGTTGCAAGCAACGATGACGGGCCCAAGCACCCTGCACCACAGCCACCCCGGTTGCACCGCACAACCTGCACATATCACACACTATACAGGGCTAATGTCAGTTTGGGCCCTAAATATTTGTTGAGTGCGTTAGCATGTGTGTGTGTGAGGCTTAGTGTGTGTGTGTGAGAGAGAGAGAGGTGTCATTTACATGTTTGTGTGTGTGGTGTGTGTTAACATGTGTGAGTGTTCGTATTGTGATACAAGTGTGTTTGTGCGTGTGTCTGCGTTGTGAGAGAGGTGTGTGTGTGTGTGTGTGTTAACATTTGTAATGGTTGTGTATGTATGTGTGGATATGATGTACGAGTGTCTGTCTGTGTGTGTGTGTGTGTGTGTGTGTGTGTGTGTGTGTGTGTGTGTCCGCGTGCGTGCGAGCGAGATGTGTATGTGTGTACAATAGACCGCAGTTGCTGGAAGAAAAGCCTCACAGTATGATGACGTCACTGAATGTGATGTCACTCAATATAATGCCACACAGAAAGTTATTAATCATTTTTCGGCGTAGGTTTAAGACATTATCACGGCTGACCCGTTTGAGATATCGAAAATCCCTCCGCAATTTTGCATCCTCAATGTCTTTAGATCTCTTTGGCCCAGTTTGGTAGCGATTGTATAATTTCCCTAGGAGGAGTATATCAAAATCCATCGGGTGCGTTTTTGTGAACGACCCAAAATAACCAGCCTCCTGTTGAGTTTAGCCCAGGACATGCAGCACAAAAGTTGTTCGGCTCGATGAGCTCTAAATGTGTTCGTGTGCCTACGTGAAAGTGTGTATGAGCTAGGCAGCAAAATACACGCGACTCTCAGGCATCCTGATGGCAGCAGATTCCAACCTGTCTGCCAAGTTTCATGAGTTTTTGATCATGTTGAGACCCCCGAAAAGTCCAAAAGGGTGGAAAAAATAATAATCCTTAGGAAAACAAGAGGGTCCTGTGCACCTTATAGTGCTTGGGCCCTAATAATAATTCACACACACATTTCTACTCCCTAAGCATTTAAAAACTGGATTTATATGTGTAATTTTTAATGAACCAATTGATGACTGATTGATAAATGTATTAATGACCCCTAAAGGTAACTCATGTTTGTGCTGATGATCCGTCCTGATTGTGATTGTGTTCATTAAATTAGTAATTATTTTTTAAATGAATAAATAATTAATTTATTAAACAATTATTGATTATTGTAATTATTAATTCTTTCTTGTTGTGTGTGTGTGTGTGTGTGTGTGTGTGTGTGTGTGTGTGTGTGTCAGGGTGAGTTTAAGGTGACGGAGCGTACGCTGGTGATGAAGGAGCTGATGGAGGCTCTGCAGGCAGGCCGTGTGTTGGAGGTGTTCGGTGCGGGGACGGCGTGTGTCGTGTGTCCCGTCGGCAGCCTGCTGTATAAAGGACAGGTAACGGCTCGCGGCTTTAATGTTTACACACAACATGCACACGCCTTAGGAATCAGAACGGGTGTTATATTCTGTTAGTTGGGTTTTTTTTTTTTTTTTTTTGGGAAAAGTTTTATTGTTAGATCGTCTATGAAAAATAATCAATATCTTAAAATAAAATTATTCTTTATGCTCTTTTTTTTTTTTTCTTAAAAAAAAAAAATAAAATTCTCTTTGCCTCTCTTCTATGAAGCTCAGTTTTGTGCAGGTTCAGACCACTTTAGTTTATCTTTCATTTATAATAAGTTTATCTCGCCGCGCCCGCTGATGATCCATCCTGAATAATTAATATTAGTGAAAGATTGTAATTGTTCTGTTTTTGCTAATTATTCAATAACTTAATAAATATTATCATTATTAGTTCTTTATTATATACATGTCTGTAGGGTATTTAGTTCTAATCCTATCTCGAGCTCTGAGTCGGCCCCGCCCTCCTGCTTGCTCTCAGACTCCTCCCCTCTGTATTTATGTAACGCGTATCCGTTCATCTTTTGATCAGCACTTTGAAATCCCGACCATGAAGAACGGTCCTGAGCTCGCCACCAGGTTCTACAAGGAGCTCACCGACATCCAGGTGGGTCACCATACACACTCCTGCTCCTGATACAAGGATTAGCTCGTGTTTTTTCAGTCTGCGATGTTTGTTTGATAATTTTTTTTGTTTGTTTGTTTTCTTTTCTGCTCCCTCACAGTACGGACGCAAGAGGAGAGACTGGGCGCCGGTCATCCCCGTCTGATCGCGCGCCTTTGCTCCGGGAAACGCGGCTCCTCCAGACGGCCGGTTTCCCGCGTTTCCGCTCCGTTGCTTTGTTTCGTCTTGTCTTGTGTGAAGGGCTAAAGCTTTATTGTTCTAAAGTAACTGCGTGAGTGAACGGTCCAGCGTGAACCTGTTACTGATCCGCTCATAAGGAACGCAGCAAAAAACTACAACAACCACCATCATCATCACTACCGCGACACCTCTAACACGCTCGCACGCGTATAGAAATGTATTTGTGTTTGTAATAATGCACGTGTCCGGCCTGGATAGCGCGCAGTGCGGCGGCAGAGCAAGCACAAGTTAATGCAAATAACGTCTGTAGCGATATCGTACGGTGCAATACGGTTCAGATCGTCTGTGTAGAGTTTCTGACTTAAGTATCCATTATTGTTTTAAAATTAGATAACCAGTGAGCTAACTTTTAGCCTCTAGCTTAACTAGTACTGTGTTCTTCCAGAAGATTAGTTACGAGTCTTTTAATCTAATTAACTGTAACGAATGTTACAGAAATTATTTTATTTTTATTGCTGTTATTAATATCAACGTAGTTTAAAATCAGATTGTGATATTTTGTGGAAGAGTAAATACGTGTTCAGGTACTTAACAAAGTAGTTGCAGCATGCTGTGTGCTCCAGAAATATTGGCACCCTTCACCAAACTGTGTGTACTGTACTTTACTGTATCTATAGAAATAATAGTGCGTGTGATATAAGTCATGTTCAGAGTCCAATCATGATGGAACTTTACGTCTGGCTGGGGAAAATGTTTATAGATATCATTATACACTCCTACACTACACTCACTCCTACCGAAAAAAGAAGAAAAAAAAAAGTAGTTGGCATAAAAATATTTGCACCCTGCAACAAATTTGTTTCAGTGTTTCTTAGGGGTGCCAATATATAACTAGCGCCTAAGTGCGTGCACTCAATTGCATTTTTAAACTTGTTATAATATGCACATTCAATTGCATGTAATTATATTGTGAGGTCTTTAAATTTAGTTAACGTACAGCGGTACCTCTGCATACAGATTTAATCCGCTCCGGAAGCGAGTTCTTAAGATGAGATTTCGTATAGTGAAACGCTTTGTCCCATAGGAAATAATGTAAGTGCAGATAATCCGTTCCAGCCTCTCAAAAATATTACCAATTTCCAACACTATAATCATATTTTTGGTTTTCCACTGACACAAATTTTTTATTATTTTATCATTTTTTTAATTGGTCAAAGAGTTGTCATTTTTGCACACACCAACCCCCACCCACCCGTAAAAAAAGGGGTGCCAGTAGATATTCTGGAGTGCACTTCATCAATAATGTAGCCAGTAAAACAAATGTTCATGTTTCACAATCGTATATCAGCGGAACAGTTTCCTGAACAAAGAGGTGGATTTGGGTGTTTTGCATTTTAAGTGTGTGTGTGTGTGTGTCTAGATCATCACTATTGCTTTAACGTTACCTATACCATTTTATTCAAAGACGCACAATATGGATTATGAAGTTACGTAAAATGTCTGAAAATGTTTTCTGTTAAACTCTTCTGTGATGTCATTAAAGGTAAATGAGGTCAATGTTGCTGTAACGATATTTATGTAACAAATAGATGGACATTGTGCAGACTTGAAGCTTTAAAAAAAAAAAAAAACACTCCGTGCGCTCCCTGCACTAAAACTTGATGATGATGATGAATGTCACTGAACTAGCTTACTGTATGTTACAACTTGATTTTACCCTTTTTTTTTTTCTGTCGGTTTTCCTTTTATTGGTTCAAGGTACAAAGACTTTTTTTTTTTTTTTCCTAAGCCATCTTATCTTTCTTTCTCCTAAGTGCCTGATGGATGTTAGTCTGGTTTTGTTGACGTTGCATGTGGTCGCGCATTAAGAGCTTTTTAATTTGCTTTGCGTGCATGTGCGTCTGTGTATGTGTGTGTGCTGAGCGATACGGGATGGTCAGCTGTTATACTTCATCTCGCTATTAATGTGTTTTTACAATAAAAGGACAGAAAAAGGATGTTGTTTATTTATTGTACTGTAAATGTTTCTGCATAAAAAAAATCATTTAAAATCCGTTCCATGTGGAACATTTGGATATTCTTCATATTCTTCTTTATAGTGGTATGCTAGATCAGGATGGTAAAGAAAAAATCCAGGAGAAGAAGCCCAGTCGTCTAGCTAATAAAAAATAAATTAAAAATCTCACTAAACCAGATTGACTTAAGTTCTTTCCCTTCCTGAAATGAGATATCTGTAAATATGATTGTGTGCAGAATAAAACGTTGTGCTGTGCTGTTTAGGTTAAAATAATCAACAGCGGAGTTGGTTTCCTGTCAACATTTTCTCGTGTCGTCTCTACTAAACTAAACTAAATACGTACAAGTGCATCAATCTATATCCAGAAATTGGATTTCTGTAAAGCAGCTTGTGTAGCGATGTCGTTTTGTTAAAAGCGCTATACAAATTAAATTAGCCTTATTAAAGTGTTAAGATCATTAGGTAATATTTAATCTAATCCCATTAAATTTGGCAATAATTTTATGTTGGATATTTTAAAGCTATGAAAGACTTTCTTGTTATTATGATTCAAGTAACCAGCTTGCTAAACGTAGCATAACGTGACTGCGGTGAAACTTGGTGTGCTAGCTAGTTACTTCAGATATGTTCACTTGCTCTGGTAAAAAGCTTTCCCTTGTTAAATTTTTCCAGTTCCTGGTTAATAACTCACCCAGAAACATTTACAACACAATGATGTCCATGTTGGAGACAAGCTAACATGGCTAGGAACATAACCAACAAGCTAGCAAGTTGTGCCACCTGTCAGGAGCGTAGCTTTGATCCTAGGTTCTCTAGTTCCTTTTTTCTGTTAGCACACTCTCCCGATTTCAAGATATTGTATTCAGTAAATATTTTCTAGTTTATTTTATTTTATTGTAACAAGGCTGTAAAATGGTTTTAAACTATTGGTTACTTTGTGTCCAAAAAGAATTTCATGAAACTAGAGAGCTTGGGAACATCCTCTTTTTCAGGTTTCCTTTCTATGCTTATGGACCTGTGGCACATATGGCATGTAATGAGGACCACAGGACACTGGGAACATTGGGATTCACATTTGGGAGATATTATTATTTCAGGTTGAAGTCCACGTCCATGTCTGTGTGTCTCTCTGTACAGCAGAACTCTCTGTCTCACTTATTAATACACAGAAATCACATTCTGTAAGGTCGAGTATCTGACGCCTTGTTTACACTAAGTTGTACTTCTTTGGTGCTCAGACAAATACACTCCCTGTTCGGTAATCGGAGAGAGAATCACAGATGAGAAATGGAAAAAGTCGATCAGATAAAGATGAAGTTTTGCCTTAAAACGACTCCGGCGTGTTAAAATTCACTTATACCACTTCAGCGCTGTTATTTCAGCCAAAGTGAGAATATGAACTAATCCCAGTCAAAATATTCACGTTATCTTTTCTCATTAATATCTATCGGTGCAGGTGTTTATTTACATTGAGACTGTAGCGCATTAGTAGATTATTTTAAATGAAATATCCAAAGATATCTATCATTAAATTCTGTCCAGCAGTTGATTTAAGACGCGTCTACAGTTTGACGCATCCGCAGTACGGAGTTTATAATCTGACGCATAACTGCTCATAACTCTGCTTCTACTCAACATTTCGATTTCATTTAAATAATTCCATAAAATAATTTTCAGACAATTTTACATGATGCTGTGACAAATCTGGCTGGACAGACATACAGACAGAAATTCTTTCGGTTTCGGGTCCTCCAGTGTATGAAATATAAAGATATCATTGGAAGAATGAGTTCTGAACAAATGTACCGACAAAAACATTTATTTATATAGATATACATTTTCATTTCTTTCAACACTCTTCTTACCCGAGTATATTCACCCCCCCCCCCAAAAAAAAATAAAGAATCTGGATTATTCCACAAATCACATGATCTTAAGCTGAATTGTCAGAAGAAGATACCTCTCAGGAAGTCCTCCCTTTTTCCCTTCATTATCAGTGACATATTGACAGATGAGGTTTTCAAAGCACTTATCCAATGCATAGATTGACAATAAACGAATAATTCATGGCGCCGTTATTCAGATGTCCTTAATGTCTTCATTCTTCTAGCATGGATACTATACGAGTCATACGTACATCACACATTATTCAATGCTAAACCCCTCAATCCTGTTACTTTAACCCTTAAGCGATAAACACAGCCTGTAAACTCCAAAATTTACTCCAACCCGGATCATTTCTTCATGAAGCTAACAGAGGTCACGCACCCAGCCTGCTACAGATGATATCATCAGCGTTAACAAGGTCTGAGCAAAATGCTGTCGGCTATAGATACGGCTATAGAAAAATATACTGTAATTTAACATCATTAAATATAACGATCATAGCTCTAATCATACACCAGGTAAGTATCATAATATGGCACAAGTTATCGATGCAAGACCTCGAGGAAAGTCAGTTATGAAAATCAGCATTAAATTTGGCAGCTCAGTCCACTTTATTGCTCCTACTCAGGTTTGGAAACGTCCTCTTCGAACACAGCGAGGGTTCGCTCGTCCATTGGGTTGTAGACGATGGCGTCCACTTCTCCTCCGCTGTTGGCGGATTTCTGGAAGTGGATCTCCAGCAGGTCCTGCAGGTTGTCCTTCTCCATGACAGCGGGGATTCCTGTCAGCAGCACGGTCTTAGAGCAGGTCGTTTTACACGTCTGGAGACGGAATTACAGGAAGCATGAGACATTTTAATGTTTTTAAGGAGCACCTGTTATGCACAAATCACTTTTTAGTCGTGTTTAGAAATGCATATGGGTCTGCAGTGTTTAGAGATGGTAGATACAGAAGTCTATCTAAAAATCATCTTGATGAGGTTTATGGTGCCATTTAATTTCGTCCCATCCTACAGGCCACATCTTACAAAGTTGAAGGTGATTAGACGGTAGATTCGAATCCAATAGATTTTCGGCCATTGCGAATGTGTATGAATGTTAAATCTACTCTAATCTACAGTAACAGCGATAATCTTTTTTCTTCAAATCGTCTGCTTCACACTCCCATCCAGTAGGTGGCAGTATTGCACATTGGCCAATTAATGTTAGCACTCAATGATGAAGAAGTTAGATTCTCATCAATTTTTAAAAGGTGCAAGCAGTTAGTTTTTTTTTCTGCAAAAACAGTTTTTTTTAAAGGAATTATCCATTTTAGAGCATTTAATGTTTTTAAGTTTTTTGAAGTGAATTAATTCTAAATCAAAAATTGACTCAATCAAATTAATTGAAACGACCAACAAAGCATCGATTGAGTACATTGCCTTTTGGATCCAGACCAAATGTAGCATCATGTAGCATGCATTCAGTATAGAGTTTCTCTCACCTTGAGAAGCGTGATCTCGCCGTTGAGAAAGGGCGTGACCTTCACTTTGCTTCTTCTTCCTCGGTCCAGGTCGACATCATGGATCTGTTTATCTGTAAGACCTTTGGCAACTTAAGGAAAGAGAAAGGATGCTGTGTTAAAGATCCAAAGACATTCGTCCACCAAATCCAAAGTTAATGTCAGCATATTTTACTTCAAAATTCATAACAAAGCCACAAAATCTACTGTATGTTAAAAGTTAAACTTTACAGCACAGTGAAAGTCTTTTTTTTTTTTTTTTGCATATCCCACCTTGTATGTTTCTTCCGTATAATATAATATAGTTCAGATGTATGTGTATGACTGAGCGTAAGATACTGTAGAGGTTCTACAGTGGTTAATGACACTGACTGTGTGTCTCGGCGTGGGTGAGAGTGGGTCTGTACGGTCCGCAGTACTGAGGAGAGAGCAGCTGCCTGACCACGCCCACATTCACACCCGGTCACAGAAGCACTTTCAGCAACAACACACATCTGATAACGTCATGTCGTCTTAAACAACGCGCCTCACGTCTCTGCACTAATCACTTCTAAGTCCTTCTGAATCGCCTCTGAACCGCCCGCGTCGTTCTGTTCACGGCTAACGCTTAGCTACAGAGCTAACTAGCTTCTAACACAAGGCTGAATCCCAAATCCCTCTCTATCTCTTGATCAAGGGCACTACTCGGAGTGAGGAACAAGGGATAAACAGACCTGATATCCTGAAGTGTAATAAGTGGAAATATCATGGTTTATTGTCCTCACCTGTCGGCTACAGAGTACCGCTAAGAGTTTAACACGACTCTCACCTCCTGTTAATTGCACTAATGGTGTGGAAGGATATGTGTGGGCGGAGCAAAATAACTGATTAAATAAAGAAATAAATCCTAATCTGTTGATAATAAATGGTGTCTGTTAAACACTTGTTTAAAAGCTAGATCACACTCAAGGTTGTGCTGTTGTGCTGAATATAAGCACCGCTGTGACGCCTGCACTACTCAGGTTGTGCACTCATCCCAATGACTACATCACAGCCGTGCTGATATTCAGTACAACAGCATTCCTTTTCGTATGTATAATAACATAACATAATATAAAATAAAATAATCTACACACTGTTGTTGTCTAGGAAGGTGATGACCACGTTGCCAGAATCTTCCAGCATGACCACTTCCTCCACCTCGCCTCCTCCGTTTCTCGTCTTGGAGAAATGAATCTCCAGCTTGTCCAGGATGCGATCCACGCTCTCTTTCTTGGGGAGGTTGGACACAAGGATGCGGCGAGGACAAACCTGAGTGTCCATCTAAAGCATAAAAAGTTTGATGAGCATTTGAAGAAAATCTGATTTCTACCTGGACCTCAAAGGTAGTCAGGATGTTTTGTGCTGGAGCTTATAACTCTAATGTAGCTGGCAAAACCAGGAGGTTTTATGCGAATGTTACCAAACTGCTATGCCTAATTTCATGCACCGTGACCCTGACACAAGTAAGTAAATGTTTTAAATGCATCGCACTGTGCTGTTAATGTTAACGACGTTCATCGACGTGGTCTTTGCTCGGCCTGCATGCTTCATATCTGACCGCGTGAAACCTCGCGCTCGTGTGACTTTAGCCGATTTCTACTCGATCCTAGGCGTAACCGCCAGTGTATCTGAATGTCGCCTGTTCTAGTCCCGTTTGTTTTCGTGTGTGTTTATCAGTTAAATCTGAATTATTGGTTAAATCTTTAATGTGATAGATGACCATAAATCAGTATCAGCATGGCGTCTCTATGAAGAATAGAAGTTCATTTAAAGTTCATTTGCAGCGCCCTACAATAGTGAACTTTTCCAGATTTCATGTTATAACCACAAACGTAAAAGTAATGTATAATAAATAAATAATGTATATTATTGGGATTTGACGTGAAGGACCAGCACAAAGTAGCACATAATTGTGAAGTGGAAGGAAAATGAGAAATACTTTTCAAAATTATTGTCAGGGATAACCCCTAGAGGGCGCCAAAGCGCCCTGTGTTTTGAGTGTAGTTCTGTTAGGTTAAAACTTCAGTTCCCATGTGGCAACTCGGTCAGGTGACCAGGGGGCGCTCACCTGAACCGAGTTGGCTATTAGTTGTATTATAAATAGTTTGGTTTCATTTAGTTTCTTGTCTTGCGTCTGTTGATTTTTCAATGGTAAATGTCTGCTTGGTTTAGTTGTGTCTTTTGTTTCGTGTATTCGTGTTTTGGTTTCGTTTCTTATAAAGTATCTTTGTTTTGTTGGATTTCCCTGTTTTTCTTTTAAATAAACATCGTTTTCCTTTTAAAACCTGGAGCCTCTCGCAGTTATGCCTCGCACCCAAACCCGTGACAATTATTAGAAATTAAAATCTGAAAAGTGTGGCGTGCGTTTGTATTCAGCCCCCTTTACTCTGACACCTCTAACTGAAATCCAGTGGAACTTTCAATCACCTTCAGTCACTAATTAGTAAACAGGTCCATGTGTGTGTAATTTAATCTCAGTATAAATACAGCTGTTCTGTGAAGCCCTCAGAGGTTTGTTGGAGAACACTAGTGAACACACAGCATCATGAAGCCCAGGAAACACAAAGCAGTGTAGGTCTGTAGATAAGAAAGAGACTTGTGATGTACCTCGACACTGGCCGGAACGAGGAACTGCACCGGCTCGGCCTTCACGGTGATGCTGCATTCCCCGAGGTTCACCTCGTGCTCCTTCAGAGCCAGTATCTTTTCAGTGACTGAGGAACAAAACCAAGAACCGAATAAGACAAAATAATTCAACAGTTAATAGGTTTTGTTAGAATATCCTGTTATAGTTATTGACGTGGCCTCTGCACGCGATACCTTCTTCCTCCTCGAAGGTGATGAACGCCGTGCCTCCCTCCATAGGGTACACGATGTGCGGTTTCACGTCAAAGCTCAGAGAATCGCCTCCTTCAGTCGTCTCGCCGTTAAATACCACCTTCTTCTCCGGCACTGCGGTGGACACCTAAACAGCGAGCGTTCCTCATGAACTGATTCACGGCAAAATACATATATCTGTCTCTTATTGTTATTAGCTCGGAAGCGTTCCCACACCTCAGTCTGCTGTTTCAGGCTCTGGTGGGTTTCGTCCATTTTTTCCAACTCCTGCTGGATTTTCCGAATCTCCATGTTCAGATTGTTCTCCTCCTTTTTTAGCTTTAACAGTTTTTCCTACATGAGGAGAGAACGTTAGAGGGGTGTTCCCATCATTACACCAGTCCAGAATGTTTTTAAATTGAAAGCTATTCTGTTTAGTGAATCAAATGAATCTAAATTCCACATTTCAATTAAATTTCACACAAAGAATCAAATTTTTTTTTCTGACCTGCTCCTTCTTTATTTGTTGGTCTTGGCGCATCTTCTCCTCCTCCAGACTCTTTCTCGCACCATCAGCTCGCTGCAGGAACTCCTGAGTATACTTGATGTTACTGGTTCTGGTGTCAATATACAGGTGATGGTCCTGCATCAGGGCAGTGTGTTGGGCCTGTGGAGATTTAAGGACAGGTTCACGCGAGCTCGTGTTTAAGATGATGGAACTACGCTGTGTATGAAGACGATTTCTGAAAGAGCTGCACCTTCAGCTTGTCGATCTCTTTATTAATAGATTTAAGTTGCGCTGCAGGGTGGTCATCAGCGACCAGAGAGAAATCCTGAAATCACACGTTCAACTTAAGCATGCAAATTTACAGACACAGTGTTCAATAAAAGAGAAAAAATCTCAATGATCTTTAATGATCTTACCTCTTCTAAAGACATCCTGGACAAATGACTCTGTAGGGAAACAGCAGGAGTTCAGAGACGTGCTTAATCATACACAGCAAGCTGCTCTAATTAACATCCAACATTGAATCTGTAAATCCAGTTTGCTCACTCTACTGAAAAGGGTTTTTGTAAACAGAGCATAACTTTGTTAGTTGTGTAAAACACTAACAAAGTTATGAAGTCCTGTTCCCCTCAAACATCTAGAGGCATGTCAGGTCAGCAAATACTTTTATTCACACACTGAAACAGATCGTGTTTAATTGTGAAATTGTCAAATGAAATATTTTCTTTAATATAATGTATCCTGTGTGAGGTCACAAGGTGCCAAATCACTGCAGGCCACGTGCACACACTTACATAAGCTACAGGGTAAACACGCAAACTCCACACGCACACACACACACACACCAGAGCAAGATTCAAACCCCCAGCACACAAGGCTCAAGCCAACAGCACTAACCACGAAGCCACCGTGCCACAGCGCACCACCAATAGTGCACCGCTATTTCCCGAGTCACCTTTATGCATTACGTACAAATTCATACAGCTATTTTATTTATATATACAGCTATATAATAATTATCTATATATACTGTATATACAATTAGCTGAATGGAATATAAAAGTATGGATAATAGTTATCTAAATAAATAAATAAATAATTACACAATTAGCTGAATGGAATATAAACGTATGGATAACTTTTCTTATTTTCGACAACTTTTTTTGCATAAAAATCAACAATTAATGACATACATATTGAGCTTATTGTGTACAGGATCACGAGAGCCTTAAGTGTATCCCAGGAGACTTTAGGTACTAGGAGGGATAGACCAATCACACACACTCTCACTCACACACTACAGGCATTTTGCGATCTGCGTTTCTTTGGACTGTGTACTCGGAGGAAACCCACCAATGACGGGAATCAAGCAAACTCCATGCACACAGACCCCGAGGTGGGAATCAAACCCAGACCCAAGCCGACTGTATATTGGTAATTATACAGTATATTGTATTTAATTTTAGTATAATGTATTAAAGAGTTCAAGCTGTTTAAAAAAAACTTTAACATATGCAAATAATTAATCACATTCTATAATATTTTCTTTGGAAAATAAAATGCATAATCAATATTTGTTGGTATTATTATTATTATTATTATTATTATTGTAATAAAGCAAATGATTATGCTGGAAACACATCATCACAAAGTCTGTGATAAAAAAATACAATGTTTCTAAAGTTTTTAAATATATATTTATTTATTTATTTATTTATTGAGGTGACTTTAGCATCAGTATTTTTTTTTGTTGTTGTTCACACACAAACACTGTGAACAAACTGAAAGTAAGTATGTGTGGAGAAAAATCTGGGTAATTTTTTTAGACATAAGTATATATTTTAGTTATCCCAAGTTGTTCCATTTGGATGTTTTTTATTGTTAATTATTATAATTCACTGACCTTAAATCAACATTTAATAGAAAAATTAAATGTTTATTTATACAGATAATGCAGCCTGAATTGTATTGTGTCTTTTATTACACCTAAAATTTAATTACAATATGAGGGAATTCTTTTTTTCAGGCTAATACTAGTACACCATTAAATAACAACTCTGAAGCTGTAGAACTTTATTTCTCTATTTCTGTCATTTTATTTAACAGTGGTCATTGTTGCAAAGCAGCTTTACAGAAAGAAAAGAAAAATCAATCTAAAGCAATATGAGAGAGAAGGTACTGTATGTATACATCAAAAATCAGAACGTGTGATCAGGAAAAATTCTATTATCTTTACTAACATTAACATTAATCATAAATGCTGCTTTCTTTTCTTGTATCGTTATATATAATTATATTTTTATAATATGTTTTAATGTTGTAAATGAATAAATAACTACCAAAAACAGTCATTAACGTGTGATTATATTATTGTTATTATTATTATTTTTACGGCATTATATGATGAACATGAACATTATACTGTGGTGAAAGCTCGTGCCAGACAAACATGGTGTAAACAGGAAATGGCAGGAGTCTGGGCCTATGTTTAATCTGTTTAATAAAGAAAAAAAAAAACTTAACACACATTAAAGTCCAGAATATTAACTTATTAGACAAGTAAGAAATCATTTTAAATAAGTTTTTATTTTATTTTTTTATTTTTATTATTTTTTTTCTTCCCTGTGTCGCCTTTACATTCACACTTTCACTTCTGAGACTTTCTCATGTGTCAGGTCTCAGCTTTATAATCTGCCAGCTAATTGTCTACAGTAACGTATATCCTGGTTAAACTACTTCATTATTCTGTTTGAAACTCGCTATGTGACTTTATAAATATAAGTAGAGATACAGTGTAAGGTGTAAGGTTGTTACCTGTAGTCGCGCTGTAACGCCGCAGTCAAACCGCTTTCACTTTCGTTTCTTCAGCGCGGACGGGAGGCGTGACGTCACCGCGCGCTTATCCTTACTGTGAAATTCCTGTGATTTATAGCTTTAGACGATTTAAAAATTTGATGTAACTCCACTTAAGAATGAATCCGTTACACACCGAACAAAAAAAAAAAAAAAACCGCACGCAACAAATTAGAAATATATAAATATATATAACAATATGAACGTGAGCTGTAAGTTCGTACTTCCGGTCTTAAATAAATATATTATTTACCGTTTGTACTGTTACAAGACCCGGGCTTCGTGATGAACTTTTTTCCTTGAATTTATTTCTAAAGACTGATACGAAGTGAACCAGCATCTCATAAACACATCATGGGGCGGAAAGGAGTCACGTGACGTTTGTTAGTTTTTATTTAGTTTCATTCGATTAAATGAACATGTTAGATGTTTAAAATATATCTTATGGTTAGGTCTTTTGTTTATGCACCATTCTTGTACCAGACCCCTTTTTTTGTAACAGCTTATATTTTTCGAAACATTTCCTCGTTTTTTTCCCCCTTGATATTTTATTTCCTTATTTAAATCACTATTTGTACCTTAGATCATCTGAAATGAGCTGACTCAAAACTATATTACATAACAAAATAGAAAAATAATTTAAATTATTTAAAAATAAAAATAAAACAAATTTCCCCTCTAAATTCTAAGCTCCTAAAGTTAGATAATTGCTTTTTTTTTATGTTTTTTTTTTTTTTTTTTTTTTGGGAAACAATAGTTTGAAACATTGAAGAAAGGAAAAGTAGACTGAAGCATTAAATAAATCTAGATCCTTTTTTCAAATATTTTATTTCCTTGTTTACAACACTATTAGATACATTTTAGATACATTTTTATCATCTGATTGACTAAAAACTAATTAGAAATATTATTGATTAGAAAATCAATAAATATAATTTACGATAATACACCATTTATAGATCATTTATATTTTTACTTATTTATATTTAACTTTAATTTCTATGGGTTCTTTTTTTCTTTTATCCTAGGGGGCGCCACATCAGATCATTTGGATCTGGTACAGTTTTTGATCCCTAAAGCCCTTCCTGTTTCAACTCTCCAATTTCCATCTGAGCCTGTATCCAGTGTAAGGACATATCCACTGACAAAAACTTAAAAGCACTTTTGTAACTCATTCTGGATTATTGTCTGCCAAATGCATAGGATTACGCCTTGCATTTCCAGGGTCGCGGTTTTGGTTCATATGCGTGCAGGGAGTGCATGATCTCTCTGTGCGTGGAGGGTTTACTCCGATTCCCTCCCACAGTACAAAAACATGCAGAATAGACTAATTGCTATTCCCATAGTGTGTAAATGAGCGTGTGAGTATGTGCATGTGTGTGCTATGTGATGCATTGGCATCCTGTTCAGAGTGTGTCCCATCTCGTGCCCAAAGTATACAGGATAAATTAAATATAGACACTGAGTAAGTATATGAGCAAATTCGACTCTTGTGTATTTAAAGGTGTAGTAATTACGTAATTTATGCACCTTTAAATTTTTTTTTTTTATTATCAAGCGTAGGTCTCTAACAGGTGGGATGTTTGAATATTTTGTCTACTCTTTAAGCCTAGCATCCCAGCCCTAACCCCATTTTCACCCATGTTAACAAAACTCCACCCACAGGTTCTCTGGTGTTCCGTACTGTAGAGTGTCTACAGAATGACTCTATAGAGTGAAAGACAGGAGGCCAATACTTCTGGACCAAAAGTAAACTTACAAAAACAACGTTTTCTCTGGCATTGCTTAATAGCAATGCTTGTGTTTGGGTCATGGCATTAAACCAATATGTAGTATATAGTATATACAGTATACAGTATAAACATTTAAATAGATAATAACAAAGTAGCATATTTCAGTCATTCAATAAAAACATGTAAACATTCATAATTACAGAAGATTTATTTAAAAAAAAAAAAAAGGAATAAACAGATGTGTGACTAAAAATAATGATGATACATTGTTGTTTAGTCTTATTAGCTTGTTTAGTCTAGTTATTGCTTTAGTCTAGTTTTCTAGTCTAGCTGTTTATGAAGTGTTCACAATAAAACAATAACTATTACTAACAAGAATAACAATTACAACATTGAAAGCAAATAAATACATTTTTATGCATACATTTTTTTTTATGAATTAATATGTAAATAAACTAACTAAATAAAAACAATCACAAGGTTTAACTGAAATTCATACTGCACAGCATATCCATATATGTCGCTACTTTGTGTCATTTTGCGACGTCACCACTCTCTCCTCTCTGATTGGTCGAGCCGGTTTGTTTGGATCGTGGGTCAGGTAGTTCTTAGGCCAAAAGTCAACAATAAACGTACAATGAATTAAATAGTAATAAGCTTTGTGTTTTAATTAAAAACTTTTTAACTAAGTTAAAGCTAATAAATGAGTGAAATTATTAATAATGACAGATTATTTGTAGTCCACTTCCGGGTTCAGCTCCGGTTTGAGGAAGTTTTATATAAGTGGGCGGAGTTTGGGTAGAAAGCGAAATAATAAAGCCTGTGTGTTAATGAGAGCAGAGTGTGTGTGCAGGGCTGTCAGGTGAGTGGAACTTGCTCAACTTAAACACGCACACACACACACACACACGCACGCGCGCACACACACACACATCTGATTATTAATTATTTTGTCCTTTAATCAGGTTCATATTGAGTGTAATAGATTATTTAAATAGAGTGTTAAATAATAAGCAACCAGCTGTGCGTCACCTGTTACTATGCAGACTGGGATCTGTCTCACACAGAGCCGCAGCTTCAGGTCTCATGCGCGTGGAGTGGAGGGTAAAGTTATAAATGTCACGTGACCTTGAACCGTCTAATAAATAGTTAGAGATTAAAGAGTCACGAAGTTTATACACAATGTTTAACATACAGCATTGATCTGAATCAGAAAGTCAAAAATAACGTTAAAATTCATGATATAATAAATATTAATGTTTATATATATATATATATTAATGTTTATACACACACACACACACACACACACACACGCACGCAAACAAAAGAACAGCGAGAAAACAGTTTATTGGAATTTTTTAAGTTAATCTTTACTTGTTATAAAAAAGAAAGTTTTATTGTAAAGTAATATTTAGCTTTTGCAATCACAGAGACATACATAGAAGTGAAAAAAAAATTTTTCTTCAGTAATAAATTATATAACATATTTGTTATTCTAATGTGGAAACTAAATTATTCTTCAAACATATACAGTATAGACGTATGTTATATATCCATGTTTGTTTGTTTTTTCCTGTTTTTTTTTTATTCCTAAATTTTTTTTTCGTATATAAGAAAATTTATATATATATATATATATATATATATATATATGAAGGAAATTTCCTTCATATGTTAATGTTTGTAGAAATATTAAAAAAAAAAAACAAATTTCTGCATTGAACCGGCCGCACATTGTCTCAGACTCGCACACTGACCAGACTGTAACTTATTAATTCATTTATTTATGTATTTTCAACATATGATTGCTTGTTTTTTTTTTATGACAGATGTTTTCAGCTGATAAACATCTTTTAAAAAATTGTACAGTGTAATTAAGTAACGTTAGTTTCTTCCAGTGAATGAGGTCATACCCGTCGGTATTTTAACGTTCAGGTTTGTTATTTGAATCAGTTCTGTTTTTGGTTTAACGGTGTGAGACACAGAAGTATATGCACCCCTAACCATCGCACTAACATGACCCCGTTGAACGTCCCGTCCGGATTTATTCCGCCGTGTTCACTGTTTAAACGCACTTGGCTCTGATCTTCTCTGCTGTGAAGGCTGTACACTAGATGCTGAAGTGTGTTGAGTTCATCCACACTCCCTACAGAAGCATTAGTGAGCTCAAGCGCTGATGTCAGGATGTCGACTTCCTGCTCCAGTCCCAGTCCCAGTCCCAGTTCTCGCCAAAGCTGATAGTTCAGTAGGATTCAGTTTAGTCAGGACTCCGTACAGGTCACAACCTTAAACCTAACGCTCTTCATGTTCCTGCACTGTGAGCTCCAGTGAAGGGGAATGATGTCTGGGTGTGATGGTCAGGGTTGTCTTGATGAAAAAAATGGACATTACTTACCGGATGCCAGTTAAACCACAAGTCCACCACAACACACTGCACATGAAGCAGCTAATCAGCAGAGCAGAAGCTATCAAGTTGCTAGGTTAGTCTTTTATCTGTGTGACTGAAGCAGCAGGAAATCCTGCAGGTCCTCACGTGATCATCAGGTGATTATTCGGTTGTTCTTTTTGCCTCTGAAATACACCATGAAAACACATAGCAGCCTAATGTCAGTTAACTGTACTTTACTTCACGACTGACGTCATGGTAGTCACGTGATTGCAGAAGATCAATAGTGTATGTTTTTGTAATATTAGTTATTGTAAACACATCATGTGGTGATGTAATTGATGGGACGTGAGCTTCAGAATTTGTTTGATTGATTGACGGTAACAGTTAGATTTCACAATATATCTCCGTCAGCGTCAATGACCTTTTTATGCACGAATATCTTCCTGGAGCTCTGCGTCGAATATAAGCCCATTTTCCAACCTTACAAATACATATTCAAACAAAAAAACATCTATAGAGAATACAGCTAGTGTAAATTTATTTATACTTTTATCAGTCCAGTAATAAAAATCAGTGTAAAACCTTTTAAAAAAAAAAAATTTTTTTATTGATGAACTTTGACAGATTTCACACAAACTTTGACTTTAGTTAAATCTGAGTTACTTCTTTTGGTTTTTGCGAAAACGTGACAAAATTGTCAAAAATTCAAAACATCAATTAATACATAAAAGATAAGTTTAATATCTAACTTATTTTTGATTCCTCATTTTTCTTCTTCACTTTCTCACCTCTAGCTGAAAGATACATTTTTGTTAAAAATCAAGGTCAAACATACACAGGAAGCTGAAATCAAAACAAAGTCAGGAAGTGAAAGCAGTGAAAATGCATTTTCCAAAAGCAAGCATCCTGTCATATTTTTTTGTTGCATGTAATACATTTTTTTTTTTTTTTACACTTTTAACCAGGACAGTATCGAGCACGAATAAAACACACATAAAGTTGTGCTTTTATAGAAAATGAATCAATAACATAAAGGGATGAAGCGGAGTTACTGTTGCCGATGATTAGTTTCCTATAATAGCGCGCGCTCGTGTTTTTTATTCAGGTTATAACTGCTGAGGTTCACCAACAATGACAATCACACTCACTTTCCTTAAATGTCCTTGAAACACATAAATTCCTCATTTTTTAAAAACTCTCTCTTAAAAAATAAAAATACAAGTTGCTATAATGAAGAAAAACAAAACACTCAAAAAATGTTAACTGGAGCCTCTTTCCATAAATGTTGAATAAATAGATGTCTCCTTGCAGAGGGCTTCAATATTTTGTCACATGTACCGTACAGCACCGTGAAATTATATTTTTGTATATCCCAGTTAGAAAGCTGGGGGTCAGAGAGGATAGAGCGCCCCCTGGAGCACATAGGGTTAAGAGCCTTGCTCAAGGGATCAACAGTGGCACCTTGGCGGTGCTGGGGCTCAAACCGCCGACCTTCTGACCAGTAACGCAGAGCTTCAATCGTTCGAGCCACCACTGCCCCATATAAATGATCATCCTTGTTTTTGTTAATGTGTGGATTTATATACAAGTCACACTGAATATAGCTGTTACTATACAATCTGTAGCTGGTAATACTGTCGATTAATAATCCAGAAATAAACAGCAGTGTTGATTTGCAACTCTTACTGCAGGTGTTTATACAGGCTCTATATATATATATATATATATATATATATATATATATATATATATATATATATATATATATATATATATACTGTATATACCGGTTAGCCATAACACTAAGACACAAGGCTCACCCATGCCCACGGGCCCAAAGGACAACCTGTCTGGGCCAATCCAAAGTCCAAAGTCAAGACTGGCCACGACAGAAAGGCACCAAAACATTCAGCGCACCAGAGTCTCGAGCAACGAGCCCCAGGCCACCACCCGGCCTCCAAACTCCCCAGATTCCAATCCGATTACGTCTCATGTGTACCTGACACCACAGCACCCCCCAGAGTTCTTGTAGAGCCACGCCCCAAGGGCACAGAGCTGCCCAGAGCTGCCCATGTGGCACAATGAGAACCTACACGAACCTACAAGTCCTGGTGTGATTCGAAAATCCCTTGTGTGTGTGTGTGTGTGTGTGTGTGTGTGTGTGTGTGTGTGTGTGTGTGTGTGTGTGTGTGTGTGTGTGTGTGCGATGTAATTTGTCGTGCTCGTTCTAGCTCTATGAATTGTGTCCTTGACTGAAAAGAATCTCAGCAAACATTTGGACGCTTGATGATGGTTGAAAAAGACGTCCCTCCGACGCGTCTCGTCATGGTTGAAAAATAGTTCCAAACTGAAAGTTAAACGGACGTCATTGATGTTATCCGATTCACAACAGCTGTCATCAACAGTCATCAAGTGTCCAAATGCTTAAATAACAGACCTCACACACACACACACACACACACACACACTGCTGAGTATGAGCTGCTGACCTGTCCTCTCTTGTAGACGGAGACCAGGAGCTCAGGGAAGAGACGGTGGTGGAGCTCTCGGGGTTCGAGAACGACTCGCTTAAAGGTGTGTGTTACTGCAGGTTCAAAAGCCGACAGATTAATCACGTACCACAGCTGTTCTCACTGTAATGTCAGTTTGATTTGACTTGCCGTGGCTTTGCTGTTCCTCTCTGTGCTCATATCCTCAATCATTTTTAAACTTTTTAGTCTCTACTTCTTCTTTTAAGTTGTTTGTGACCTGGTGTAGGAGAAAGACGTCATATGAAATATTGTGATTTACAATTTTTCTAAAAAGATTCATACATGCTGTGTATCAGTCTCGAGCACTTCCTCATGACATGTTGCTCTTGCGCTTTCCTACTGTTTTACCTTCACACTAAAACCTCACAGAGCTCAGTTAGGGAATTTCCAGGTTATTTCACAAGCAATTAAAACCGCGTGTTCCACTCAAACCGCTCCTGTCATACCTACTGTACCCGCCACATCTTACTATAACGCACATTCTGCACGCCATGCTGCATTTGTACATTTTATATTTTTCTAAATCTTTCTGTCTTTCTATTCTACCCCCACCGGTCGTATAAGCCTTTCACTGCACATTACACTGTGTATGGGTGTGTACAGTATGTCACAAATAAAGTCTGAGTTTGAATTTTTTAGTAATGCCGATTAAACTTGGAACATAGATGAAATAAAGTCACAAAGCAGAAGTGAGGTGTGGACGTGAGGTAGAAAGAGTGTGTGCAGTTCCTCTGTGTGTGTGTGCTGTCCTCATGACTGTCTGTTTTATGATTAAAAAAAAAGAGGAAGTGGAACTGTCCTATAAATAAAAGTCAAGGCAGTTATGACAGCGGTTGTGTTTCTCTTCATAAAGGTCATGACATTAACTCTGTGGAGTTTCCTTATTATTGAAACAAGGGCTTGGTTTGTTTTTTATCTAACTTATACCTGTATCTAACTATAATAACTAAGGCATCGTCCGTGGACATGGGGAGCTGTGCGACTGGTACTGTTGTGACCACTGGAGTCATTCTGCGCAAAGAGCAAACATGAAGTCCTGCATGAAACTGGGCAAATCTGTCACCGAGACATTTGACTTGATTCGGCAAGTTCACGGCGATGCTGCAATGAGACGTTCCAGGTGTTTTAAGTGGCACGCATGCTTCAAGAGCGGAAGAACATCGCTGGAAAACGTCGAGAGATCGAGATGACCTTCAACGAGCTCAACCCTCCAAAAGTGTCAAAAGCATTCGGACCTTGTGCATGATGATTGTCGGAGAACAATCCACAACGTTGCTGCTATTGTCTGTGTGGCAGACGGGACAGTGCAGGAGATCCTCACGTGTGATTTGAACATGCGCCGTGTTGCTGCTAATGAGTGACGCTTGAACGCAGACAGCGATATGATGCGCTGTGATCCCAGGGTGATTACCTCGGGAGTGTGTGGGACATGATGCAGTTCTCATGCAGCTTTGTACAGCTTACATTCCCACTCAGTCGGCTCTGACCGCTCGTTCCTTTCCTGCCCAGCCCAACTTCAGTGGTTTTTATGAACCCTACCCATAAAAAAAAAAAACAGAAGAGAATCCAATAAATGCAGAAGCTGGTGTTAGTTTCGATGTTCCCTGCAAGTTTCCTCAACTCAGTCGAACGCAGCAAAGTCAATCAGACTAGGGTTTGCTATTTCCCTGTTATTAAATAATGTCTGGTTATTTAAAGTTTTTGTTGAATTGATTTCTCCCTTTTTCTTTTTATCTTGGTTTCATGCAGATGTTAAGGCTGACAGCTGGCGTGCTCTTGCTGAGCCTGGTGGCCGGTTCCAGGTGTCCTGATCAGCAGCGCTGTGGGGACGAGCAGACATGTTGCCAGATTCAGTCTGGAGAATTCAGCTGCTGTCCATTCCATCAGGTGAGTAGATGAGTACACAGGCCTCGCCTCCTGCACCAGGGCTGACCGACAAATAAGCTCCGCCTTCTTTAGCAGGACTGACAGATTGTGTACAGTATATGATTGTGAATGTGATTGTGTGTGTAATTGTTTGTGTGCAGGCCGAGTGCTGTGAAGACCACTTACACTGCTGCCCCGAGGGCATGTTGTGTGCGGTGAAAGAATCCCGGTGCACAAACGCTACACACTCGCTCCCATGGGCCGAGAGATTTTCTTCAGGAAAGTCCGACCTTGACAAAGTGAGAAAATAACCTGCGGCCATTAGCGCAACTCAACCACTCGCGCACATCACGCCTTCTACTTCTTCATTAGCGAGTTTCGCTTCACGATGTATCACCTGATTCATTCCTAAAAGCAGAATTTGCAGTTTGTATTTGAGCAGCCGTGTCCAGCTGAAACAATGAATGAGAAGTAGCTCGATCCTTGAAAAAGTACAGCCATGTGACTTGCCACATGACACACACCAAAAAGAATTAGGTGGTTTTGTAATTAAAGCTTTGATGTGTAATTAAAGTTCACTAACATACAGTTCTCTCATGTGACCTTAACACTAGCGCTCTTAGAAACGCTTTAGCCAATTAGCTATCCTGACTAACAACTGCTAATTCTTATTATTAAAATTACTAGCTTTAGATTTGTTGCTAAATTTATATATTTACATTCAAAACAGAACCTTCTTCAGCACAGCTAAGCTAGGTTAGCAGTAGCACTACCTTAGCAGCTTAATAGACACACCTGTGGGAAATACAGGCTAGATTGCTAGCAGGTAACTAAGCTAGCAAAGTTAGCAAATGTTACTGTTGTAGCAGGAGCATTTGGAGGCAGTTTGAAATCTTATAATTGAGCAATTTATAAAAGTACAGCTATAAACATTTTAAAATATGTATTCATAGACTAGATTATTTAAAATGAGCACATTTAAGTGTACTTAAGTTAGCCGGTGCTGGTAATGTACGTTTAATCATAAACAAATGCTAAAGGTATGCTTTCAAGAGCATTTATAACAAATCGAATATAATCTAATATAATAGATTAGTAACATTAGCTACCTTATTAACACTTTAGCGAGCTAGGTAACTAGCCCAGAAGTCAGTTTCTTACACTAAATATTGTGTAATTGTGTGATTTTGATAGATAGATAGATAGATAGATAGATAGATAGATAGATAGATAGATACGTTATTGATCAGGAAGGAAATTACAAATATGATATTTATCTTAAGAACAATACTCATATGAAAGCTGACATTAAGTTTTTGCTCATGCTAATGCTAAAGCTGAGTTCAGTCTTTGTCCAGGACAGGGTTTGATTTGTGAACCTGCAGTTAGATATTACTTGTACTGTATAAATCCACAATAGTACATGTCACAAGTTTGTCTTGTCACTTCTCCAGTCATTCAGGATGATCAGCTCCTCTGATGCTAATAACATGTACGACACCGTCTGCCCGGATAACTCGTTCTGCCCAGCGGAGTTCTCCTGTCTGAAGGTGTCGAACACGTACGACTGTTGTCCTGTAGCGCAGGTATGTTAACACAGAGACTCGGAGGAAAGGAGATGATAATGAGTACAGTGGAACCTTGGATTACGAGCATAATTCGTGGGCTCGTATTCCAAAACACTCGTAAACCAAATCATCATTTCCCATAAGAAATAATGAAAACTCTAATTATTCATTCCACAGCCCCAAAAAATAAATACATAAAAATAATTAATACAATATATAAAATGAAAATAAAACAAATTAATCTGCACTTTACCTTTAAAAAAAAGTACAAATAAATCCTGACAGATAAGTGTTTCCGTTGGTGCGTGCAGGCGCTGTGTGTGTGTGTGTGTGTGTGTGTGTGTGTGTGTGTGTGTGTGTGTGTGTGTGTGTGTGTGTGTATGTGGAATTAGCCCCATCCCTCGCCTTGTTTTACACAGTAACACTCCTCCTCTCTCTCCCCACCTCGCTTTTTAAGATTCACAACAAACACACACACACAACGGAAACACCGTTTTAACAGGAAAAAAAGAAATCTCTCTGAGACTGGCATGAGCGTATATTAACAGACTCACTTTTTAAGTTTCACAACAAGCGCATAAACACAGCGGAAACACCGTTTTTACGGAAAAAAGCGAGACTGGCATGAGCGCATACTAACAGAATTACTTAGGTTTCACAACAAACGGACACACACAAACACGGAAACACCGTTTTGACAGGGAAAAAAGAAATCTCTTTGACCTGGTGTGAGCACATATTAAGGGAATCACTGCTGTAAAGTAAAATAAAAAAAAAAGAACCAGCAACTTACCTTTGAAAAGAATCGTGACAGAGCAGAGTTTCTGTGTGTTTGTGAAGCCGGGGAGGGGGTGAAAAGGGGAGAGAAAGTCTGTGCGTGTGTGTCGGTGTCAAATTGCGTGCGCGCACACTCATAAGAGATTAGCAGAGTTTCTGTGTGTTTGCGAAGCTGTGGGGGGAGGGGGGAAGAAGAGAGAGTGACGCTCTGTGTCAAAATAAGAGTCGCATGTGTGACGCATGATACTCGGCGCTCGTAAACTAATACTTGCTCGGTTTCCGAATAAAAAATAATTAAAAATCTTTGCTCGGTTTGCGGAACACTCGTAAACCACGTTACTCGCAATCCGAGGTCTCACTGTATTGAGAATGTAACAGCTGCTTTAACATAAAATTAACAAAAGGAACTTGTTTCACAGATGTTCGATAACATTAAAGGTTACTGTACACCGAGAAACATATGTGATGTTATTGTAATAAAACAGCAGGACATAAAGTTGGTTTGTGTTTCTCAGGGTACCGTGTGCTCAGACGGGAAACACTGCTGTCCGAATGACCGAGAGTGCACCGCCGACAGCACTTCCTGTGTGAAAAAGACGGGTAAGGGATACAGTTTTGACAAATCCTAACTTGAAAAAATACTGAAGAAATGATCTTGTAGATTATCATCAGAGACAACTTTGACTTGTGTGCTTCATCATCCTTGTAATCTCTCAATCTTCTTTCAGCATGTGCACATGCTCTTGCATGCTAGTCCTGAACTTATCTTCTTTCTCACTGACAGAACCGGTCCTGGCGGTTGTGTGTGCTGATGGCACGTCTGAGTGCCCGGTGGAGACCTCATGCTGTGAGGCTGCAGATGGACGATGGGGTTGTTGCCCAATGCCCAGGGTAAGATTGTTTAATGATACCTGAAAGTTAAGACCGGTTTTCAGAAACAGGTGCTGTACCGTCACAGACATCACAGAGGAATTCCTTATCTCAGTGAATAATCTTTCATACTAGCACTCAAACGTTGCTAATTTGCTTAAAATTGTGTGAAACCCAGGGAAGAGCTAGCTCCTGCCTCACTAGCAGTGTCTGGTATAGATTAATACCTTGTTTATTTGAGAGCATGAAAACCAAACCCTGCATTATTACTGTAACTCTGATACTGATCAGAGTACTGATCATGCTTCCTGAATACTAGCGTCTAAACTGCTGACTCTATTGTCTATACTATAGTGTTATGTGGCACAAAGAGACATGTTAAAATATGGCTAGCTAAACCTGCTAACACACCCTGGTTAACCTGGTTAATCACAGCCTCTTAATTATTAGCGTCACCCAAAAAAACACATCAAGTCTATCTTTACGGAACCTCATGATCCATGTTTTCATATACTGTACTTGTAGTAAGATTTAGAAAATAAAATGACATAACTGTGTAAAACCTTACAGGACTAATTGATTGGTTTCCTTCCCAGGCCATGTGCTGTGATGATAAAGTGCACTGCTGTCCCGAGGACAGCGTTTGTGATGTAAAAAGTGCCAAGTGTCTGTCTTCTACCAATCAGGAATTTCCGATGTGGGCCAAGTTTCCTGCTCGACAGAGGGCTGCCTGGGAGGACCACACATGTAAGGCCCTGGCACACAATGCACCATACTGCATAACAACAACTGTTAATGAGTTGTTCTGTCACTCATCAGTTGCACAACATAAATTTTTTTACCTCATTATCAAAGACAGAACTTAACGATGTTACAGCTTATTAGAATAAGAGATCATGTGCCGTCAATGTCCTTCCAGTCGTAGTGAGAGAACTGGCTGTTGGAAAGGAATTATCAGGGGAACAATTTGAGGTGAAAATGTGGAAAAGGTCATTCCTTATACTTTTCTGTCTTTTCTAAATGAATTGTCCTAAATCTTTTCCGAGTCCTAGCAGTTACTCCAAGAATGATCTCCAATGTCTATATCTTGGTCATTTTAATTTGGCAATGGCAGTGTTGCTCAACTACATTCCTTTGTAACGAATGTTACAAATTGAAAGTATCGTGAATGACTTGTCACAGCTACTTCCTCTTGTTGCGGGTTTGGATTCTTTTGTTCCCTGTATAAGCAATCTGGCCTGTTCTGGCCTGAAACCAAACAAAAGGGATCATTTTTACTACCATAGTGCTTGGACCCCTAAATTGCTGTTTGCTGTTTTATTTGCAGCCTAAAAAATAATGAGGTATCTTTAGCCTAATAGAATGGACGTAGAGATTCTGTAGATAAAGTTATAATTATTAAGCCGCAAGCATCATTATGTTCTATCTCACTCACTTACTCATCGTCTATACCGTTCATCTTGTATACAGGGATGCGGGGGGCCTGGACCCTATCCCCGGATGGGGCGCCAATCCATCGCAGGGCACAAACACATACAGTACACACACTCGCACCATCATTCACACACTATGGGCAATTTGGGAACAGCAATTAGCCTAATCTGCATCTTAATCTTTGGACTGTGGGAGGAAACCCACCAAGCACAGGAAGAACATGCAAATTCCATGTACACAGGCCCGAGGTGGGAACTGAACCCGGACCATGGAGGTGTATTGCAATAGTGCTAACCTATGTTAGCCTATGTTCCATCTATGTTTTCCCTTTATGTTCTTAAAGACCTTTAAAAGAGGGCTGTATGTAACTGATTGTGAATGACAATCCTGGCCCAGGACCTCGGAGCCTAATACAATCGTTCCCACGAACATTCAGAGAGTGGAACGCTTGGTCTGTGGGATCTGTACACACAATCATTCACCAACAACATGTGCACATTACAGGAACTCGGCGGCGTGTTCTTGCCACATCCCTTGTATAGTCCTGACCTCGCTCTGAGCCATGTATACATTAAAGCCATTAAAGGAGTTCCTGGGAGGCCAGCATTTTAGACGTGAAGAAGGAAGTCTGATCAAGTCTCGAGCATAGTGAGAAAACTGTTTACCTTGATGGTGTCCAATCACTAGTGAAACACTGAAATAAGTGCAATAGTGTAGCAGAGGAGTACCCCCCCCCCCCCCCCCCCCCCCCGGCCTCGTATTATTTGCTCTGTTTAAAAGGGAAAGAAACATATCGTGTCTCCCATGTATGATGTGTGTTTAGACTCTGAAGTTCCCTGTGACGACACTGTGGCTTGTCCTGAGGGAAACACATGCTGTAAAGATGGAAAGGGAGGATGGGGCTGCTGCCCTCTGCTTCAGGTAAAATTCCTTTTAGTACATTGTGTTGGAGTAGAAGTAAAATACATATTATTTGGCTCACATAGTGTATATAGTGGCTTACAAAATTATTAAAAATCCCCTGAAATGTATAAGATTTGTCTGAATAACAAATGATAATTAAAACAATTTTTTTTTCTTGACCATATTTTTGCTGCAAACTTCTCTTAACGTGAATTTTTTTAACCATTTGAATTTTTTTAAAGAAAAGTTAAAAAATGAAAAATCAAAATTTGTATAAGTATTCAACACATACTCACAGAAGACAGACAGACAGACAGACAGACAGACAGATAAATGTACCTTATTGATCCTGAAGAAAATTCCAAAGGGGTAAATGAGAGACCTAATGAGGAAAACTCATATAAGAAAAAAAAAAACTTGTGTTATGTAAAGCTTGTGTAAAAATAATAGGTTATATGAATTTATCCTCATCTATGATTGGTTAGTAACCTAGAGGATGAAGGCGGGACTTAAATTGTTGTATTTTTAGCACTGTTTAGCTATTTGTTAATTATTAAATCCCAGTGTCAGTATAAACCATATTTACAATTAATTTATGAGGATAAAAATAATAACAAAAGAATGATTGCAAAATTGTTTACCAGTTTTTTTTTTTTTTTTATGTTTTTTTTTACAGCAAATTTGTGCGAGGTTAAGACATCTCGCATACCGTAGATGTTATGATTGACTAAAAGATTTTGGTCTTATCTATGATTTGATAGATGAAACAATGAAGGTGGTACTTAAATCGTGTTTTTACTCGGGCTCAGTTAAAACCTGCTCAGGTAAACTGTCAGAGAAGAGAATGTCAGTCTGAAGAAAAGGAAGCCTAAGGAACATTCAAAGGAAGGAAGTAATATGTGAAGTAAATCTGTCACAAAGAATTGTGAAAATCGCAAACAATGGTATGTACAGCTGGTAGAAACATACACCAACATGTCGGCAACATTTTTACTTGATTAATATAAGAATTAATTTATTAACCGATACCCATTGAAGGCTTACCTTAAGAACATATCGGGAATATGTCATTTGTGATTCAGGCGAAGACCTTTAAGGAAGGGTTGAATACTTTTGCAAGGCGCTGAATAGTCTGAATTGGTTGTAAGTTCAGTAAAAAACAAGACAGTGAGTTGATGCAAGAGTGAGAGTTGATATTTTGGAGAACAATATTGTAAAAAGTCCTAAAAATTCTAAATCAGTCAATAATAATAATAATAATAATAATAAGCACACTCGTATGCAGATTTCAAGGTTTTCAAGTCTACAATTAAAACCTACCAGACGGACCAGATACAACAAGACAACATAACACTAGATTAAATACGATAAAGATAAACTAATACAAAGCAAGGGAGGCAAGATGAGACAAGAGAAAAATAATACATTTCACGGTGGTGTAGTGGTTAGCACTGTGGCCTCGCACCTCCAGGGCAGAGTTTGGTGGGTTTCCTCTGGGTACTCTGGTTTCCTCCCACAGTCCAAAGACATGCGTATTAGACTAACTGGTATTTCCAAATTGCCTATAGTAAGGCTGTGTGTGTGTGTGTGTGTGTGTGTGGCCTGCAATGGATTGGCACCCTTTCCAGGGTGTGCCCACCCTCGTGCCCCAAGTTCCCTGGTATAGGCTCCAGGCACCCATGACTCAGTGCAGGATAAGTGGTATAGAGAATGTGTAATTGGTATAAGATAAAATAGAAATAAGATGTGATAATATGGTAATGTGTTAAGTGTTAATAAAAAAAAATTAACAAGATTAGCTTTGGGCCAAAATCAGTCTGAGCCACATACCAATACTGGCAGATAATTAAATTATTGTTTAATTAAGTTAATGTTGTATTTTCACAGGCAGTGTGTTGTGAGGACCATATTCACTGCTGTTCTACTGGTAAAAAGTGTAACCTCGCTGCTCAAACATGTGAAGACCCATCAGGTTCAGTGCCCTGGCTGAGGAATGAGCCGAGTCGACCAATCGGAGGACAGAAGGTTCCAGAAACTAAGGGTATTTCATCAAATATCAGTAACAACAATTTCTGTTCAGTTATGGGAATAAAGCATGCATGGTTTTAACTAATTAAAATCTCATCCTATTGCTCTGTGTGTTCAGGTTCTGATGTTCTGTGTGACGACACTATGTCTTGTCCTGATGGAAGCACATGCTGTAAGACTGAACAGGGGGAGTGGGCCTGCTGTCCTCTGCCTGAGGTAAAAGTGTCTTTCATTAGGCTTTATTAACTCTAATTTTAAAACTGTTCTGAAAGTAGTCAAATTGCTAACACTTCCTTTATATACTCAGACTTTTATCAATGCTATATACCTAAGAGACAAAACAGAAAAAGAAAAAATCTGGGTCAATGCAAGAGAGTCATTGCTCAACAAGTAGTTTTTTTGTTTATTTATTTGTAAACTAAATTACAAAATAATTGCAAAACTGTTTGTCATTGATTGAATTTCAGTGTCAATTAAAAATCTTTATGGTTAATTAATAAATTTAGGGTTAATATTAATAATTACTGAAATTGTTACCTTCATGTTATTTTCCCATTATGTGCCGTAAGCTGTATAGTTGTAACGGATCCATCACCAGAGGCGAGTTAAAATGCATGGGCAGGGTTTTATTAATCCAGTCACAAGGCAAACAATAACAAAAACACAACCAAAAGTCAATGTCCGGGCAAAGTCAGAACCCAAACAGGCCGGCAGTAGCAAACAATCCAAAAGCGTGGTCAAGAAACGTAGCAATATAGGTCGTGCACAGGAGACAAACTAACAATGGAACATGCACTGCTAGGGATACTTGGCCCCCTCCAACCAGTGCCTCCATTTTTCTAATGCTGCCTTGATGGACAATAGTTCCTTGTTTCCCACATCGTAATGTGCTTCTGTCGGTGTTAGCGTCCTAGAGAAGAAGGCACATGGGTAGAGTTTACCTGGGGTGCCATGACATTGTGAAAGAACTGCTCCTATGCTGCAATTAGATGCATCAACTTTAATGATAAACAGAGAGTCTGGGTCTGGATGCTTGAGGATGGGGGTTGTAGTGAAATTGGTCTTAAGGTTGTCAAAAGCAGATTGTGCATTGTCGTTCCATACTAATTGAGAAGAGCAGTGAGGGGGGCTACTATAGTGCTGTAGCTTTGACCTTGATTTGATACACTTCAACCCCTTTTTGGGTGATGTAACCTCGAAACGTGGTGGTTCTGGTGTGGAATTAGCATTTCTCACCTTTAACAGATAGGTGCTGTTGGAGTAAGCATGACAAACCTGTGTTCACATTAAAAGTGTGTTGTTCTCTTGACTGGGAGTATATGAAGATGTCATCTATATCCGCAACCACACACTGGTTAAGCAGGTCTCTGAAAATGTAATTGATTGGAAGACAGCTGGAGCATTAGCCAGGCCATATGGCAAAACCAAGTACTCATAGTGCCTTCTAGTGGTGATGAACGCAGTTTTCCACTCATTTCCCTCTTTGATCCTGATTAAGTTGTAGGCACTTCTTAGATCCAGTTTAGTAAATATCTTGGCCTCACGGAGCTGCTCGAGGGCAGATGGAACCAGAGGAAGAGGGTAACGATACTTGACAGTTACAGCATTAAGCCCGTTGTAATCAAAACATAGTCAGAGGCCCCCACCTTTTTATTCCACAAAGAAGAAACCTGCAGGGGCAGGTGAGGTGGAAAGTCAGATGAAGCCAGATGCTTCAATGTAGTTTCCATGGCTTCAATGCGCTTCAATGATTCCGGAACTGAGGGGTTACAATAGTATGATTTTTGATATTCATATTACCCGTCATCTTTCACTTGTATTCTGCTAGGCTGATAGAAATGTGTCTGTATTCCAGTCCTTGATATAACGCTAGGCTTCTCACTTGTATTTCAGTCCACAGTCCAGTAAATTATAGTCATTTGAACAACAACATTATAAATACTCCATTCATCTTTTGTTCACAGACCATTTATTAGAACGATGAACCCAGACTTTTGCTTGTGATTTATTTCATTTTTTTTTTCTTTACTTAAATAGGGTAGAAACCGTATTGGAAAACATAATTTCTTTAGGTGTATGTTTGCAAAAATATCCAAGTCACGCATCACTAATAGCTCAGCTACAATTCATTACAATAAATACAACATTGTTGTATTTTCACAGGCAGTGTGTTGTGAGGACCATATTCACTGCTGTCCTAATGGTAAAAAGTGTAACCTCGCTGCTCAAACATGTGAAGACCCATCAGGTTCAGTGCCCTGGCTGAGGAAGGAGCCGAGTCGACCAATCGGAGGACAGAAGGTTCCAGAAACTAAGGGTACTTCATCAAATATCAGTAACAACAATTTTTGTTGAGTTATGGGAATAAAGCATGCATGGTTCTAACTAATTAAAATCTCATCCTATTGCTCTGTGTGTTCAGGTTCTGATGTTCCCTGTGACGACACTATGTCTTGTCCTGATGGAAGCACATGCTGTAAGACTGAACAGGGGGAGTGGGCCTGCTGTCCTCTGCCTGAGGTAAAAGTGTCTTTCAGTAGGCTTTATTAACTCTAATATTTAAAACTCTTCTTAAAGTAGTCAAATTGCTAACACTTCCTTTATATACTCAGACTATTATCAATGCTAAATAGCTAACTGGATCACAAACAGGAGTACAGGCAGGTCATTCACTATGCTACTGAGTCTTTTATGGGAAAAATAAAAAGAGACCAAACAGGAAAAGAAAAAATCTGGGTCAATGTAAGAGAGTCATTGCTCACCAAGTACAGCTTTTTTATTAATTTATTTGTGAAGTAAATTACAAAATAATAGAATTTTAGTGTCACTTTAAATAATTTTATGTTTAATTAATCAATTTAGGGATAATATTAATAATTACTGAAATTGTTACTTTTATGTTATTTTCCCATTATGTGTCGTTAGCTGTGTTACTATTCTGTATAGTGTGATTAGATATTCAAATTACCTCGTTGTCTTTCACTTGTATTCTGCTAGGCTGATAGGAATGTGTTTGTATTCCAGTGCTTGATATAACTCTAGGCTTCTCACTTGTATTTCAGTCCACAGTCCAGTAAATTATAGTCATTTGAACAACTTCAACTTTGTGTTTTCTGTTCATCACATTGATTATGATCAGTACACATATTTACTGTAAATACTCTATTCATCTTTTGTTCACAGGCAGTTTATTAGAAAGATGAACCCAGACTTTTGCTTATAATTTCTTTCAAAGCACATGATTTATTTTTTTGGTTTTTACTTACATAGGGTAGAAAACGTATTGGAAAACATAATTTCTTTAGGTGTATGTTTGCAAGCATAAAAAAATAGCCAAGTCACGCATCACTAAAAGCTCAGCTATAATTAATTAAAAATTGTTGTATATTACAGGCGGTATGTTGTGATGACCATATTCACTGCTGTCCTACTGGTAAAAAATGTAACCTCGCTGCTCAAACATGTGAAGACCCATCAGGTTCAGTGCCCTGGCTGAGGAATGAGCCGAGTCGACCAATCGGAGGACAGAAGGTTTCAGAAACTAAGGGTACTTCATCAAATATCAGTAACAACAATTTTTCTTGAGTCATGGGAATAAAGCATGCATGGTTTTAAGTAATTAAAATCTAATCAATTCAATACAATTTTATTTGTATAATTCTTTTAACAATTGCCATTGTCGCAAACAGGTTTACACAATCAAAATAGTTATTTAAGTTTGTCTGGAATGTGAATGTGTATGAATCAAAATGGTCAGATAGTCACTGATGAGCAAGCCGACGGCGACAGAGGCAAGGAAGAACTCCCTGAGATGGCAATAAGAAGGAACCTTGAGAGGAACCGGACTCTACATGGAACCCATCCACATTTGGCTGAAACTGAAAGCAGGAATTGATCTGCATTCATACTGTGTGTTAGGTGGCAGCCAGTTCAGTATAACAATTGATGTTAATATGGAGTCCAGGTAGTTATTGGAGGCTCAGGTAGACTTGTAGGAAATTCCAGTCCTATCGAGCGACTGTAGCCAGGTCAAGTCCTCAGAGAAACAGCTGTCAACATCACTCGAGGCCAGAACCATCTTCATGGTAGAGTGAAACCTTCCCCAGACACCAGACACATCCCAAAGAGACACTCGTCCATGTGATGAGATCTCCAGCCAGAAACTGGGCACCAGAATGAGTCAGACATGTCCAGAGGGCAAAGGAGGTCTGGATCACTGGCAGCTCAGGAACGACATGTGTGGCTCGACAGAGAGAGGGAAAGGGAGAGAGGGGGGAGAGAACAGGCGAGGGTAGAGCAGAAGATGAGAGATAACAGTTAGGTATGTTCACAGTCACATAATGTATAAGGTGAATGTATATTTAGTGTAGAGTGCAAGCAGGGACTCTGGCAGGACTAACTATAACAGCATAACTAAAAGGGAGAGCCAGAAGGAAACACAGACATGAGGGCTCCATGAGATGTAAAGCAACTAATCACCTCACCGTCAACAAACCTGAGTGATCAATGAGATTGGGGAAGACAGCATCTAAACATAGCAGTTCACCATAATACTCTACGTCCATGAGTCCCCCAGATCTGCTCCTTTACCTAATATATATCTTATGGTTATATTCTCATCTGGTTTTGCTGAGATGTATAACTGAGTGTCATCAGCATAACAATGAAAACTAATACCATCCTTACGGATTATGTTGCCCAAAGGAAGCATGTATAGGGGAAAAAAGCAGTGGGCCTAAAACTGAACCCTGTGGAACACCAAACTCCACTAGAGAACATGCAGAATAATCACCATTTAAATCTACATACTGATAACGATCAGTCAAATGGGATCTGAGCCAGGAGAGGGCAGTTCCCTTAATTCCTACTACATTTTCTAATCTTTGAAGGAGAATACTATGATCAATGGTGTCATGCTGCACTATGGTCAAGTAATAAGTATAGTGACGCAACCCTGATCAGAGGCCAACAGGAGGTCATTTACTACTTTAACGAGTGCTGTCTCTGTGCTGTGATGAGGCCTAAATCCTGACTGATGCAGTCCTGACTGTATGCTATTTCTATGTAGATTGGCGCATAGCTGCTCTGCTACTGTCTTTTCCAGAATCTTAATCCTATTGCTCTGTGTTCAGGTTCTGATGTTCCCTGTGACGACACTATGTCTTGTCCTGATGGAAGCACATGCTGTAAGACTGAACAGGGGGAGTGGGCCTGCTGTCCTCTGCCTGAGGTAAAAGTGTCTTTCAGTAGGCTTTATTAACTCTAATATTTAAACTGTTCTTAAAGTAGTCAAATTGCTAACACTTCCTTTATATACTCCGACTATTATCAGTGCTAAATAGCTAACTGGAGCACAAACAGGAGTACAGGCAGGCCATTCACTATGATACCGAGTCTTTTATGGGAAAAATAAAAAGAGACCAAACAGGAAAAGAAAAAAATCTGGGTCAATCCAAGAGAGTCATTGCTCACCAAGTACAGCTTTTTTGTTTATTTATTTGTAAAGTAAATTATAAAATAATTGCAAAATTGTTTGTTATTGATTACATTTCAGTGTCAATTTTAATTATTTTATGTATAAATAATCAATTAATGGATAATATTAATAGCTATGTTACTATGCTGTGAAGTATAATATTCAAATTACCTCGTCGTCTTTCAGTTGTATTCTGCTAGGCTGATAGAAATGTGTCTGTATTTCAGTGCTTGATATAACTCTAGGCTTCTCACTTGTATTTCGTTCCATAGCCCAGTAAATTATAGCCATTTGAACAACTTCAATTTTGTGTTTTCTGTTCATCATATTGATTATGATCAATACTCATTATAAATACTCCATTCATCTTTTGTTCACAGACAATTCATTAGAAAGATGAACCCAGACTTTTGCTTACAATTTCTTTCAAAGCACATGGTTTATTATAATTTATTCATTTATTTATTTATTTTTTAATCGAACAGGGTAGAAAATATATTGGAAAACATAATTTCTTTAGGTGTAATTTCTTTAGGTGTGTAGTCACGCATCACTAATAGCTCAGCTACAATTCATTAAAAAATTTTGTATTTTCACAGGCAGTGTGTTGTGATGACCATATTCACTGCTGTCCTAATGGTAAAAAGTGTAACCTCGCTGCTCAAACATGTGAAGACCCATCAGGTTCAGTGCCCTGGCTGAGGAATGAGCCAAGTCGACCAATCGGAGGACAGAAGGTTCCAGAAACTAAGGGTACTCCATCAAATATCAGTAACAACAATTTTTGTTGAGTTATGGGAATAAAGCATGCATGGTTCTAACTATTTTAAATCTCATCCTAATGCTCTGTGTCTTCAGGTTCTGATGTTCTGTGTGACGACACTATGTCTTGTCCTGATGGAAGCACATGCTGTAAGACTGAACAGGGGGAGTGGGCCTGCTGTCCTCTGCCTGAGGTAAAAGTATCTTTCAGTAGGCTTTATTAACTCTAATATTTAAACTGTTCTTAATGTAGTCAATTTGCTAACACTTCCTTTATATACTCAGACTATTATCAATGCTATATACCTAAGAGACAAAACAGAAAAAGAAAAAATCTGGGTCAATGCAAGAGAGTCATTGCTCAACAAGTAGTTTTTTTGTTTATTTATTTGTAAACTAAATTACAAAATAATTGCAAAACTGTTTGTCATTGATTGAATTTCAGTGTCAATTAAAAATCTTTGTGTAATTAATCAATTTAGGGGTAATATTAATAATTACTGAAATTGTTACCTTCATGTTATTTTCCCATTATGTGCCATAAGCTGTATAGTTGTAACGGATCCATCACCAGAGGCGAGTTAAAATGCATGGGCAGGGTTTTATTAATCCAGTCACAAGGCAAACAGTAACAAAAACACAACCAAAAGTCAATGTCCGGGCAAAGTCAGAAACCAAACAGGCCGGCAGTAGCAAACAATCCAAATCGGTAATCGAAAAACGTGGTCAAGACACTTAGAAATATAGGTCGTGCACAGGAGACAAACTAACAATGGAACATGCACTGCAAGGGATACTTGGCCCCCTCCAACCAATGCCTCCATTTTTCTAATGCTGCCTTGATGGACAATAGTTCCTTGTTTCCCACATCGTAATGTGCTTCTGTCGGTCTTAGCTTCCTAGAGAAGAAGGCACATGGGTAGAGTTTACCTGGGGTGCCATGACATTGTGAAAGAACTGCTCCTATGCTGCAATTGGACGCATCAACTTTAATGATAAACAGAGAGTCTGGGTCTGGATGCTTGAGGATGGGGGTTGTAGTGAAATTGGTCTTAAGGTTGTCAAAAGCAGATTGTGCATTGTCGTTCCATACTAATTGAGAAGAGCAGTGAGGGGGGCTACTATAGTGCTGTAGCTTTGACCTTGATTTGATACACTTCGACCCCTTTTTGGGTGATGATGTACACACGTGGACAAAATTGTTGGTACCCTTCGGTCAGTGAAAGAAAAACTCACAATGGTCACATAAATAACTTTAATCTGACAAAAGTAATCATTTAAAAAAATTCTATGAATGTTAACCAATGAAAGTCAGACATTGCTTTTCAACCATGCTTCAACAGAATTATTTAAAAAAATAAACTCATGGAACAGGCCTGGACATAAATGATGGTACCCCTAGAAAATACTGAAAATAATGTGACCAAAGGGACATGTTAATTCAAGGTGTGTCCACTAATTAGCATCACAGGTGTCTACAATCTTGTAATTAGTCAGTGGGCCTACATATAGGGCTCCAGGTTGTCACTGTGTTGTTTGGTGACATGGTATGCACCACACTCAACATGGACCAGAGGAAGCGAAGGAAAGAGTTGTCTCAGGAGATTCGAAAGAAAATTATAGACAAGCATGTTAAAGGTAAAGGCTATAAGACCATCTCCAAGCAGCTAGATGTTCCTGTGACTACAGTTGCACATATTATTCAGAAATTTAAGATCCATGGGACTGTAGCCAACCTCCCTGGACGTGGCCGTAGGAGGAAAATTGATGACAAATCAAAGAGACGGATAATCCGAATGGTAACAAAAGAGCCCAGAAAGACTTCTAAAGAGATCCAAGGTGAACTTCATGCTCAAGGAACATCAGTGTCAGATCGCACCATCCGTCGTTGTTTGAGCCAAAGTGGACTACATGGGAGACGACCAAGGAGGACACCATTGTTGAAAACAAATCATAAAAAAGCCAGACTGGAATATGCCAAACTACATGTTGACAAGCCACAAAGCTTCTGGGAGAATGTCCTATGGACAGATGAGACAAAAATTGAACTTTTTGCCAAGGCACATCAGCTCTATGTTCACAGATGGAAAAATTAAGCATATCAAGAAAAGAACACTGTCCCTACTGTAAAACATGAAGGAGGCTCTGTTATGTTCTGGGGCTGCTTTGCTGCATCTGGCACAGGGTGTCTTGAATCTGTGCAGGGTACAATGAAAACTCAAGACTATCAAGGGATTCTGGAGAGAAATGTGCAGGCCAGTGTCAGAAAGCTGGGTCTCAGTCGCAGGTCATGGGTCTTGCAACAGGACAATGACCCAAAACACACAGCTAAAAACACCCAAGAATGGCTAAGAGGAAAACATTGGACTATTCTAAAGTGGCCTTCTATGAGCAGTGACCTCAATCCTATTGAGCATCTTTGGAAGGAGCTGAAACATGCCGTCTGGAAAAGGCTCCCTTCATACCAGAAACAACTGGAGCAGCTTGCTCATGAGGAGTGGGCAAAAATACCTGCAGAGAGGTGCAGAAGTCTCATTGACAGTTACAGGAATCGTTTGATTGCAGTGATTGCCTCAAAAGGTTGTGCAACAAACTATTAAATTAGGGGTACCATCATTTTTGTCCAGGCCTGTTCCATGAGTTTATTTTTTTTAAATAATTAGGTTGAAGCATGGTTGAAAAGCAATGTCTGACTTTGATTGGTTAACATTCATAGAATTCTTATTTATTATGACTTTGTCAGATTAAAGTTATTTCTGTGACCATTGTGAGTTTTTCTTTCATTGACCGAAGGGTACGAACAATTTTGTCCACGTGTGTAACCTCGAAACGTGGTGGGTCTGGTGTGGAATTAGCATTTCTCACCTTTAACAGATAGGTGCTGTTGGAGTAAGCATGACAAACCTGTGTTCACATTAAAAGTGTGTTGTTCTCTTGACTGGGAGTATATGAAGATGTCATCTATATCGGCAACCACGCACTGGTTAAGCAGGTCTCTGAAAATGTAATGGATTGGAAGACAGCTGGAGCATTAGCCAGGCCATATGGCAAAACCAAGTACTCATAGTGCCTTCTAGTGGTGATGAACGCAGTTTTCCACTCATTTCCCTCTTTGATTCTGATTAAGTTGTAGGCACTTCTTAGATCCAGTTTAGTAAATATCTTGGCCTCACGGAGCTGCTCGAGGGCAGATGGAACCAGAGGAAGAGGGTAACGATACTTGACAGTTACAGCATTAAGCCCGTTGTAATCAATACATAGTCAGAGGCCCCCACCTTTTTATTCCACAAAGAAGAAACCTGCAGGGGCAGGTGAGGTGGAAGGTCAGATGAAGCCAGATGCTACTGCTTCTTCAATGTAGTTTCCATGGCTTCAATGCGCTTCAATGATTCCGGAACTGAGGGGTTACAATAGTATGATTTTGATATTCATATTACCCGTCATCTTTCACTTGTATTCTGCTAGGCTGATAGAAATGTGTCTGTATTCCAGTCCTTGATATAACTCTAGGCTTCTCACTTGTATTTCAGTCCACAGTCCAGTAAATTATAGTCATTTGAACAACTTCAACTTTGTGTTTTCTGTTCATCATATTGATTATGATCAATACACATTATAAATACTCCATTCATCTTTTGTTCACAGACCATTTATTAGAACGATGAACCCAGACTTTTGCTTGTGATTTATTTCTTTTTTTTTTTCTATTTACTTAAATAGGGTAGAAACCGTATTGGAAAACTTAATTTCTTTAGGTGTATCTTTGCAAAAATATCCAAGTCACGCATCACTAATTTCATTCATTACAATAAATACAACATTGTTGTATTTTCACAGGCAGTGTGTTGTGAGGACCATATTCACTGCTGTCCTAATGGTAAAAAGTGTAACCTCGCTGCTCAAACATGTGAAGACCCATCCGGTTCAGTGCCCTGGCTGAGGAAGGAGCCGAGTCGACCAATCGGAGGACAGAAGGTTCCAGAAACTAAGGGTACTTCATCAAATATCAGTAACAACAATTTCTGTTCAGTTATGGGAATAAAGCATGAATGGTTCTAACTAATTAAAATCTCATCGTAATGCTCTGTGTGTTCAGGTTCTGATGTTCCCTGTGACGACACTATGTCTTGTCCTGATGGAAGCACATGCTGTAAGACTGAACAGGGGGAGTGGGCCTGCTGTCCTCTGCCTGAGGTAAAAGTGTCTTTCAGTAGGCTTTATTAACTCTAATATTTAAAACTCTTCTTAAAGTAGTCAAATTGCTAACACTTCCTTTATAGATATTCAGACTATTATCAATGCTAAATAGCTAACAGGATCACAAACTGGAGTACAGGCAGGTCATTCACTATGCTACTGAGTCTTTTATGGGAAAAATAAAAAGATACCAAACAGGAAAAGAAAAAATCTGGGTCAATGTAAGAGAGTCATTGCTCACCAAGTACAGCTTTTTTATTAATTTATTTGTGAAGTAAATTACAAAATCATAGAATTTTAGTGTCACTTTAAATAATTTTATGTTTAATTAATAAATTTAGGGATAATATTAATAATTACTGAAATTGTTACTTTTATGTTATTTTCCCATTATGTGTCGTTAGCTGTGTTACTATTCTGTATAGTGTGATTAGATATTCAAATTACCTCGTTGTCTTTCACTTGTATTCTGCTAGGCTGATAGGAATGTGTTTGTATTCCAGTGCTTGATATAACTCTAGGCTTCTCACTTGTATTTCAGTCCACAGTCCAGTAAATTATAGTCATTTGAACAACTTCAACTTTGTGTTTTCTGTTCATCACATTGATTATGATCAGTACACATATTTACTGTAAATACTCTATTCATCTTTTGTTCACAGACAATTTATTAGAAAGATGAACCCAGACTTTTGCTTATAATTTCTTTCAAAGCACATGATTTATTTTTTTGTTTTTTACTTAAATAGGGTAGAAAACGTATTGGAAAACATAATTTCTTTAGGTGTATGTTTGCAAGCATAAAAAAATAGCCAAGTCACGCATCACTAATAGCTCAGCTATAATTAATTAAAAATTGTTGTATATTACAGGCGGTATGTTGTGATGACCATATTCACTGCTGTCCTACTGGTAAAAAATGTAACCTCGCTGCTCAAACATGTGAAGACCCATCAGGTTCAGTGCCCTGGCTGAGGAATGAGCCGAGTCGACCAATCAGAGGACAGAAGGTTTCAGAAACTAAGGGTACTTCATCAAATATCAGTAACAACAATTTTTCTTGAGTCATGGGAATAAAGCATGCATGGTTTTAAGTAATTAAAATCTAATCAATTCAATACAATTTTATTTGTATAATTCTTTTAACAATTGCCATTGTAGCTAACAGCTTTAAACAATCAAAATAGTTATTTAAGTTTGTCTGGAATGTGAATGTGTATGAATCAAAATGGTCAGATAGTCACTGATGAGCAAGCCGAGGGCGACAGAGGCAAGGAAGAACTCCCTGAGATGGCAATAAGAAGGAACCTTGAGAGGAACCGGACTCAACATGGAACCCATCCACATTTGGCTGAAACTGAAAGCAGGAATTGATCTGCATTCATACTGTGTGTTAGGTGGCAGCCAGTTCAGTATAACAATTGATGTTAATATGGAGTCCAGGTAGTTATTGGAGGCTCAGGTAGACTTGTAGGAAATTCCAGTCCTATCGAGCGACTGTAGCCAGGTCAAGTCCTCAGAGAAACAGCTGTCAACATCACTCGAGGCCAGAACCATCTTCATGGTAGAGTGAAACCTTCCCCAGACACCAGACGCATCCCAAAGAGACACTCGTCCATGTGATTAGATCTCCAGCCAGAAACTGGGCACCAGAATGAGTCAAACATGTCCAGAGGGCAAAGGAGGTCTGGATCACTGGCAGCTCAGGAACGACATGTGTGGCTCGACAGAGAGAGGGAAAAGGAGAGAGGGGGGAGAGAACAGGCGAGGGGAGAGCAGAAGATGAGAGATAACAGTTAGGTATGTTCACAGTCACATAATGTATAAGGTGAATGTATATTTAGTGTAGAGTGCAAGCAGGACTAACTTTAACAGCATAACTAAAAGAGAGAGCCAGAACGAAACACAGACATGAGGGGGAACTGAGATGTAAAGCAACCAATCACCTCACCGTCAACAAACCTGAGGGATCAATGAGATTGGGGAAGACAGCATCTAAACATAGCAGTTCACCATAATACTCTACGTCCATGAGTCCCCCAGATCTGCTCCTTTACCTAATATATATCTTATGGTTATATTCTCATCTGGTTTTGCTGAGATGTATAACTGTGTGTCATCAGCATAACAATGAAAACTAATACCATCCTTACGGATTATGTTGCCCAAAGGAAGCATGTAAAGGGAAAAAAGCAGTGGGCCTAAAACTGAACCCTGTGGAACACCAAACTCCACTAGAGAACATGCAGAATAATCACCATTTAAATCTACATACTGATAACGATCAGTCAAATGGGATCTGAGCCAGGAGAGGGCAGTTCCCTTAATTCCTACTACATTTTCTAATCTTTGAAGGAGAATACTATGATCAATGGTGTCATGCTGCACTATGGTCAAGTAATAAGTATAGTGACGCAACCCTGATCAGAGGCCAACAGGAGGTCATTTACTACTTTAACGAGTGCTGTCTCTGTGCTGTGATGAGGCCTAAATCCTGACTGATGCAGTCCTGACTGTATGCTATTTCTATGTAGATTGGCGCATAGCTGCTCTGCTACTGTCTTTTCCAGAATCTTAATCCTATTGCTCTGTGTTCAGGTTCTGATGTTCCCTGTGACGACACTATGTCTTGTCCTGATGGAAGCACATGCTGTAAGACTGAACAGGGGGAGTGGGCCTGCTGTCCTCTGCCTGAGGTAAAAGTGTCTTTCAGTAGGCTTTATTAACTCTAATATTTAAAACTCTTCTTAAAGTAGTCAAATTGCTAACACTTCCTTTATATACTCAGACTATTATCAATGCTAAATAGCTAACTGGAGCACAAACAGGAGTACAGGCAGGCCATTCACTATGATACCGAGTCTTTTATGGGAAAAATAAAAAGAGACCAAACAGGAAAAGAAAACAATCTGGGTCAATCTAAGAGAGTCATTGCTCACCAAGTACAGCTTTTTTGTTTATTTATTTGTAAAATAAATTATAAAATAATTGCAAAATTGTTTGTTATTGATTACATTTCAGTGTCAATTTTAATTATTTTATGTATAAATAATCAATTAATGGATAATATTAATAGCTATGTTACTATGCTGTGAAGTATAATATTCAAATTACCTCGTCGTCTTTCACTTGTATTCTGCTAGGCTGATAGAAATGTGTCTGTATTTCAGTGCTTGATATAACTCTAGGCTTCTCACTTGTATTTCGTTCCATAGCCCAGTAAATTATAGCCATTTGAACAACTTCAATTTTGTGTTTTCTGTTCATCATATTGATTATGATCAATACACATTATAAATATTCCATTCATCTTTTGTTGACAGACAATTCATTAGAAAGATGAACCCAGACTTTTGCTTACAATTTCTTTCAAAGCACATGATTTATTTATTTATTTATTTATTACTAATTAATTAATTTATTTTATTTTTTTATCAAACGGTAGAAAATATATCGGAAAACATAATTTCTTTAGGTGTATATGGGCAAAAATAGCCAAGTCGCCCATCACTAATAGCTCAGCTACAATTCATTAAAAATTGTTGTATTTTCACAGGCAGTGTGTTGTGAGGACCATATTCACTGCTGTCCTACTGGTAAAAAGTGTAACCTCGCTGCTCAAACATGTGAAGACCCATCAGGTTCAGTGCCCTGGCTGAGGAAGGAGCCGAGTCGACCAATCGGAGGACAGAAGGTTCCAGAAACTAAGGGTACTTCATCAAATATCAGTAACAACAATTTTTGTTGAGTTATGGGAATAAAGCATGCATGGTTCTAACTAATTAAAATCTCATCCTATTGCTCTGTGTGTTCAGGTTCTGATGTTCCCTGTGACGACACTATGTCTTGTCCTGATGGAAGCACATGCTGTAAGACTGAACAGGGGGAGTGGGCCTGCTGTCCTCTGCCTGAGGTAAAAGTGTCTTTCAGTAGGCTTTATTAACTCTAATATTTAAAACTCTTCTTAAAGTAGTCAAATTGCTAACACTTCCTTTATATACTCAGACTATTATCAATGCTAAATAGCTAACTGGATCACAAACAGGAGTACAGGCAGGTCATTCACTATGCTACTGAGTCTTTTATGGGAAAAATAAAAAGAGACCAAACAGGAAAAGAAAAAATCTGGGTCAATGTAAGAGAGTCATTGCTCACCAAGTACAGCTTTTTTATTAATTTATTTGTGAAGTAAATTACAAAATAATAGAATTTTAGTGTCACTTTAAATAATTTTATGTTTAATTAATCAATTTAGGGATAATATTAATAATTACTGAAATTGTTACTTTTATGTTATTTTCCCATTATGTGTCGTTAGCTGTGTTACTATTCTGTATAGTGTGATTAGATATTCAAATTACCTCGTTGTCTTTCACTTGTATTCTGCTAGGCTGATAGGAATGTGTTTGTATTCCAGTGCTTGATATAACTCTAGGCTTCTCACTTGTATTTCAGTCCACAGTCCAGTAAATTATAGTCATTTGAACAACTTCAACTTTGTGTTTTCTGTTCATCACATTGATTATGATCAGTACACATATTTACTGTAAATACTCTATTCATCTTTTGTTCACAGACAGTTTATTAGAAAGATGAACCCAGACTTTTGCTTATAATTTCTTTCAAAGCACATGATTTATTTTTTTGGTTTTTACTTAAATAGGGTAGAAAACGTATTGGAAAACATAATTTCTTTAGGTGTATGTTTGCGAGCATAAAAAAAATAGCCAAGTCACGCATCACTAATAGCTCAGCTATAATTAATTAAAAATTGTTGTATATTACAGGCGGTATGTTGTGATGACCATATTCACTGCTGTCCTACTGGTAAAAAATGTAACCTCGCTGCTCAAACATGTGAAGACCCATCAGGTTCAGTGCCCTGGCTGAGGAATGAGCCGAGTCGACCAATCGGAGGACAGAAGGTTTCAGAAACTAAGGGTACTTCATCAAATATCAGTAACAACAATTTTTCTTGAGTCATGGGAATAAAGTATGCATGGTTTTAAGTAATTAAAATCTAATAAATTAACTTCAATTTTATTTGTATAATTCTTTTAACAATTGTTATTGTCGCAAGCAGCTTTACACAATGAAATAGTTATTTAACTTTGTATGGAATGTGAATGTGTATGAATCAAAATGGTCAGATAGTCCCTGATGAGCAAGCCGAGGGCGACAGAGGCAAGGAAGAACTCCCTGAGATGGCAATAAGAAGGAACCTTGAGAGGAACCGGACTCAACATGGAACCCATCCACATTTGGCTGAAACTGAAAGCAGGAATTGATCTGCATTCATACTGTGTGTTAGGTGGCAGCCAGTTCAGTATAACAATTGATGTTAATATGGAGTCCAGGTAGTTATTGGAGGCTCAGGTAGACTTGTAGGAAATTCCAGTCCTGAACTATCGAGCGACTGTAGCCAAGTCAAGTCCTCAGAGAAACAGCAGTCAACATCACTCGAGGCCAGAACCATGTTCATGGTAGAGTGAAACCTTCCCCAGACACCAGACGCATCCCAAAGAGACACTCGTCCATGTGATGAGATCTCCAGCCAGAAGCTGGGCACCAGGATGAGTCAAGTCAAGTCAAGTCAATTTTATTTATATAGCGCTTTTAACAATTGACATTGTCGCAAAGCAGCTTTACACAATAAAAAGAAGTAAGTTTTTATGCAATGTATATGAATCAAGGCGATTCATTCGCCGAGGGCGACGGTGGCAAGGAAAAACTCCCTGAGATGGTAATAGGAAGAAACCTTGAGAGGAACCAGACTCAACAGGGAACCCATCCTCATCTGGGTGATAACGGATAGCAGGAATTGCTCAGCATAATAATGTGTAAGACTGGAAGTTCAGTATAACAAGAGATGTTTTAAAATTAAAATGAGTCCAGTTTGTTCCCGGAGGCTCAGGTAGACTGTAGGGGATTCCGGTCCTGAGTTATCGAACAACTGAAGTCACAGGTCCCCAGAGCATCACTCGATGACAGGACAGTCTTCATGGAAACCATCCCCAGCCACCATACAAATCCAGGCAGACCTCACGAGGCATCCATGCGACGAGATCTCCAACCAGAAGCAGGACTCCATGATGGGTTAGACGGCTCCAGAGGGCAGAGGGGTCTGGATCACTGGCAACTCAGGAGCGAAACATGTATAGCTCGACAGAGAGAGGGAAAGAAGAGGGGGAGAGAGGAGAGAGCAGAAAAGGAGAGAACAGAAAATAAGGAGAGATGGCAGTTAGGTATGGTCACAGTCAACATGTATAAGGTGAATGTATATTTAGTGCAAAGTGCAAGCAGAGACTCCGGCAGGACTAACTATAACAGCATAACTAAAAGGGAGAGCCAGAAGGAAACACAAACATGAGGGCTCCCTGAGATGTAAAGCAACCAATCACCTCACCGTCAACAAACCTGAGTGAACAATGAGAGTGGGGAGGACAGCATCTAAACATACCAGTTCACCAGAATACTCTACGTCCATGAGTCCCCCAGATCTGCTCCTTTACCTAAGGTTAATCTATTTACAAAAATGCTTGGCTAAATAAATAGGTTTTTAGCCTAGACTTAAACACTGAGACTGTGTCTGAGTCCCGAACATTAATAGGAAGACTATTCCATAACTTCGGGGCTTTGTAAGAAAAAGCTCTGCCCCCTGCTGTAGTTTTAATAATACGTGGTACTGACAAGCAGCCTGCATCCTTTGATCAAAGTAGGCGTGGCGGATCGTAAGACACTAGCAGTGCACTCCGATATTGCGGCGCGAGACCATTTAAAGTTTTATATGTCAAAAGTAGTATTTTAAAATCAATGCGAAATTTTACAGGGAGCCAATGAAGTGAAGATAAGATAGGGGTGATGTGCTCATATCTTCTGGTTCTAGTGAGGACTCTCGCTGCTGTATTCTGAACTAATTGAAGCTTTTTTATGCACCTAGTTGAACAACCAGACAGTAAGGCGTTACAGTAGTCCAATCTAGAGGTGATAAAAGCATGAACTAGTTTTTCTGCATCATTTAGTGACAATATATTCCTTAACTTGGTAATATTTCTGAGGTGAAAGAATGCTATCCTGGTGATATCATCTACATGAGCTTCAAATGAAAAAGTAGCATCTATAATCACACCGAGGTATTTTACTGTTGCACTAGATAGAACAGAAAGGCCATCTAAAGTTACAGTGTTATCTAAAAATCTTGCTTCTAGCTGCATGTGGTCCTATGACTAGAACGTCTGTCTTATCAGGATTAAGCAGAAGGAAGTTAATTAGCATCCAGGCTCTTATATCCTTTATGCATTGCTCGACTTTAGCAAGCTATTCTTTCACATCTGGTTTTGCTGAGATGTATAACTGTGTGTCATCAGCATAACAATGAAAACTAATACCATCCTTACGGATTATGTTGCCCAAAGGAAGCATGTAAAGGGAAAAAAGCAGTGGGCCTAAAACTGAACCCTGTGGAACACCAAACTCCACTAGAGAACATGCAGAATAATCACCATTTAAATCTACATACTGATAACGATCAGCCAAATGGGATCTGAGCCAGGAGAGGGCTGTTCCCTTAATTCCTACTACATTTTCTAATCTTTGAAGGAGAATACTATGATCAATGGTGTCATGCTGCACTATGGTCAAGTAATAAGTATAGTGACGCAACCTGATCAGAGGCCAACAGGAGGTCATTTACTACTTTAACAAGTGCTGTCTCTGTGCTGTGATGAGGCCTAAATCCTGACTGATGCAGTCCTGACTGTATGCTATTTCTATGTAGATTGGCGCATAGCTGCTCTGCTACTATCTTTTCCAGAATCTTAATCCTATTGCTCTGTGTGTTCAGGTTCTGATGTTCCCTGTGACGACACTATGTCTTGTCCTGATGGAAGCACATGCTGTAAGACTGAACAGGGGGAGTGGGCCTGCTGTCCTCTGCCTGAGGTAAAAGTGTCTTTCAGTAGGCTTTATTAACTCTAATATTTAAAACTCTTCTTAAAGTAGTCAAATTGCTAACACTTCCTTTATATACTCAGACTATTATCAGTGCTAAATAGCTAACTGGAGCACAAACAGGAGTACAGGCAGGCCATTCACTATGATACCGAGTCTTTTATGGGAAAAATAAAATACGCCACTCATCTTTTGTTCACAGACAATGTATTAGAAAGATGAACCCAGACTTTTGCTTATAGTTTCTTTAAAAGCACATTATTTTGTTTTGTTTTTTTGTTTTTACTCAAATAGGGTAGAAAACGTATTGGAAAACATAATGTCTTTAGGTGTATGTTTGCAAACATAAAAAAAAAAATAGCCAAGTCACGCATCACTAATAGCTCAGCTATAATTCATTAAAAATTGTTGTATTTTCACAGGCAGTGTGTTGTGAGGACCATATTCACTGCTGTCCTACTGGTAAAAAGTGTAACCTCGCTGCTCAAACATGTGAAGACCCGTCAGGTTCAGTGCCCTGGCTGAGGAAGGAGCCGAGTCGACCAATCGGAGATAAGAAAGTTCTAAAAGGTATGTCATAAAGTACATGCGCATGTGTTTTGCAGAAGTTGTGCAAACTGAAAGACAAGAAATATACTTGTTTTTATAACTTAGGAATTAAAGTGTAACCTTCTGAATCCTGTTGTTTCCTTGTTCTGTGTTGTGTGTTTAGACTCAACGTTCGTTGTTCCCTGTAATGACACAGTGGCCTGTGATGATGGGAAAACCTGCTGCAAGAACAAACAGGGAGGGTGGAATTGCTGCCCACTTCCCCAGGTAAAATCCCTGCTGAGTTATTACTGTAATGAATCACACACATACACCAATGGCTTGAACAAAACATAGATGAAATTACATCTATTTTTTACAGACATCCAGTACCAGTCTGTTTGGCTTTGTTTTTCTTGTCAGGCGGTGTGTTGTGAAGACTTTGTCCATTGCTGTCCTCATGGGAAAAAGTGTAACCTTGTTTCTCTGTCATGTGACGAGCCATCAGAATCCGTGCCCTGGTTGAAAAGCAAACCAAGCCGACTGATCAGCGATAAGAATGTTCCCAAGAACAAGGGTTTGTAATGAAACACCAATAAACACTTTTACAGTATAATTACAATTCTCTATGTACTGTATGTGTAATTTAATGACTCTGAACACTCCTTTAATCACACCTTATACATCAGATGCACATATCATAAAAGGGTTCTAAGACTTGAGATCAGTCTGAAGACTTCTTTTTGACTTGTCTGGGTATTGCTGGCATTTGTGATTGGACCTTATTAGATTTGGGCGTTTGACTTTTTGTACAAGTCTTTAATAGTTTGTAAGAAATGTTATTAGTGTTGTCTTTTCTTTTGGAAGCACAAAATGTTAATCGACAAATGACAAAACCATGAACTACTCAATAACATATTTATTACCGACCGCCGTCAGGCTCCCACACACAAAGAAAACATACGTATCATCCGTAACCCCCTGAACATTTTCTTACACACCCCCTCTTCACAATAAGAGCCCTCATTTACCCCGGTAAATTATAGCACACATCTCTTTTATACAAGCAGTTATATGGAACTTGACAAAAAGTATCTCCAGAAAGCTCACGCATCTGTGGTCTGGCTCTCGTTGTCGGAGAGATAGTAATACTCTCTTTCATGTCAAACATAGTAACACTGGATAATCCTGGCCAACCGTGAGCTCATGTTCCTAGAAGATTCCCCATAGATCTTTCCTCCATATTTCCTACACTTCCCAGTGAAATATCATCAGCAGATGGATGTAGAGTGTCCTGGAGGAATTGCATGTTTGCTAATTTGACCTGACTTGATGTCGGCAGGTTCTGGATTAATGGACTTTTCATGGTGGTCTTGACTATACCTCTAGCATACTGTTGTTAACAATGTCTTCTTATTTATAGAAATATTTCTGCATTATTTATATTAATACCCCCAAAATAGGTTCCCTTTTATCATGGTGTTGATCAGTATCAACCATGTCTATGGACATGTGGCACCAAAAACTCTTGGCAAAAGTTCAGTACCCATAAGGAGAGACAAATGAAAGCGATGGGTGACCATGTTGAAGGCTGTGTAACAGTCAACTAGGATCAGGACCATTGGCACACGGCTGTGGACGAGCGATGACGAGCTTTTCAGTCAGGTTCTTCTCAAGGTTTCTTCCTTATGCAATCTGTACCTGTAATCTGTAAGGCTGCTTTGCTTTATTAACAGATTTGGACTAATGGAGGTCTTTCTGTGTGGGGAAAAGTGACATTTGATGGATATCTCATTCAGGAATTTCAGAGAGTAAAGAGAAAAGTGAAACGGGTCCGGTGTGGTTTGTTTCCGTGGAGATATTTTGCAGCCTTTGGTACATGACAGATGAAATGAGAGTTCGTACAGTATCAAGGAATTGTGAAAGGTATGGAATCTAATAAAGAAGGAGATAAGAATCACTGGATGACAGAGTGACTGCAGATTCCCACATGTAGAAGGTGGCGCTAAATGTGTTGGTATTTTTATCTTGCTTTCGCTTTAAGTAATAAAACATCTACCCCTCTTGCTGTGCGGTCAGGTTCTGATGTTCCCTGTGACGACACTATGTCATGTCCTGATGGAAGCACATGCTGTAAGACTGAACAGGGAGAATGGGCCTGCTGCCCTCTGCCTCAGGTAAAACACTTTTTTCACTCACAGGTGAAACATTGGATTCACACTTTATGATTACTCTGTGTAAAGTCCATGTGAAGTTTAAAATATCATTGTGACTCCGCAGGCCGTTTGCTGTGAGGATTTCATTCACTGCTGTCCTCATGGGAAAAAGTGTAACCTCGCTGCTCAGTCATGTGACGACCCGGCGGGGTCGGTGCCCTGGGTGAAGAAGGAGCCGAGCCGCCCGACTGCATCGACAGCTCGACATACATCAGTAAATGTGAGCTATAGATAAAACCATCATGCACCTGGTGCTTCATCTGCCACCTGGTTAAAAAAAAGAAAATTTACTCGGTAAAGATGATGAGTGAGTGAGTGAAATACTTGCGTGGTTATAATCTCTCCATCTGTTAGCAGTCAAAATTAAAACCTCATTTCCTTCCAAATATTTCAAATAATGTGAATTTTTTTTAAAGAGATTTCAATCTGATTTATTTAAGGTTGTCGTTCAGTGTGACCATAAGACGTCCTGTCCTGACCACACCACCTGCTGCTTCATGGACAAGAGCAAGAAATATGGCTGCTGTCCTCTGGATCAAGTAAGAGGAATAAATAATTTTCTCTGTCTGTCTGTCTCTCTCACATAAGCACACAATTCATTCTATGGACAAAACATACATTTCTCTGTTCTGAAGTCTTTCCTGTGACTTACAAAAGCACTAACACTGAAGACTCCTTCCTGAGGCACTTACAGTATATACATTATCCTTATGCGAGCTTAGTAACTTCTTAGTAGTAATTATAAGGACATATAAGATGTACTAAGCTGGAAGCTCAGGAACGGAACTGGCAGCTGGGAAACTGGCGCAGGGGATGCAAACAAAATAACAAAGCCAGATCCATAGCAAATCAGGAACAAGGAGACCAAACGATGAAGTAAACAACATACAGCTTGTTACAGACTTGTATGTCTATGCAGACCTGTATGTAGTTATGAGTTACAATCAGGAGTCAGGTGTTTAAAACCAGGAAGTGGTGGTGGCTGATGGGAGTCACAAGCCAGCCATATTGAGAGGCCGTGATGGTGTTGTGTTCAAGAATAACACGATTCACATCACTTAAGTGATGACATGGACAGAGTTCTCTGTAGTAAACTTGCCGGTGGTCTTTTTCTTCTTTTTTTTTTTATCCCAGGCTACATGCTGTCTCGGCGGAGAGAACTGCTGTCCGAGAGGCTACATCTGCCGTGACAAGTGGTGTGTGAAAACCTCCTGGAACGAGTTCGAGTCTGTGCCTTTAGTCTCCGTCATGGACACAGCGATCCCGCAGAGCCAAACTTACGTAGACTGCGGAGACGGGTTCATCTGCAACGACTCGGAAACCTGCTGCAGGACGTCTGAGAGCTCCTGGGGCTGCTGTCCGTATCAGAAGGTAACACTATGGAGCTCAGATTTACTGTCTTTAACTTAAAACTAATGACAATGGTTCATAATTATGGTAGTATTGTTTAGAAAACATTAAATTGGCTGTTAAACTGGCTGTGGTGCTGTCACCTGAGAAGCACTTTGGGCTACTGCTGTTTTTTTAAGTAAAATCATTTGAGTTGACATGACACAAGCCACACCTCCCTAATGTGACTCACACACAAGCCACACCTCCTTAATGTGACACATACACAAGCCACACCTCCTTAATGTGACACATACACAAGCCACACCTCCCTAATGTGACTCACACACAAGCCACACCTCCTTAATGTGACACATACACAAGCCACACCTCCTTAATGTGACTCATACACAAGCCACCCCTCCTTAATGTGACTCATACACAAGCCACACCTCCTTAATGTGACTCACACATAAGCCACACCTCCTTAATGTGACACATACACAAGCCACACCTCCTTAATGTGACTCATACACAAGCCACGCCTCCTTAATCTGACACATACACAAGCCACACCTCCTTAATGTGACTCATACACAAGCCACACCTCCTTAATGTGACTCACACATAAGCCACACCTCCTTAATGTGACACATACACAAGCCACACCTCCTTAATGTGACTCATACACAAGCCACACCTCCTTAATGTGACTCATACACAAGCCACACCTCCTTAATCTGACACATACACAAGCCACACCTCCTTAATGTGACACACACATACACAAGCCACACCTCCTTAATGTGACACACACATACACAAGCCACACCTCCTTAATGTGACACACACACACATACACAAGCCCCACCTCCTTAATGTGACACACACACAAGCCCCACCTCCTTAATGTGACACACACATACACAAGCCACACCTCCTTAATGTGACACATACACAAGCCACACCTCCTTAATGTGACACATACACAAGCCACACCTCCTTAATGTGACACATACACAAGCCACACCTCCTTAATGTGACACATACACAAGCCACACCTCCTTAATGTGACACATACACAAGCCACACCTCCTTAATGTGACTCATACACAAGCCACACCTCCTTAATGTGACTCACACACAAGCCACACCTCCTTAATCTGACACATACACAAGCCACACCTCCTTAATGTGACTCATACACAAGCCACACCTCCTTAATGTGACTCATACACAAGCCACACCTCCTTAATGTGACACTCATACACAAGCCACACCTCCTTAATGTGACACACATACACAAGCCACACCTCCTTAATGTGACACATACACAAGCCACACCTCCTTAATGTGACACACACATACACAAGCCACACCTCCTTAATGTGACACACACATACACAAGCCACACCTCCTTAATGTGACACATACACAAGCCACACCTCCTTAATGTGACACATACACATACACAAGCCACACCTCCTTAATGTGACTCATACACAAGCCACACCTCCTTAATGTGACTCATACACAAGCCACACCTCCTTAATGTGACTCACACACAAGCCACACCTCCTTAATGTGACACATACACAAGCCACACCTCCTTAATGTGACACACACATACACAAGCCACACCTCCTTAATGTGACACACACATACACAAGCCACACCTCCTTAATGTGACACATACACAAGCCACACCTCCTTAATGTGACACATACACAAGCCACACCTCCTTAATGTGACACACACACATACACAAGCCACACCTCCTTAATGTGACACACACACATACACAAGCCACACCTCCTTAATGTGACACACACATACACAAGCCACACCTCCTTAATGTGACACATACACAAGCCACACCTCCTTAATGTGACACACACACATACACAAGCCACACCTCCTTAATGTGACACACACTCAAGCCACACCTCCTTTAGTGGGACTGACAGGCGCAAAAGGCAAGGTGTGGCAAGGCTTTTTTTCACTGGGACTGACACATAGTGTATAGAGGAGAACATTTTTCTTTCTTTCTTCACCCTAAACTTCATCATCCTTTTCTCTTCTTTCAGTCTCCATTTTATGCAAATTTCTTTCTTTCTATCACTTTTTTGTAATATGTAATAAGTCTGTAATATTTCTTTTATATTTATTATATATATATTTTTTTGTTTCTTATTTTAGTAGAATTGACAGAAAGAAAATCAATTTTCTATTTCATTCGTACAGTTTCCTTTTTCCCTCATTCTGTTTTTAATTTATGTTCTTTCTTTATTTCAACAATATTTGATTATTTCATAGATGAATTCATCGTGAAGTAAATAAACATGTATCTGTGTCTCTCTGTGTGTGTGTGTGTGTGTGTGTGTGTGTGTGTGTGTAGGCTGTATGTTGCAGTGATATGCAGCGTTGCTGTCCTAGCGGGTACACCTGTGACCAGTCTGGCTCCTGCACTCCAGAGATGGGCTTCAACTGGGATGTGTTGTTCTCCAGGAAGAAACGAGCCCCTGCTGTATAAACACACACACACACACACACACACACACACACACACACACACACACACACACACACACACACACACAAACCAAACTCATCCTACTGAGCAACATCACACTCCAATCCAGAATAACAGTCACACACACCTTTCACTAATCAAGTTATATGTTTTTCGGTGATGAGTATTGATTATATGTTGAATAGAAAATGAAGGGAAGAAAATCAGAAGTGCTGAATCTCATCCTGTTTACACTAATTCCTTAACCTCCGATCCTGAGTGTCTACCAGCCACGTGCAGCACGACTAGAAATGACTTTTTATTTACAGAAGCTGACGAGCTTTAAAATCTGTGTAGTTTATCTCCTTTACTACTACAACTAGCTAGCATATAACTAGCAATAAAAAAGAAAGAAAGGAAAAATGAGCATTATTATTTACAGCAGTGATGAGCAGGATGGACATTAAAGGTTTCATTCTTCCTCTTTTACTGTTGTAGACATAAAATGATCTTATATTTATGACCATTTTTAAAAGTACAGGATTAACATCATGCTTTGCTAACATCAGGTTAACGTCCGCAGTCTCACACACTCTAGTTTCCGAATAACACACTAGTCTAACTAACATAAATACTGACATATTTGTTCATATTTTCAGCTCTGAAAGTAGACGTTGAGAAAGAAAAACCCCTCCTAGTTATGTAGTCTGCCATCTACAGTAGGAAAGTTTACTCAAGCTGATAAAATCTAATAATGTGACCATAAGAATGTGACAGGGATCCATTGTGAGGATGATGTAAGCAGGGAAATGAGTGCTTTTTTTTTTTTTTTTAAATCACTTCTAATTTGATTCCTTGATTTTAACTGCATTTTCTTTAGTCCAACAATCCAACATCTGTATTTTTCCCCCTTTTTCTTTGTTTGAGATATTACGTGACTGTGTTTGAACATGAGGAGTACGTCTGGTAATTTTGCACTTTTTATGTTGTGTGAATTGTCATGGGCATTGTAATGGTTGTGTGACAAAAATTGTGCTTTATAAAGTGAATAAAAGTGATGTTCCTAAAGGATGTCGAGTCACGAGTCCTTCCCAACTTTTTTTTTTTGATTGACTTTCAAAATTTTATTAAAATCCAAAAAATAAAGTGACTGTAACTAGCATCTCCGGTCGGTGGATGTGACTGCAAACAGATTTTGTTTCCTGATTTCCATGTAGAAATAAGAAAACCAAAAAACTGGAGTTATCGGTTTTGTTTTTCTGTTGTATATTTTTAAGACAGAAAATGAAAAATGGCTTTATTGTAAAACAGGAGACGGGAAACAACCGTTTTTGTTTGTTTGTTTGTTTGTTTGTTTCGACACAATCTTTTGTTTCTTGTTTCTGTATTTTGAAACGGAAATCAGATTTTGTTTATCTTATTTCCTAAAATAAATTGGGAAATGGCTTAGTTTAGGATTTTTGTTTTTCTCGTTTAAAAAAAAAATCTGTTTTTTTTTTTTGGTATTCAAGGTTGATTTTTTATTACAAGTAAAATAAGCATGGCTTTCTTTTCTTTTTATTTTCTAATAACGTCAAATACCAAATTGTGCACGCCGCCCCCCCCTCCCCCTCCCCTCCCCAACCCACACACACAATCTCTTTTTTTTTTTTTATTGTTTATTTATTTCAAAACAGATATCAGGAAGAGACTTGTTTCCTGATTGTGGTTTTCTAATTTTAAAATGAAAATCTGGTGTCTATCACAGACACGGCCCATACCCTCTGTGCTTTTTTTTATTTATTTATTTTTTTTAATATTTTTATTTTTATTAAAATTTAAATTCTAATGATTCTTACTTAAGAACCCATATAATTAGAGTATTTAGGTGTTTCCCATATCACCATAGCAACAGGTCAACCAGAATGCTACCAAATCTCTAGCCATAATGCAGTGTCATTTAAAATCTTGTCATATGATATAATCTTCCACAATTTGTTCTGGTGAGTTCTGGTCCACTCATCTAATACAACGTCTTCATTTCAAAGTAGTTTACGTTTAACATACAGATTGTGTTTGTCTTTGTGTAAAAGCGTCGCCACGGCATTCTTTGTGAAAGGAACTGATAAAAGCTGAAAGCATTTCTCCATCGTGTACAGAGCGGCTCCGCCCAGACCGCTGCATTTACACACACACACCTACTGATGGAAATGTAAACATCAGCAGAACAGTGCTGTGTGACTCCCACTGACTTCCCACTGAACACAATCGGTGCCAATTGTTTATAAATGTAGTGAAACTGACGAATAAAGGCCCGTTTGTATCTATTCTCTCCATTATATTAACTTTTCATTCTTCTTTTTCTTCTTTCTTTGTTCTTTTCTTTCTTTTCATTGCTTTCGTTCTTTCACCCTCCCTTTCTAGTGTAGCTTTCTCTTTGTTTTTCTTTATGATGTTTTACTTTCTTTCTTTTTATTTCTTCATTTCTTTTTCCTTTTCTTCTTTCTCTTTCTTTTGCTTTATCTATTTATTTCGTGCTTTCTTTCCTATTAGTAAACAAACCTGTAAGTGCACACTGAGTGCCAATACTTTTAATCCTGGGTGAAGTGACATCACACTATGAAATACACTATGCACTATAAATGTCATTAGTTATGATGGAACATGAACACACTTGTTATCATTTACTTCATATAACACGGAATGTTAAAAATTGTTATAATAATAATAATAATAATAATTATTATTATTATTATTATGGGAGTGACAAAAATGGCCAGGATTAGAAAAGTGTACAGTGTACATATATTAGAGGGACAGTGCAGGGAGGATGGTTTGGGGACAAGGTTAGACTAAGAGGGCACACGTAGATGGTTTGGACATGTGCGAAGGAGGGATGAGGGGTATATCAGGAGGAGGATGTTAGACATGGAGCTGCCAGGCAGGAGGAGAGGAGGAAGGCCCAAGAGGATGTGATGAAGGAGGACATGCAGGAGGTTAGAGTGACACGGGAAGATGTGGCAGACAAGAGTTAGATGGAGACAAATGGTCTGCTGTAGCGACCCCTAACGGGTGCAGCCGAAATATAATAATAATAACAATATTTATATATTTACTTTTTAACACGATCAACATTGCGAAAATATTAGGTTTCTGTGCACCTGACGTCGGCGTGCTGACGTCCAATCCTAGGCGGCCATTTTTATTTACGTCATCACGCTCTGGCCCAATCCTAGGCCGGAGCGCGTTGGCAGCCGTCTTCCTCTGATTTGTAACGCATGTCTGCTACATCCTCGCGCACGCACGTGAGTTGAAGATCCGTCGTTTCCCTGGTCACGACGTCGCGAGCGCGCGTCGCGTCGACAGCTGGTCCCACGACATGGCGGCCGCACCTGCGTGATCTCGGACAGAACGAAAACGTTACAGAACATAAGGGGTACCGAGAAACGCGAAGGACTGAGATTAAATATATTCCTGCTAATAATAAAAGGATACTAATAATTATATTAACAAGCGAGCGGCGGAATGTCGGCGGAGGAGGCGGCGGCGGCGGCGGCCTCGGACAGCGAGGCTGCGGCGACGGGGGCCGGGGAGCGCTGGGCTCCGGTCGGTGCCGTCGCAAACCCCGAGGACGAGCGCGGAGGTCAGAGCCCGGCGGGACGCGGCGGGGAGGCGGAGACGGCCACGCGGCTGCGGCGGCTGGAGGAAGAGCACGAGCAGCTGCACTCGTCCCTGCTCGCGCTCACGTCGCACTTCGCGCAGGTGCAGTTCCGCCTGAAGCAGATCGTCCACGGGCAGGACGAGGAGCAGGACAGGGACAGCATGCTGCGCGAGCTGGAGGAGTTCGCCTTCAGAGGGTGTCCTCATGTCCTGGGCTGCCGAGCGCCGCACGCGCTCCAGAACTCGGTGAGGATCCACAACATCCTGAGATCCACCTGAGGATCTGCGTAGGGTTCACTGTCTGGACCTCACTGTGGGGTTCTTCAGAGGACCCATAAACATCTGGACACTTTCAGGGTTCTAGAAATATCGACAGGATGTTAGGATCAGCCAGGGCTTCGTCATGGAACAGAGAAACGAGCTCTTCAGATGTTACCTAAGCACTCTTTAGGGTTGTGTACATACAGCCAGGTTCTTGCGTCCATCCACAAGTCTTCCTCGTGGAATAGTGAAAATCTCTGTTGTTGGGTTCCACACAGAACCAGCTTATTGGACCAGCCTGCACCAAGGGTTCTTCTTGGAACGGGTTGTTGGGTTCTAAGCAAAAACCATTAGGGTTCTAGATATACCCTAGTTATTTGATCCATCCCCACACCACGGGTGTTTCCTACAGGTTGGAAGGGGGAGTATTGTTTATTTAATTTTATAATAATAATAAATTATTAAAATAATTAAATATAATTAAGACCTGAGAAAGTATCATATATTTAAAAACTTTTATTCGTTTGAAGGAACATATTCCGTTCTCTTATTTCATGCAGAAACCTAGAGCAACTGAAGAGCAAACATCTTCCGTTCCTTAACGAGAATCAAATGTCTCTCTCACATGTCGAAATGCCTGTCTAAAGCACGACTGTCCAGCTGTAGTCACTCGTTATAACATGCAGCACATTGGACAAGGCTGCGTCAACCAGTAACATTGAGCCTCTGCACTGAACAGTTTTAATTAAACTCGCACATCAGTCAGTGTGTAATTGGCGAACCAATCGCGGCTACTCATCAGTGAGCAGCGACGGCAGAGGTTTCTTTATAAATATCAGGATTTCTGCAATTTTAAGAGACCGTCTATTCTTCTTATCATCCGGAATGCTGAATAGTCTCTCAGTGTCCAACCACATGAATGGAGTAAACCTCGGCCAGAGCTGGGAACCGCTCGTTATTTATTTATTTATTTATTATTATTATTTTCATTTTTTTTCTTTATTTTTTATTTTCCCTGATTTTATCCCATATTTAGTCCTGTCCACTTCCCACCCGTCATCATCGAGGTCAGGGAGGGCCAAAGACCGTCACGCGTTTCCTCCGAGCTTTTAGAGAGTTTCTGCTGTAGGTGTGTGAGTGAGGGGTCGACTTAAGAGGCTTAGCTGCTGCCGTTGGAGATAACTTTTCATACTCGGTTTATTCACGCTACGCTGGTCTTAACCGGCGAATAAGATCTGTGGTGTTGAGGCGTTCCCCTGCGTGGTTTTGATTAACAAGATATAAATGTAACGTCTCTTAAAGAGACTCTGTAATATTCCCAGACTGGTGACGGCATGGCGTGGCTGTCGACTCGCGTGTTTTACATCATCACAATAGTCTGAGTTTATGTGATCGACCAGTTGAGGGACAACCGATCTGTCAGAATGAACCGATGATCAGATGCATCAATCAGAATGGAAGAAGAAATAGATGAAGAAATGTTGAAGTAATTTAAATTCAAAGGGTTGTGTGCGTGTTATTACCCACCTGCGTGTCAGCTGTGATAAATTTTTTGCTCAATATTTGAAATAAAGTTTTTTTTTTTTTTTTTTTAAGTTTGCATCATCATAATTTGCAGATTATGCTTTTAGACTTAGTTTAGTAATAAACCACGTGTAATGTTCTATTAAAGATTGTCGTAATACTTTATTCGACAGCGTGTTCACTCTTTCTGAACCTCATCGACCAGTAACTTTTCAACATCAGGGCTTAACGTAAAACCTTTAAGGGTTTACTGTTTTAACTTGCTGGTTGGAACCCTCTGTACACCGCGCACGTCTTGTCCTGTAGCCTGTCCTTAGTGCAAAAAGTATTGGCACCTGGTTTTTGTGGGGTAATTTTTTACGGCACTGTTTTCTTCCAAACCTGAACACGTCCTCACCATTCTATGATGAAAAACCAAGGGAAAGATTTTAGCTTTTAGTCATAATTGAAGTTTGATTTAAGGAAAAAAAAAAACATTTTACTCCCTTCCAGCTTTTTTTTCTTTTTGTCTTTTGTTTCCAAATGAATCTGATCGTTTGCTTAAAGTTTGATCCTAAGATTTTTTTTCTCCCTCATTCCTTTTCTTTCATGCTTTCTCGACAGGAAGAAATGGTGAGTATTCACAAACATGAATAGCGTCCTGCTCGTAAAGTCTGAGAGCGCACTGGGAGTCATATATATTTATGTGTGTGTGTAGAGCGAGAGGGAAAAGATGGAGCGTCTGGAGGCTCAGAGAGAGAAGCAGAAGGAGCTGATTATCCAGCTGAAGACGCAGTTGGACGATTTGGAGCGTTTCGCCTACCAGGAGGGCAGCTACGACTCGCTCCCCCAGTCCGTCGTCATGGAGAGGCAGAGGGTAATCGCCATCCCATAATATACATCTCGTTTGTTCATCAAGCGTCAGATGTTCGTCAGCATCTGTAGAAATCTTTTTTTTTTTTTGCCAAGAGATCCATGAATCCTGGCACGGATTTGACCCCAAGGCTTCCCCCGAATACAGGTGATCATCGACGAGCTGATCAAGAAGCTGGACGTGAACCTGAACGAGGACATCGGGAACCTGACGCCTGAGGAGCTGAGACAGCGAGTGGACGCCGCCATTGCGCAGATCGTCAACCCCGTACGCGTCAAGGAGCAGCTGGTGGAGCAGCTCAAAACCCAGATCAGAGACTTGGAGATGTTTATTAACTTCATACAAGGTGAGGAAGACGAGGAGGAGGTGGAGGAAGGTCACAGCTTAGTAGGACATTAAGGTTAATCCCTGCATGGTTCTTCAGTTATTGAGTTGGTTTGTGATCCTGGTGGTTCTCCTCACAGACGAGGTGGGGAACCCGCTCTTGTCCGACAGAGGGAGCGGCCAGCAGAGTCGGTCCGACGGACCCAAACCTCGAGGACACGGCGGCGTGAAGCAAGGTGCGAGTCAGATTCAGAATCATTTCCTGTTTAAGGTTCTGTTTTAAGCATCATGACATGTTGACATGCCGTGTTTTCCTCACAGTGGACCCGGAGCGGGCGGAGCAGCTGAGAGCCAACGGGCTGCGTCTTGTCCAGCGGGCTTTAGCCGTGCTGCAGATCTTTGCTCTGAGCCAGCTTGGCTGTTCCGCAAGCACCATGGCCTCGAAGGCGTGGCCCCCTGCCGACGGAGCTCCCAACTACGGCCCCCTGCTGAACAACCTCGAGGGCGCCGTCGAGCGCGTACGCCTCCTCGCCTCCCGCCTCCAACCTGCAGGTCAGGACGAGCCCGTGGTGAGCTACGCGTCCTCGGCGACGCCCCCGGCCGCCCCTTCAGGACCTCGACACGAGCTCATCGTCGTCGTCAGGAAAGACCTCTCGCTGGCGTTGCGAGACCTCCTCGCTCACGGCCTTTACGCTCCCTCCGAAGGCATGAGCCTTGTCCTGGCGCCCATTTCCTGCCTGCTGCCGTTCTCCGGATCCTCGCAGCAGGACTCGCTGCACCCCTGGGATCTCTTCGTTAAATATTACCACGCCAAAAACGGCCCCGCTTTCGCGGAATCACCCGCCCGGCAGCTCTCGCAGTCCTTCAGCCTGCCTGTAGGGGGCACCTCGGCAGTCGTGACTCCAAAAAACTCGCTCCTGTGGGCCGTGCACAGCGTCCTGAAGGAGCACGGGCGCTACAAGCGCAGCGCAGACTCCGAGTTCAAGGCGCTGGTGTGTATGGCGCTGAACGAACAGAGGATGGTGTCGTGGGTCAACCTGCTGTGCAAGGCGGGGACTCTGATCCACACCCACTACCAGCCCTGGAGCTACATGGCGCAGACCGGCTTTGAGGGGGCGCTAAGGATTCTGGGACGTCTCAGCCACCTGAAATTTGACCTCCCCGTCGATCTGGCAGTGCGACAGCTCAAAAACATCCAGGACGCCTTCTGAGTCCGGCAGAACAGAGCCCGGTACGAGGGTTCAACTTTAAAAACCGAGGACCGTCTGTGTTTCATCAGCACCCCGGGGTTTTACTTTTAATCATTTCAAAATAATAATTAAAGAAGCAGTTTGTGATGTTTATAAGACTTGATCTCCTGGTTGAGATAATCCCTTAAACAGGTGACCCATGAGGCATGTTGCGTTTTCATACAAGGGGGCGGAGTCTGTTCTAAAATAAGAAATGCTTATCGTATTACAAACTGCTCCTTTACTTTTTTTTTTTTTTTTTTAGCTATACGAAAGATTGTAACATGATGATAAATCTGTAATCTAGAGGTTTTTAATTTGGACCTGGGTGTATATTTGTGGTCCGACACAAGGGTGAGTCAAAAATTATCTGCACTCTGGCAGTTTAAATAAAATTTTAAAGAAGACAAGTACATCATTTTGCGACATAACCTCCTTGCTTTGCGATACTTTTTTGTCCGTCTGTCAACAAGCGTTTGTCACAAATGCACCGAAGTGAGTCTCCGTCATGGTAGTTCTTTTTTCAGGGGACCGAACAGGTGAAAGTCTGATGGAGTGAGATCAAGACTATAGAGAGGACACTTTAACACCTCAGAGTGTCGATACGGATATCAGTCCTCTTTGTTTAATCTGAAGTTTAGTCTTCAGCTCTTCAACAAGCGTCTCACTGTAACGAGCATGTCGATTGTTTTTTTTTTTTCCTCTTCTTTTTCCTGCTGACGTTCCAATACCTCTGGCCCTTGAGAATCCCAAGCGCCGATGAGACCGAGAGGAACTGTAATATGACCGGAGTGCGGATCATTTTTGACTCGCCGTCGTATAATGAACTGCACTACATCTCAGAATGTCTCTTGAGTGCCTTTAATATATTGTCCCTACACTACAGGTTTTTATTTTGTGTGCAATAGAGAGGATATTTTTTTACACTCGTAAGGAGCAGAACCAAGTACGAAGCTGTCCTGTGAACTTCATGTGCTTCATGGTTTGGGTTTTTTTTTTAGTGCTGCTGCTGGTTATTCTACAGAGAGCATGTTCTCCTTCTTGCTAATCGGTTCTTAAACGCTGTGTGTGATGTAAAATACGCAGATAGACTGTACTCTTGTGGGCGTGTACTGACCGCTTCTGCTGTGTTGGTTTGTGGACGTGGCCTGTCTTTTGAGCTGCCTTCCAAGCTTTATTTTTTTCTTCTTTATAATATGTATACATACAATGTAAAAACAACGAGAATACACATGAGGTATGAGAGGACTGACCGCAGTGTGAACCAGAGAAACAGCGAATCATTTGTTTGCTTCGTTACGAAACTTGAACCTGGTTACTCGTTTACATTCGGTACTGAGATCAGTCGAGTGAGCAGTGGACTGAACACTTAGCACTAGTAAACGAGGAAACCCACCAAGCACGGGGACCAAGCGAACACACACACACCCGAGGTGGGAATGCTAATCACGGCGTCACCACGCCGCCTCGAGTTTGTGTTTTCTTATTCTTCTATTTAAATAAGACTAAAAATAGATTACAGAGCTTTATTTATAATACTGTGTTACTGTTGTAGAGCAGGTAGTGCGTGTGTGTGTGTGTGTGTGTGTGTGCGCACGTCTGTGCGCTTTTCCAGGCTGGAACAGTGTAAACGCAAAGCTTGACATTTGAACTAGTGGCACGCGCTTCATGTCAACGTTACGTTACAGAGGAACAGAACTTTAGGGCTGAGTGAGATGATGGAGTTACTGCAGGCAGAGTGCGTGTGTGTGTGGAGGGGGGGGGGGCTCTTTAATGCTGGTTTGTTCTAGTTTATTTTGAATAGAACTCTGAAGAGCAGCGGAGCTTTAAAGTCCACTGAGATGATCAAAGACTTCTTCCAACTTCTCTGTGTGTGTGTGTGTGTGTGTGTGTGTCTGCCTAAATGTGTGTGTCTGGTTGTGTGTGTGTGTGTGTGTCTGGTTGTGTGTGTGTGTGTGTGTCTGGTTGTGTGTGTGTGTGTGTGTCTGGTTGTGTGTGTGTGTGTGTCTGGTTGTGTGTGTGTGTGTGTGTGTGTGTGTGTGTGTGTGTAAAACCTGATAATTTGCTGCTACTGAACGTTTTTCTCAGCAGGTGTAATCTGTTGTGTGAGCGGGTGTGTGTTGTGTATACTGTTTTCATGTGTGTGTTGGTCCTCATCCCAACATTTCAGACTTGAGCTGTACTCGGTCGACTCCTGCTATGATCTCATGCCACTTCCTGTTTGTGTTCCCCTCTGGTCCTGATAAACTTTTTCCTGATGAGGGTGAGTGGGCGTGACTCTCACACATCAGGGTTTATTTATTCCGTTTGCGTCGTGGTTCTTTTCCCCCAGCGCCGCGTCGCCTCAGACCCACACCGTGCGACATTCTGAGTTTTTCCTGCCTTTTTGTTGTCCTACCTTTACATATAATTTAATTTAGGATTACTCTTATTCATTATTTTTATCTGTGTGTGTGTGTGTGTGTGTGTGTGTGTGTGTGTGGTCAAAGATTTGTGTACTGTACTTGAAATTATATTTGATTCAGGTTGATTCAGTATTTGCTGTATTAATTAAAAAAATAATGAAGGGGCTGATGGTGAGGTGAAGTTTTGTGTCTGTTTTAGTTATTTAATTTACGATTTTAGTATTTTTTTTAAGCACAACTGAATTACCTCCATGTTAAGATTTTTTAAAAATCATTATCAGTGTTATTGTTTTATTTTATTCTATTTAAAAAAATTGTGCTATCTAGGACATGTTTAACTATAAATATATAATATTTAACACAGATTTTCAGTAATATGTAGTTATTTCTTGCTTTTAATTTTTTAACCAAGGTTCTCTCAAGCACAGTTTTGACCTGAACCTTATATAACAATTATAAATCATTTAAATAAGAAAAGATAATTATAATAAATATAATAAATAAATGCAAAATAACGTTTCAACATTTCACCAAGAAATAAAATAAAACATTAAAAGTGAAAAATTCCAAGCAATTTTAAGAAACATGTCTAATATGAAATATAAAAAGGTTATTTTAAAAAATTTGATAATTATAATTCTACATTAAAGAGCAACATCTGGTACTATCATGTATTGCGGTTTCATACAGGCATTTATGTTTTACAAATCCTAGCAAGCTAATTAGCAGGATAAACACCAAGAATTTCTTCCATCTAAGTAACACAAACTCCGAAATGTATTTTCTTCTCTTAATTCTCATAACTCAACAGAGCCAGTCAGCGTGATACAGTAGTTCACCATAAATGCAGAATACACAGAAATGACCGTAATGCACCAACAAGCCGCCACAATCCTCACGAAACACAAACGAAGTGTGACAGCATGACTTACTCCCATAAAACGCAAGTACAGTCGTGGCCAAAAGTTTTGAGAATGACACAAATATTAGTTTTCACAAAGTTTGCTGCTAAACTGCTTTTAGATCTTTGTTTCAGTTGTTTCTGTGATGTACTGAAATATAATTACAAGCACTTCATACGTTTCAAAGGCTTTTATCGACAATTACTTGACATTTATGCAAAGAGTCAGTATTTGCAGTGTTGGCCCTTCTTTTTCAGGACCTCTGCAATTCGACTGGGCTGCTCTCAATCAACTTCTGGGCCAAATCCTGACTGATAGCAACCCATTCTTTCATAATCACTTCTTGGAGTTTGTCAGAATTAGTGGGTTTTTGTTTGTCCACCCGCCTCTTGAGGATTGACCACAAGTTCTCAATGGGATGAAGATCTGGGGAGTTTCCAGGCCATGGACCCAAAATTTCAACGTTTTGGTCCCCGAGCCACTTAGATATCACTTTTGCCTTGGTGAAACTACTAACCCTAGGTGCTCCATCGTGCTGGAAAATGCATCGTTCTTCACCAAACTATTGTTGGATTGTTGGAAGAAGTTGCTGTTGGAGGGTGTTTTGGTACCATTCTTTATTCATGGCTGTGTTTTTGGGCAAAATTGTGAGTGAGCCCACTCCCTTGGATGAGAAGCAACCTCACACATGAATGGTCTCAGGATGCTTTACTGTTGGCATGACACAGGACTGATGGTGGCGCTCACCTTTTCTTCTCCAGACAAGCCTTTTTCCAGAAGCCCCAAACAATCGGAAAGAGGCTTCATCCGAGAATATGACTTTGCCCCAGTCCTCAGCAGTCCATTCGCCATACTTTTTGCAGAGGATCAATCTGTCCCTGATGTTTTTTTTGGAGAGAAGTGGCTTCTTTGCTGCCCTTCATGACACCAGGCCATCTTCCAAAAGTCTTGGCCTCACTGTGCATGCACACGTGCGCTCACACCTGCCTGCTGCCATTCCTGAGCAGCTCTGCACTGGTGGCACTCCGATCCCGCAGCTGAATCCTCTTTAGGAGACGATCCTGGCACTTGCTGGACTTTCTTGGACGCCCTGAAGCCTTCTTAACAAGAATTGAACCTCTTTCCTTGAAGTTCTTGATGATCCTATAAATTGTTGATTTAGGTGCAATCTTAGTAGCCACAATATCCTTGCCTGTGAAGCCATTTTTATGCAACGCAATGATGGCTGCACGCGTTTCTTTGCAGGTCACCATGTTTAACAATGAAAGAACAATGATTTCAAGCATCACCCTCCTTTTAACATGTCAAGTCTGCCATTCTAACCCAATCAGCCTGACATAATGATCTCCAGCCTTGTGCTCGTCAACATTCTCACCTGAGTTAACAAGATGATTACTGAAATGATCTCAGCAGGTCCTTTAATGACAGCAATGAAATGCAGTGGAAAGTTGTTTTTTTTCAGGATTAAGTAAACTTTTATGGCAAAGAAGGACTATGCAATTCATCTGATCACTCTTCAAAACATTCTGGAGTATATGCAAATTGCTATTATAAAAACTTAAGCAGCAACTTTTCCAATTTCCAATACTCAAAACTTTTGGCCACGACTGTACACTATGAAAATGTAACCTTCCAAGATGAATAGACAAATCATTGTATGTTTATTCTTACTGCAGGTAGTTTAAAACCAGTTTGTCTCGTATCCTCTGAAACCGTGACGCTAATAAAAAAGCAGTAATGTGAAGCGCCACTATGAGATAAAATGTTAGAGCAAGCCTATCCACAAGTTCGAGGTGCGGACCTGTAAAATACCTGAGAGCCCAGTGTTATGCCCTAAAATCAAAACGTTGAGTAAAAGTGAAATTATAAGAAGTTATGTGCTGGAATATGTCACATCATCAGACAAAACTCAGAATTTAATAGAACTTGCAGTACTTCTATATCTGCCTGAAGTTTAACCTGCACCATAAGTGAAATCAAAATGTTGAGTAAAAGCGATGTTATTCAATTAAATTTTATTTGTACAGCGCTTTTAACAATTAACATTGGCGCAGAGCAGCTTTACAGAATCATAAGAATTATGGAAGTAAGAATTATGATCAGAAGAATTATGGATCAGATTGTCCCTGATGAGCAAGCCAAAACTCCCTGAGATGGCAATAGGAAGAAACCTTGAGAGGAACCAGACTCGGTGGTAACGGATAGCAGGGATTGATCTACATTCATACTGTGTGAGACTGAAAGTTATAATTATAACAGGAGATGTGCTTAAGTTAATATGGAGTCCAGTTCATTATTAGAGGATCAGGTAGACTTTAGGAAACTCCAGTCCTGAACTATCGAGAGACTGCAGTCATAAGTCCTCAGAGAACAGCTGTCTGCATCAGCCGAGGACAGGATTGTCTTTATGGTAAAGTGGAACTGTCCCCAGTCACCACACGCATCCCAGACAGACCACACAGGCACCCATGCGACAAGATCTCCAACCAGAAGTGGGACACCAGGACAAGTCAGACAGGTCCAGAGGGCAGAGGGAGTCTGGATAAAGTGAATGTATATTTAATGTAGAGTGCAAGCAGGGACTCCGGCAGGACTAACTATGACAGCATCACTAAAAGGGAGAGCCAGAAGGAAACACAGATGAGGGGGAACTGAGATGCAAGGTGACCAATCACTTCAACAAACCTGAGTGATCAATGAGCATCTAATCTAACTAAATACAAGTTCACCATAATACTCTATGTCCCCCAGATCTGCTGCTTTACCTAAGGCAAATCTATTTACAAAAATGCTTGGATAAATAAACAGGTTTTTAGCCTAGACTTGAACACTGAGACTGTGTCTGAGTCCCGAACATTAATAGGAAGACTATTCCATAACTTTGGGGCTTTGTAAGTAAAAGCTCCACCCCCTGCTTTAGTTTTCATAATATGCGGTACTGACAAGTAGCCTGCATCCTTTGATGGAAGTAGGCGTGGTGGATCGTAAGACACTAGCAGCGCGAAACCATTTAATGCTTTATATGTCAGAAGCAGTATTTTAAAATCGATGCGAAATTTCACAGGGAGCCAATGCAGTGTAGATAAGATAGGGGTGACGTGCTCATATCTTCTGGTTCTAGTGAGGACTCTTGCTGCTGCATTCTGGACTAAACTTGTTTATACACCTAGTTGTACAACCAGACAGTAAGGCATTACAATAGTCCAATCTACAGGTGATAAAAGCATGAACCAGTTTTTCTGCATCATTTAGTGACAATATATTCCTTAACTTGGCAATATTTCTGAGGTGAAAGAAAGCTATCCTGGTAATATTATCTACATGAGCTTCAAACGAAAGACTGGGATCTATAATCACCGAGGTCTTTTACTTTTGCACTTGATGGAAAAGAAAGGCCATCTAAAGTTACAGTGTGATCAAAAAGCTTCTAGCTGCTTGTGGTCCTATGACTAGAACTTCTGTCTTATCAGGATTAAGCAGAAGAAAGTTAATTAGCATCCAGTCTCTTATGTCCTACACATATTGCTCAACATTAGTAAGCTGGTTTTTCTCATCTGGTTTTGCTGAGATGTATAACTGTGCGTCATCAGCATAACAATGAAAACTAATTCCATGGTTACGGATTATGTTGCCCAGAGGAAGCATGTAAAGGGAAAAAAGCAGTGGGCCTAAAACTGAACCCTGTGGAACACCAAACTCCACTTCAGAACATACTGTATAGAGTGGTCACCATTTAAATCTACAACCTGATAATGATCAGTCAAATAGGATCTGAGCCAGGAGAGGGCAGTTCCCTTAATTCCTACTACCTTTTCTAATCTGTGAAGGAGAATACTATGATCAATGGTGTCAAAAGCTACACTGAGGTCGAGTAACACAAGTATAGTGACACAACCCTGATCAGAGGCCAATAGGAGGTCGTTTACTACTTTAACGAGTGCTGTCTCTGTGCTGTGATGAGGCCTAAATCCTGACTGATACAGTTCGTGTATGCTATTTATATGTAGATATGAACATAGTTGCTGTGTTACTATCTTTTCCAGAATCTTGGAAATAAAGGGAAGGTTTGATATCGGATTGTAATTGGACAGCTGACAGGGGTCGAGGTCAGACTTCTTAATTACCGTTTTAATAACTGCTAATTTAAAGGATTTTGGAACATACTGAATGCTGAGTGAAGAGTTAATTATTTTCAACAGGGGTTCTGTTATTGCTGGTACTTTCTGCTTGAGAAAATGTGTCGGTATAGGATCTAATATACAGGTTGACGATTTTGCAGAAGAGATGAGTGAAATTAGTTCATTCTCTTCAAAGGGAATAAAGTATTCTAGGTTGTGAGGTGATGTGGTTAGTTTAACATCTGTATCAATTACATTGTCCGGTTTCAAACCCTGAAGTTTTTGCCTAATATTTACGATTTTGTTATTGAAAATGTTCATGAAGTCCTCACGACTGTATGTTGTTGTTGTTGTGGAGATTTCTGCAGTGGTCTTGTTTGTAGTTAATTTTGCTACTGTATTAAACAAAAATCTAGGACTATTTTTGTTATTTTCTATGAGAGTGGAGAGATACAATGATCTGTTGGGTCTTCTGGATTCTCAAAATTAATATTAAAGTCTCCAGCAATTAACACTTTTTCTACAGAAATGACCAGGTTTGAGAGGAAATCTGCAAATTCACAGAGAAACTCCGAGTACGGCCCTGGAGATCTGTAAATGATAATTAGCGGGATTGACTGAGCAGACTTAATATTTGTAGCTACACTTTTTATGTTACTATAGAGAATTTCAAATGCATTCAATTTGCATCCGTATTTTTGTACGATAGTCAGATTATCGTTATAAATAACTGCGACGCCTCCTCCTCTACCAGTTAGCCGAGGCTGGTGTATGTAGCTGTATCCAGGAGGACTAGCTTCATTATAGAGCTACATACTCGTCCTGTTTAATCCAGGTTTCTGTTAAACATAATACATCAAACTCCTGATCTGTGATAATTTCATAAACAGTAACTGCTTTAGATGCGAGAGATCTAATATTTACCAGTCCTGAGGTGCCGGCTGTGTATTCAGTGTGCTTTGGATTGTTGGTCACTATATTAATTACATTACTAAAACAGACTTTCTGAGTCTTTCTAAATATTTGCTTAACTCAGGGAATAGACACACCTTTATTGTTATGAACAGTTATGTACCAAGTTTAATAATCTACTTTAAAATAAACTGAACGAACTAAATGTAAACAAACACCTGCACCGATAGATGTTAATTAGAAAAGATAAAGTGAATATTTTCACTTTGGCTGAAATAACAGCGCTGAAGTGGTATAAGTGAATTTTAACACGCCGGAGTCGTTTTAAGACAAAACTTCATCTTTATCCGATCGACTTTTTCCATTTCTCATCTGTGATTCTCTCTCCGATTACCGAACAGCGAGTGTATTTGTCTGAGCACCAAAGAAGTACAACTTAGTGTAAACAAGGCGTCAGATACTCGACCTTACAGAATGTGATTTCTGTGTATTAATAAGTGAGACAGAGAGTTCTGCTGTACAGAGAGACACACAGACATGCCTTTTAACTATTTCTACAAACTCTTTAACCGTCAATGACAGGTACTTCGGTTAATTGACAATATGTTTTGGTAGTTGGAACGGATTATCCTGCATTTACATAATTTCTTATGAGATAATATGACTTTTCGCTTTAAGAACTCGCTTCCGGAACGGATTGAATTCGCACGCTGAGGTAATTTAATTAAATAGATTTCATTTTCATTTCTATAGCATCTATAGCATCTGCTGCGAACGCGAATTCTCAGTCAGCAGATGGCGCTGCTCCGTTCGGGTGAGAAACTCTGAGCGGAAGTACGTCACATTCCTCTGGTGTCAAGGGTCACGCGCGCTCTGCCCGCTTCCTTTCCTGTTCCCGTCGGCCGCTGAGCGCCATCAGTAAGTCTCACACCGCTCCATAATCCCTCTCCATCGACTAATAAACGCGCAGGTTTCTTCACATTTGTGTGCTAGTTCTTTATATAATTTGTTGATCTTGAGTTCTGGATCGTTATTTGTGTATGTAGAGTGAATCTATAAAAAAAAAAAAACATTAATAACTGAGATGCCTCTCGCACTTCTCAGAGTTGGAGATAAACATGGCGGCTGGAGTGATGTTCTGTTCTACTGTAATGTGTTTAAACCGTTTACTCGCTTTATAAGCAACTGAGGAGAACTTGGACTTTGTAGAACTAGTTATATTTTATCCCACGAAGTGTAGTGTTGGCTAGCTCAAGCGGCTTAGCATGCTAGCATACGTTTACTACAGCGCGTGAGGTTTAGTCTGCCCCTTTAACGCTCGTGCATGATGTATACTTGGTGTTTTTAAGCTATTAATGTTTATTCATGAACAGACAGAAGGAATAAAGGGCAGTGCACGAGAAACAATCTGTTGCAACAATATGCATCTTTATCTATGCATCTCTGTCTCTCTCGCTCTAAAATGTATTCATGCATATATATATTTTTTCAGGAAGATATTTAAATAAAGTTGGAGTCTTGTATATCAAATTTATAATTGTTTTTCAGACATGGGCAAATTCATGAAACCTGGTAAAGTGGTGATGGTCCTGGCTGGACGTTACGCCGGACGCAAAGCTGTCATCGTCAAGGTATTCACAAACATCTGGAGTTTATTATTAATACCTTTTAAAAAAATATATATTTTACACTACATTGACCTGATGTTGCGTTCTGATTGGTCAGAAGATACAGATCGTAGGGTTTGTACTAGTTCTCATTTACTACTGTTCTGTAGTGAAAGTTCGTTCACTTGAACAGGTTTAAAAGGTTATGGTAATGAGTTTTCTTTCATGTCATGAGATTTCAAAGAAGCGTTTCATGGAAGGAGTCTCCAGTGTCAGAAGGGATGCTGTAACTGAGTTTTCGGAAATCTTTAGGATGCTGGAGTTTATGCTGTTTTTACGGTTCCTCATAGTGCTCATATAATCACAAGAAAAATCTCAGTATGGATCTGTGTGATTGTTTAATCCAAAAAAGCCTGCAATTTATCACGTTTTACGGTTTTTCAATGAGAAATAAACCTAATTGGACACCCTCTTAATGAGATGTGCCTTTGTCGCTATACTACATTTCAATACAGAATGCTGTTTGTTTACTTAAGTCTCATTAAACTCTAGTAAGAAGAGGCTTGTGGTCAGGGACCGACTGTTTCACAGCCTTTTCATGTTGATAACTAACCAAATAAGAGATGATGTGAACCAGAGTGAATGTGATTCTGAGCAGATTACTGTGGTGTAAAAGGAATAAAGCACTTTGGCGTGGAAACAATAATAATAAATAAGCAATAATAAACTATGATTTTATGTATCTTATTTACATTCCACACTTGTTTGTTTTTAACAGAATATTGACGACGGCACAGCTGACCGCCCTTACAGCCATGCCCTGGTCTCGGGTATCGACCGTTACCCCCGCAAAGTCACCGCCACCATGGGCAAGAAGAAGGTGGCCAAGCGATCCAAGATCAAGGCCTTCGTTAAAGTGTTCAACTACAACCACCTGATGCCAACCAGGTACGTGAAGCCATGATGTCGCACTGCCTTGTCTCGGTATTAAGTTCAAAGTATATACCCCTTCCATGTTAGGGGTGTCCAGCTAGAGCTTTAGCGTTTACCTGATCAGGGACAGGGTCACCAATATGCATCAGCACGCCAGAGTACGCTCTGCTTCATGTTGCGATTCAAGACATTCACTCTGGGCGAGCTAATTGAAGTCATGTAAGCTCCACCCCTTTTTCTGTGTTCTCCAGTGCACTCGGTCCGTCCGTGTTCTGCCTGAGAGCAGTTTGCAGGTTTTCTTGTGAATGCCGATAGAGGGAAATTTGACGCATGCTAAATTGTTCTGAGACGGTCGTACCTGGTGTATCACCTCAGACTGCCGCTAGCGCGTGACTACTCATGGATGGATTAGCAAAGTTAAATCACGCTCCTCATGTATTATAAGAGGTGCTAGAGTTTTTTTTTTTTTTTTTTTTTTTTTTTAGTTTATCTGAGCTGCTTAAATTCATTGCTTTTTGGTAGGGCTGAAATGTTTTATCGTTTTTATAGTAACAAATAAATTTCATTTACAAATACGTGTATGAGGTTCACTCTGAAGTGCTGCACCGTGTCTGGGTACTTAAACCCAATTCCTGGACCCTTTGTGCTTGTAATACAGTCTCTTTCCAAAGTAATGCAATACAGTGGAGTTTGTGTATTGTGCTTTACAATCATTCTGCACATGGTTAGTCATGTGGTTGGGTATAAAATCAGTGCAGAGGGGTCGCGAAGGAGCTGCTTTGTAAAGCCAACTCTGTGATACTTAACAGATAATTGAACAGACGAGAAAGAAATCGGGGGTGTATGTGTCAAAGACGGAGTAAAAAAAAAAAAATGAGGTTAATGATGTTCAGGTGGGGTGTGTGGAAACTCTGGTTTGAGTACCATTTTTAGGGATGGTGTTATGGTTTATTTGCCAGGACACGCACAGTAAAATGTTTCCCCTTTTAATCACCATGACTCGGGTGCGTCTCGGAGATGTGGTCATGTCAGTGATGCGCTACTTTAGACTATTCTTATATAGCTGTAGTGTGATTGATTGTTGGGGGATGTTACTTTTTAAAGTAACTAATTACATTACAAAATTACATTACAGTATTACCTTCTAATAAAAGTAACCAGTTCGAGTACTTTTCCATCGCAGAAAATGAAAACTCCTTTGTGATTCCTCATGCATGTTGTTTTAGTCAAGACCTTGATAATTATTCTACCATCAATTTGGCTCATAATCTGTTAATACCCAACAGCCAGAATAACAGAGGGGGGTGGGGCGCACACACTGACAAAATCACTGGATCAGGGATTACATAAATTGTCTGAATAAAGGATTACATTTTTGAAAATATAACTAAATAACTGAGTACTTAAATGGTAGACCTAACCCGTTAGATTACTCATTACATCAAAACAGTAATCCATGTACTGTGTTACACCCAACACTGAAAACCAGCCTCTGTTATATGTAATAAATGGTTTAAAATTCTATTTGAGTCGGTTTGGGGAAGAGCATATATCCAGGTTTTTTTTTTTTGACGTTGTTTATTTTCTTTTTCCCTCTCATGACTTTTCTCAGGTCTTTTCAGGATTTTCATAACCATATATGAACCCTTTTGCCTTTTTTTAATTTTTTTTTTTTATACTCCGGGGTATGGTATACACCCTACATTTAACCGAACTGTGTTTTTATTGTATTTAAGTGTGCTGCATCAAAAACGAAGGTTGTTTGGCTAGCATCCCACCCCTTGTATCCTGTCTACACTTTCTGATCCTAACAACAACAAAAAAAGACATTGTTTAGATGTCTGAGCTTCCTGCGGTCCTGCTGCCAAGCAGAGAGCCATGAACATCCTCAGTCACGTAACATTCGTGCGGTTTAAAATGAGAGGGGGCGTGTTTATCGAGGCGGATTTGCTGTGTACATGTTCCTCTGCAGTTCACCACAGGCATGCATGTGTTACCAGTATAAGTTCATGCAATGATTGACACTTGATGGCTAGACTGCATTCCCCCAACGCATGATGTGAAACATTTGCGCAATGCATTTTTGATTGAGTTGCTTTGTTGCTGGAAAGGTCAGATCTCAACTTCGGTGCAATCATCAGGAACAAATATGATGTCACTGCTTTAAAAAGTGACAAATGCCAGGGCTAGCTTGGTGGTCGAGGTGTTGGTGTTGGACTACTGACCGAAAGGTCCCAGTTTCAAACTGCACCATCACCACCAAGCTGCCACGGTTGGACCCTTGAGTAAGTTGTAAGTGTAAATATCAAGTCCTTATTTGTGTAACTTTACATATCGAATACTACAGAACTAACCGGTTTGATAAAAAAAAATCACATTGCGATAATTTTGAAAACGTATTGCGATTTAAAATGCTATACGTCACTATTAAACGTATTTATCGAGGCTAACCACAAACGGCGCTAATCTTGTTTAGAGAATGTTTATGGATCACTTCAAAAGTATTAAAATGCTTAAATTATTGCCAAATTCTACATAAATGTGTTATATTACTTGTAACAAGTTTTAGTGTCAATTGTGATGAATTGTGCAGTGCTAGTGTACTGTGTATTGAGATGCACTTAGCTTTTTAATGTGATGATATAATAAGATTTACATGTTTCTTTTGCTCTTGATTTCTTCTCAGGTACTCAGTTGACATTCCTCTGGACAAAACAGTCGTAAACAAGGACGTGTTCAGGGACCCCGCTCTGAAGCGCAAAGCCAGGAGGGAGGCCAAGGTCAAGTTTGAGGAGAGGTGCGTGTTTTAATCTCTGCTTCTGCTGTATAACACGGTGTTCAGTAGATTTGCTGCATTTGATGTCTTGTTTTTGTTCTTAAATTGTTTTATTTATTTTTTACAGATACAAGACCGGCAAGAACAAATGGTTCTTCCAGAAGCTCCGATTCTAGATGTTCAATGGTTTCTCTAATAAAGCTGTAAAAATCCCCCCGGCGGTGTTTCTTTTGTGCCCATACAGTGTACAATGTGTTCTTATACACTACCTGTAGTGTATATGTAGGAGTTTATACATCTAACAATTAAATGCTTAATTTTAAGACTAAAGTCTAGGAATAAAAAGTAGGTAAATGATCAGATTTGTAGGTAAAGATGTTGAATAGCTATTAAACAGGTTAAATATTATTTATATATAAACTTTATTGTCCCAGTCTTACATGGAACTAACCATATGTGAAATCAAGGGTGAAGTTCAGTTCCTTAATACAGACCTCGAAGATTTTGCCGTCTTGGAAGGAAGAAGCTTGAGTTAATTATTTATTTTTTCAACTTCTGAATTTTTTTCTGCTTCATTTTTTTTTATAGTGTGAAAATTTGCAGTGGTTTAAAATGTCATTTGATGTTAAAGCTGCATTTTGTGTTTTACACGCGTTTTTAAAAAAAAAGTGCAGCATCATCTGGATGTTGGTGCATGTGGACACTTATTTACAATTTAGGCCATAAGTATTTGGGAAAGGACGTGCGTTCTCATAATCCCGTCTCTATGCTTCCTTCCACAACACTTTTTTTTTTTTTTTTTAATGAAGCAATCAATGTGATTGAAGTGTAGACCAAACATAATTATCATAAAACATTTAACAAAACATTGCATGGTAACTTGAGATTAGATTGTTAAAAGCTGTCCCTGTGATAGTACGTATAAACTGTACTTCTTCCAGAACTTATCACAATTATAACAAACACTTCACCATAAACATATCTACTTTGTGTTTGTCCATGTAGAGCACAATTAAAATGTTTCCCAGGTCATATCAGAATGCAAAAGTGACGTCATTCACAAACCAGACTTTCTGGAACCGCAGCCACAAACAGACTGAACTATAGCTTCTTCCCTGTGGCTGTTCCTGAATTTACCAGCTGATCCCTGTTCAATAACCACTGCAGTGTCTTTACATATACAATGCTGCTGAGATTTAAATCGGGAACAAATGTGATTTAAGTGACTTTGAATGTATCGTAATTATTGGTGCCACACGGGCTGATGGAAGTACACACAATCTCTAGGGTTTATAGAGAACAGTGTGAAAAATCCAGTATCCAGTGAGGGCAGTTCTGTGGATGAGAATGCCTTGCTGATGCCCGGAGAACGGCGAGGCTAGTTCTTGTTACAGCCAAGGTACGCTGAAGAACATGTCGAACCTTATAGCATTTGTTCTACAGCAGCAGCAGATCACACTGTGTGCCATTCCTGTCAGCTAAGAACAGGAAACTGAAGCCACATGGACTCACTGTCTGGTGTCTATTTCTGCTGTGACATTTGGGTCGGTCAGAATTTGGTGTAGACCTGACGGAGTGGATTCATCGTGCCTCACACCGTATCATTGGTTTAGGCTGGTGGTGTAATGGTGTGGGGGAGTTTTTTTTTTTTTTGGCACTCTGGGCCCACTAATGACATTGTTGAACGTGTCCAACCCTTTATGACCACAGGATAACGCTCGTTCACAAAGCAAAAAAATAATAATCTCAAACTTTTTTTTTTTTTTTAACATGACGGTGAGGTCACCATATTTACACTCCTCTCCAGTCACCTGGGCCAGTATTCACAAAGCTTCTCAGAATACTCTGAGAGCTCCTATCTTCGCTTAAAAAGTCCTATCTGGGAGTCCTAGACTAAAAGTGATTCAGGAAACTTTTTAGAGCAACTCTGAGTAAGGAAAGTACAGTCGTGGCCAAAAGTTTTGAGAATTACATAAATATTGGAAAAGTTGCTGCTTAAGTTTTTATAATAGCAATTTGCATATACTCCAGAATGTTATGAAGAGTGATCAGATGAATTGCATAGTCCTTCTTTGCCATGAAAATTTACTTAATCCCGAAAAAAAAACTTTCCACTGCATTTCATTGCTGTCATTAAAGGAGCTGCTGAGATCATTTCAGTAATCGTCTTGTTAACTCAGGTGAGAATGTTGACGAGCACAAGGCTGGAGATCATTATGTCAGGCTGATTGGGTTAGAATGGCAGACTTGACATGTTAAAAGGAGGGTGATGCTTGAACTCATTGTTCTTTCATTGTTAACCATGGTGACCTGCAAAGAAACGCGTGCAGTCATCATTGCGTTGCATAAAAATGGCTTCACAGGCAAGGATATTGTGGCTACTAAGATTGCACCTAAATCAACCATTCATAGGATCATCAAGAACTTCAAGGAAAGAGGTTCAATTCTTGTTAAGAAGGCTTCAGGGAGTCCAAGAAAGTCCAGCAAGCGCCAGGATCGTCTCCTAAAGAGGATTCAGCTGCGGGATCGGAGTGCCACCAGTGCAGAGCTCAGGAATGGCAGCAGGCAGGTGTGAGCGCATCTGCACGCACAGTGAGGCCAAGACTTTTGGAAGATGGCCTGGTGTCAAGAAGGGCAGCAAAGAAGCCACTTCTCTCCAAAAAAAAACATCAGGGACAGATTGATCTTCTTCAAAAAGTATGGCGAATGGACTGCTGAGGACTGGGGCAAAGTCATATTCTCGGATGAAGCCTCTTTCCGATTGTTTGGGGCATCTGGAAAAAGGCTTGTCCGGAGAAGAAAAGGTGAGCGCTACCATCAGTCCTGTGTCATGCCAACAGTAAAGCATCCTGAGACCATTCATGTGTGGCGTTGCTTCTCATCCAAGGGAGTGGGCTCACTCACAATTTTGCCCAAAAACACAGCCATGAATAAAGAATGGTACCAAAACACCCTCCAAGAGCAACTTCTTCCAACAATCCAACAACAGTTTGGTGAAGAACAATGCATTTTCCAGCACGATGGAGCACCGTGCCATAAGGCAAAAGTGATAACTAAGTGGCTCGGGGACCAAAACGTTTAAATTTTGGGTCCATGGCCTGGAAACTCCCCAGATCTTAATCCCATTGAGAACTTGTGGTCAATCCTCAAGAGGCGGGTGGACAAACAAAAACCCTCTAATTCTGACAAACTCCAAGAAGTGATTATGAAAGAATGGGTTGCTATCAGTCAGGATTTGGCCCAGAAGTTGATTGAGAGCAGCCCAGTCGAATTGCAGAGGTCCTGAAAAAGAAGCGCCAACACTGCAAATACTGACTCTTTGCATAAATGTCATGTAATTGTCGATAAAAGCCTTTGAAACGTATGAAGTGCTTGTCATTATATTTCAGTACATCACAGAAACAACTGAAACAAAGATCTAAAAGCAGTTTAGCTGCAAACTTTGTGAAAACTAATATTTGTGTCATTCTCAAAACTTTTGGCCACGACTGTACAAAACCCTTTATCTTAGTGAGGGGGTGTGTTCGACCCCGTTGCTAGGGATGACACAGCAATTCAAGGCCTGTGATTGGTTGATAAAAAAATTAAAATAGAAAATAGAATATATGATAATATAACAGACAGTGAAATCATAATGTTTATATATAAAGAAATTGTATAATTATGACTACACTCAACTTCATGCAAAGTTTCTGTTATAGACTAAATATCTTAAAGTTCATTAAAACAGACAAATATTGAAAGTTTTTGAAGCAACCAGTTTCCACACAGTACTATACTATATTAGAGAATATTAGAGTTCTTACATTTATTTGGTTTATTTAAGTTGCACTTTTGGATGGTATGTAGTCAACAATCCAGTATGGATTCAACAATCCAGACTCCGGGATGTAGTCACATTATCAAAAATATTAGATAAACATAAAATAATGCAGTCAGTTCGGACGTAGCACAGCGCTCATTCAATAAATGCACAGCTAAACAGATGAGTTTTAAGTTTAGATTTAAATGTGACTAATGTTTTTGCACATCTGATCTCTTCTGGAAGCTGGTTCCAACTGCAGGCAGCATAACAACTAAAACCGGACTCCCCTTGTTTTGTGTGAACCCTTGGTATTTCTAATTGACACAGATCCTAATGATCCGAGTGTCTGTTAGGTTAATATTCAGTGAGCAGATCTGCAATGTATGTAGGTCCTAGGCCATTGAGTGATTTATAAGTGAGTAAAAGTACTTTAAAATCTATCCTGAATGTTACAGGAAGCCAGTGTAAGGACCTGAGGACGGGTGTGATGTGCTCAGATTTTCTGGTTCTAGTCAGAATTCTGGCAGAGGCGTTCTGGATGAGCTGGTCTTCTTGGGAAGGCCGGTGAGGAGACCATTACAATAATCCACCCTGCTGGTGATAAAAGCATGGACAAGTTTCTCCAAGTCATGATTGGAGACAAAACGTCTAATTCTTGCAATGTTTTTGAGATGATAGTATGCTGATTTAGTTACTGCTTTGACATGACTACTGAAACTAAGGTCTGTCTCCAGAATCACCCCAAGATTCTTAACTCGATTTTTAGTTGTTTGACCCCTAGAGTGAAGGTCTGCATTCACCTTCAGAGCTTCATCTTTGTTTCCAAATGCAATGACTTCAGTTTTCTCCTTGTTTAACTGAAGAAAATGTTGGCACATCCAACTGTTAATTTCATCAATGCATTGTCAGAGGGAGTCTACGGGGCTATAATCATTTGGAGATGAGGCTAGGTAAAGCTGGGTATCATCAGCATAGCTGTGATAGGCAATTTGGTTCTTTCTCATTATCTGACTCAGTGGGAGCATATACAGGCTAAACAGGAGCGGTGCAAGAATTGAGCCTTGTGGGACTCCGCATGTCATGGACGTCCACTTAGACTTCTGCTCTCCGATACTAACATAATAACGTCTCCTTTCTAAGTGTGACCTGAACCATTTGAGTGCCATCCCAGTAAGCCTGACCCAGTTTTACAGTCTTTCTATTAGTTATGATCGACAGTGTCAAGCGCAGCACTAAGATCTAGCAGTACCAACACTGATATTTGAGTCAGAATGTAAACGAATATCATTTATTATCTTTATGAGTCCAGGTACCCATTTGAGTTTAAGTGGTTGTTCACCTGATAAAAAATAACCTTTTCAATAATCTTGCCTATAAAAGGAAGGTTTGATATTGGTCTGTAGTTATTTAATATGGAATTATCAAGATTATTCTTTTTCAGAAGTGGCTTAACAACTGCAGTTTTCAGAGAGTTTGGAAAAGTCCCAGAAAGAAGTGAGGTGTTCTCCACTTCTAAAAGATCTGTTTCCAAAAAGTCAAAGACACTTTTGAAAAAAGATGTGATAAGTGTGTCAAGGTCGCAGGTTGACGATTTGAGGTGCTATACTATTTCTTCCAAGATTTTGCTATTAATTGCTTGAAAGACAGACATAGTAACTGTTTTTTGAGGATGTGTTTGAGTTTTTCTGATTTCTGCACACCTTGATGTGTTAATAGCCCTTCTGATATTACTGATTTACTCAGGAGAAGGAAGCAAACTCATTGCATTTGCTGTCGGAGAGCATTTCAATGGGCATCTGACTTGGTGGGTTTGTCAGTCTCTCAACAGTAGAAAAAAAAAAAGAGTGCGAGTGTTGTTTAAGTTGCTGGTTATAATGTTTGAGAAGAAGGTCTGTCTAGCTGTGGCGAGTTCCACATTGAAAGCACGAAGGCTGTCTTTATAGATGCTATAGTGAATTTCAAGTTTCGTCTTCCGCCACATCCGCTCAGCTTTTCGGCATTGTCTTTTCATATTCTGAACTGCTGTTGATTTTCTCCATGGTGATTTCTGTCTGCCCGTCTTTCGGAACTTGTCCGGAGCAATATCATCAATAACATTCTTAACTTTTGAGTTAAAGGAATCAAGGAGAAGATCAACAGAGTCTGCAGAAATGGTTGGTGTTAAGGACATAGCCTTCATAAACAGTGCAACTGTGTTCTCATTAATGCATCTTTTTCTGACAGACACACATCTAGATTCAGTGGTAACAGAGATCAATATGTTAAAGAAAATACAGAAGTGATCAGACAGTGCTACGTCCTTTATAACAATGGATGAGATGTTTAGACCCTTACTGATCAGTAAGTCTAGACTGTGTCTGTTTTTTAGTGAGCAAACATTTAAAAATGCTAACTTGATGGTATAACTTTTTGCCCCCACAGTAATCTTAGTTTGATGCATACAGTAATAGCTCGGAGATTAGATGGGTCAGCCATATGGCTTAAGAAGGCCTTGGGCTTTCTATCACATCATAAAACAGAGATAGAGAAAGCTACAGGCACACTGGGTTGTTCTGTAAACATTTGAGAATGTTACTGCTATCGTATCGGGGACCCAACACACATCACTGAGAGCTGCTATCTTTTTGTTTTGTAATTCATTTAGACCAGATGTAGGAGGGGGGGTTTGAGCCCTGGCGCTGTGGCAGCGGTCTGAGAGCTCTCATAGGAGGAGGAGGACGAGCTGGGGCCACAGGCCTTGGTGGTCGTGGAGCTCGCTGTTTTTTAGTTGGCATCTGGGGGCTTGCAGCAAAAGAGTGGGAGAGTTTGGTCCGAGTATACACTAGTTCCTCCATTTTCTGTGAGAAGCTTAAAAGTGGAGAGAGGGATAATGTGTCTGGTGAGATGGGCTCTGGCGTTTCCGGTGGCTTTAGTATATTGTCCTGAATTCCCTGGCTGTTTTCCAGAAAGTTATCTTGAAGCTGTTGTATGTCGCAGTGATGAGCTCTGTGAGCAGGACTCGGCCGGGATGTCCAAGAGCAGTGGTTGTTTTGGCTGTGTGGTGTTATCAGTGTCCTTGTGGGATTCTTTAGCCACATGATGATTCGAAAGCTGTCTGTAGTCACTCATACTTTGCCCAGGCATGCATGTGCCATTCAGGTTGAGAGGATTGGCACACTCTGCTGAAGGATGATGGAGGGAGAAATAGTTTGTTTGGGTGGAGACCATCCAGTTTGAACAGTTGTCTATGGCCCCAGAAAAGATTAAAGTTGTCGATAAAGTTGACTCCTTTTGAACTGCAGGTTCTTTGTACTCATGTGTTCAGCCCAAGCAACCGTGAGAACATGTTAGTTCCCCTTGCTGGGAGTGGTCCACTGATGAACGACTGAACTTCAAGTCTTTGTAGTGTTTCAAAGAGTTCACTGAAATCCTTCTTTAGGAGTTCTGACTGCTCTTTGCGAATGTCATTTTTCCCCACATGGATAATGATTCGATTTGCAGTCTTGCGCTTCGTCAGAATGTTCCGAAGTTCCCTGTTCACATCAGAGACGGTTGCTTGAGGAAAGCAGCATGAAGTTGTTGTCATGCTACTGATAGTTTCTGATAGTGGAGTCCCCGATTATCAGAGTCCTGACCTCGGTTTCGCCGCTGTCTGCTCGACTTCGAGCGCCTGTTGGTAGCGGCGTTAGCTGCTGGCTGATCCGATCCATATTTAGTCACATGTTCCTCACCCACATTCATTAACGCTTTAAATCTGGCAAAATACCAGTGTTTGCAAGTCTTGTCATAGCCATATCTGGAGAAGAGGATGCTATCGCAGCAATATGAGATACTCGTGACAATCTGATGTCTCGAGTGCCTTTGGGTCTCGCTCCCTGTTTGTGCCATCGATTAATCTGTCAATCAGTTTCGGCATGTTCCTTTACACAGGGTATAAACTGTTGAGACTTGCTAGATTCACGAGACTCACCGGCTGTATGCTAAGGGGATCCATCATGACGATCTGCTGAGTATTCTGCCTGTGTAAGGGAAAAATGATATATAAGTATATACTACATTATACTGTGCTCTACTGTATTGAATCACTTCAAACCAGATTTAGTCATGCACTTCAATCTCCTTTTGAATTATTATTTGTTTAAAGATGTCTTGAATTACGACACTGTCTCTTGTTCCATTTAATCTTATTTTAATCACTTATTACTCATCTGTAAGGGAAAATTGCTGACATCCATGATCTCTTGGTTATTCGTGATATTTTCTGTTGGACTGGACACTCTGTCTCTGTCCTCATGTGATAAGGAGATTTGCTGTGTGCGAGGACGAAGAGAGAAACGAATAAAGAAAAACCCCAACAGTTCCGGTGTCAGAAGTGGGATCCCTCTAATTAGGTGAGTATTCTCTTCTTTTGTTTTGAGATATTTGCCTGATAACAGGGATCGAACATAGTAAGTTGGGTAAAGGAGTCCGGGACTCCGAAATAGGCGCCTAAAAGTCACAGAGGACTTTGAAACTGTAGTGTCCGGTCCCTCTGCACTCGCCTACTTTTGTTTGTCTGTTTATTTGTGTTTAAAGAATTAAGTTTTGATCAAGTGTGTCCAAAGCAGCATGGGTAGTGGCAATTCATTTCCAAAACCTGATTCCGAGGAAACACCTCGGGATTGGATGAACAGATGTGGTCTAGCTTACTTTACTACTCCGTGGTTGCATAATCTGGCAGGTTGGACCGAATCTCAGCCTCAAGACGTGTGGGCGTGTCCTGTCTCAGGTCATTATTAGTAAATGAAGTGTGGCAGAAAGACAGGTATCTCTCCTTAGATTCATATGGATGACATAAACTGAGAACATTTATTTTTGATTACGCTTGTTACATTTAAAAGTAGACACTTTAAGCTTTCTATAGATATATATATGTATAGACATATGGATGTGTGTGTTCATTTTAGTGACGCGTTTCAAAAAGATTTTTCGGGGAGACTGAGAGGGCAGAAAGCGCACCCTGTTTATTTTCTTTATTTTACAAAAGCACAATGTTTTATTGATATGTGAGTGTACATTAACAAATAAAGATATAAATCGATACATTACACGTATGTGTTTGGTTAAAAATGATGGAACATTTTAAGTAATTTTGACGATTACCAAAAAAAAAGAAAAAATGTAAGTGGTCCCACTGGCAAAACAGTTGACCCCATAATGCTGGTGCTGGTATACTGGTAACCCTGCTGGTATAATTGCTGGTCAAGCTGGTCTTGGTCTATGATGGTCTATGCAGTTTTTGTTTTTCAGTTTAAGTGATTTCCATTGATACCTTTTTTTTTTTTAAGTGCATTTATATAAAAGATTTGTGTTGTGTTTTTAGACAACCCACAGATATTTAATAAATGTAAAATAATGTATTGAAATGTTTTTGGTAAATGGATTATTTTTGTCTCTTGTATGTTAATGCATTTAAAGATAACACTACACGGTCCATGTATTTACATCACACATTATTTTCAGCGCTAGCTATTAAAAAACAAGATAATGAGCTAAAGTGGTAAATGAGCTAATTTTAACTACCAAAACCTTGCTGGTGGCCCAGCATATAAATCATGCTGGCCTATGCTGGATTTTTCAGCAGGCATGCTGGTCTTCCATCAGTTATGCTGGTTCACCAGCTAAACCAGCATCAAACCAGCACGAACCAGTATTAACCGGCATATAAATCATGCTAGCGCATGCTGTTTTTTTTTTTTTTCAGCAGGGCTGAATGACCAGGTTATCACATTTATGCTGTTTTTTTCTTCTTCTTCTTCTTTCCTGATGACACAGAAGCTGTATTTCAGCACTCAGTGTGTGAGAGAGAGGCTCTGTGAGCATGGGGAAACAATTTCACACAAGGTGGTTTTATATTAGTGGGACTCCTTGGATTTCAGTCCTCACACTGAATGCTAATCCTCGTTAGCAGAGCTCTGAATGCGGCAGTTGGAGAGGAGCTCACTTCCGGTTCCGGCCCGCAGGGGGCGCGCTGGGTCGTGTGCACGATGTGCTTTTCAGGAGCTGCGAGATAAAAAAAAAAAAAAAAACAGTAACAACGGGTGTGAAGTGGAAGCGCTTAAATAACCGCGGTGTGAGTGCACGTACGTATGTGTGTGTTTGAGACGGAGAGAGCCGGAGGTACCGGAGGATCTGAGCGCGACGGAGAGCTGGACGTGAGCGCGGATTAACGCCATGATCACCGCCTGACACGCGCGCACACACACACACAGGTCAGTGCACGCGCTGCAGCAGGGGCTCCTGGGGGCAGTTCGAACACGCGGCGTGTTTACCGAGCGACAACGACGATACAGTACACGCGCGTGATTGCTTTAAATACCGAATCTAATATACACAGACGAGCTAAAACCTCCTGTAATACACACGGAGCAGATAAAACACCGACTTCATGCGAACACATTACAAATAACACACCGAGGAGTCAAAAAAATTAGACCCGAGTACACAGGGGTGATGTAGGGCAGAAACATTACAACACTCTGTTTATTCAAATGGGTTAACAATACTGTAGTCACTCACCAAGACTAGCTGAGGTTAGAATTAGCTAACGTGTGTTAGCTGACATACTGAATTAACTCACCTAGACTAGCAAGCATATTGTGTTAACTTAACCCGGGTTAGCTGACATATTGTGTTAACTTAACCCGGGTTAGCTGATATACAGTATTGTGTTAACTTAACCCGAGTTAGCTGACATATTGTGTTAAGTAACCCGGGTTAGCTGACATATTGTGTTAACTTAACCCGAGTTAGCTGATATACAGTATTGTGTTAACTTAACCCGGGTTAGCTGATATACAGTATTGTGTTAACTTAACCCGAGTTAGCTGACATATTGTGTTAAGTAACCCGGGTTAGCTGACATATTGTGTTAACTTAACCCGAGTTAGCTGACATATTGTGTTAACTTAACCCGAGTTAGCTGACGTATTGTGTTAACTTAACCCGGGTTAGCTGACATATTGTGTTAACTTAACCCGGGTTAGCTGATATACAGTATTGTGTTAACTTAACCCGGGTTAGCTGATATACAGTATTGTGTTAACTTAACCCGAGTTAGCTGACATATTGTGTTAACTTAACCCGAGTTAGCTGACGTATTGTGTTAAGTAACCCGGGTTAGCTGACGTATTGTGTTAACTTAACCCGGGTTAGCTGATATACAGTATTGTGTTAACTTAACCCGAGTTAGCTGACATATTGTGTTAAGTAACCCGGGTTAGCTGACATATTGTGTTAACTTAACCCGAGTTAGCTGACGTATTGTGTTAACTTAACCCGGGTTAGCTGACGTATTGTGTTAACTTAACCCGGGTTAGCTGACGTATTGTGTTAACTTAACCCGGGTTAGCTGACGTATTGTGTTAACTAACCCGAGTTAGCTGATGTACAGTACTGCATTAACTAACCCGGGTTAGTTGATATACTGAAGTAACTTAACTGTAATAAGAAACATACCATATTAACTAACCCGGGTTGGCTGACGTTCGTGTTAAAAAGAGTCAAGTGATTTGACTCACTATACCTACACTGATTTTTTTTTTTCCCTTCTTTCCAGCAGAAGTTCATTGTAAATTCTTACCCTTCAGTTGTCTACAATAGTTTTGGTGAATGTGTTAAGACACAGAAATGGCAGGAGTTTAGCTGATCATCTGAATTAACTCCCATGGATTAGCAATCATGCTAAATTGAATTAACTAACCTTGATTAGCAAATACACAGAATTAACTCAACTTTAGCAAACATACAAAAATAGCTGATCTGGGTTAACTGAAACTGTAGATGAAATTGCTTGTAATTATTAAAATACTGACTTAACCAGTTTGGTTGACTGGGATGGTTTTAGTGAACATGTTAAGACACAAATGTGTAAAAACTGCTTTATTTATTTTTGCACCAGTGCTCCATTTCATCGTGTGTGTGTGTGTGTGTGTGTGTGTGTGTGTATGACTGCTAATGAAGAGAAACTCGATCAGGTCGCCATGTTGACCTTGACCCTCATGTAGTGTACTGGAGTATCTGTGTGTTCACACACACACACACACACACCAGATGGAGTAATGTATAGATGAGAGACGTATCTTATTTGAGCACAAGTTTATACACCCATGACAGACAGTCCCTGAATGATTGTCTTGTTTACTTTCAGTTATTTCTTTTGCCGATATATACTGTGTGTGTGTGTGTGTGTGTGTGTGTGTGTGTGTGTGTGTGTGTGTGTGTGTGTGTGTAAGTAAAATGTGTATATCCGGTATAATATGCAGTTTTTGGTGTGATCTGGTGCTGCACAATGAATTGCAGTAAGGATTTGTGCTGTTGCGTAATCTCAAAAGTCTGCATTGTATCACAGGTAATAAAAACACACACACACACACACACACACAGTCAGGCATTTCTCCAGAGTTTAGCCATCATTTAACTATAAAAAAAAAAAAAAAGAATTTTTTAGGAGTTTTTGATGAATACGTAAGAACGGGTCCGCGTCCTGATTCAATACAAAATGATACATTTAATAGCGAAAGTGCTGGGGAAAAAAGTATTTGCCCCCTTCCTGATTTATTTGTGTGTACCGTATAAATACTGTATATGTATACAGTGATATATATGTTTTACATACTTGTCACATATTTGTTTGATTATAAAACACATTTTAATATTACACAAAGATAAACCCGAGTAAATACAAAATGCAGTTTAAAAATAATGATTTCTTTTGTAAAGCTCTGTCCAAACCTGCCTGTTCCTGTGTGAGAAAGTAATTGCCCCTGTACTTTGTTTGATCTCAATCATTTACGTGTGACAAATAAATTAGAACTGTACATATTGTGATCAGAGCGTCTCAAAACAATCGCAGTGTGATTCATCACTGTAATGTTTATGATTATTACCCTTATTATTTTTTTTATTAGCATATCATATCTTTTTATTCACTCAGTATTATACAATATTACTGTTATAATGGCCAAAGATCTGACACATTGCTCTACTTAGAATTATCATGAAATATGATTTTAAATATTAAATGCATTGTTAAAAACAACAACAACAACAAATCTCTTAAAATATAGAAAATGCATAGTTTCAGATTTAATTCATTCATTTTTTTATGAAAATTTTATTGCTTATTGTTTTTTTGTTCAGCAATATTATGGTTCCTTAATCATTAATAAAAAAAGTCATAAATATTAAGATAAAGAAAAGAAAAAACAATATCTCAAAAATGTAATTCAAGATCATGTTGTCAAGTTCAACTCATTTATTTCTGCACATTTTGTTGATTATTGATTTTTTTGTTTCCAGGAATACGTAAAATACTTGATTAATAAATGCATATCTGTCTTTAAAAAACTAAAATAAAATCTTTAAATAAAAACTTTAAATCGCTCTGAGCAAAAATGTATAATTTTCATCATCATCATTATTATTATCATCATTATTATTATCATCATCATTATGATTATTATTATTATTATTATTATTATTAATTCATTAAGACAGAGACAGCGGTGTGAGTGAAGAATTGTCGTTAGTTCCTCACGCTCCAGGTCTGAGCTCCGGGTAGATGTTCGTTGCTGAAGAGTGTGAGGATCGGATTTACTGAACTGAACAAATTTTGCGCGGGATCACAGACGCTGTCGCTCTCGGGAGTGCTGTATTGACCCGCGCTCGTGTGCAGGTTGTGTAACGTCCTGTTTAGTGTGTGTGTGTGGGGAGGGTGGAGGAGGGTGGACACGCAGTGTGTCCTACAGATAAGGTATCAGTGTGTGGGGTGTTCCCCTCAGTACAGCACGCTCAGTAACACAGCGGCCGCGAGAACGCTCAGGTTTATCTCACACACACACACACACACACACACACTCACACACACTCACACTCTGTCTGTCTGTCTGTCTGTCTGTGACTCTCTTTATAAAGGAGTCAGACTGATGGACACGTGACACCCCCCCCCCCCCCCCCTCACTTTAACCCGTGTTGTACTTATTTGTTTCACGCGCGCACACACACACACACACATACACACTCTTTCTCTCTCAGGAACATTTCAACACACTAACGTGTCGGACTCGAACGTCTCTAAGGTTTACACCGGGCTTAACATTAAACCAACACCCAGAGACCTCGCATCTCCAAAATTATTGGCGCCCTTCACTGACGTCCCTATTAGAACCCAACCTTCTACTACATTTACACCGACATCTCTTTACTCTAATTAAAATCGTTCTGATTAAGGACCCGGACTGAGCTCTCCACATGTACACTGATCAGATAAAACGTCTTCGTGCATGCGCCGATCAGAATATAAGGCTTCTCTCCTCGTAGTTTTTACTCCCCGACTTTCCTTCTGCATCGTGGTTGGTTAGGAAAAAAATCTCCCCTCGTCTGTGATTGGTCGGATGCTTTACTCCGTGTGAGACGCCGAGCCGATCAGAGCCAGAGACTCGTGGATGAACCTAAAGACCCGGGGCAGAGCGGCGTTTGTTTTCACTGAGATTACAGATCAGGAGCGGAAGCCAAAGTTCCTTCCTGGAAATTCGTCCTGTCTTTGTGTGTGTGTGTGTGTGTGTGTGTGTGTGCGTGCAAACTTTTGATAATCTGTTCAGTAGGTAAATATTAGCCGTGTAAACACTCGAATCGATCGTCTCTCTCTCTTGTTAGAGAAATCTCCATTAAAATCCCCCCCCCCCCCCCCCCCCCCATGGTCTGAATGTTCTTATGTCCGGCTGCTCCTGTGCTCTCTGTCTCACTCAGCCAGTCCATCTTTCTGTCTCTCCGTCTCTCTCAGGTGGACAGGATGGGTGAGACGCCTGCAGGAGCTCCGCCCCCCTCCATCACGCCGCTGCAGCAGATGGTGGCCTCGAGTGCTGGAGCCTTACTGACCGCTCTGTTCGGTGAGGGGACAGAACATCAGTGTTACAACAAGCATTACATCATCATCTCTCTCTCTCTCTGTGTGTGTGTAGATAGAAAGGTGAGTGTGTTACCATAGTGATGTCTTTGTGTTTTGTCATCCCACAGTGACGCCTTTAGATGTGGTGAAGATCAGGTTGCAGTCCCAGCAGACTCCGCTCTACAAAGGTGTGTGTGTGTGTGCGCGTTTGGAAGCTGAAGTTGTCTTGTTGTTGTGGTGTTTGTGTGTAGTTTATAGGATTATCAGGACGAGCTGTGGAACACGAACACACACACACACACACACACACACACACACACACACACACACACACACACACACACACACACACACACAAGTGCTTGAGCTTCTGCTTATTATGCCATAATACTGTCTCTCTCTCTCTCTCACTGCCTCTAATTCTTTCTCTTTGGTTCTATCTGTGTCTCTTCATCTCTGTCTCTCTCTGTCCATCCGTCTCTTTCCACTTTACTTCTCTTGACCCTACCTGTCTCTTTTTCTCCTCCTTTGTTTCTCTCTCTCTCTCTCTCTCTCTCTCTCTCTCTCTCTCTCTCTCACAGCGCTCCCAGCGGATTGTCGCGTATGGAAGAGAAAGTCTCGTCTCCCAAAGTGTGAGTAAACAGACGCGCTGCCTCGCCGCTTGCAGTCTTTAACCTGATCTGCTCTCGCACCGACATTAACACTTTAACACACAGACTGAAACACAACACGGACACTTTTAATCTGACGCATCTTCCTCATCCTCACCCTAACGTCCCCTTGTCCCGCTCTCATCCTCGTCTCGTCTAAACCTCCATCATTACTAATGTCTGTTCATGAAACCTGCACTCCGTCCGCTCACCCGCTCGAGAAGGCCACACAACATAAAATCTCAACGACTCGATTCATCGTGACCTCGTCAGACTGGAGAGCGGGAACGCTTGTGCTCGTGATAAATGTTTTTGTGCCGTGATTCAGCAGTGAAATGAAAACACACACACACACACACACACACTGGGGTTCAGGGTTTAACCTTAAACTGCTACAGATGGAGCTGATAAACAGTGAGGTTGTTGTTTACTGGTGTGTGTGTGTGTGATTATTTATAGCTCCGCTTATCTCTGTTCGGGTCACTGCTCTCGATTCTCAGCATCCGATTCTGTCCTGAGAGACGCCGGTCACGGACACACACGCCAATACAGTAACACGGTTAATAACTTAAACACTGCAAACTCAGTGTACTGGATATTTATATTTTATAAGACAGATAACCGAATAACTGATGAGTAATGTATTTTTTAAATTAGTATAATAAGAAAACAAAAATTCTTTCAAACTCGATGAAGGAGGCGTGGCCTATGTTTTTTCCAATAAACAAGGTGTGGCCTCTGAATTCCTTTAGTAGAGGAGGTGTAGCCTCTGTATGAAATATAATCAAGGAGACGCGGCCCCAGTGGGAAGTCTAATGGAGGAGGCGTGGCCTCTGTGGGAAGGCTAATGGAGGAGGCGTGGCCTCTGTGGGAAGGCTAATGGAGGAGGCGTGGCCTCTGTGGGAAGGCTAATGGAGGAGGCGTGGCCTCTGTGGGAAGGCTAATGGAGGAGGCGTGGCCTCTGTGGGAAGGCTAATGGAGGAGGCGTGGCCTCTGTGGGAAGGCTAATGGAGGAGGCGTGGCCTCTGTGGGAAGGCTAATGGAGGAGGCGTGGCCTCTGTGGGAAGGCTAATGGAGGAGGCGTGGCCTCTGTGGGAAGGCTAATGGAGGAGGCGTGGCCTCTGTGGGAAGGCTAATGGAGGAGGCGTGGCCTCTGTGGGAAGGCTAATGGAGGAGGCGTGGCCCCTAATTGAGGAAGTCTAATTAAGGAGGTGTGGCCCCTGTGGGAAATCTAATTGAGGAGGCGTGGCCCCTGTGGAAGTCTAATTGAGGAGGCGTGGCCCTTGTGTGTATTCTGTCGATGAAGGGGACGTGGCCTCTGATTTCCAGTAAAGGAGGCGTGGCCTCTGTACACTTCCTGTAATTCTCTGTAGTCGTGTGGAGGTCCCTGTGCTGAATCGGGGCACGTGTCGCCGTGTGACGTGTCGCCGTGTGACGTGTGCTCTTTACAGGACGTGTCGCGTTAACGCCGTGATTTCGTCCTGATTTTCAGGGAAGTGTTTTCTCTACTGTAACGGACTGATGGACCACATCTACGTCTGCCAGAACACGACGGCCTGCGGCATCTGGAACAAAACGCCCACACACTTCAGTGGGACACTGGTAGTTGCATTGCTCACACACAGACACACACACACATCCCTTTTAAATCATGTGTTTCTTACTCAAAGTTGACTTTTTCACTTGTTTTTAGGACGCGTTTGTGAAAATCTCGCGCTCTGAGGGTCTGCGCTCTCTGTGGAGCGGCCTTCCTCCTACACTGTGAGTCCCGCTGCAGAGACACACACATGAGAGACACATGAGACAACACTGCAGTACACTGTAGAGACCTCAGGGTCACTGAGCTCTCCGAGAACACGGAGCGCGTTCAGTCACAGCGTTTCATTCCTCTTGTATCACATCCAGCACTGAGACACGGCGCTGACACTGGAGACTCCTTACATACATATTCAGTAAACATCTCACACTGTGTGTGTGTGTGTTGTGTAGTGTGATGGCGGTTCCCACCACGGTCATCTACTTCACCTGCTACGACCAGCTCAAGGACTTCCTGACTTACGGCCTCGGTTACCATAGCAACTACGTGTCTATGGTCGCCGGGGGTCTGGCGAGGCGTGAGTCTGCTTTTCATATTCTTTAATATATATATATATATATATATATATATATATATATATATATATATTTAAATGCACGCATGTTTATCAGACGTCATGCAATCTCAATTAGAACATTCCTTAAGCTCGTGTTAAAAGGTTAATACAATTTAATGGAAGTTTATTTGTTATTTGTAATTGTTGTATTTGTTTATTTGTTATATATATATATATATATACACACACGTGTTGTTTCAGTTATTGCTTTTTTTTTTACCTACTTGCTTTCTTCTTTGTCTTTTTGTTTATTGTTTATACTTACAAATAACAAATAAACTTCCATTAAATTGTATTAACCTTTTAACACGAGCTTAAGGAATGTTCTAATTGAGATTGCATGACGTCTGATAAACATGCGTGCATTTAAATCTTTAAAAAGATCATTAATTTACACCCCATATAAAAATCGCGGCGACCTTCACCTTCACGTCTCCTCCTACAGCTCGCGCTCCTTTACAACACTGTGTGTGTTCACTCAGTCACTCGCTGTAGTTCATCCTGCATACAGGCTCACTCCAGGTGTGTAGCCTACACCCATAGACTGGGGGCACGAGGCGTGGTACACCCCGGACTGGGTTCCAATCCATCCCTCACTCACACGCACACACGCACACACAAAAACCTGACGCATGACTTGAACGCCCCCTAATACGCCTGAATCATTTTACACACTTAATTTTTATCATCTGAGAGAGAAAAGTGTAATGCGACTCTGACTGTCTTCAGGCTGCAAGTCGATACACGTGCATCCTCATCTGACCTGTGTGTGTGTGTGTGTGTGTGTGCAGTGGGTGCGGTCACAGGGATGACCCCACTGGAGCTGGTGCGCACTAAGATGCAGTCTCGGCGCGTGTCGTACAGCGAGCTGCGGGTGTGTATCCGCTCGGCCGTGGCGCAGAATGGCGTGCTGTCGCTGTGGAGGGGGTGGGGCCCAACCGTGCTGAGGGACGTCCCCTTCTCTGGTCAGTCCACACACACGAGAAAAAAAAAAAAAAAAAGTAATTTAATTGGCTGTGATGATTGTTAACCTGCCAAGACGGGTAGGATTAAAATATGTTTACACTTCATACTTCTTTTCGAACTTTTTAAAATTTGATTAATTAATTAATTTTGTTTGTATTATTGTTTCATGATGTTTGTGTTCAAAATAAATAATTAAAATCAAATCAAAATAAAAAAAATAATAACCCTTACCATCCCGCACTTAATGACTGTGTGTGTGTGTGTGTGTGTGTGTGTGTGTGTGTGTGTGTGTGTGTGTGTGTGTGTGTGTGTGTTTCAGCCATGTACTGGTTTAACTATGAGCTGATTAAAGCCGAGCTGTGTGAGAGATACAGAACACCGCAGGCCTCCTTGACCATCAGCTTCACAGCAGGAGGCGTTTCTGGAGCGGTGAATAAAACACCCACGCACACATACGCACACACGCGGGTGGAGGTAAAGGTACAGCACAAGGTCACGACACTTTGCTCACGAGTCAAGGTGCGGTGTGTAATCACGCTCGCTGAAGATGCTCGCCGCGCTCTCGCTGTAGTAGATATAATACCTGGAGTAGATATTAATAAAATGTTAATAACCGCCATAACGTTAATGATAAATCACGCTTCATTAATATTATACTGACCGGGTCATTCGATTAACACGGGTGCCAAAATATATGCATGTGTGTGTGTGTGTGCGCGCGCGCACATGCTCGTGCACCGTCTCAAACCATATACAGCATTTTACCATGTACAACATTTCTCTCCTTTTAATTGTGTGTTTGCCGAAAGTTTTGGCACCCCCGCGTTTCACTTTATAGTACTATTATGTAAACAGAAGAAGATAATAAATGGGGGGGGAAAAGAAGATCTTTAGGGCAGAGGGTTACAGTTTAAGTCTGTAATGTGTGTTGGTGGTCGTGTGACGTATCATCACGTCGTCGATTGTGTGTGGGGGGGGGGGTGTTCACGTCAAACTTCCCGGTGAATGAAATCGTAAAGTGTAAAAAAAAAAAAAAAAAAAAAAACTTGCCGATTTGACATTTATAGAAGACTTCAGTCACAGTACGGTGATGAGACTCTCGGCAGCAATAAAACACTTTAACGGTGCGAACGGTTTAAAGAAGGCCGTAGGTCCGTGGATGTCGCTCCCGGCCGAGTGGAGCGCACTGCAGTCGTTCCCGTGAACTTCCAGCAAGTGGAACGTCTGATCCGTGGAATTCAGTGCGTCACTCGTCACGACTTGCAGAAGAAAGTGTCGCCTCTGTGTGCGTGAACTGTACACACACACATTCACCAACACCACCAGCCCTGACCTCACTCCAACACATTCTCCACAAGGAGTTCTTGGGAGGCCGGCGTTTAACACGTGAATGAAGCAGGGAGTCTGATCACGGCGCCGGTGTACTGAGAGAACGTTCTGTCCAAGCGCTAGTGAGACACTGTGATGAGTGCATTAGTGTGTCAGGGGATCATACAGAGACATAAAGAGTGTTCACTCTCAGGACTGTTCTGTTATTCAGCACAATCAAAACTCAAAACAGTTTGACTCGAATACGGCTCGCGTTTTCCTTTAACTGTACTGTATATTATATAGAGCGCGACTCCTAACACACCTGTTTTCTTTTGTTTGTTTGTTTTTCCCTCCTGCAGATCGCCGCGATCGCGACGCTGCCGTTTGACGTGGTGAAAACACGCAGGCAGATCGAGCTGGGAGAAATGGAGATGCTGGGAGGTACGGTTTAATCGAATCCGGGCTGATTTTATACAGAATGATGGCGAGTCGTGTTTATTTCATAAAGTTTAATGAGATGTTTGGGGGATTTTCGCAGCTCCTCTGAAGAAGCCTTCATCCACGTGGCTCATAATGAAGAAGATCTGGACTGAGGCGGGTTACCGAGGACTGTTTGCAGGTAAAGTATCCAAATCCGAGCTCTACCTGTTGTGTGTGTGTCCAAATGTAGTCAGGATACATAAATAAACCCTCGGCTCGCTGTTGTAGACTGATGGGACTCTTACTGGTGCTTAAAGTGTCTTGATATCAGGAGTTGATTATTGATTAAAAACTGCAAGTCGCTCCTGGATAAAGATGTCTTCCAGACGCCATAAATGTAAATCAGTTATTACACGCTGTCGTTTTTGTTTTGAACGTTCCGAATGTTTCTCCACTCTGAATCTTAAACATACCCGATTTCTTCTTCTTCTTCTTCTTCTTCTTCTTCTTTCCCTTGAAGGTTTCATGCCTCGTTTGATCAAAGTGGCTCCGGCATGCGCCATCATGATCAGCACGTACGAGTTTGGGAAGGCGTCCTTCCGCCAGCGCAACGTGGAGCAGCGAGGTGGCTGAGACGTCCCGAGCAGCGCCGCAGAGCTGCATGACCCTTTTCTCCCCGAACCGACCCGCCTTTAGCTCCGCCCTTGGCATGCGTCCTGTTCCCGTCTCCACAAAAAGCCCGGGGAGCGGCGCCGACACTCGCGGGTTTAATCTAATAACGCCGTGCATGCGTTATTTATTCATTTCTTTTCCCTGAGACAGGATGATGTACTGCATTGCTGTAAAACCGAAGCATGCTGGGTAAACTGGTCCTCCTGCATTTATCTGCATGCACGGCAGCTTTAAGGGGGATTTTATTATTCAGCGATTGGATTGATCCTGAGCGTGAAATGGTTCCTGGTTCCATGGTCCATGAGGTCTTCGTTTATGCCATATCTGGTGTATGAGTGGACAGTGTTTATACACTGACCCCTAGTGGCCATAGCAAGCACTGCAACTTTGACAGAGGCTAATCAGAGGCGCATCGAGAAATATGGTTGAAATATTGAAGCACAGTCGCGCGCGCCAATTTAGAACTGCACATCTGTCAGCCATCACCTAAAGCACAGCTGTCCCGGGAATAGAAATAACCAACAAAATGAAGAACGTTCCACAACCTTCCAGAACAGTTTGCTATAATTGGTTCATTATTGCGCCGTCAGGCTTTGACTGACTGCAGTGACTTCTGGGTAATCTGCATTACCAGTTCCAGACTTAAGCCCTTTATTCAAACGTCCTGTTTCAGGATTTGGAAACTTTTTGGATTGGAACATTTTCAAAAGGAAAACGAGCAAAACAATCCCGTGCCGATTAACTATTCATACACTGGATTTTCTGATTATAATTTAATTTTTTTTTTGCAGTGCCAGTAATTTCCACGAATGAAACAAATAACCCTTGAATAATAATTTATATTTAAATTATAATGTACTTGTGTAATGTATGAAAACTAAATAAAACCTGGCAAAACCTCCAACCCTTCATCGTTGATTAACCCTAATGGCCTGTCTAAGCTGAACTAATATTAAAACCTGTTTTTCTTTGTGATGAAGATGAAGATGCAGGTGTTTATATGAAATGTTCGGCAGCCTTTCGACTGCAGTGAATGTTATTTTTTTGTTGTTGTTATAATTTCTTTGTGTATAAACTTGGGAGAAGGGGGAAAAAAAAAACTGCTTTTGTATTGTGTATGTTGTTAATCGTAGCTGGTCAGGTCTAGCAGAAGTCACGTGATGACGCTAACCGAAGGCACTGTGACGAGTGAAATAAATACTTGCAAAGGTAGCGTTGTTGACCAAACCTAATGAAGACTCGTATGACGTGTGATCACTTCATCTCCGTGTATTTAGCTGTTGCAAAACTGATTTTTTTTTTCCTTTTCCCCACATAATGTGCATTCCAAAAGCAAATAAAGCAAGTCTGCAAAATATCATCTTTCAACTGTCTTTTTTTTTTTGTGTGCGCACATGACCGGTTTCAAACTTAAAGTTAATTTTTTTTTTTTTTTTTTTTTTAAGTTATGTAATCTTTAATTTCCCAGTTATTAGTGTTGCCTTGTTTCCACCATGATGTTCGCGATCCTTAAAAAAAAAAAAAACTCTGATTGGCTTTTCTCAGAGCATCACATGTGAAAGTGCGTTTAATTTAGGACCGTTTGTCTCTTTAGAATAGATCACTTTGACTTTCTCTAATTGCCGCAACCGTTGAAAAACTTTTGACTAAAAATCATTCGTAGCTCCAACTTGAATCCGAATCGGGCGGCAATTTAAACTAGTTTGAATTTTATAGTCCAACACACACATGCTGCAATTTCATTCTAACGTTTTATGTAGAAATCGGATTTCTGCTCCCAAAATTTAGCTAGTAAATGTGTGCTAAATTATTATTATTTTTTCCGCTAAAAAGTGTATCGCGGGACAACTGACTTGTATTTACACAAAACAACAAAACTTCATAAACGGCAAAAGCTTATCGAGTGAAAGAACGCCTTCTGTGTAGTGTGTGCTAAATCTTCCCCTTGTTTGTGTTGACGCGAGTTAGCGACATTAGCGCTAGGAGCGAACGTCACACATCACAAATGGCAGCCGTAAGGTTTGAGGTACAAATCTGCAGTATTCGTCAGCGTCGTATGTGTGAGTGTTAATAATGCCTGACGTGTGCATCACATTAAACATGTACGTTTTTGGTAGACGGTCCAGAAACCTCACATTTTCTGCCTTTCTTTGAACCTTTTCTACATTTCAACATTGTATTCATGTTCTTGAAGACCATCGATCATTTTTTCTTTCCTTTTTTTTTATTTTTTTATTTTAGCAGTGTTGAACTTTGTGTAAACTAATGCCCCCATCAAACTCTGTAAAGTTCCCACAGCGTCCTAAAAATATATCAAAGAACGCAGTGGGACCGGGGGTCAACATGGAAAAATGTGCGGTTATCAGTACAAGTTCATACTTACTTACTAGGCACATACCAGTCAGTTTGTCTATGTGTCCATCATGCTGTCACTGATTTCCTATCACGCGCCCACCAGGTCCTACTGTGTCCGATCAAATCGCATCCTGTTCTTACCAGGGCACTTGCCAATTTGTACAAGTCTTTATTGTGTTTACCCAATTATTTAAGGATGTAGTGGGGAAAGTGACTCAGCATAACAGGCGTTTAGCTAGCAATACTAGCTGTAATAATCAGCAGAGAGTAAAGTCTACGGATGAGCTGGTAGGTTAGTTGTTAAAGTGGAAAACGGTTGCTAGGCAACTGGAAGCTGAGCGCAAGCTCAAAAATAAGGCTGATTATAAAAGTTGTCATTGTATTTATATAGCATATTTAAAAGACCACCCAAAGTTTCACCCAAAGTGCTTTGCAATAGAATATACATCGTGTACTGTATTGTATAAATAGATCATTGCAGAGATGCATAGAGTATAACAGACACTAAAAATCATAAGAGTGAAGCAGTTAAAAGTGAAAAAATTAAAAAAGAAGACAGATTTGTTTTAAGCCCACATTAAGCAATGGGCTTAATGTGGGCTGGGAGGTTATTCCACAGCCTGGGGGCAGCAACAGCAAAACCACCTGGGCCCGTATTCACAAAGCTTCTTAGAATTCTCTCAGAGAGCTCCTATCTTAGCCTAAAAAGTCCTAGCTGGGAGTCCTAGACTAAAAGTGATTTAGAAAACTTCTTAGAGCAACGCTGAGTAAGGAAAGTAGAAAAACTTTTATCTTAGTGAGGGGGTGTGGTCGACCCCGTTGCTAGGGATGATGCAGCAATTCCAGGACTGTGATTGGTTGATAAAAAAAAATAACCTCTGACCTCTGCAAAGGTCTTGAAATTCACTCTGCGTGAAAATAGAATATATGATAATAGAACAGACAGTAAAATCATAATGTTTGTATATAATGAAATTGCATAATCATGACTACAGGCTACTTTATGCAAAGTGTCTTAAAGATCATTAAACAGCTAAATGTTGAAAATGTGTCTACTTTTGAAACAACCGATTTCCACACAGTAGTTACTAATGTATAAGTTCTTACAGTTATTAATCATTCTGATTTTATTAATCCATTTCAGATTGATGGGAGCAAAATGGCTCAGCTTTTACCAATTTACACATTTGCAGGACAGTTTATTTAAGTTGCACGTTCGGATGGTCTGTAGCCAACAATCCAAGAGAGACGGAAGGAAGTAAAACATCAAGAAAACCAAACTGGACAGAAGAGCAGCGTTTACTTTTAGCTTTACGTTCAGCGTTTGGAGAATATTTCTTCCTTCCGCCATTTTGTCCTCTGCTAGAGAAACTCTTAAGCCTCTTAAAAGTCCTCCTCTCTACTCTTAACAAATATTACCTTATGAGCTGTTTTTAGGGCTGAGATGTTTTGTGAATCACGTTTATCTTTACTAAGATTTAATCCTAAATTTAAGGGAAAATTCTAAGAAAATGCCCTAATTCTAAGACTTTTCTTAGAATTTCGGCACTAGGAGCAACTTTTAGGTTTAAGAAGCTTTGTGAATACGGGCCCTGGAGTCTTTAAACAAGATAAAGGGACTACAGCAGAAGAATTAGTTTAAAAGACGATTTGAGGGACCTGGAGGTAGAATACAGGGTTAGCAAGTCAGCAATCTACTGACCAGGGCCCGTACCGGACAGGACCCTGACCATTTTCTGGAACAGACCAAAGTTTGCTTAGCGGCTGATTACCGTTTAATTACAGAGCAACATTAGCCAAATAAAGTCCTTGCTTTGACATTTACCAGAAAGTCTGAAGAAAATGTTGGCAGTCCAGATATTCTTGTCATTTTCCCCTGTTTTTTGGCCTGGTAGCCTTGATGTTGTCTGCGCTCAGTTGTTTAGCATCAGTGAGATACGGCGGTGCTGTGCTGGAGATAACATCCTTCCTTGTATAAGCAAATAATTAGTCACGGAGGAGCGTGAGTGCGGTGATGGATGTGTTTATAGCTCAGTGTATGAAATGCCTTTCCCCATGAGATATTCACAATCTCCAACCGGTTCAGTTTGTTTCGCCCCTACATGAATGATTTCATTTTGCATTTCTATCTGTGTGACATGTTTCCTGTTCTGTGCCGTTACGCATTTTAAATATCAAAATGAGACGATAAAGAAATAAAGAGTCAGAATAATTAATGGAAGAAAAGATTCCTCCTCAGTGTTTTTGCTAGAGAGGTCTCTAGAATGAATGAATGAATGAATGAATAAATAAATAAATAAAGCGTAGCGCTCGTTGCGTGTCCTGAAGGTTTTCCTGGAATGCTACTGATAAAATCACGGCACATATTGTTTTCATAATAATGGCTGATCTAATACTGTTATATAGTATTTTTGTCGCATTGCGCATTGCCCGTTTCGATCCCCATTCGATGATGATCATTTTCAGTACCCAACGTTCCCAAGAGGAATCTGTAAAATTGCGCATTTTTTGACAAGAAGCCGATCTTGTTAATCGGTAGATAACAAAATGCTATGAGAAAAGAAAACTCTCATGATGATATTTCAGTTCCACATGTGACGTCACTCTCCAGATGGACGTGACCTGGATCCAAGCGTTCTCCAGCCATCCTCCCCACGCTACGCACTGAAGACTTCCTGTCAGGTAAGAAGTCTAACTTGACGTTGGGAAGGATTGTAATGCACAGTAGAGTCCAGTAGGGACAGAAACATACAGTACAGGGACGGTACAGTAAAGTGCAAAGGAGTCGAGTGCAGTACGTAGGGAAAATACAGTAAAGTATTGTACAGTAAGGGACACTAAGGTCGATTGAAGTCAAGTAAGACAGTAAAGTACAATGAACGACGGTACTGCAAAGTAATACACAGTATAGTACAGTACGGCAAGGTATAATAAAGAGTACAATAAAGGAAAGAAAGGTTATGTGCAGTAAAGTACAAAGAAGTATAGTAAATTCAGGCACATTATCATAAGATACAGTAAAATAGGTTACGGTAAAGTGCAGTTCAGGTTAAATGTGTGTTTTATTGACACGTGTTCAGTAATAAAATACAGAATCATATTACACAAATACACAAGTCAGACAGTTAGTATTAATATACATGTTATATTGTGACATATTATAAATATTTAAAATATTCTCCTTCTTATTATTCTTCTTATTATTATTTTGTATAATAACCAATTGTAGATTAGTTTTAATTTGACTGCATTTTGATGTTCATTGTTAAAGATAATAAAAAAAAAAAAAATTACATTTCACTACATTTGTTGCATGTTAATGACAGTCATTGCTGCATCATTAAAGGGTTCATCTGGATTCTATCCACAGGTATACAAGCAATGAAAATGAATCGCATTTATTTAAACAAATATGAAAAAGTTTGGCAAAATTCTTTTTGACAATTTTGGTAGAAAATGTATTAAAATCCGTAAATCCATAAATAAAAACCACACCAGACATAGTTGATCAGACATGTTGCGCTTTGAGGTCAATGCTGACGTGGTCAGGTTTCCAGTATGAAGGACGTTGCGTCCAAAGAAAGGAGTCTCCTGTAACAGTCAGCGGTGAATCTATACGTACTTTCTCACGGCAGCTGTCTCTTTTCCTGCAGTCATAATACGAGGGTGAGTCAAAATGATCCACACTCTGACTGTAGAATGTAACTGAATGGACTTTTAGACAGTAAAATACATCATCTTTTGAGATAATCTTCTTGCTTTTCAATACACTCAATACAATACAATAAATTACTTGTGTCTGAGCTGCGAGCCAAGAATGCACCGCTGCCTTCACTTCTTCATCAGAAGTGACTCTTTGTCCTCCAGTTCTGCTTTCAGGGGACCAGACAGGACGCCCTCGGATATCAGTCCTCTGTGCGTAATCTGAGGTTTAGTCTTCAGCACTTCAATAAGCGTCTCACTGTAACGAGCTCTGCTGATTGCCAAACCGTTTTCCTGAGGCTGTTCCAATACTTCTGGCCCTTGTGAATCCCAGGGAACTGTGAGCGCTGATGAATTTTCCAGCTGATGGTCGACTTTTTCTCGGTCGCCGATTGAGGATGTTTCCGCTCCGCACTCCGCCGTTTCCGCTCAGACTCGCCAGTTTCACCAGTAATGATTCTCTTTAAGAAACGTCCTTACGGTATCCACATATTGTTCGCAGATATCCAGACACTTCTGTTTATGCTCGTCCAGGAGTTGTTTCGGCACCGGGTTCACCCTCGGACAATAAAAAAAAAAAAACAATCACTGAACGCTTCTCTTCTTTCATGTAAATCGGTTTTGCTCGCACTGCAGTTTCAAATGAACTGATGGAACACGTTCACACCTGCACATTTTTTAAAAACGCAAATTTGTTGCGAATTCTTTTTTCTTATTCAAACCCCTTGGTGCTAGACCCTGAAACCTTTGCTGCTGTGTGCATTTAGGAATTTCCTGACCAGCTGGAGACAGGCGTGGAGGGCATTCAGGGTGCAGAGTAAACAGTATCAGTATGTAAGCGTTAAGGGCTTTGTAGCTGTGGAAAAAAAATAAACCTTGATAGATTGTACTCGGGGCAACAGGACTCGGATCAACACTCGGAGTAATCGCCTTATTTAGCTTGAGCGCCCGAGCTGTTTACAGTGCGGCTGCTGCGCCTTCAGCGGCTCGGGAGCTGATTTATTTTAAAAAAAAAAAAAGGAAAGGAGCACGCATCCTTTGTGAACTCCAGTTGTCTCCAAATAAAATAAACAGAGGTTCAGAATCAGCAGAATCAGGAGAAACACAGGAAGTCTTCCTGCCAGGCTCGAGGTCGCTCTGTCTCACGCTCTCTGCTCACATGCAGGTTCACTTACACACATCTCCCTTCTCCAGCTGTTTCATTAGGGCCGTTTTATGAGCGTTACTCTTCACTGGGGCTGCTGGTTCCTGGTGCAGTGGACGAGCGCTTATCAACTTCTGCATTGTAAAAATAGGGCCGGGGGTAGCTCAGTGGTTAAGGCATTGGACTACGGTTCAGAAGATCCCAGGTTCAAACCTCACAACCACCAAGTTGCCACTGTTGGGCCCTTGAGCAAGGCCCTTAATCCTCAGATGTAATGAGATAAAAAAAAATGTAAGTCGCTCTGGATAAGGGCGTCTGCCAAATGCTTAGATGTAGATGTAAATGCTTTTTGTGATTGATCTCAGGAGGTGTTTTTGAATATTTTGAGATACCGTAAGCCGTAATGAGTGAAATTACAAAAACAAACAAACAAACAAAAAAAAAAAAGGCCTTGAAATATTTCACTTCGTATTTAATCAATGTAGCGTACATGAGCGTTTCACCTTTTGAATTAAATTACTAAAAAAATAACACCAGTATTCAACACCAGTTAGACTAATCTGCATGTTTTTTGGACTGTAGGAGGAAACCAGAGAACCCAGAGGAAACCCAGCGAGCACTTGCAAACTCTATCCACACAAGCCCGATGTGGGAATTGAACCCAAGACCTGGAGGTGCAAGACAACAATGCTAACCCCGAGGCCACCATGGCGCCTGCCAGACACAAGCTAAAATAAAAAGAAATGAATACATTCTTATAAAGCCACCCGAAATTAGTTCCGCCTGAATTTTCTCACATGAAAAAATATTCCTTTTTTTTTTTATTGCAAAATGTCCCGTTAATATAATATAACAACCATGAACAAAACATCTGTTAGCAGTTAAGGAGTAGTAGTAGAGTAATGCTACATGGATGGCTGTCGCAGCTTGTGTTTGTTGGAACAAGTTGTTTTCATTGTGCGGCCCAGCTGCTCGTTGGGAACGTTTCCATTAGAATTTTACCACCTTATTTATTTAAACGTGACGTTGCAGGGGTTAAGGACCTGGTGTGCGTTTCCTTAAGTGCGTACGTACTGCATAGTGAAAGATTGTGGCTCAGAAGCGTTTCCATTGCTTATTAGTTTCAGCGCAGATGTTTTGGATTTTGTTCCTGAATTGTGGATTCTGATTGGTCACGAGGTGTTAATTAGTGACAGCAGTGCAGCTGCGCGTCACAAGTTCATATGATTCGCTCCTTCGAATACATTAGTGTTTCTATAGTAAAAAAGTGTGTAATTATTGATGAAAGTTAAAGTTTTAATGAGTGAGGAAGGAGTCTCCAGTGTCAGGGCTTTTTACACTGATGAGGGAACCAGTAAAATAACTAATAAAATAAAATAAAATATTATCATATTGTCTGGGGAAAATGGCAGAGGACTAAGCAGAGTTACAAGCAGTTCAGACCGTTCTGTTGCAGAAACTCTGCTGTTGATTATTTGCACATTGCGCTCCTGAGCTGGAATCTTGCTTGAGAAATCTCTGGCGGTTTGTCACGAGTGTTCAAATACTTAAGTACTTGGTGCTACGCCCCAGTTTCTGGATCCGACCGTGCATAACGGGTTGCACACAATTACACCCTGCAAAAGTCGCAGAGCCCCTTCTCACACTCCCAGCATGTCCTTCATGCCCCTTTTTATGGCTGGAATGGGAGCTGTTCCTATGAGAATGTTGAGATAGTGGAGAAAATGAGTGCACATGACCTCCATATGGCCCCCCAGTGTTTTGAAAGCTGCGCCTGGGCCTGGACCTGGCGACCAACAGGAATTTCTAGGAACCTCCCCCCCCTCTCAGGAATGCCTGCGATTTTTCATCCTCTGCATTTCTTGGGCAAGAATCATTTACGCCGAGAATGATTATTCCCGCTGGCTTGCAGGGAAAACATGTTTTTATGATGCACAGTCGGCAAGCGATGCACAGCTGGAGAACAGACACAGAACAACTTAACTAAAACCAGCTTGAAGCCTAATGAATGGATGGATCTTGTTCTAAAAGCAACGGGAGCAGATTATTATGTCTCTTGGACAATGAGAAATCATGTAGTGTAAAACTGGCTCGATTAAACACCTACAAATATTTTCACTTCTAACACAGTCAATGTCAGCTGCTCAAAGGCGATTCCTGCGTATCCTTATATAGAAAAGAAGGAAAATCAGGAAAGATTATGGAATTTAGTTTTTTGCTTCAAAGGCTCACCACATAGGCGACCTCCCCCTATCTGCGGGCGTGTGAAGGGACGGAGCCGCTAGAGCTCAGCGTCTCAACTTTCAGCCAAAGTAAGAATATGAACTAATCCCAGTCAAAATATTCACTTTATCTTTTCTCATGAATATCTATCGGTGCAGGTGTTTGTTTACATTGAGACAGTAGCGCATTAGTAGATTATTGTAAAGTAGATTATTAAATCCCACACATAACTGTTCATAACGTCACTTTTAGATTTTAGCGCATAACACCGGCCTCTCAGTCTGGGTATTTTATCTCCGACTCTTTGCTCTAACGGCCCGTGTTTTATCTCAAGAATAAACATACATTGATTTGTCCATTCGTCTTTGAAGGTTCAATTTTCATAGTGTATTATAAAATGTATGACCGTTAATATGGTGACTTTTTTGTAAATAAATGGATTATTATTTACGGAGGGAGTTAATCATAATTTCCTGTCAAACATGCTGCGTTTTAAAAAAAAATGTTGTTGATTTTCAGCAATACATAATTATGAATAAATCCACAAATAAATTGTACTTGCTTTTTTAAATTAGTTACTGTTTTCAACTCAAGAAGTGTGCAGAATGTATTTATTATTATTATTATTATTATTATTATTATTATCGAATGCATTAAACTGAGTTGCATCATGGTACACAAATCATGTGTTAAATCTAGATATTTTAAAAATTACACGATCCAATGTTAGCTACCTTTTTAAGAAAAAGAAACATAGTTCATAGTTAGAAACACCATCACTTCTTCACCATCACTTCTAGCTTTCCGCTGCAATCCATCACACAAACCTTCGAAGGCAGACACCAGAGGAATACAGATTATTTTGTCTGGCCATGATGTCCGCCCTCATAACTCCTAAGTGCTTAGCTCGAAGGGAATTTTTAGTTTGTGTTTTTAGATGACGGGACGTCTTACTGTGTCCTAAACCATAGAAGCTTGTTAAAGTGGTGTCGGCTTGATGAATATAATTTGAGGCAGAAAGTTATAGGAGAGTAATTATTTTGGTGACCTTGTTAGCTATGTCTGAGTTAGAGAACAACAACAAACGTCACTGAGAGATTAGAGATAGAGCTGAGATATTAGCTTATCAAGAGAAAATATACAGTACAGCGTGATATCGCGGGAAACAAACATTCCTTAAGTGAAGATGGAACGATTTAGAAAAACACATCAAAATGTTGACTGCACAAGCCATTAGCTGCTACGATAGCAATGTGTTTGACTCGCTAATCCTCCCTCTGGAGACGTCTCTCGGTCTGCTTTTTCTCACCATTTTCTCTTTCATCACTCTGACAGGTCGCTTTGAAGCAACTCCAAAACTGTCACAAACACCAGAGGTGCTGCCGTACATAGCCCTGCAGCTAACCCCAGCTCCAAAGACAGACATCCTGTGTGATCTCTAGGAATACAGCCTTTTCTTTTATTGCTCGCAAATCATGTTCTGAGTGACACTTCACTGAGAGCTGGGGACAAACTGGGTGATGGTATTCACGTTCACTGTTACCTGGTTAGGAGTGCAGAAACCTACATTTACATTTACATTAAGGCGTTTGGCAGCTGCTGTTATCCAGAGCGACTTACAAAAGTGCTTTGAAGTTTCCGTCATTGGATAGATACTTACACTGGGTAAGGATCCCGAGTGGTACGCACTAGACGAGAGTATGCAGCACTTGGGCTCATGGAGTGTTCAAAAACCGTGCGATCAGAGTCCCTGGGGCCGAATCTCTGAGCCGGTGCTGCTCACCGAGTGCCGAAGGGTCTAAACTGAATGATTTGCAAAGGTCTGATGGTGCTCAGTGACAAGACCAGAGTTGCAAGAGGTTAATCATAAGATGCCGCGAGTCCTCCAGGGAGTTTAAAGCCTGTGACACGGGGACAGATATCTGGGGTTATATTGCACAGTAGCTCAGTCTCGCTGGGATTCTATCATTTGTGGGATCATCCATGTCAAAATGTCTTGATCTCACCGCCTGCTGTTACAAATTATGCTTTGGTTTTAGTTTATTTAACAAACCATTAAAAACATCAAACATGGTTATAAAATCTTGGAACTCGATTTGATAGGATTCAGAGTTTTGGCACTTTGCTTCAGATCATTAATGTCCTCCCAGAGGGCTTCTTAAAAAACTGTTAGAGCTTACAATAAACTTTTCATGAATAATTTTTTGGCTAGGTGACTTGTTTTCTAGGCTGCACGGTGGCGTGGTGGTTAGCACTATCGTCTCGTGCCTCCAAGGTTGAGGGTTAGATTCCCATCCGAGTCTATGTGGTGGAGTTTGCATGGTCTCCTCGTGCTTGGTGGGTCACCCCCAGGTACTCCTGTGCCCTTCAACACTCTCAAGACATTTAAGGTTGGCTAACTGTTATTTCCAAGTTGCCTGTTTGCGCTTATGTTCCATGTACAGTACACAGTCATGTCACAGTCAAGTTAGTGCTCTCCTGTTACTTCACTCATCTTCTATACCGCTTAATCCTGTATTCAGGGTCATGGGGGCCTGGAGCCTATCCCAGTAGGCAGGGTACACCCACATGGCAGGGTACACCCTGGACAGGGTGCCAATCTTTGGACATGTCAATCTTTGGACATGTGGGAGGAAACCGGAGTACCTGGAGGAAACCCACCAAGCACGGGGAGAGCATGCAAACTCCATGCACACAGAGACGGGAATCGAACCCGGACCCTGGCGGTGCAAGGCGGCAGTTCTAACCACTACACCACTGCGCCACTAGGAGGCCCGAAAGCATTCAATCTTGATGTCAATGTTGAGGTCCTAACGCATTCACCCCAAGATCAGACAAAACCTGAGCTACATCTCAGACCCTACAGGCCTCACTGAGCATGGTAATTGTTAATGAGCACAATTAAAAGTAGACTTAAAACTTTTAATGAGCACAATTAAAAGTAGACTGAACGAGTACAGTTTGTTTGGAAGGGTTGCCAGGAACGGAAGCGAACTCGGTGAACTGAAGCATTGTTGTAAAGAAGAAGGGGCCAAAACAGTGTGAATGATAAAGCCTGATAAAGTCATACAGGAAGCCATTACTTATAGGTGCATCTACATCAGGGGGAACGTAGCCTTGTCCACATGAGCTTTTCTTTTTGGCTTCGTTTTTGCAAAATAAGTAATGGCGAAAAAAGTACCCACTATGATCAGATTATTTTTTAAAAATGTTTTTACACAAAATACATAGAATTAAAAAAGGGGCACTAACTTTTACACATGACTGTCAGTGCTACAGAGAGAGAGTGAGTGAAGGTTTTCCTGGTCTATGAGGGACAAAAAGTTGATTAATTTCTCTTTTGCATAGAACTTCAAAGGTTCTGTGTAAAACCCGACAGCACAACGATTCTGTCAAAAAGGGCTCCAGGTTTTTTTTTTTTTTTTTTTTTTTTTACAAAAGAAACCTTTTTATGAACAAACATTCGAAGAAACTTTTTATGACATTTTAAAGAACCTTTAATTAGTTTATTTTTAAACCCATATTAGTTATATCAGTTTGTTATATTTCAATTTTATTTATTATATTAATTACTTGCCAATAAACAAGTGTGTGTGTGTGTGTGTGTGATAAACTGGAGAGCATTAGTGAGAAAAACAGCCATTAATCCTTTATCTTTCTCCTGGCCAACATACTGACAAAATGGACACACACACACACACACACACACACACACACACACACACACACACACACACACACACACACACACACACACACACACACACACCACTGCACTGGAATTCCATTCCAAGTTTTACTTCTCATACTGTTGAACATCATAAATGACAAGTTTATATAGTTACATATAGATTATAAAATGTACATGAAATGATGTAAAAACAAAAACGGAAAAACATCTTTAAACCCTCCTGAACAGGGAAAACTGAAAATCTCGAAGTTATGATTTGTTTTTCAGTTTTAATAATTTCTTAGCTTATTATGAATTGGATTTTCACATGTTTGGGAAGAAAAAGGTAAAAAAAATTCTGATAATTAGAAATTTCCAGGAAAAAAATATTTGTACTTGACTTTAATTGTTGTTCAATAGATAACTTCCAACTACTGTAAATAATAATAATACTAAACAAAATTTATACTATCAGAAAATCAGTGCAAGAGTTACAAGCTGGAGGATCAGTAGTTTCATCAACATTAACCTCGACTATCCTCATGTCCTCATGTCCTCATGTCTCTCGCAGCAACATTGTCTATATATATTTTTAAACAGTCCTCATATGAGTCTTATTCGATCTAATTCTAATACCGAACTTCTTCTTGTTTGAAGGCATTGACCGAGCCTAGTTTCTAGTTATCGGGTGATCATAAAATGAAACACAGAGGAGAAAATCAAACGTGCACAACAGTAAGGTCCAGATCTCAGAAGGTTCAAATCCTCTGTTTAATGATCACGCGGTGAGAAGCTTTACTTTTTTTTTTTCCCCCGCTGCTAATTCTTTATAAATCTGCACATTATATTACTCTTGGTTGAAATGAGGTAGCCTGAAAATGAGCGTTGGTAGATTTAAACAATAATGCAGGACCCGACTGAGACAGTCCACTCTCACTGTATACGCGCATTATTCCTAAAGTCCCAAAACCAGAGAGACGGTCCCGTGAAACAGTGTGAAAAACATTAGCATACGTAGGAGCTACAGTAAATCTGGGGAACTCAGTAGATATTTGAAACTTCCTTAAAATACATTTAGACTGGCACAATTCGTAACATTTACATCGCAGCTCTGTTTAATTTTGAATTCTAATTGGTGCAGATTAAATATTTATTGATTATTCATTGAGTTCTTGTTTCCATAGTAACAACAGCCGGATACAGCTGGATGGAATTAAAAAACTTAGCATTGTTGGAATGGTAAGGTTTTCTATGCAGTGGAAGACGTGTTCGGTGTCAGTGCGTTGTATCAGTGAAAAGATAAAGAAATTGGAGCTGCTATGACGTACACAAGAACAGGAACTCACTTGTTTCATGGACGTTCAACAATAAACAAATTAAAAGTATGATATGCGCTTGTACTTTTTTTTCTCCCTTATTTAGTTGTAGGCAATTCCCACCCGTCATCAGGTCATTCCCACATCAAGGTTACAACGACCAACCAGGGCGGGCAAAGGCCATCATATGCTTCCTCCGAGTCACATGACACCGCTAACCGCATCTTTTCAAACTATTCGCTTATGCGCCATTGGAAGCGGTGTAACACACTCAGGACAGAACTATCTGCTTCTTAGGCTTGTGTGTCCTCACAGACACCCGTGATTGGCTGTAGAGCCACTATTGATGTGAAAGTGCCTCCCCTACCCATCCCCCCCCCCCCGCTGAGAGAGCTCGGCCAATCAGCTCTCTCTAGGCTCCCTGCTGCGAGAGGCTACAGCATCACTCGCGGTCTCCGGATGACAGGTCGAGCGGCGCTTTACCGCTGCGCCACTCGGGGGATATGATGTGCTCTCATTTAATCAGTGAAATTGTTAATCAGTTAATCAAGCTGTTGTGATTTACGATGAATATTTGGGACATGCTGTTATAGAGAAAATACTCAGCTTCAAGGTGGTAGAAGTAACTCTTTCCTTGTAATTTCGTTGTTATTGCCTTTCTAAAAAAAAAAAAAAGAAGACCTTAAACGAAAGGAGAGAAAATAAATACACAGGACTTCACATAGAAATCTGCAGAAGTTCTGAATGGCTTCAACTTAGTTTAGATTAAAAAGTGAGTAAAAAAAAAAATCTGTCCTATAGACGCTCATGCTGCTAAGATAAAAGAAGTTACAGAAGACGTACGATCATACACTTCTAAGCGTGAAAATGTGAATATACTGTAGTTGTGAACAGAGGAACTGAATTAGAAAGCGGCAAACATCTACATTATAATGCGTCGTGTTTAATAGTCAAATTTCATGACGCCCTCGAATCCATCGAACGTGAACGGCTCCAGTGACGGGCTACACAGTTGTTTGTCTAAACACGCCATCTTGTTGTATTCGCAGTCTTTTGCTGATCCCGGGTTGATGTAGACGCCATCAGGCGAGTGGATGGATGGATCTTCGTCGAAGTAATTATGCGGACGGATGAGGACGGCGCCTCCGTTTCCAACCGTGACCGTGTTGGGGATGTCCTCGGCGTGAGGGATGTGGAGGAAGCCCGCCGTTACCCAGGCAACCAGATCCTGGACAAGTAGAGGCCGATATAATTAGCTAATAATATGCATATTCTTATTGTTTATAATCCTGATTCGAATCTCCCTTTTGATTTTGGAAATGCTCATGATAAACTCTCTCCCCACTATGCTGATGCCTTCAGAAAGCTTACACTTTACTTCCAACTCAAGGTGCTGACTCGTTCAACAAATGTTTTAATCAAAAGATTTTCTTTGTAAACAAGACAGAATGGCCACTTCTGTGTAAATCTCTTTCAAGTAATAATAAACAAAGGATTTATTAATTTGATAGCCGCTTTTTGAGGCTTACCTCATTCTCAATGTTCTCATTGTCCTCGATATAATTGCTGAAGTCGACCACTGGGTTCCACATGTTGTTCTGACTGTACAGACTGCTGCAGGTCTGTTCTGTGTCTTTATGTTTTGTTATGGCAACTTTGTACCTGAGAGAATGAAAAGAAGGAAAAGAAATATTAGAAGGTGATATGGTAGGACAGTTTAGTGCGTATATCACACGAGTCATGTTCATTCATAGCTGGCTGTGTCTTAGAGAGCAGCACAACAATGTGTCTTTGAGTGGAATGTAAGGTGCATCTAGGAGAATGACAGATGTCGGAGTCTTCAAGTGGGACGATGGCCAAGTGCTTGAGAAGGGCAGATGGGATGGATAGGTCTTTTATTTGAGTGGAGTCATAGTTATATGGACATACAGTCGTCTATTGGGCGAGGAGTGAGTGAGATCAGTCTTAACATTGGGGAAATAGGCATGTCTTTGAGCAGGACAGATAGACGTGTCTTCAAGTGGGATGATGGGTGGAAGAGATGGGCGGGTCTTCAATTGGGATGAACGGCTGTTTTATTTGAGGAGTTACATGGGTACATTTTCAAATAGGTCAGATGGACGTGTCTTTGAGTGGAACAGATGGGTATTTTGATCGAAAGGTGTGTCACAGTGGGAGAGGTGGACACGTCTTTGAGTTCAAAACCAACCTGACTAGTTCCTACTGCAGTCTACATTTATGCTGTGAATACAATAAGCAGAATTGATGTGACTAGAATTGAGACATTCTGCTAATTTTGACTCTCTAAATGTCCGATGCTGCATAGTTTTATTAGCCTTGTGCAAATCTAAAGAAGACTTTTAGATTTTTTTTTTTTTTTTTTTTTACAATCCTTGTACATTTTAAATTGTTAATATATAAGGGATTTGTTTTTAGACTAAATAACCAAGAAATAAAAATATACTTCTCCTCACCGTGCCCAGGACATGCTCCTCTCCTCCGGCTCGCTCTCTGGGAGGTGATCTCCAGCCAAACTTATCACCTGAACCTTGTATGAGCGCTGGTGGCCCCAGCGGTTCTTGCTATTGCTGGCCACATGAAGGTAACGAGGGATTTTAGTTCCGTGACGAAGCGCCGCGTCCTGCTCAGTCCTGATCTGATTCTCCACCAATTTCGGGATTTTGGCTTTGCGCTCGGGCATCCAGGGCAAAGCCACCTCCTCATACTCCATGTCCTTGGTCTGGAACGAGTTCCTCACACCTTCAGATTTAGAAATTCACACATTACTTATTAATAGGATGCTACAGGACCCACAGTGAGCTGCTGAACTGATGGTGCTCAGGAAAAGTGTTTCTCCTGACAGATATGACATCTATCCAAAAATTATAGAATAATAATAATAATAATTACGAGAACATCCAAATCAGAAATCTTCAGAAATGATCCATTCTGAGAATTATCTTCAACTTAAAAAATACAGGTTTATTGTCAACTGTTAGCAAATGAAGTCTGATAAACAACATGGTTTAATGAGTTGCTAGCTCAGCTGTACTTCACTAGCATAGCTTTCACCTGGCTTGTTATATGCTAGTTATATCCTAGCCTAGTTTTCATCTGCTCAATTGTTTTTTCATGCACTAGAGTAGCTTTTGTTTGATAGTTTGCTTTCACATACTAGGTTCATTGCTTTTCTTGCTAGTTGTTTTTCATATGCTACTGTAGGTTAGCTTTTTTTTCCTGCTTACGTACTGAATCTTTCACACCTTATGCTACATTTAATTCGGTAGGTTTGCTTTTGCATGCTAGTTTTCTTTTACATGCTCGATTAGCTTTCATTCACAAGGATAGCGTTTTCTTGCTAGTTAGCGAAGTATAAGCATTAGCATTAGCTAGAAATGATTTTTTATTAGTTTAGATTTAGTTTGCTAGTTAGATTTCACATACTATGGTCATTTTTATTTGCTAGTCCTTCCATTTCACTGGGTTCACTTTTGCCTGCTCAGTTACTGTATCTTTCACACCTTAGGTTAAATTTCCTTCACTTGGTTTGCTTTCACTTGCTAGTTAACTTTCACAGGCTTAAGTTTTAAGAGACCCTTCAAGATATATATATGTGCATATTGTCTCTGCTATCTTAAATCTCTCTTCAAAAAGTGACGTTTGTTTATCTTTGCTAATGCTAACATGTCTTGGCAGATTGACGATGTCTGGAATGGGAAAAAAAAAAAAAACTGTTTATGTTTCATGTTTGGACCGAGATCTTCACTCCTTTTCTCCCCTAAAGGTCTTGAACTTGTACATACATCCCACATGTTCATGTCACACAGTGGGCTCTAAAAGTCTGAGAGCACTCGTGAAAATGCTTCTTCTTCTTTCAAATTCATTACAACAATTTTTATTAGACAGTATATTGCCCACAACAACTTGACTGAAATGTAGAATGTTTAAACTATTTTGAGTTCTAAAACCTTATGATCTATTTTAGATCGAATCCCTCAAATTGTCATCTTATTATACACTTAACATGGTGAGCATCCCAAGTTTGCTTATATTAAAAAAGGGCAGAATCTTCAATGCAAAATATTTTGAACTTTTACTTTTTTGGTATAAATATTTAATAAATATTTAATATTTTATATTTAAATGTTTTAATATTTAAAGTAATTTTGTTCAAGAAAGAAAAAGAAATCCCATATTTATAGTGTGGTCTTCATGCAAATTCACTTGATTGTAAAACTAAGCATGATTTTTAAAAAAGCAATGAAATTTGAGGAATAATTTAGGGATTATTTTAAGATTTTATTATTTGGGGGAGGGGGGTTGCAAGGGGGGGGGGGGGGGGGGGTAGGCTAACATTTAATACAAAGACAGATAGATAGATAGATGCCCATGCAGAATTTACAATCATATGATATTTTACCTCAGTGTTAAAATATGGTTTAATGGTTTGGCTCACTTTGGGTTTTGCACTGGATTAGTTGAATGCCACTGAGATGATCATAATCCACTCATAGCAACACTTACAACTACATTCAAAGCCAACATGAATAATTTCATTTAATAACATTAATAAGCTTATTATAATATTAATATGCAACAGTGTAGAACTACTTGCTATTTCTGATTTTTATTGTGTAAGCATGATCTACAATTTGACCTATGTCAATTGTTCTGCAAATTTTTATTTATTTATTTCTATTTTAAAGACACATGGCACTTAAGAAATATATCTTTTTTTGTTTAAAAAAAATAAATAAATAAAAAAACACAACATATGTATAAAATATGCTTGGTGTTGCATTTAGCATAATAAAAGCTAAATTATTTTGCACATTGCTTATAAAATCTCAGGGGTTAGTGATAAATGCTTCAGCCATATAACAGGAATTTTTCAGAATAAACAGGAAATCATGTGCCATGCCTACACACAGTGCCATTTTATATTGATTTAATCTTCATCAATATTTTTGCATGTGCTCTTTAGAAAAACATTTGCATAAATATGTGTAACTTTGCATTTTAAGTTGAAACCTTTGATGATACTTATTTAAATATTTATGTAAAAATGTATTTGACTATTGTTCTCATGAGAAAAGTTGCCATGAACTTTAAATTTGTTTAAACTAAACATCTAATTAAAAACAATATTAAAAGAAAAACTTTCTGGGAAATGAATTCGCTTCAGTATAAGTATAACTATAAACATATAAGATTCCATATACTGTACATAGAAAATATTGTGTTTAGACTAGAGATTTTTTTCCTTTTACTTTAAGGAAAATAATTTTAAAATCAGACTGGGATTTTATCTGATTGCTACACTACTTGATGTGATTTCCTTTATAAAATGGAATTTGACGTGCACATCATAAGGACATATAAACTGATGAATAAAGCAGGAATAAAGCTTTTTGCGGCAATATGGCATTATGTGACACACATAGATCAATTCTCTGGCCAGTTCAAGTTTTATATTTGAATTGCTACAGTTTAAGAGAAGGTGCATTATTAATTTCACTTACCTATTTAATAAAACGTCTTAATTTATAATCTCCGGGTTTAAAACAAAAATTAACTAATGTCTCAACTCAAATCTGTATGTAATATGGGTATTAATCACAACAATCACTTACCTAAAATATCCAGATCAACCTTGAAGTTAACAAAGTGTGTATGGATGTTTCCTAGTACATTTTCAGCCACCTGGTGGCCGTACTTGAGACTGCCTGGTACTTTATAAGAGGATGAAATATAACCGGTTGCGTGGACTCTGGCCTCCACCGTGCCGCTCTGGTAGAAGATGAAGTCCCAGATGTAGTCATAGTTGCCGATGGCTGTGATGGTGCGGATGTACAGGGCGCTGTTAGTCAGTCCTCCGTAGCTGTTCTGGAAGAAATCTGAAAAGTGACGGCGTAGCGGCCGTCCCACATCGTGCTCGAAGACGCAGATGGCGTTCCTGAAAAGCTGAGTATCATTGACATCGATGTAGCGGTAAACGTCAACGTAGGTGGCTGAGTATGGACAGTCGACGCCTCGGACCAGTTCGTGTGCGAAGCGGCCAACGCCGATGCTTGTGTCCAGAAACTTGGTAAGCATCATGCCTGGAGTTATGGAGCCGTACACGGACATGGCCTCCTGGACGCTGAGCTCGTAGATGATCCTTTCTCCTTTGAAACGAACGTCGAACACTCGCATGCCGGTCAATGAGCTCAGACCAAATGCAAATCTCCAATCCTGGTAAATGACCTGGTTGTTCTTTACGCTGAAGCGCTTGCCTTGGAGGTAATACTGATGCGGTCCCAGTCCCGTAGGTTTGTTCTTTGGTTTCAGAGAGCCAAAATTGGACACTTTTTTAAAGACAATCTTTTCCAAAGTACCTGCTGCATAGCTTCTTTTAAAACTCTCAATACTGTCGAAATACTTGCCATTGTAATAGAGCTTTTCAATGGTCCAGTTGGAAGAGTTTTTACTTTCATGATAGACTAAAATTTCAAAGCCAACTGGATGGATGTACATGCCACTGAAATCACGAAAAAATCCTATCCATGTCTTTCGATCGCCTGATTTTACTCCTCTGGGCATGCCTTCAAAAATATTCAGGTTTGGGTTCTGTGGGTCGTAGCCAAAGCTCTCCTTCAGCTCTGTCATCAGCTGGGTAAAGACTTTACCATAGATCAATGTGAAAATCTGCACATACTCTCCAATGGTCACAGGTCGAGCTGTGAACTCTAGGCCCTCGACCTTGTACTTCTCCCTTGTGACATCCCGGTGAGTGAGTGGACCAGGCAGAGGTCCCACAATGAACTCTTTGAGGTAGTTTAATTCTCCAAAAAACACCGCAACACTGGCTTGACGTACAGGTTTGCGTCCCTGAGAATCCAAGTAACTCAGCGCTTCTGCTTTTTTTGGAAGCACAAGGTCAATCAAGAAGATGAAGTTCTCAGACGGTTTTGCAAAGGCCGAGCGAGAAATCCTCAGGTCCTTCTGCTCCCACATGTAATCCCGGACCATCTTGTACTCCTCGGGGGTGAGGTCGGCGAATATCAAGCTGTGGTCCGTGTGGTTGGCTGCCACATTTCCTTGTGATTGCATCTGGCATTTTGGAAGCCTGTTTGAATTCAGGCATATCAGAACGATATTTGCGATTATCGAGACAAGGCCGAGGATTATCAGCAGGCACTTGACAAGGGAGTTGGTCACTTGAGAAACCATGCCTCCGAAGAAATGAAGGGCTGCAGCTTGGTGTGCCTTTGCTGGAGAAGATGAGATGTGAGCAAGACTGTACTGTGTGGTCGGGTTAAATGCATGAGAGTCAAACCACACCCATTCATTCTCACAACCATCCCCTCAGTCAGCACGGCCTACACTTATTATCCCACTGGATGAGAAACATGTCCTTCCCCTTTTAAGAGAAGAGAGTCGAGAGATCCAAGAAAACAAAACCACAGTATTGTAATAAGTCATAAGAAAAGGATATCTAAAATTGTTCAAAATGTGAATTGTGTCAACTGCAAAAAAGGCTGCAATTCATAAACTCCACTCGAGACAAAAGAATCAGGGGTTTTGGGAGGTTGGCAGGATTTAGGGATATGAGTTTCAAAAAAACGTGCAAATAAAGGAAAAAAAAAACTCTAATAAATTCTTAATCAATTGCAGAAATCTTAGGAACGCTCTAAAAAATAAATACAGACTCAGCTACATTCCCAAGGCAAATTACAATATGAAAGGCGTCCCATGCAAAAGATATCAGTGAGGAGAAAGTTGTGCTTACTTTCTTGCCCAAGTGATTTAGTGTTCAAATGGATTCCCGGAAACCTGCATACGTTTATGTGTTCGAGCCATAAATCCACCAGCAGTGCCTGTGTACACAGGCATGCACGCGTCCTACAGCTCTTGCAGGAATGAAAACACCTTCTAAATAGACCAGAGGACATGAATTCCCTTCAGGGGAAATCTGATCCTCAACATCCGAACCGATAAAAATCCACTGCGGCCGTCTCGACTTATTTCTCTTTGTTTGCGTTCCAAAGGGGAATGTCTGCTGATAATTTGCTCCGAGCTTCACCTTGGCGACCGTGCTCGCTGACGAAATCCAGATGTGCCTCCCATTTACACATCTGCTCCAGCCACGGTCGGCGCCCCCAAAGATCTAGCAGCTTTCAAAGACTTTTCGAGTAGCAACAAAATATAGAACTGCTGTGTCATGATTACGCTAGCAAGGTTTCTTCTCGAGCGGTTTTCAATATGAAACATTTCAATAGGATTGAAGAACATCTGGCGTGAGAGGTGACAGATCTGGGATGTACTTTAGTGATAAACTTTCGGCACAGCCGACAAAGCACTTCTTAAGTGCAGGTTTCTCCTGAAACCACAGCGCTGGTGATTCCTGGATTCTGATTGACTCAAGCAGGACATGTTGATTAATTTCCTATAGCAGCACCCAGGGGTGGGTAGTAACGAGTTACATTTACTCCGTTACATTTACTTAAGTAACTCTTTGAAAACTTTTTTACTTCTGTGAGTAGTTTTACCGCACCACGTTTTGACTTGAGTAGATTTGTGAAGAAGAAACGCTACTCTTACTCCGCTACACATGACTCGTTACTTTTCTAACCATTTATTCGACACTTTAGGTTTTCTTTGTGTTTGCCAGAGAAATGCAGCCGGTGGATCTACCATGTGACTGTGTTTCACCAATCAGACGTAGCAACAATAATCCCATGACTCCGTTTGACGCCAATCAGCCGCAATAACAATAACAAAAACCGTAATAATCAGTTTCGTTGTTGTATTTAATGTTTTAATCTTAACATATATAATTAGCAAAGAAACTAGAGGCTAAAAATATAGATCATTTTCTTACATTTGTTCTGCTGGACACAGTTTATGGTGAAGTGAGACTCTTGTACGCATGTTCACATTTGCAGGGCGACTGAATATACAGTAAATCTTACACAGGAAATAGTTGCATTGTTCAAACATACATATGTTACCTACAGTAGGGATTTACTTCAAAAGCTTTAAACTGTGAAAAAAGAGAGATTGGGAAATGTGTGCTTCTTATTCCTTAATTTGCTATTTTGTAAAGATATTTCGTTTTATTCACTTATTTTATTACATTTATTTCATTAATGCTATTATTTGGGAATGTCGCAATTTGTGCATTATTTTATGCTTTTGTCTGACAGTTGGCATAATTTCTAAAAAAATAAATAAATAAAAAATCGGACATTATAATGAAACAGTTCCTCAGTACTTGAGTATCTTTTCACCGAATGCTTTTTTACTCTTACTTGAGTAATATTTTGGATTACTACTTATTACTTCTACTTGGGTAATATTATTTTTAAGTACAGCTACTCGTACTTGAGTGCATTTTTTTTGGCTCCTCCGCCCACCTCTGGCAGCACCTCTGCTATTAGTGCAGTAAACGCGTACTTTTATCTTTTACTCAAAACTGTTACTCTGAATGAAGTACAGTTTACGGGTAGCAACAAGCAAGATTGAGATGTAAAGATCTAAAATGTTTTCAGACAAAATCCTCATAAAGGAATTGCATGAAAACCATTTTGTTAATCCCACAAGATATTTCTCACAATGTTCCTCTAATTACGATTTATTCACATTACACCCATTTGTTGATACTAATCATCCCGAATGTGAGAAGCTTCCTGAATAATATGCACAAGTCAATTCTTAGGCAATTATTTGACAATCAGATGGCTCTTCAGTGTGTGTGTTTGTAATAAAATTAATATGTATAAATAAATAAATAAATAAATAAATAAGCATCTTTTCCCATTTTTTGTATTGGCCTGGGGATTGAACAGACTGATTTTCCCCTAATGTGACCTTATATAATAAAAGCCTGGTGGGGTGTGCTTAGCAGTAGGTCATTTACATAGACACTGAAACAGCATGTTTGGGGAAGGAGTGAAGTAAAGGGAGTTTTCAGCATCACCATTCTGCTAATCACTGGCCTAAAGTGTATAGAATTGATATACATTTGATATTATTTCATTAATCACTGCTGTTGGTGTAGATTCTATTCTCTGTGATGTTAAGTTGGAATTTATAAATTGTAATTACATCTGAGGGTGACTGAAGGAAGCGGCATGGCGGTTAGCACTTTGGACTTGCACTTCCTGGGCCAAGAGTTTGAGTCCCTCGGGTCTGTGGGCTGCGTGGGGTTTGCATGGTCTCCCCGTATTTGGACGGCTTCCTTTAGATACTCCAGTTTCCTCCTACAGTCCAACGACGTGCAGATTAGGCTAATCTGTGCTTCCAAATTGCTTGTAGTGAGTGAGTGAGTGAGTGCGTGCGTGCGTGTGTGTGAAAGATTGGCACCCCGCCCAGAGTGTACCCTGCCTAATCCCCTGGGACAGGCTCCAGGCATCCAATCACCCTGTACAGGATGAGCGCTATAGTCAATGAGGGAATGAATGAGGGATGGTGACCAGAACTCATTTAAGGATTTCTTACAAATAAAAACGTTGTTCATTATTATATTATGTATTATACAGTAAGACACTGCATTCGAGAGGGTGTGAATAATTATGAAAGCCACAATATAGCAACATGACAAATAATGGGTGAACCAGCTCTCTCTCTCTCTCTCTCTCTCTCTCTCTCTGATGACACACTGTTATACATCTCTGCAAAACCAAGTGAGAAAAAACAAACAAACAGATTAATAAAGTTAAGAAATGGGTGAAGGACATTAGAGACTGCATATTAATTATCTTCCTTCTGCTTAATCCTGATGAGACAGAATTTAGAGGTCTGATCACGCTGTGACTTTAGATGGCCTTTCTGTTCCATCGAGTGCAACAGTGAAAGACCTCGGTGTGATTATAGATTCCAATCTGTAATTTGAAGCTCATATAGATAATAATAGCAGGATAGCATTCTTTCGTTTCAGAAATATTGCCAAGATAAGGAATATATTGTCACTAAACGATGCTACTTCATGCTTTTATCACCTCTAGGTTGGACTATTGTAACACCTTACTGTCTGGATGTTCAACTAGGTGCATAAAGAAGATTCAGTGAGTCCATAGAATAGCCTTCCACATAGTGTTCAGGACTCAGACACAGTCTCAGCGGTTAAGTCCAGTGTAAGGCTAGAAACCTATTTATTTAGCCCAGCTTCTTATGAACGGTGCATAACGATATAAACTCTTAATTGTTTTTATTCTTTTCATTCCTTGTTCCCGAACTCTTGACCACAGTTAAATAGCAGATGTGTATGGTATGCATTGACAGATCTTTAGGTCACAGGTTAAAGCATGAGACATCACTTTCCCTGACACTCTAGAGGCTGGTTTAAGTTAAATGTTCCTATGTTGCCTTTGACTTGGAACCGTTTCCAAATGTCCTGTAATGGCAGGCCCTTTAATTTCACGCTAACACTTCCCAGAGGCACTCAGCTTCGTGCGCACAGGAAGCACACTGACCCCAAATTGAACCAAGTGGGAATAAATCCACTTCGAACGTGGCGCAATTAGAAATGGGGCCAACTGAGAACTTATCATCCAGGAAACCAGAAAAAAGAAACAATTTCAGGACCAATGTCGCTTATAAATTGTGGGGGGAAAAAAGGCGTATGGCGTACGCTGTATACACTCAGTATGCCAGAGGTTATGTCAGCCCGTCATAATGACATCAGCACACACAGCCAGTTTAATAGCGTTTTACTTCCACAATGTCTATTTGTAAATCTGAAACTAATCAGTGATTTCACTAGCTTTTTCATTTCCTCCGCTTATTGCAGCTAATCACACCTCAACCCTGTTCATCAATGGTTTGCAAGGACTCGCTGTCATTCAGAGGGACGTCACTGTTACATAACTGCTCCTCACTTCTTTACTACGACCGTGATAGAAACAGGTACACGTGTGATATTTGATGTATTTAAAGTACATGAAGTGATATATAATGTATAAAGTCAGACCCTTTCTGGAAAAGATTGGACACCATTGTCCTCCACTGTCATGACTGTATGCCCCACTATTCAGAGGGTTATAGGAGGATTGCGTCAGGAAGGGCATCCAGTGTAAAACCTGTGCCAAGTTGTTGTGCGGATCATGTAGCCTGCTGAAAGACCAACAAGAACGCCAGTTTCCTCCTACAGTCCAAAGACGTGCAGATTAGACTAATTGCCATTTCCAGATTGCTTGTAGTGTGTGAATGCTGGCCAGAGCTTCTACCATGGTCCCTAGTTGGACTTCAGCAGTTCCTGGGTGGATTGATGGATGGATGGATGCAACATAATTCGATATATGAATGGACATATTCAAAGATGGATGTGTTTTTTATGGCGGTGGTGGCTCTGAGTTACTGCTCAGCAGTTTGGTGGATCAAGCCCCAGCTCTGCTAGGTTACCGCTGTTGGGCTCCAGCGGTATTTCACTGTGCACTGATGTATATGTGATGAATAAAGGCTGAATTTATGTGATAGAATGATCAGGATTATCATTCTAAGCTCCTAAAGCAATACCCTTGAAATGTTTTCACTGCCCTCTTGTGGTGATAGAATGCAATAACACAAATACAGTCCAGCCATCCCATGTTTGTCATATATTTCTGTACATTTCCTTCTCCAACACCATATGTGTGTTTTTCCTACACACACACACACACACACACACACACACACACACACACACACACGTATAAAATAGTATATCATATATTTGAAATATATAATTTGTATAATATTTTATAATATAACATATAATTAGTATGATATAATACTATTTAACTTTTTCAGAAATGTGTATCATTTTTTTTGGCCTATAACTTTGGACGTGAATAAGAGCGTAGAGTCAGGCCTTCTCGCTCAACATCAGTGTCTGACCTCACAAATGTGCTTCTGGAAGAATGCTCCAAAATTCCCATAAACACATTCCTAAACCTTGTGGAAGGCCTTCCCAGAAGAGTTGAAGCTGTTATATTAAACCCTATGGATTAAGTATTGGTTGCTCAAATGTTACTCAAGTCCATATGTAAGGCCTATAAGGCAGACGAGCGAATACTTTTGGCAAAGATAGTACTGTATTCTTTTTGTTCGATTAGAATATATTCTAATCTAAATGTTATATCACAATTTTATAAATTGCACATAATGTAATATATAATACCCTGCGATAGATTGGCGCCCTTCCCAGGGTGTACTCCACCTTGTGCCCTAAGTCTCCTGGGACAGGCTCCGGGCCCTCCTGTGACCGTGAATACAGGATGAAACGGTATGATGAGTGAGTGAGTAATACAGTGGGTATATTATACATAGTATAATATACAGTGAGTAATATATAATAATGTATAAAGTCACTAACATATTATAGTGTCATATATAATAACAGTATCTGATATTGTTTTTTTTCTTAATGTATGCTATATTTAGATATTATATATTATATTTAGGTATACAGTATTATTATATTCTAATATATACTGTACTGGTTGTACTGTATATTGTTTTTAAACTTGTGATATATTGCACATAATATAATATAATATAATATAATATAAATTAAATATATCATATATAATACCACTATATAAAATTATTCATTACATATATGATATATTTAGACATTCGATGTATTTCTATTAGTTGTTATACTTGTTAGATTTATGTACTGTATATTTTCCCCTAACGCTTCAGCTTGAGATGACGTCATCGCCGGCCGTGTCCGGGTCACGTGACTCCCTCAGTGGGCGTGTTTACGAGCGCTGATGTAAACAGAGACGGGACGGGTTTTTTTCCCCCTCCCGGAGCGTTGTCTGCGTGGTGTTTTTTTAAAATTTATTTTTATTTTACTTTGTTTTTATTTGAACGCGTGTTTAATCGCGTGTAGCTGATCTATGCAGCGGCTCGGACGCCGTTACTGACGCCGCCATGGAGCTGTACATCAACCTGAAGGTGAATTTTCGGGGCAACACGAAGAGCTTCCTGCTGTCCGGCTCCGAGACGAAGAGCTGGGAGTCGATGGAGGCCACGGTGAGCGCTCGGGTCACACAGCTCGCGGGGGGGGGGGGGGCTTGAAATAGGATATAAACGCGTTATCGGGTCTCAGTAAGCAGCGCGGGGCCGTGACGTGTTTAGTGTCGGAGGCCTTTTATTAAAGCTTTAATCCCGGGTTAAAGGGATGTGCGCGCGCGCGACAACAACACCGCAAGCACCACCATTTTGCACCATTTTTTTTTTAAATGTATATTTAATATAATTTAATATACATCATCGCTCCTTCTTTTATTATGATAATTATTAGGATCATTTTATATGTTTCTTGGCCACGTTATAGCGCTTTAATTCTCATGCCTGACTCACGCGCACACCTCTGACTCAGCTAATTGACCCAGGTTGGTGTCACGTGATCAAAGTAGGCGTGTCCGTGTGGGTTACTTCAGGTCGGGGAGACGTTTAACGTTTATTAAGCACGTTTGTTTATTTTTGTTTACTTTGTAATATAATTTCTCATATATATATATATATTTTTAAAATTATGGTGTTGTGTTCATATTCTTACCTGTACGTTCTGTGGAATGCAGTAAACATGACCTGGAAGGAATCCATGACTAACTGTGTAATCATGATGACGTCATCGCGTTTGACGTGGGTTGGACCGTCCCCCAAAACAAACAAACAAACAAACAAAAAAAGTCAGTTTACATCATCATTTCTACAGAAACGGCTCATTCATAGGGACGTATTGAGTGCGTTATTCTGTAAAATGTCACATAATAAATTCCTTCAGTGCTGGAACGTAGCTGCTGTTTGCGAAGCTTAAAAAATGCTAACAATTATTTTACATTTATGATTTATATTTATCCTATTGGGGAACATAGATGACAAATTCCTAGTGCATCCTTCCCTGATCGAATGTAAATTACAGGTTTATACATCATCGTTTCTATAGAAACCGTTCATTCATAGGGTGCTGTGATTTGTGGTCCGTTTCACACTAGTTCAGTGCTGTGACATATCAGCTGGTTGCGAAGGTTCAACATTAACAGTTGTGTTTTAGATTTTCCTGATCATCTTCTCTACTGATGATGAAAAGAGACGACAAACTCCTTATTGTGTCCCATAATGACAGGACTCACCTGGCTGGATGTTGGAATCCAGTAGGTTACATTATACCGCCTCCTATAGGTCTTTGCCATCATTACCGCCATGTGTATTTCCAGCCTTCCCTAAAACGTCTAACGCGTTCTTCGCTGATCTTGTCTTGTCTGGTTCTGAGTCTTGAACACTTCGTCTGCGTTATCCGGCACTTCCACACACACTTTCTCCTCGACCCAGTTCTCATTCTCATGAACATCATATTTAAACAAATACTTTCATTAAATTCAAATCGTAACGCATCTGTAAACTGTAACGGTGTAAGTACGTCACATACGGTAGTTCAGGGGTCAGTTTATATACTCTGTGACAACGAGTTATTTTTATAGATAAAATATGAATAAAAGATGAGAGAGCTCAATGTGTGTGTGTGTGTGTCTGTGTGTGTGTGTGTAGAAGGTACACTAGAGAGGAAGAAGGATGAGATCATGTGATGCGGGTCAGCCGGCACCGGGACGGATCGTTTCTCATAGTGACTTATGTGATGGAATTTTTGCGGCCGTTAAATGCATGTTTGGAAGCTATAAGTTGATTAGATTAGATTCAACTTTATTGTCATCATTCATACTACATGTCCAAAACCAATCATATACAGCTAGCATCTAACCAGAAATGCATAGGTGGCCTATTTACAGTAAATAACAATGGTCACTCTATGTTTGTGGAGGTATTTCAGTCACAGGCGTGTCACAGGCGCTCCTCGCCCAATATAACAGCAGCCGTCTTCCTCGTGTCTGTCGTCACCGCAGACGACGCTGCTTACTGTTACGTCTGGTGGGAAACGCCTGTGACATGCTCGAAAGCGCGAAAAGTGACACGCCCGTGACCGGACTTCCTGTGCAAACACTGGCGACCGGTCAAACCAACGTGTACACGCTCCAGAAAGAAGAAAAAGTTGTGTAAATATTTTCATACTAAATTTATTGCTATATATTATATTTTGATATACATTTTAATATTATTTCATGTATTTATGACACGTTAATATTATATTAATATACTGAACATGGCCGTGGATCAGTGTTTAGATGTGATGTCATCAGTGCAGTCGGTCTCCTCCGAAATCCCAGTGTGATCTTCATCCCTGTAACAGCCAGAGGCGAAGGTGACAACAAAAAGTGAAAACAGAAGCTTCTTGCTATAAAAACACAATTTTTTAAAACAGCATGGTAATATAAACCCATGATCTGCTGCCGCTCGTCTGTCAGCGCCACTTTTAGACCAAGTGAGCGCATGATTCCGTGCGGCAGGAGGTGAGGACAGACACCGGGACGCGCGGCGGGTCTGTGACGTCACCGCGGAACCCAACCCTGTTTTTCTACCCGCAGGTCAAACGATCTTTCGGCTTGTGCAGCCTGCAGCTGACGTACTTCGACGAGGAGAACGAGGAGGTGAGCGTGTTATCACCAGGAAGGACGGCGACGGGTTGCCAAGTCTGTGATATTTATTACCACTGTAACACGTTTTTATTTTCATCTGTTTTAGGTGTACATCAACAGCCAGCGTGAGTAACAGACCCATCAGTGTTGTAAAAATCATCCCGTTAAAATAATAATAATGTTTTAATTACAAACATTTCATTTGTTTTTATTTTCAGTGGAGTATGACGAGGCTCTGAAGGTAAAGCATTATTTCTAGTATTTGTAGTCGGAACAGGTTTTCTGGAAACGTCTCACATCTTGGACATATTTTGCATGATTGAAGTCTCATTCCAGAATTACAGCTCAGTAAAGCGCAGGTGTTTGCTCTCCACAGAGCTCGGCGCGGCAGGGCAACAGGCTGCAGATGAATGTGTACGAGAGCAGGGGGACGACCGGGCGTGTCCCCGGTCCCGTCCCGGGCCCCGGCCTGTCCCAGGTCAAATCCGGAAGCCTGACGGAGCCGAAGAGAGGATTCCGCCCCCCGCAGCACTGCCCGAGCCTGGCACAGGCGGTGAGCCGAAAAGTTGAGGCCGCTGTGACCGAGGAGGGTTTAGTAAGAGTTCCTCATCAGATGATATTCCTAAAACGCTGCACGCACAGATACAGACAGCGTCGTTTCCGTAGAAACCCGGACGCAGAGCCGCTTTTACCGGTCTTCAGATGTTACGTCGAAAGAAGATGTATAGGCGACTATTGTGTTTGTGCAAAACAAGAAAGAAAGAAAAAAGTCGATATGTGTACATTCATATCAAACACAGTGCAGGCATACGCGCGGCCACTTTACTCGGGTACACCGAGTCTGTGCCGCAAATCTAATCAGCCAATCACATGCCAGCAGCTCTGCGTGTAGGCCTGGTCAAGACGATCTGCTGAAGATCAAACCGAGCATCAGAAAGAGGAAGGAAGGTGATTTAAGTGACTCTGAACGTGGCATGGTTGCTGATGTTCTGATCTCTGAACATCGCTAGAGTTTACAGAGAACGGTGTGAAAAAGAGGAAATCCCCAGTGAGGGCGGCGGGTCTCTGGGGGAAAGTACCTTGTTAATGTCAGAGGTCAGAGGTCAGAGGAGAACGGTCAGAGCTGATAGCAAGGCAACAGGAACGCAATGATGTCTCGTTACAACCGCGGTCAGCTGAAGAGCGTCTCTGAACACACCGCATGTCAACGCAGGCTGCAGGTCACATGACCTCAACAAACCTGTAACGATAGCAGATTAGAAACGCGCCGTCTGGACTGATGAGTCTCGACTTCAGAACGAGTCAGAATGTGGAGTGAACGTCATGAAAGCTTGAATACGTCATGCAATAGTCATATATATATATATATATATATATACACACACATATATATACACACGCACGTACAGAGGCAGCCGAAAACATGTGTCCACACTTCAGGAAAAGAAAAATAGAGTGATGTATATATAATGTAATGTTAATAATAATATCATATTCTTTTTATAATATCACCGTGTATATCCGTACATAATGTACAGCAACACATTTGGTATTCAAATATTTATACGTTGTACGTTTTTCTTTTCGTGAAGTGTGTGTAGATCTTTTTGCCCGAATCTGTGTACATGTGAAATGTCATTTCAAAAGTGATAAAGTCATAGAGGATATCTAGATTTATTACATGTGAAGGGACTTATTTCAAGCCTTTTCCTAAAAACTTCAAAGATTATGAAAAAAAATATATAGAAATGACTGATTTTAGTTCCTGCTGATGGTTTTAAATGAAGGACGGCAAGATAAAGGAGTCGTTCGTCCTCTCACAGCGTATCGGTGTATCCTGTTTCCTTAATTCATTATTTTATAATATAAATGCTGTAATATTGTCATATTTTCTCGCCTGCTGCGGTCATGACACCGTGCTGATGTGTAGTTTGATGGTTTCCCTGTAAAGGTCACCCTGAACGAGCTGAAGGGCGGGAAAGCAGAAGACAAGACGCCTCCGGCCTGGTTCACCTCCTACATGGAGAAGGTACACGTGTAACTAAATCACAAAACCCTGCTCGAGTCCATTTACATCATCATCATCATTATTATTATAAGTCTCATCATTTACCAAAGGTCAGACGTTTAAACTTAATTCTGTATATTTGACCACCTTTTCCATTTGGCCGAGGTCTTCCTGCTACATCATTCTTTCACTGATTAAATCCTGAGTGAGAGTTTAATGCGCTTCTCTTAGATTTATTTAGAACTTATTTTAGTATTTTAATAAAAAAAAAAAAAAAAAAAACCGAACAAAGAAAGGAGGTCTTATTTTAGATCAAAGCATTGCGACAATATCTTAAAAGGACAAGTTATTAGTAACTTGAATTGTTTTTTTTTTTATTACATGTTGTAAGATTTTAGAGAATTTAAAGACATCAGATATTTTAAAAAGTGGGATTAGTTTTGGATCGTGTGTGAGATGTTTGCAGGAAACGTGAAGAAATCTGCGGTTTTATTTTTATCCTGCTTATGATTTTAGTTTTTTGAAAATGTGAGATGCATAAGATTATACATAATGTATAGAAATATAAAAATATGTATTGCTTTTTTTTAGTAAATGGTGAACATTGTTTTATTTGTACTTCTACTGTATTTTAAATGATCGAAATTGTAAAATAAAATGATAATCGTGCAAGAATAAATTCTGATGCGTTGTGCGTCAGTTTAAGGATCAGGTGGTCCGTGAGGCAGTGGAGAAGATCTGCAGGGAGTTTTCAGGCCAGTGCTGCATCCACAAACCGCTGGGAGCCGAGGCTCAGGTCTCCGAGGTCTCCTCCTCCACGCTGCCCGGGGCTCCCAGCTCGGCTCCGGCCTGCAGCAGCTGCAGAGGACAGACGGCGGGCGGAGGATACCAGTGCAGGTCAGACCGCTGGAGAGACCGGTCTCGTGATCGCGTGAAATTGAGTTGGATTTCCATGCTAACGGTGCGTGCCGATGTGTTTTCTGGTTGTGCAGCGTGTGCACGTCCTGCACCCTGTGTGAGCCGTGCAGCTTCTCACACGACCCGAGCCACAACCTGGTGAGAGCCAGGACGCCTCTGTCCATTCCCGAGCGCGGATCTCCAGCTCCGGATCAGAGCAGGTGAGCACATCTCGTCACACGTCACACGTCTCACTGCTGACTGACTGTCTGGTGAATAGAATGCTGCTGTAAGTATGTTTTCCAAAGAGCAAAACTATTCCGTTTAATATCTTATTCCCTGTTCGCCTTTAGGTTCTACAGACGGGGAGATCGGAGCTTTCGCAAGGCGGAGAAGCAGCGCCTGAAGGCGGAGAAGCGGCAGCTGAAGGCGGAGGTGAAGGAGATCAGGAAGCAGCTGCGGATGGAGAGGCGGAGTCTGCAGTGGGGCTGCGCGGGAGACGGGAACTCCTCTCCGGTGCTGCTACAGCCGCGCGCCACGCAGGCCAACAGCCCCGAGTGTGTGAAGTTACACGCCGTACCTTACAATGTCCGATTACTGAACTGTCACAATCTAGTCTCATTACAGGAGACCAATCAAACCGGCAGCCTCCAGTGCAGCGCGCGGCATCACACACGGACGGTAGCAGTGTCTGATTACAGGACGATTATATAACGAGCATAACTTCCTACAGATTATAGCGATTTATTAAACTATTCTAACGACAGCAAGCAGTAGCCGTAGGCCCGCCTGATCACATGCGACTGCAGAACTGATAAATCCGATCTAATGACAGGGAGCCGACAGTCCTGATGTTTCTATACATTAGTAAAAACAGCCTGCAGTTAACTGTCTGATTTATACTGATGTAGAAGATGCATAAGGGTTCATACAAAGTAAAGTCTGACTGTAAAAATCGAATCGAATCTAATTACTGAGAGTCGTCTCAAATGAACAGCCCACATCCACACTGACAGATGATCATGTCTGATTACAGATGTGCAAAAAATCGAATCTAATTCCAGTCAGATCGAGTAGCTCGTAGTCTACTGTAGTAGCTCGTTATTACGAGTAAATCATCATGTCTATGTTCAAGCTGAACGACAGAAATCATCTATGGTGAAACAGTTTGTAATGAATTAATGTTTGATAATCAAACTGTAGTAATGACTATTTATATTTTTGGTAATCTAGTAATAATTCAATAATATCTAATAAGATAATCACATTGATGGGTATTGAATACTTTTATAGATCTGATTATAGATGATGTCTAATCATGTAAACGGCCGCCATCTCGGATCTGATTAATAATAGAAAATGGTATATTTAAATGTTTATTATTTAGTAATTACTAATCATTTATTAATTCATTTATGATAAAAATAATAGTCATACTATAATTGTCTACTAGTTTGATTATTGAATAAATAATCTAATGTCTGTTATTTTAGTGTCTAATAATTGAATAACATTTCAAAAAAATCTTTTATATCATCTGATCTATAACTCTAATGTCTCGTCATATGATTATATCTGATCATTAAATAATATATAATAATTACATGTGTAGCATGTAGTGCTTCCTCATATCGTGATGTTGTCTGGTAATGACCATTTGTCCAATAATGTAGCCATAGAAACATTTAAGCGTGTATAACCGTGCGTATATAGTTATCATAATACTCAACGTTAGATCTCACAGCTATTGATTGATTGATTGATTGATTGATTTATTCGATTAAAGACGAGCAAATTTGGTAAAATTTGTAAATTGGTTCAATCAATATTGAAAGTAAATAAATAAACACAAGTGTATGAGGGCTGGATGCTGATCTGTGCTTGCGCTTGACGTTTGTGGCCTCAGGCGTCCTAAGCGTCCGTGTCCTCTAGCCGTCCCCGCGATGACGGCGCTGCTGCTGGACGAAAATCTCCCGGACGGATCGCGCCTGAGGCCCGGGACCAAATTCATTAAATACTGGAAGATGAAGAACAGCGGCACGATGAGCTGGAACTCAGACACCAAGGTACAGGAACACGCACACACACACACACACACACGAGAAAATATTATACCGTTTTGTGCCTTTTTTTTTTTGTTTTTTTTAAATAATTATAATCATTGGTAAAATGTTGTGCTGTTCATGAAATGCTTTCTGATTTCCTTTATTTATTTATTTTTGTTTCTTGTCTTCTAGCTGAAGTTCATGTGGGGGAATCTGGCCGTGGGTTCTGGCGAGAGGTGGAGGGAGGTGTCCGTGCCCACGCTGCAACCGGGTCAGGTGTGTATCTGAAAACACTCGTTTTTTACGTGGTTTTCTCCCGGATTGTTTATTTGAGATCTGCGTCTAGATTTCTGTAAAGCTGCGTTGTTATTTTATTGTTAAACTAAACAATGGAATAGCAAATGGACAGAAGAAGAGTATTATTCTGCCACTGAACTGTGTGTGTGTGTGTGTGTGTGTCAGGTGGGTTTAGTGAGCGTGGCTCTGTGCGCCCCCACCCTGGAGGGCACTTACACCTCACACTGGCGCCTGGCGCACGGAGGAGAGCAGTTCGGCCCGCGGGTTTGGTGCAGCATCGTCGTGGATCCCGAAGCTCCGACTGCCATCTCCGCCGACGGCCTGCTGGTGTCCCCGTGCATCACTCCTCAGGTCCGTACATCACTACGAACAGGAAGTCTGTACATCTCACACTCCTGCAGTGTACGTCAGCTGTGATGTGAATTCATTCTGACAAAGAATTGTGGTTGAAGAACCTGGTTTGGGACGGTGTCCGTAGAAAAGGGGACACAAACGGAGAGGAGGGTGCCAAAAGTTTGTGGTGTTGTAGTCTAGAGTGCAAAACGCAACATTAAGAAGATTTGGTAATGATTTCGGTAGTAATTGAATATTGTATGTAAGAGATGCAGTAGGTCTGTACAAGTATGGCTGTGAAATCATTAAGAACTTTTAAATAAATTTTTTTAAAGCATTAATTATTTCAGAATACAGACTAATACCATAATTACGAACTACTTTGTTTTGGGAGCATGTTTGTAAGTTGGAATTGTTCGTAAGTTGGACAAAGTAAGTCTTGTACTCCTTTGACACGAATATACAGTGTAAATCATAACGATCCACTCGACCGAATCTCTGCCCTCTTTCCCAACAGTGCCATCATGTGGCCAATAATCACGACTAAGGGAATTAATCCCATAGTGAAATGTAACCATGTCGTCTCTGCACCTTTAAATCTCGAGGGGAATCCCGGACCCCATTCTGTCTCAGAGGTGTTTTTCCACTGTACTGGACTGTGAGCTCTGTTTTGTTGAGGATTTTCCGACATTAGGATTATTCACCATCAGGACAAATTTACAGGACGGACATTTCCTATCATCGCGCTCCCGGACTGATTCACTGAAACCGGTGACGCCGACTCATTTCTCACATACACACACAAACACACACATAATATACCGGACTTTAGACATTTTATACATTCACTCACACACTGAAAATATTGTATGTAATTGTACATATTGCTATCTGGCGACTGCAGTGTGTGTTTTACACGTAAGCTGACTATGAATAGTTCGTAGAACCGCAGTCTGTTCGTATCTGTAGAAATTCCTAACTCGAATGTTTGTAAGTCAGGGACGACCTGTAATCAGTATCAAAATAAAAGGCTAATAAAGAGATTTTCTAGAATTGTTTTATGTTGATTGTTGTATGAGTCTATTTTTAAGAAACGCACCTTCGTCACGCTGACGGTTCCGCTTTTGTCTCTTCTCCAGGAGAAATCCACCCGGACTTTGGAGAGGGAGGAGAAGAACCGCACGGCGTCCCGGGAGCCGCTGCTGATCACCGTGGATCAGGACTGTGATCAGGAGTTTTACATCCCGTCTGTGGATCTGCTGACGGCGCAGGTACGTACGGAGAGATCTGTCTCTGCTCTATACACACTGCGCAGAGGACGATGCACAAATTCAAGGGAAAGGATTCATCAGGATTCCAATCCGAACTGTAAAGTCTTAGCAAGTTCACATGTAGAGATGTTAAATGAGCTGCGTCTTAAATCAGAAACTCAGAATGACATTCAGAATGATTCATCTTCATAACTCGGAAGACTGCTGCGAAAAAAAACAAACAAGCAGTTAGTGTTTGGGCTTCGTAACAGCCCTGAATAGCACATGCGATTGAGGTTTTTTTTTTTTTTTTTTTTTTACGTTGTGGACATGGTGCTCTACTGCCCCCCTGCTGTTCACATTGGAATTACACCACATGGATGCGTAGAGCATGTGCACAAGCGGCCGAAGCACAGCAGCCATCTTCTTCATTATTTTTTATTTTTCAGTTTATTTTCTTTTTACACAAACTTTTTTAAACCATATTAAAAAAAAAAATCCTTTTGTTGTATTCGTTCACCCTTCCCTTCTCCTGTATATCCTCGGCTGGGTTCGGGTCACAGTGGCAGCAGGTTCAGTAGGCTCCGCTCCAGATGTTCCTCTTCTCAGGTTCTCAGGACCTCAACACCCCGACGCTTTCCCAGGCTAGACAAGATGTTACAATTTCTCCAGCATGTTCTGGGACTACCCAGATGTTCCAGATGTCCAAACTCTGCTCTAACGCCGAGCCCAGCCGCTCTAAGGGTTCCGCTCGCATTTGTGATCTCATACTTTCATTCACTTCACACTGATGATGCTTATCTGAGAATAGCGACTCCAGTCTCTCTCCAGTGTTTTTTTTTTTTTTTTTTTTACAGCCAGGTGGCGGCACATCCGCCTTTAGTTTTTTCTTTCTGATACAGCTTGATGATCACAAAGCATTTTTGGATTTTTTTTTTCTTCTAAACAATTATTATTATTATATATGTATATATCTGACTTCTCTGCTTTCTGTACATCTAAGGTCTGCTTTACTGAAATACCTTTACTTCACTATGACACATTGAATTATTTTTCCTCTGATTCTAAAACCTCAATACATAAACAGAATCTAATTCTTTCTTTCTTTCTTTCTTAGGACTTGCTGTCGTTTGAGCTCCTGGACATCAACATAGTCCAAGAGTTGGAGAGCGTCCCCAACAACACGCCCGCGGGTAACACGCTCTCGCGTAACACACTCACATAAAACACTCTCACGTCACACGCTCTCGCGTAACACACTGTGAAGCTCAGCACCGCACCAGGAGCGATCTCTTTCCCTCCTTGCGCATCTGAAACATTTGACTTGGTCACATCTGGAATCACACACTGCAGGTCTGCTGTTGTACAGAACGCTCCTCCTGGTTCTCACTCCGTTTCAGGTCATGCGACGCTTCTGCTGCGCGAGTGACCGTGTGTGAGCCGTTTACTGTCCGACCCGAATGAACACGTGAACTTAAACCTGTTGACTCTCTGACCAATCAGAGTCTGGCTGTAGTGTGATTTATTCTAATGTCCTGTCTTGTCCTGTCCTGTCCTGTCGTCTGTGTCCAGACATCACTCCGTGCATTTCTCCTCTGCCCCATGATGCCCTGCTGCAGGACAAAACTCCTCCGGGCCTCATTCAGGAGGAAGCTGGGGACGAAGCCCAGGCAGTCAAGAGCATTCTGGGTAAAAACTAATTCATTAAATAATTTACACCTGAGCTCTGGATCCTCTTCCCTTCTTCTCCTTTTTCTTGCTTGTTCTGTCTCTTCTCTTCTTATTCATCCAATTCTTAGTTCTTTTTTTTTCTTTCCATATTTAGTCTTTTCCTGCCTTATTATCAAAATGTGTTAATTTTTTAAAAATATCTTTTAGTTAAATTGTTTTTTTTTTTGCCTCTCTTTCTGTTGTTGTTGTCCTTTTATTTTAGAAAGATTTTTCAATCTTGGTCCTTTTCCCTTCCTTCTCCTTTTAAAAAAAAAAATCCTTTTTATTTTTATTTTATTTTTTAATTAGTTTATAGATAACAATTTTATCGTCACTTTTTAAAATTTTTGTTTGTACCAGATATGTCTATATAAATATAAAATATAACGTTTTGTGTTATGAACGTGGCTTTAAGTGTGATTTGCTCCAGTTGAGAATTTAACAGCATTAACAATGCGATTCTAATGACATTAATATTCATTTATTTTTTTTCGATGAACAGACGAAACGTATTTTTTACAAACGAGTATAGATAAATAATCATTTATATGGTGATTGCATAAAGACATTTATATCGGCTGTAAAAGCTCTTTAACACGACGCGATTTAATAATCCATAGTGTTTAGGAAATGATTAAATACATGTTACATCAGATTAAATAGAAATCTCCAGCGTTCCAGAGACTGATACTGTTACACTCAGGGTTAAAACGTGAAACATAACAGAAACAAAAATGGTTTCATTATGTTAATATTTAGTTTCCCGCTGTGATGTCATCGCTGTAATAACTCTTATATACCCCTCCCCCCCCCTCCCCCCTCCCCCCACAGATGTTCCCCCGGCGCCGGAGTCTGGCGGAGTCCCCGCTCAGGAGAAAGGTGAGGAGGACGTGATTGGCCGTCAGTTCGTGAGCGAGTCGGTGATCCGCTCTCTCACGCTGGGCGGAGTGTTGGATCGCGGCGTGCTGCACGGGAGAGTCGCCACCACGGGTGAGTACGCAGCAGACCGCCCGCTATACTCACGCCTGTATTGAACACGCACAAAACGGTGTGTGTGCGTGTTGTCAGTGTTGCGTCCAGCGCCGCAGGGCTCGGTGTCCCTGTGCGAGAGGAGGATGGACAGGACGTCCGAAAGCGCCAGCGTCCCGCTCTCGGATCCGCCCCGAGCCGAGCCGGAGGAGCTTCCGGATCCTTCTCCTCTCGTCTCCATCCCTGCTGACCTCGGCGCCGCAGGTGCACCTGTGACATCATCACGCCGACCGCCTTCATCCACCTCCTTATTCACGTCACGACGCATCCGTCTTCTCTCAGGACGACATTTCCCTTTCATTCGTGCATTTTTACGTTTTCATTACCAGTTCGTGCAGAATGATTGTGTCTCTGCCTTTCTTTTTTCCACTCATATTTTATCTTCATTTCATTTTATTCTGTCCCTTGACTGATTATTCATTATCCATCCATTTTGTTCTCCTCATTTTTGTCCTTGAAAGAGTTTTTTATTTATTTATCTGCTTTCTTTTAAAAGTTAACCTTTTTTTAAATTGAATTTTTTTGAATTTTTTTTTCTTTCTTACTTTACTCATTAAATCATTTCTGTCCTTTTTACTCATGTTTCATTTTCCTTCTCATTCATCCAGCCCCTTTTTCTGTTTTGATTTAAAAATTTGTGTTCATTTGTGTTTTGTCTTTTCTTTCCTTGTTATTCACGCAGACGTTTTTCTTATTCTCCTTTTTCATTTTTTTTCCTCCTCAGTTTCGTCTGTCTATTTTATATATTCTACATTTTCTATATTTCTATATCTTTCCTTTGCTCTGCACTCGCGAGGCGCCGCCGTCCCGCGTGATTAACTCTGTACATGTCCGCGTCTCGTGCGCTTGTTTAGACGAGGGGAACGAGTCGGACATCGAGCGGATCGTGGTGGAGCCGGCTGCTGGAGGCGAGCGCTCCGAGGAGGAAGAGGACTCCGAGGGGACGAGGACGAAGACCACGAAGGAGGAGGAGGAGAAAGAGGAGAAGAAAGCGAAAGATGCAGAAGAGGGTAAAGAGAGTCGCAGCAGGACGTCGTCCGCCTCCTCTGAGGATTACATCATCATCCTGCCGGACTGTTTCGACACGACGCGTCCTCTGGGAGAGTCCATGTACAGCTCGGCCGTGTCTCAGCAGGGGGACGAGAGCCTGGAGCGGGTCAGCGCCGACGCTAACGACATGCTGTGTGCGTCTCAGACGCTGGACTCGGTGCCGCTCACGCCCGTGATCGTAGCCGCGCCGAGACCTTCAGCCAAGTCCAGGTGGGTGTGTGTGTGTGTGTGTGTGTGTGTGTGTGTGTGTGTGTGTGAGGTTTTACAGCCATCAGTTAAAGCATTGTTTTCACAGAGCTGTACATGAGACCTGCCGTGTGACTGACACGCCCACATCACTGCCGTTCTCACTAACCAAACAACTGAGCAGAATTTAGATTTGTGTTTTTGTCTTTTTCTGTTTTTACTGACCTGCAGATCGGAGACGGAGGAGCAGCTCGAAGCAGCAGAGACGCCGCCGCAGGAGGAGGAGGAGCCTAATCAGCCACGAAACAAAGAGGAGGAGGAGCCAGAAGATCATGGTATATATATATAGGCATGAAGGAGGAAATATTTGTAATAATTTGAGAACATTATATAATAATTATATATTATAAATATATATAATTAAACAACTCTTAATGATTTAAATTGTTGAACTTGCAACGTGTTGCATGTTGTTATTATTATAATTATTATTATGTTATGTTATAGTCTTATATAATAACATTATTATTAATTTTATTTATTTATTTATTATTATATTAGACTGTAAGATGTAACTCATTGTAAGTTGAAGTTTTTTCCCACCAGTGGTTTCATGTTGCTAAATAGTTCCTGTGACATCAGGATGGTACTATTGAACAACGGGAAGAAAAAAAATTGAACTTAAAAAAAGTTCCCTCGTACAGTCTAATACACACTGTTTTCGTCCTTTTCGTTCCTTTTTTATTTTAAACAAAATCCCTTAAAAAATATTTTTTTCAACTTTCCTCTTCATTTAGCCACTCCCAGTTTTCAATAGTAATTTAAACATTCAATAATTACAAATATTTACTCTTTTTGTTTTTCTCCTTTCATTTTTTCTCGTTTATTTCTCTTTAATTAATTTATTTTATTTCACTTTTGTTTAATATTTAAAGTACAGTAATATAACATCATACTGGTTGAGTTGGCACCAAGTTAAGATGTTCAGTATATACTGTATGTCTCCTCTCCTTGTTGACGTGCGGTCTGTCTCTCGTCTGCCGTGCTGTAGACGCCGCATGCAGTCCGTCTGACGCGGTGAACTCGTGTACAGCCGCTGACTCCGAAATCCAGGAGCTCAAGTACGACAGAAATCACCTCCTCCACTTTGTTAGCCTGTAGAGTGATGAGATCTGAGTGTGTTACGGTGGGAGTGATGAGTGTGGTGTGGTGTTGTGTTGTGTTTTGTCCCGCCCACAGAGCGAACAGTATAACGGGAGGTCTGGTGAAGGGCGCTCTGTCTGTCGCAGCGTCCGCGTATAAAGCTCTGTTCACGGGACAGTCCGGCCCCAAACAGGTCAGCGCACGCCTCCGACTTTATCTCCCCGCTGCCGTTCTAGATATCACACCCGGTTGTGAGTGACGCCTTGTGTTTGTTCCGTAGCTTCCAGAAGAAGCGGCGACTCAGGATGCCATGATGGCCGTCCTGGTGGAGATGGGGTTCGCCGACCGCGAGCTGAATCAGCGTCTGCTGCAGAAACACGGCCCCAACCTCCTGGACGTCGTAAATGAACTCGTGCACATGCAGGACAACGACTGGTACAACACCCGCTACTGACACACTCTGATCTCCCTTCTGCCTGGGTGTGTGTGTGTGTGTGAGAGAGAGAGAGCGAGAGCAGTGTGTGATCCATTTCTAGGGAAACGGGGATCAGATCCTGATTAGAGGATTAGAGAACTCGTGAACAATGATTTCTTTTCAGAATTCCCTGTGTGTGTGTGTGTGTGTGTGTGTGTGTGTGTGTGTGTGTGTGTGTGTGAGAAGCGATGAAGTGCATTTGCGTTTGTGACGTTACAAGAATGGTTCAAAAGTTTACGGACACCTTACGTTTGATTTTCAGCGACCGCTGAACCGGTTCCAGGGCTGCAGGTAGAGAGCGTGGAGTGTGTTTATGACGACACAGTGGACCTGCTCTGCTTGTGCGGTTATTAATGTACATGTTCCACCAGCTAGAGTACAATATATATTGACTTGAGCCAGAGGAGGACAAATAATAAAGATGTTAGCGAGCTCGTTGTTAACGGAAATGGAACGCACTAACGCACTAACGCACAGCACAGTACAGAGATATTTTATTTATTTCTTCTCTTTTTCCTTTTAAATTAATTTGTAAACTTAAAGTCTCAAAAATGATGCAGTGTATTTAAAAACAAACAAACAAAAAAAATTTATAAAACCCTGATAGAAGCTCTTAAAAAAAAATAAAAAAAAAAAAGAAAAATTTTTTTTGGAAAAAAATCTATTTGGATTTCAAAAAAAGTCAAGGATTTTTTTTCTGGAGAAGTGAGTTCTAAAAATACTGCAGTTTAATAATAAAATAAAACTAAATGAAAACATTTTGCAGTTGTTAGGGGGATAAAGATGTTATGGATCAAGGCAAGCCCTGGAATAAAATAAAATAAAATAAATAAATAAATAAAATAAAAAATAAATAAATAAATAAGAACCCCTTAAAACTCAGATTTCAAAAGTAATTAAAACAAAAGGTAAAAAAAAAAAAGAAGTCTTTAAAAGGTCTTGAATAATCCTGTTAAGAAACTGCACTTAAAAACCCCTATAAAAATCATTGGAATTAAAAATAAATAAATAAATAACTCAAAAAGGCTTTGAGATAAAAATGTAAAAAAAAAAAATCTAGAACCAAGAAAAAAAACTTTTGAAGAAATCCTGAAAGTAATCCTTTCCTTAAAATTTTTATTTAATTTGTTATTTGTTTCAATAAATCACACAAGCTTGGTGTCCTGGAACTTTTGCTGGTGTATGTGTGTGTGTGTGTGTGTGTGTGTGTGTGTGGTCACTTCATCAGAAGAAAACCATAATGCAAAAAAAAAAAAATGTAATCATAACGCTGCATGACCGTGAAACGTTTTACAGAGAAACTGGCGACTCGTTAAGTTTTAAGTTTAGCGTGTTACTACTGACTTTATGCTAATTTATAAATAGTTGTAGTGTTTCTGCTTGTAGCTTTTTTGCGCGCGAGTTGCAGAGCGCGAGAGAACATGGAGTTCGATGTGCAATAGATCCATTCGGCCGCGTGTGAGGCGCGTGGCGTTTACTTTAGCGAAGGCCGCGGATTTCTAAGTTAAAGAATGTGAGGAGCGCGATTTTCTTTTCTTTTCTTGCGACGGGATGCAGCGATACCGTTTATTTCAGTACGAGTGCATGTTTATTGCTGCTCCTCAGTACTGATACTGAACTTTAGTGTTAATCAGTCTTGATCTTCACTGGATTAGCTCCATGATAAGCGCGCGTGTGCTCGTGTGTGTGTGTGTGTGCACTTAGGCTGCTAGACTTGTTCTTTATAATGCCAAGGAGTTGAGTTCCATCAAGCGTTAAGTGTGTTCGCTAGCTACATTAGTTAGCCTGGACGGAGCCGGGTTGAACACAGTAGCAGCTTTTCTTTCACTTCTGTACAGCTGGAAGTAAAAAGTCAGAATACTTCTGTATCGTTCGAATTTCCTTTTCATTTCTTTCCTGCTAGTGTTAAAGTCCTGGTGAGTTGTTTTATGCTTAAGATGTTCTTTTTAATCACTTGTGTAACTTCAGAAGGAAGACGCGTCCTTCTCGTATCTCTTGAGGGTTGATTTTTTTTCTGAGCATTAACTGTAAAATACGTCCAGATCTCCGTCATTATACATCGTCTGTTTATTAATAACATTTTCTGATTTTCATTTTCAGGTTGTAGAGCTCGGTATGTGAGTGTTTGGTATCGGTGCATCCCTGATTTTTTTATTTATTTTTTTCCGTTGTTGTTCATAGATTTAAAAAAAAAAATGCACTTGAAAATCAGCTGATCGTCAATCAAAACTCTTTAAAACTAAAAACTAAGGAGGTTTAACTACTGTATCATGCTGTGAACCATTTTTGCATTATATAATTAATATATATGAGAATTGATTAATGACTCGAGTGGCAATCATAAAGTATCAGCACTTGATATTAAACATCGTAGAAATGCTTGTAGTTAAGAAGCGGAACAAAAGCCTCGTGGGAATGATCTAGATTTTGATGATTTCACTTTCCCTTGGACTTGATAACGTGTAAAATCTAAACGCACCTTAATGATTTTTTTTTTTTTCCTTCTTTAGCGCGATATGAATCCGAGAATCATTCCGCATTAATGCTGTTTTGTTATTTCCTTCTTTTTGAGGTACCGAATGTTTACCGATGTTTGTCGGAACGGGTGTAAATACTTTTCATTTCACGCTCTACACATACACGAGGTGTACTCCTACATTTACGGTTTAATTCGCTCTGATTATTATGACTTTTTTTTTTTCTTTTCTTTTTTTCTTCCTGTGAACGCACCTCGTGATTTCTTCCATCGGCGCTTTCGGGAATCATTAGAAATGTAAAAAAAGACCACAAAGACCCTGTGCGGGACCATGTGCTTTATTTATTAGAGTGGAGATGTTTTGTCTGTTCACACCGTGACGAGCGCGTCAATCACCTCATGCTGTTCTTCATGTAACACGACACACCTGATGTATGAATCTGTCTGTAATAAATGATCATAAACAAATCTGTCTCAGTTCTTACTGTCCAGCGTTATATCACAGAAACAAAACAGGAAATTAATTAATTTATTAAAAAAAATATTATCCAGGACCATCTTTTCTGGAAATTTACACGAATGCCTGTTTATAATGTACTTTATTTCTGAAATCTTTTTTTTTTTTTTTATCCCAATTCTGTAATCTGTCATTTTTAGTGCTTTAGAACGTTTAAAAAGCCCAATCACCAGTTCAAAACATTGGAAATAATATTATTTAATTAGGCCCCAAGCACTCAGTCGTTGTGATGGCACAAGGTGCTTGGGCCCGCTCATTGTTGTTTGCAACTATATTATTAGATGTTTGTTTATAATATTCCACTTCCAAGCTTCATAGACAAATCTTTAAATGGAAAATTATGGCAAAAAGATAACTTTTGATTGTAATATTGGTTCTACTCGTGAATATGAGGATGAGTCTTCTTTTTATTAAACTTGTTAACTTTACACCCACATTACTCCACCCAAACACGGCCACTTCCTGTTTTTTTTTCATCTGCATATGTGAAGCATTGATTTGATTTGGTTTTGGGGACAAAAAACTCTGAAACGTTTAATACACCAATGATCAGGATAAGAATTAATCATTGTTTTATTATTCTTATACCAACATTTCTGAAAATATACAGATTTATGAGTGAATGAATGAATTAATGATGGGATAAATATTCCACAATTGCTTTGAAATAAGAGACAAATAAACAAGACATATTTAAGGTCGCCTTTAAGCAATATTCACCTTCTGATAGTTTTTCGAGCATTTATACTTCATGAGCTCCATTGTGTAAAGACACACAAAATATGAAGGGAACAAAAAACCTTGCACTCCCTTTCTGCCTTGAACATGTTAGTCAGAGATTCCTTATGATGTCATAAGCGAGCAAAGCATCCAGGAATTCCTAACAAACTTCTGCTCTGTCCTCGAAACAGCAAAGCTCCATGTAACAGCGGAAGTCGTTCGTGTAAAGTTTCATTTTCCGATGGCGGTGAGGTTGCGTATGTACATGCTAATAGGTTCACATCAGACCGCTGAATCGGCGACGGACTGCTAAACATTGGATTCTCTTCAAGTCTGGAATGCAGAAGTGGATCGACTCCGACTGACCCTGGCTCAAATTCAGATCGCGAAGCTGTAAGTCGTGCTAATTTATAGTTACATGTAAGTTATTTTACTAGCCTGTTCAACTTGGCCACATTAGCAGCGCAGTACAGCGGTACCTCAGCATACGAATTTAATTCGTTCTGGAGGCAAGTTCTCACGGGGAACTTTTACTCATTTCCAACACTATAATCATATTTGTGCATATAAAAACAATTAAAACATAGATAGATATTAAAGTAAGGTAGTAAGACGTAGTGAAGTGAAATAGACGTTAAACTTCACTTAACCTAAATTTAGGATTCCTCTCGGCACTGGCTTGTTTAAAAACCAAACTAAAAATGGCTCCGTTTTCTTCTTGATGGCACTCTTGGGACCCCGATGGTGCTGTGTCTTCATTTCCACAAATGCACTTGGCCGCCGTTTGGCTCGGCTCGTTTGCTCATACAGTATGACGCAAACCCCAAATGTTTTATTTCTATAACATTTACATTTTAAAAAAAATTTATTAAAGAACATCTAATTTAACTATTTAAAAAAAAATAGTTTTAATGTTTTCTTGAAAAGTGTCAGTTCATTTAAAAACCTTCATTTTGGTGTGTAATGATTTCCTGGATTGTGTTCATCGTCCAGTCTCCTTCTCTTGTAAGACTTCAGCACCTGCCGAATGATACAGGAACCTGACACGCCTAGATTTACCTAACATGCGTCATTTATAATTAATTACCAATTCTTCAAACCCAGTTTAGATTATTATATGTAGAGTAACTCTTAAGTGTGTTCAGACACATCCAAAAACTATTTTTTTTTCTGACGTGCAATATTTCATTCAGCTCACACTCTTCCTCCTTCTTCTTAGTCATCTGATATTTGGTTGTTTAATGGATCTTTTAAAAGGGAATGATGAGTTGCAGGAACATGCGGAGTGAGTCAGTCAACCTGAGGGATTTTTATACACTGTCTCTATCGCGCTCTCTCTCTCTGACACTAGGTGGCTCTGATGGAGTGTGGATATGAACACATTCATTTGTAAATCTTTTCAACAAATCATTTTTGAGACAAGAAATGTGGCATTTGTAAAAGCAAAGTATATTTGAACAAACAACAAAAAAGTATCTGTTTAGTATCAGTTAGTACACAGTGTAATGAAACAACGTTCTGGTGCTGCATGCAGCATAAATTCACAATATAAATTAGCAGAAAAACTAACTAGCTAACTGAGAAGCCTAATTAGCTGGCTAGCTTTACACGTAAGGAGACTGATTAACGTAAACCTCGGGTTACTCAACATAAGCTCATATAATTCATGGTCCCGGGTTTGAGTCCCAAATAGTGTTGAATGGTAGACTAATGCACTATATAGGGTGTAGAATCACATGTCCTACACATCAGGTAGTGGCCTTGATGAGGGATTTGGGATTTAGCTTTGTGTTAGTTTGTAGCTCGCATTAGCCACGAACAGAACAACATGGGCGATTCAGAACAACTTGGGAGGCAATTACAAAATGTTTAACATCATGTTAACGTTACCAGATGTGTGTTCTTACTGGAAGTGTTTATGTGACTGGTCGTGTATGTGGGTTTTGGCAGGCAGCTGCTCTCTCCGCAGTAGGTCAGGGGTAGCTCAGTGGTTAAGGCACTGGACTACGGTTCGGAAGGTCCCAGGTTCAAGTCCCACTACCACCAAGTTGTCCCTGTTGGGCCCTTGGGCAAGGCCCTTAACCCCAACTGCTCAGATGTATAATGAGATAAAAATAAATAAATAAATAAATGTAAGTCGCTCTGGATAAGGGCGTCTGCCAAATGCCTAGATGTAGATGTACCGCGGACCGCTGTGACTGACAGTTAGTGTATTGTCAGTCTATTTTTCAACAAAATAGCTTCCAGATTCAAGAGAAGGACGACAGAGAGAGCTGAGACCCAGACAAATGGAAAAATCTAATCCTGTACACATTCATTTGTTTTCTCTATAGGTTCACCACTGGCTTTTAGTCCCCATGGGCATGGGTGAGCCTCGGGCCCCCATGATCCGTCACCTGTCTGATTGTTGACTTTGACACAAACAAATCTACCTCATGGAGGATGTTCATGATCTGGCCATCAGTTGTGAAAATTTATTTATTTATTTATTTATTTATTTAAACCAGAGAAACAATTCTCTTTTTTTCTGCCAACCACCACAGTTGTTTTCGGCGGCCGCCTTCCAGGCTTTAAGTGTTCCTTCGCTCACCAGTGTATTCTTTGTTTCTACAAATGGAATGTGTAATAACTTTATCCCTTGAATGGCTTGTGTTGATGAATCAGCCTGCGCTTTTGTTCGTGCCAATAAAATGCTTAAAAGAAAATTTGCTTGGAAAAAGAAAATTTGCAAATAAAAGCGTTTCAACTACAATGATTTTTGAAGATTATGAGAATTAATAAGACCAATAAAACATACATTGTAACAGTTACAGCTTTATAAAAAAAAAAACATGTAGCAATTAATCACAAAAATAATAATTATAATAATAATATCATCATCATAATAACAGCATAAAGTCACATGATTTTACGTACAACATTCTTACACGTAACATAATGAAAAGGTAGAATTAAGATTTAACTACGCACATCCCTGGTGCTCAATTTTCAGAAATAGAACATTTAAGGAAAAAAAAGAAGCGACACTGTAATACAATTCAATTCAATCCGACAAACAATTCACATTTAATCTCTAAATCATTTTATGTGACGTATCAGTTAGACAGCTGGGTAGCAATAAAACCTGTTAACTAATGAACTTTGCAATAGTTTAACTGTACACATCTGAAAATTTTTAAAAAATATTACCAACAGATTATAATCCAAATGAAACTTATTATGCTTTGTAGACTGTTGATAGTATATCTGCAGGATAATTGTTTAGTTCACACTAACAGTTTGCATATATTTCTTCATTCTCGTAGTCATTGTCCAGGTCACCTGTTTGTTCATGATCACCGACATCGACGTAGTCGTTATCCGAGCCATCTGAATCATCCTTCTGGTGGAAAGTAGTTTCTACGTTTTCATAATCAGGCTCGTTGTCTGTCTCGTTCGCTCGTTGGGAATATTGATACGTATTTTTGGCACCTATAAAATGATTGTGTCAAAATACAGGTTATTTACAGTATATGTCATGATCTTTAAACATGATAGATGCAAGCTAACAAGCACTTCAAGTTGTTAGAAAGAAAAAAGAAAAGTGGTGTGATGAAAGTTAATTAATATTTTTTAATGATTACATTTAAAAGTATTATATAATGACACTTTATAGCTTTTATTTTATTTTATTTTTTTATTTTTTTAATTTTTTATTTTATTTTATTTTTTCCCCCGATTTTCTCCCTAATTTAGTCGTGTCCAATTCCTCCCCGTCACTAGGGGGCTCCCACATTAAGGCTACTACTACCACTCAGCCGGGAGGGCCGAAGACTATCACGTGTTTCCTCCGAACCACGTGACGCCACCGCGCACCGTTGGGGGCGGCGTAACACACTCGGAGGACAGCGCTATCCGCTCCCTCCGTTGCGCGAGCTCACAGACGCCCCTGACTGGCTGTAGAGCCGTGATTAATGTGGGAGCACTAAGTACCTCTCATCCCTCCCCTCTGAGAGAGCTCGGCCAATCATCTCTCTCTAGACCTCCGGCTGCGAGAGGTTACAGCATCACCCGGGATTCGAACTAGCGATCTCCGGATGATAGGGCGAGCGCTTTAACCACTGCGCCACTCGGAGGCAGCTTTTATTTTCTTATGGTAAAATGTAATGCGTCATAGTTACAGAACTGTTTTATGTTATAACAGCTCTAAAAAGTTACTTTTTCATTCTATTATGATTTAAAAAAAATCTTTTTCGATGTTAAACAACCATAAAAAGTCAGCTGCATGTTATTGCATGTCAGCTTATATATCAGTCAGCTTAAGTTTCTTGGTTCTAAAGACTTCCGTGTTTATGAAAACTTTAGTTGCACCTTTAACTTTCCACTGCTCCACTGCTGCAAAGTGCTGACACTGGAGACTCCTTCCATAAAAGGTACATTAAATGTCCTCACAAGAACATGTCAGCTTATCAACATAATCCCCATACATTTTCCTTGGTTATATAAATCATATTATATTGTAGATAAAATATTATAATGAGCATATACTGTATTTATAGCATATAATTCAGCAATATCACTCTACAGGGAGTGCTGTTGTACTGAATATCAGCACGGCTGTGATGCAGCTGCTGCAGTGGTGACAAAATGGTGTTGTGTCTGGGCAGCACATATGAAAGAACTCATTTTAAAAAGCTTATTTTTGTTACTGAACATACAAGTTCATCCTATTTAACAATTCTAATGATTTAATAACATCTGATATTTCTGTCTGGCTGTTCTGACTGGATTTTTGAACAAATTGATATAAAACAATCTACAAAAATATTGTTGACATACAGTATATCACAATTGTCACGGAAAATGCCAAGTTACATATTTTAAAATGTTCCCAGTGAGAGTGCCCACAATATGCTTATGCTAAAACACCTCTGACATGGAGTGACTCATCTAGGTAAACGCCCCTGTGCTGTTATGCTCTATATCGTCATATCTCATGCGATGCCTCTCATCCAATCAGATTACTCGGTCAGAGCTAACCGTTGTATAATACACTGTAAATGTGTAACGGTTGTTTAACCCATTTGGACCAGAATCAAGAATTCAGCTGTGCTGTGGCATAAAACAATTTAGTTAGTTCAGTCTTTAAACTTTTAAACTGGTTTTCAACTCACATTGTGGATCCTTTTCCTTATCAATAGGATGTTCTTGTTTTTTCTGTTTTTGCTTCAAAAAGTAAATAGTGACTGAAACTAACATGAAAAGCAGTCCTGCTGTCCCTCCAAAACCAATGATGGGAGCCAGAGATGCTGAAACTGACCACATCATCATCATCATCATCATCATCATCATCATTAAGATTTTTCATCACTGAATTGGATTTGGAACACAAATAGACAGAACTAGTTTATCGCACTGTACCTTTCACAGTGATGAACAGGGGTTCACTGGCAGTGGAGGTAAAGGAGCGTGAAGACACGTTAACTTCATAAGTACAGCTGTAGTTTCCCTGTTGGACAAAATCTGCCTCAGGAAAGAGGAAGACAGCTGAGTGGTTAACAGCTGACTGAGTCCTGGTGATGTTGGATCCACTGAGCTCCAAGTGGAAGGAACCTCCTGGATACTGAGGTTCAGTGGAGCAGATGATGGAGAAGGTATCACCCCTGGTCACTTCTGGTCCATCAGACTCCGTGGAGAACCGTCCATCAGGAGTGAAGGAGATGTTGGGCTGCTGCAACTTTACTAAAAACAAAAACAAAACAGTTTGGCCGGAACCTGAATTGGCACTTAGCAAATTAACTATTTATGCCCAAGTCTGACACATTCGTCCAATTAAACTTTTTCTATTTAAGATTAAAGATCTGTTCTGCATTTGTTAAAAATAAAACATAAAACCTTTACTACTATTACTATTAATATCCATTTACTTACTGGATGTAGTATACAACTATGGGGTGTGGGGTGTTGGTTTGCACTCTGCAGTGTTACCCGGATCGGGCTGGGTTCTGGTTAATGAGTGACATTCAACTCAACTCAACTCAACTCAGTTTATTTATTTACTGTATATACATGTATATTTATAGCACCTTTCACCCAGAGCTGTTAACAAAGCGCTTTATAATTAAAAAGTACCAGTTAAAAACAACATTTCAAAACAAAACAAGAATAAGGTACCTTTCACAAACAAGTACGGATACTCAACTTCCTCTAATAATTAGTAAAAATCAAAGAGAAAAAAAAAAAACGGGTTTTTAGCAAAGATTTAAAGTTAGCCAAACTTGAGCCTGACCTTACACTACCAGTCAAAGGCTTATACACACCTTCTACTCCCGGGTTTTTACTGCATATCTTTCTTCTCTGTAAAACATCCTAAAGGTGTCCAAAATGTGCGATAATTTTCTTTGAATAAATCGTTAAACAAAAAACATTGAATGAGAAGGTGTGTCCAAAATTTTGACTGGTTCTGTATATTAAAATGTAATATATTTATTTTAATACATTTATTCCACAACCTTGGAGCAGCTGCAGCAAAAGCCTGATCACCTCTTGTAGACGAATGGGGTTGCAATAAAGCAACAAGGTATTCAGCAACAAGCTGAATTATTTAAAGAGAAACTTTAAAGAGAAACATACGAACTTTAAAATCAACTCTAAAATGACTTGGAAGTCAGTGCAGCGATGCCGAAACAGTGTGTACATGATCTCGCCTCAGTGTAGTGCAAAAGACCAGCAGCAGCATTTTGAGCCGACTGTAACCTGTTCAATGTATAAGGCATTGTGATGATCATACATACCTGGAGTGAATAAATGTGTCTATAGCCTTTTAAAAATAGGAAAAAAAATCAGAAACAGTTCTGTTTGTCTGTGTTTTCTTGAACGAGCTGAAAGAAACTTTATGCCTGAGTTCGATACCTCGGTTTCTCAAAGGTAAGACTGCCATCAAATATTACAAACAAATCCCTTACAAAGGGTTTTATGGATGGAGCCAAAAGATTTCAGCCATATGAGAGTTTTGCTTGTTTATATCTAACTGTCAGTGTATAGACTTTTGCTGCCCTTTTCAACCTCGATTTTGTTATTGCCCCTTTTTAAGAATATCAATTTTATATACAGTGGAACCTTGGATTGTGTGCAACACGGCTTCGAGTGTTCCACAAGACGAGCAAAAAATGTGATAAAATTTTGACTTGAAAAACGAACACTTCTTGGTTTACGAGTGCCGAGTATCATGTATCACGCATGCGCTTCTTTTTTTGACGCCGAGCGTCACATGATCACAGCTGAGCCAACGGTTTTTCTCTCTCTTGCGCTGCGGAATTGTGGGTAATCGTCTCCCCTGCTGGGTCTGAGTGCTCGTCTCTCACTGGTACAATCAACATCAGGGCACGCATGTACTGTTTACCATAACACCGTGACCACGCGTGTGCACATAAAACATTTTATTTTGTGTTTGTATGTGTGTGTGTACAGCGTGTGTGTACTGTTTATTATAACACACGTGTGTGTGCGTGTATAAAGCAAAAGAAAGTCTCATTTAGAGGGTAAAGATCCATTTTCTCTCTCTGTATCAGCCTGCTCTTTGTGTTTATGTGCGCGCGTCATTGGACAGCGTAACCCTCTCTCTCCTTTACACACACACACACACACACACACACACACACACACACACTCTGCTCTAGAAAGAAACACTGCTTTGTCGCGATTCTTTTCAAAGGTAAAGTGGAGGTTAATCTGTTTTATTTTCTTTACAGTAGTGATTCCAATAGTATATGAATTATTTTTATGTATTTATATTTTTGGGCTATGGAATGAATAATTTGAGTTTCCATTATTTCCTATGGGAAAATTCTTTGATTCACGAGTGTTTTGATATACGAGTCCACTTCCGGAACAATCCAAGGTTCTACTGTACTTTGTAAATATCGTCCTGTACATAGTGGTAAGTAGGGAGTCGATGCCCTTTTTGTTCTTCCCACGCCCCCCCCCCCCCCCCCCTCCTTTCTCCTGGTTATGCTAGGCAGGGAGTTGGGTAAGACTCAATGTATTTTGGTTTGCTTTCTTGTTAGGTTAGGTAGATTGGCGTGGCTCTAGTTAGTGGGTTTTGTTTATTATTTTGGCATTGTCGGCTCCATTGTCAGCTCCTCCTAAAACCACCTTTGTAAATACTTGTACATAGAATTAAATTGCAGTTGATCTCACCCCCTGTTTATTTTCCCATTATTATCTTTCTTTTTTCCAATTTTCACTTTCTTCATTGTCTGTTGCGGCCAGGATGTAACACTAAAAAAAGAGACAATTACATACCGTTCAAACTCATCACATCAATAACAGGCTCTGAGCAGGTAACACCAACATCTTCACTGTGCTCACAGTTATGAGATCCAAATCCCCTGTGAGAGCACTGTGTGATGCTGCTTTCTCTTCCAGAACACTGAACATCATCCAGCCATATTGGATTGCTTTCATCAGCAAAGTCGGCACTGTGAGTGTCGTTGATGGCTTTACCACATCCGAGCTGTCTACACACCACGTCTGCATTGTTCATGTCCCAGTCGTCATCACACACGGTTCCCCACTGGCCATCATGCAGGATCTCCAGTCTGCCTGAGCAGGAGTCACTGCCACCAGTGAGTCGTATGTTACCTTACAACACAAACAGCAAAGTTCATGTGCATTAAATTATGACAGTAGACTTTTTTTTTATCACATTTGCCAAACACTTAAACTAATGCGTCTCAATTTCTGCTACTCTTACATATTTCTTAAATATGATATCAGGACTTTACATAATCAACAATGAATAATAATACCTTTTTAAATAATCCTTCATTTGCAGTGGCTGAATGCAGTTTAAAAAAAAAAATGAAAAGAAAAAGAGAAAAATCCTACCTGGATAAAAATGCTTTCTAAAAGAGAAGATTCAGACTTTTTCAGACTTAGTTTTTTAACCTTGCATCTTCCTTCAAAAGTCAGCCTGCAAATATGAATGAATCACTGATTTTTTTCCCCCAGTGTGTAAGCGTACAATGATCATTCACGTGAAAGCGATTTGCATTTCATGGGGGAAAAAAACAGACTGATAAGGTTGATGTGGTAAACAGGGTGGCTTTCACTGGAACTGAAGTGGATATTTTTGAAACTTTATTTCTGGGGCATTTTATTCCTTTTTTAACCTAATTTTGTGTCTATTTATCTTTTATTCTGTCCATTCTCATAGAAAGACAGTATCAGATTAGCGGAAACATATGCAATGGGGGAAAAAATCTCAGCAATTAAAAAGACTTTCCAAATGATCAATCCATCAACTGAGGTCGAGTCACAGTGTCCCAGAGGGGAAGAAGTCAGTAGTAATTTAGGTCATACAGTCAGTTGATTTGTAGTCTTGGATCATATTCAGTATTGTTCTTTTATTTCTTTATGTCCCCCCCCCCTCCCCCCCCCCTCCCCTATTTCCTCTTCTATAGGCCTCATCAGAGTAACAATCAAATATATGATTGAGCGCCTCATACACAGTGAATAGTTCAATCATCTGCTGCTCATACGTTTAAAAAAAAAACAATTAATCAAAGCATTAATGTGATAACAGGGCCAAGATATAAAATCATTTCTCTGTACCTGAGCAAATAACACCAGCATCTTCACTATGGTCACAGTTGTGAGATCCAAATCCATCATGAGAGCACTGTGTGATGCTGCTTTCACTTCCAGAACACTGAACATCATCCAGCCATATTGGACCACTTTCTGAATCCATGTTGTCGAGGAAAGGCAAATCATCCAGCCATCCTGACATGCTTTGCAAATCAAATTGCGGCATTTGAACGCTGATGGCTTTACCACATCCGAGCTGTCTACACACCACCTCTGCATCGTGCATGTCCCAGTCATCATCACACACTGTTCCCCACCTGCCATCGTACAGGATCTCCACTCGACCAGAGCAGGAGTCACTGCCATCAGCGAGTCGTATGTTACCTTACAACACAAAAAGCAAAGTTCATGTGCATTATGATTTTTTTTTTTTTTTTTTTTTACAAATCCGACAAACTAATATGACTAAATTTCTGCTACTCTTATGTCTTTCTGAAATATGATGTCATGAGTCATATGGTCCCTTACATCACAAACAGTGAAAAATAGAAGAATCAATTTATTTTTAAAGAACTAATTTATAACCCATGACAGATGAATTCTGGTAACAGCTAAAAAAATAAGAAAAGTTTTATTTTGACCAGGAATATTACTTACTGCCTAAAACCCACAAGAAAACTTTTTGATTGATTGATTGATTGATTGATTGATTGGATTTTCTCTCTCTTTATTCCCTGAATTTAGTATTTTTTAAATTTCACCCACTTTATGAAGGCACTTCTATGTCAGCAACAAGCACCTTAAGGTCATTAGGAACCACGACTGGTCCCTTTTTTCTTCTCACATCATACATGTTTACATGTTTAGTTTTTGTACCTGAGCATTTCACAGCAGCGTCTTCACTATGGTCACAGTTGTGAGATCCAAATCCATCATGAGAGCACTGTGTGATTTCACTTTCACTTCCAGAACACTGAACATCATCCAGCCATATTGGACCACTTTCCAAATCAACTTGGGCGATTTGAAGAAGGCTGACAGCATCACCACATCCGAGCTGTTTACACACCACCTGTGCATCATCCATGTCCCAGTCGTCATCACACACTGTTCCCCACTGGCCATCGTACAGGATCTCCACTCGACCAGAGCAGGAGTCGAGGCCATCAGAGAGTCGTATATCAACACCATCTAAGACAATCAGCAAAATGCTTAATTAATAAATTCATAAATTGGAATGTGTACAATTTTTCATTATTATTTATTCCTCAGAAATATTGTCAGGACATTTATATAATTAATAATTAACTTTACATGATTTGCATTGCCTGATAAAACTTATGCTTTAAATTATTTATTTATAATTTATTTATATTATTAACAGGATTAAAAACAAACTAAACAGGGAACAATATATGGGACACATTTAACATTAGAAGAAGAAAAATGTTTTTCTTGTCTATAGGAAATTTTTTATTTATTATTATTTTTTAAAACTGTAATGGAAACAGACTTACCAGGTAGCAAGGAAGCACTAAAGATTCTGGCTATGGAGAGAAAGTTATGAGAAGGAATTAAAAAAAAAGAAAAGTGCAAAATGTTTTCTTTACATTTGGTAAAGAAAGTAACAATTTTAAAGGTTTAATAAAGTTTTATATGTTGATCGTGTCTGCGTTCTTATGAACAAAGTCATTTACTATTTCCAAACATACATTAAACATCAATAAATAAATGCATTTATTATATTTAAATTACATGACAGACCAGTTTTCATGGTCTGTCAAACAAAAACCCCTAATGCATGCTTCTGGGTTTTGCATGAAAATAGAAAGGCGCGAGAGTGGCAAAGTTACCAGAAGATCTCTGCCATATTCTCCAGCACGCTCAGTAAAACCTAACAGCTGTTTTTCCTTATAAAACTACACAAATCTGTATCTAACACTGCTGATTATTTTCTGGCAAAGAGTTTTCACACCAACTACTGTGCTTATTTTACTACACTTTAGTGCTCTTTACAGAAGTTTCTTGTATGTAGAAATGTTTTCTTTGCTTATCGCATTTTTGTGTGTCCAAGCCGTTTGCACAGTACTGAAAATAAAACAGGTTTGCAGGGCATCAGAGCAGTGTGGTGTGGAGGAACTAAGAGCAGCAGCGAAAACGGGTCATTTTGTGTCATTGTGTCAAGTTATAATAGGTCCTCTACTCTGCAAAAGTTGGCATGTTTAGTTAATAAAAACTAAATACAGTGATTTACAAAATAATTTTCGACGTTTATTGAAAAGATTACAGCACTTTTCGAAACATTTTCAAAGTTTAAACTGGTTCCCCAGCTTTTCAAATGATTATGAATATGATGGCTGCAACATGTTTTAGAAAACGATGAACTTTTAGAAATTTACTTTTAAATATGGTGGGTCTGTGTGTCCTTATTACATAAATCAGCTTTGTTTCATCAGTTTGAACAGTTTCTGTTATTTTGGAAAAAAATGTTTGTTTGATCAGCTTTTTAAAAAGTGTTGTATATTACAGTTTGAACCTAATAAGGAGCCAATCAATTGTGGCAATCAGAATTCTATAAAAATCATATTTAAAAATATAATTAATAGAATAGTTAATTAGTAGAAGTAATTCAGGAGAGTACTGTCGGTATTTAACATTCTTATTTGAATGTGCTGAAAAAAATAATTCCCTCACAAAGTCAATAAAATGCATGAATTAATTAATTTAATTAATTAAACCAATTGCTAAGGGATTTTCTTGAGTCCTAAGTATATGAACTGAAATCAGCAATTCTTGAAACAGGAACTGAAAAAGTCAAAAAAAAAAAAAAAAAAAACACACACAAACCAACCAACCAACCAAAAAAACACAACAACAACAACAACAAAAAAAAACAACAACAACTAACCAATAACAGCAAATATCTTTAAATAAGATTATAATTATGCCACAGTCCTGAGTTATTGTAATATTAATAGTGCACTATACATTATAAAGTATCTTTTATATAGAAATACGTGTAAAGACATTTATTTTATTAAATATCGTTGCAAAGTGTAGAAATGCTACTACTACTACTACTACTAATAATAAACAGATTGAATTTACCCAGCATTAAAGTGAGATGTAGTTTTAGCATCCTTGTCCCGGAGATATTTTGTAGTTTGCTGTTGAAGATTTTAATCTCTCGGTTGTCTGTGAAACTGGAGAGGAGGAGTTTCTGTTGTTCGGATTTCCTGTTCATACACATCAAACATTCTAAAACTAACCATGAAACCACAACTAGACATTTCAGGTCAAAGCGTAAATGGCACTTCTGGACTCATAAATGCTAGTCTGTAACTGTGTTTGATAAAGAATCACTTTGGTGTCCTTGTGAGTGTAAAAAATTAAACTAAGGAACTGACAAACATCCGTCATGCCATGACTTTACTGCCTACATTTCCTAAAAGCTTCTTTTTTTTGGTCCATCTGTACCGCACGTTTTCATGCTTTTTTCCACTTCTGTTGTGACATTTTCTGTCAGTGACCAGAGCAGAAGCAGATTCGATATTATTATTATATAGCTGGACACAGAATGTCCCCTTACACGCAGAACATAAATCACTTTGTGTGTTGCACATGCAATAACTCATTTCTAAACCACACTTCTTAGAAAAACCTGAGACAGACCACAGACTGTATGAAATGTTCAAAGTACTCACTTCCCCTTGTTACTTCCTCTCATGTAGTGTCCTTTCAGATGAGTGAAAAAAAAAAAAAGGTATGAAGGCAGGATACTGAGGTGTCGGTAACACATTTCCACAGATAGGGGGCACCCTTAAATTAATACTAGAGGGCATTCGAGTCAAACTGGGACATATGGTAGCACAGAATAACAGAAGACCTTTGACTAGTTGTAATGTAAATTAATCAAATACAGAAATTAATACAGTATGTGTACAATATCTGGATTACTTGTGCAAAACACACACACACACACACACTGTATATATTGTATATATTGAATATATACACACACAGTGGAGATCACAATTATACAAAAACTTTATTTTGTAGAAAACACAATAATCAAAATAGAGAACTTCCCAGGAGACTTAGGGCACGAGGCGGGGTACATCCTGGACAGGGTGCCAATCCATGGGCTTAGATTAAGCTGGCCATTTCAGTGTTTTCAGGTTCGAGGAACTGCTTTACCTGTTTTGCTGTGTGACCAGGGGCATTGTTGTGCATGAAAATCGATTGGGTGATGACAGAAGGGAAGGAAACATGTTTTGTCAAACAAGGGTCTGATAAACATTTTCATTCACTCTGTCATGTCATCCCCCCAAACCATGAGGCTTCCCCCTACACATCTACATCTAGGCATTTGGCAGACGCCCTTATCCAGAGCAACTTACATTTTTATCTCATTACATCTGAGCAATTGAGGGTTTGGGTTAAGGGCCTTGCTCAAGGGCCCAACAGTGGCAACTTGGTGGTTGTGAGGTTTGAACCTGGGATCTTCTGAACCATAGTCCAATGCCTTAACCACTGAGCTACCACTGAGCTACTCCTACACCTTTCACTGACCTCTTTACACACTTTCGGTTCATTCGTTCCGCAGTTTGATGATGAACATAATGTTTCCCATCGGACCCAAATAAATTCAACTTGCTTTCATCACTAAAGTAAACTTTGGACCAGACAACACGCCACACAACATGCTCCTCAGCTAAGGATAGTCTAATGCTTTGATTCTTTCTGCTAATAAGGGGTTTGGTCACTGCATAGTGGCCTTTCAGTCCAAATTCTCCTAAAGGTTGAGACACTGTATGATGAGACAGATCCTTACACTGTTCAGTGCTGAACTGGTGAGAAAGCCCAGCTACAGTGTTGAACCGACTGTCCATTGAGAGTCTTGTGTATGACCAGCCTTCTTGGGGGACTTGATTGAGTTTGTGACATTGTAAAGATACAATATTCTAGAAATCACAGTTTTGGAACGACTAACTTCTCTTACTATGGGCTGAAGAGTTTTCTCTTTGGCCTTCATCTGACACCCTGAGGGTTTTAGGTACTTTGGAACAGCTTGTGATCTTGCAAAGTCAATGAAAACTGGAAAGTTTGGCTGCCAGTTAAATAGGGTTTATCAGATAATTAAAGAAATTAGCACCAGGTTCCAGATTAACACCAATGACTGGGAGGTATCAGAAAGTGTTCTCTATTTTTGATCAGTGTTCTCCTTTATAATTACTATTTTTTTTTTTTTTTAGAACGGCTACAGTCTGCTGATTTTACGCCTGTTTAGATTTAGGACTAAGCAGTGACCTTTATTGTAGGTTGTTCTCTAATTTTGATCTCCACTGTTAGTTAATTCATTTTCAGATAAATAACATAAAATAGGATTTGGTAATAAACAGTAAGTGACTCATGAATAACATGTGAACAGTTTTGCAATATTATTGGAATACACAATCTCACTTAACAAGCTGATTTTCTTTGTTGCTCATGTTATGTGAATACATGCATTGCATTATGTAGCGTTTGTTAAGTGCCCTGTATTTACTCATGGAGCTCAGTCAACAATGTGGATTTCCTTTCTAGATTATTTTTTTTAACAAAGCAGACGTTTTACTCATGCACACATTACTCTAACCAGTCAACAGGTGATCATGAATGGACCTTCACTTGGAGCAGGCGCAGAAGTGTCTGTCTACAGGCTCAAATAAGTGTAGGAATGTTTTTCATTCTTGCTTAATAAAAAGAAAATGTTTTTCTTCCTAACAGGGGTGGAGCACAGATGAATCATGACATTAAAACCGTTAACATTAAAACTGCCCAGGTTTTGGTTTTGCTGTGGGTTGCTCTATGGATCGAACTTGTTTGTCTAGTGCCTTGTCCATGGGTGCTCAATATGATTGGAATCTCTTTTGGGAAGCTCTTTGATTGCTGTGTGTAGTGTGCTGTGCTGTACCGAGTGTTCTGGTGCCTTTCTATCATGGCCAGAATTGGCATTGAATTCCGATGATTTGTATTGTATTGGCTTTTCTGTGGGATCAGAACAGGTCCCTGCATAATTTTATAGCTGGTGAGCACTTGGTGACCATTAATCTGTCACCAGGTTTGGCCATTCCTGATGCAATCCTCCCATTTTATCCTTGCTTATGACTGGGTGGGAGTTGAATCCAGACCTTCTGCATGGCAGGTAAGAAACCTACCACTGAGCCACCAATGGAGTATAATTGATAACCAATGCTATTCATGTCACCAGTGTTCATAATGTTATAGCTGTATCGTTGTATATACAGTACATTTTTTTTTGTTAATCACTAACAGTTTATTTGTGAAACTTGTCCATATAATTCAACCACTACTACATATATCAAAAGGATATACAGTATAAGTGTATTATAAAAGAAGTCCTTGAATAAGCACATACATGACTAAAGATAGCCCATACATATTGCACATACAAATATACAGTACATACCATACACTAATCAGATTCTATAAATGATCATGTAGATGACTTCTGAAACTATAAAAAAAAAAATGAAAGTAATATAGTATAATACAGATACATAAAACGTTTAAACACTGAATATAAGTTAAGCACAAACCAATTCTCAAATATATTTTTGAATATTTTGAATATTCACTTCTAATTTTCAAATATGCAACTTGCAATAATAAAATGTAAATAAGTCAACTGTAATTAAAATAAGAATGTAATGACAATCGGAAATTACATAGATGTGGATATTAGGTCATCGTTCAGTTTTTCACACTACTCTAGTTTTAGTTCATCATTTATTTTCCCATAAAAGTCACTGTTCACTTCCCTTCTGGTGGAAAACAGTTTCGCCGAATTCACAATAAGGTTTGGCTAGTGCACTGTTCTCTTCTTCGAGACTCACATATGTGTTTTTATCATCTGCTCAAAATGTACACAAAAATAAATTGAGGTTAATTCCATTTTAATGCACATTCAATTCAAAGCAGGAAAGAAATAAAACACTCACATTTTTATCATTTTCCTATAATAGCATGCATTGGTGTCTTTTGTTCTTATTTTATGCCGCGTCCTTTAACATAAAGAAAAAAAATACAGATTGACAAATTATAAATGATTTATCCATTTGTAATTTATTTTAAAGTTGCATGAATATCTGTAAAAGAACTATTTATTGCTAAAAAACCACGGCTAGTTCCAGCAAGTAGTTTGATAGACAAGAGGCATTGCATGAGCTGATAGAGAGTATAACAGAACGGGGATCAACCTCAGGATACACTTGCTTCATCAAATTTTCAGATTAGATAAATGTTGAACCTGTTATAATAGGTCATTTAAGTATTTAAAACTACAGGTGCTTTTTATGTTCTCATTTGTGGTCTTACTGGGGCACATAGACAACCTCACTCGTTTTAGAGTGTTTAATTCATTCTAATTGTGTAGTATCGGCTGAAAGACTAGAGAACTCTCTAGCACAGCTGTAGGAGCCAAGTAGAGGAATTACGAGCGGATACTGTACGTGATCGTGTTAACCGCAGTGTTGGTTATGAATAATCAATCAGCTCACCATATGACAGCAGCATGACTTTAACAAATGTGCAACTGACTAATGGCTTCAGAATTTCCATCTGTAAAGTGTCTCAGTGATGAACTCATAAATGATATTAGTGTTAGCGTTAGCTTGTTGTCCTTGGCTATCATTAAGTTATTTTATTTGACAAATGTATCAAAATTCTAAGGAAATTTTGCTCCCTCTTTGACACCTCTTGTCCTAGGAATCGTGAATTACACTAACTGTTGGTCGCCAGCTCTGCTAGTGATAGAAAATACATGTTGACAGGGCAACATATCTGGTTAAATAAACAAACAAATCATAATCTGTTATAAATCAACAAATTCTATAACGCATTGCACATCTTAATTCTCTGTAGTCTGTCCAGTACTATTCATCCTCATTAAGTGATAGTTGCACAAACTCATTTTATTCTCTTTATAGATTTATATATACAGTATATATAGTGTCAGACTATCTACTGTATCTATCTAAATGGTGTTTGTAGATTTTTTGTGTATCAGCAATATTACACTCAAGGCCGTGCTGTTGTGCTGAATATCAGTTTAGCAATGAAAAAAATATAGAGTTGAATAACTTACCCTCACACTGTGCATTCTTCTTTTTTCCATGACATTTTTGTTTCTTCAGTTTCTTAACAATCCAAAAGATGACTGGCAGTAACATGGTAAGCAGTCCTGCTGTTGCTCCCAAACCAATGTATTTGTCTATAGACACTGAGAGAGAAATGCTCCATTTTTCCATACATAAAACTAAGGAATATACATGAACAGCAACAAAATACAGTGTATCAAATAATACCTTTCACAGTGATGAACAGGGGTTCAGTGGCAGTGGAGGTGAAGGAGCGTGAAGACAAGTTAACATTATAAGTACAGCTGTAGTTTCCTTGATGGACGAGATCTGCCTCAGGAAAGAGGAAGACAGCTGAGTGGTTAACAGCTGACTGAGTCCTGGTGATGTTGGATCCATTGAGCTCCAAGTTGAAGGAGCCTCCTGGATACTGAGGTTCAGTGGAGCAGATGATGGAGAAGCTGTAGCCCCTTGTCACTTCTGGTTTATCAGCATCACTGAAGGAGATACTTGGCTGCAGCAAGTTCACTAGAGAGCAACAAGCAAGTTTTTATTTTTCAGGAACTTAAAAAAAACAAACAAGCAATGAACACAATGATCCAGATGATTCATTTTTCTTTCCCAATGAGCCACAGGAACTCATCAGAACAATAATGCAAGGGTGCAACACAGGACAAGACTCATTAATTTCACAAATACTAGAACTGGAAAGACTTCATTGTATGTGCTACTTGTCTACACCGCTTGTGGGCATGACCTATGCTGTAAGGAAGGGGGATCTTTTATATGGATAGATCAGTGTTAATGTATTAAAGTTTTCTGTAAGGAAAAGCTGATCTTCCAGCTGGTAGCATGTCGTAGCCATCTCCTATATATAACACCTGCAGTGTTTCACAATATTAAACATAACTCTAAACACACAAAAAGCAGGTAATTTCATGCAATAAATAATAATAATAATAATAATAACAATAATAATAATAATAATGTCACATTGTAATTTCTGGCAGATTGCTGTGCTGTAAGAGGAATAAAACATCTGTGAAAAATATAGAAAAAAGTTTTGATGCATTTTTTATTTAAGTTTGGGGCCAACAGTAATATCACATGCAAGTTACTGATGAGTAGTATTTTGGCCCCCCTGTCATGTAGCTGATGCACATGCAGAAATATTTTGTAAACAAAAATATATCAGTTGAAACAAAAACATTAAAAGTATAACAGAGTTTAACATCCTCTCTGCTCTTACCCACAGTGATGGTAATGGAGCTGCTCCTGGATGATGTGGAGTTACTTTCCCTGTATGTGTAGTCACAGGTGTACTGGCCCTGATGTGATTCATCTACAGTCAGAGTAAATGTTGTTGTAGTCTCTGCAGTTTGATTCTTTATTAATGCCCCAGTTTTATACAAACTGAAGTCTACAGAGATGCATGTTGGGCTGGGTGTGGAACATCTGAACTGAAGGACTTCTCCAGGTGAGACCACAGAGTTTGTGGAGATCCGAGTCAGTGTGGGAGTCTGCAAATCTTTAGAGTAAAGAATTATATTTTATTATTTTGTAAATGCATTCACTTTAAAGATATGGTTTTGCAACAACAGACACTACCAACTTACTCGGGCACACGACTCCAGCATCTTCACCATGTCCACAGTTCTCTACTCCAAATCCTCTGTGTGAGCACTGATCTATGTAGCTCTCAGTTCCATTACACCGAACATCATCCAGCCAGGTCGGTTCACTTCCCTGACCAAAGCGGGCATTATGAGGAGCGCTGACTGCTTTACCACATCCAAGCTGTCTACACACCACCTCTGCATCTTTTAAGTCCCAGGAATGATCACACACTGTTCCCCACTGGGCTTTGTGCTGGATCTCCACTCGACCACAACAGTTACTCGTACCATTCACCAGCCTGATCTTATTATGATCTTATTTATAACATAAAAAAATGAATTATATTTTGGCAGTTTTGCTCATGAGATGTAAAGTAATATAATATTAAACCTTTATTTATAAACAGGGTGTAGACAATTTTAACAAAACAACATAGAGTTACTGATGCACTATATTGCCAAAAGTATTCACTCATCTGCCTTTACGTGCATGTGAACTTGAGTGACATCAAATTTTTACTCTATAGATAGAAATATAGATATAATATAGATAGAAATCTATAAGAATATAGATAATAGAAAAACAACCCCAAATCATAATTTTACACTTGGCAAAATGCAGTCAGACAAGTTCCGTTCTCCTGGCAACCCCAAACCCAGACTCGTCCATCGGACTGCAAGACAGAGAAGAGTCATTCCTCACTCCAGAGGACATGTCTCCTCTGCTCTATAGTCCAGTGATGACATGCTTTACACCACTGCATCTGATGCTTTTCATTGAACTTGGTGATGTTAGACTTGAATACACTTGCTCGGCCATGGAAACCCATTTCATGAAGCTCTCTGCAAACTGTTCTTGAGCTAATCTGGAGGGTACATGAGGTTTGGAGGTCTGTAGCTATTGATTCTGTTAAAAGTTGGCAACTTCTGTTCACTATGCATCTGGCTCCGCTTTGTGATTTTACATGACCTACACCTTCATGGCTGAGTTGCTGTCATTCCCAATTGCTTTCCACTTTTGACTGGAATATTTAGTAAAGAGGAAATTTCACAACTGGTTTTATTGCACCGGTGGCATCCTATCACAGTACCTCACTGGAATTCACTGAGCTTCTGAGAGTGACCCGTTCTTTCACAAATGTTTATAGAAGCAGTCTATATGTCTAGGTGCTTGATATTATACACCTGTAACCATGTAAATGACTGGAACACCTGAATTCAATGATTTGGATTGGTGAGTGAATACTTTTGGCACTTTGGCGCAGGTAGAAAAATATTTCAACTCACCTATTCACCTGTCACTTAATAACAGCATTAATGTTTACATATATATAATAAAGCTATTTAAATAATAAATGAATTACAGGTAATAACTGAGTTATTCGAGCAGCTTAAATAAACAGGTAAATGGTCAGTCAGATGAACATCCTCTCTGCTCTTACCCACAGTGATGGTAATGGAGCTGCTCCTGGATGATGTGGAGTTACTTTCCCTGTATGAGTAGTCACAGGTGTACTGGCCCTGATGTGATTCATCTACAGTCAGAGTAAATGTTGTTGTAGTCTCTGCAGTTTGCTTCTTTATTAATGTCCCAGTTTTATACAAACTGAAGTCTACAGAGATGCATGTTGGGCTGCGTGCGGAACATCTGAACTGAAGGACTTCTCCAGGTGAGACCACAGAGTTTGTGGAGATCCGAGTCAGTGTGGGAGTCTGCAAATCTTATTATATAAAAAATTATTAAATATAATTGAATACTTTATTACAGTATTTAATTTGAATGGTTTTCTTATTCCTCGACAAAAATAAATAACAACTTACTTAAGCACACGACTCCAGCATCTTCATTATGTCCACAGTTTTCTGCTCCAAATCCTCCGTGTGAGCACTGATCTATGTAGCTCTCAGTTCCATTACACCGAACATCATCCAGCCAGGTTGGTTCACTTCCCTGACCAAAGCGAGCATTATGAGGAGCGCTGACTGCTTTACCACATCCAAGCTGTCGACACACCACCTCTGCATCCTTTAAGTCCCAGGAATGATCACACACTGTTCCCCACTGGGCTTTGTGCTGGATCTCCACTCGACCACAACAGTTACTCGTACCATTCACCAGCCTGACCTTATTATGAACTGGTTTATAACATAAAAAAATGAATTATATTTTGGCAGTTTTGCTCATGAGATATAAAGTAATATAATATTAAAACTTTATCTATAAACAGAGTGTAAACAATTTTAACAAAACAACAGAGTTACTGATGCACTATATTGCCAAAAGTATTCACTCATCTCCCTTTACATGCATGTGAACTTGAGTGACATCCAATTTTTAATCTATAGTGTTTAATATGATATTGGACCTCCCTTTGAAGCTTCAAAAGCTTTAACTCTTCTGGGAAGGTTTTTCACAAGGTTTAAGAGTGTGTTCATGGGAATTTTTCAACCTTTCTTCCAGAAGCACAGGCTTGACTCACAGTCTCTGGTCTAATTCACCCCAAAGCTATTCTATCAGGTTGACGTCAGGACAGGCCAGTTAAGTCCATCCACACCATATTCACCCATCCATGTGTAGGAACCCCAAAAGTAGATTTTTGTTTTGAATATGTTTGTGACAGAAATAGTACAATGTACTAAAATGTATTTTTTGTTGTTTTATTATTTTCTTTATTTGCGGGAAGAATACAATAATTGTGTTTCAGTTATATCCAATAAGAAAGCTTATTCAATACAGGTGTACTAAGGCAAGCCAATCACTGTTGAGCTTGAGATTGCGTCATGATGTACAGTAGTCACGTAACCAGGAAAAGGTAGAGCGCATGGTGAGCGTGCGTGCCGCGAGCGATATCTGCTGTGTTTTTAGAGAGACAAAAAAGTGCGTCATCTGTGTGGAGACTCATATATTCAATGTGATATAAGGCCCAAGTGTAGAGTGACGCCGCTTGTTTGTTTCTCTGTTTTTTTTTTTTTGGCTGGATTCGTCTAGGATTCAAGACAGCTCGTTACGGACACTGAGTCTTCGCGGTGTTCGGTAAATAAACGATTGGTTCATTGACTCATCTGAGAAAGTAAGTAGACTCCTTTTCGTGTGGGATTCACATTTGGAATTCATCGTCTGTTTAATGTGCACCAACAAACGGGCCCCAACGATAACGATCGGCCAAACTTTTGAACTGTTTGACTGACTCATGAACATTTGAATTGTTTGATTGACTCACGTATACTTTGAACTGTTCCGAATCTGTAGCTAACATCTATATAGTACGGAAATACTGGTATGGTGTGAACTACATGTTTTCTCGAGTATAAATTCATCTGAAAAGGATATATATATATATATATATATATATATATATATATATATATTTATTCTCATATCCCGTAGTTCTGTATCATCAGGGAAATTTATTAATCTGTCTTTCTGAAAAAAAAAAAAGGGGTGTTATGGTTTTATTTATTGCTTTTATTTCGTTGATTTAAAGGAAGAAAACTATTCCATTATTGTAAAGCAAAATTGTTAATTTTTTCTCTTTACAATTGGTATTTTGTCATTTCATTGAGTCTAGCGAATTAGTTAATTTAGGAGGAAACCGAGGTACTACTAAAGTTTAAACAGAAAGCAAAGAAAGAGATTCACCATCTAACTGCTGGGGATCCAGAACACTTGTGGAGTCTTGTTGACTAAACAATTAAATTAAGTGTAAAGGAAAGAGTTACATTTTGGAGGCATTGCTGGGATAATTTTTCTCTCCCTGTTTTCTCTTTATCCATGTTTTCTTTATTCCTTTATAATTTAGTATATAGACAGAAAGATTTTAAGAGTTTCTTTCACTCCAGTACTAGTTGCTAACTTTGACTTTCAGAAATTATGGATCTGGTTAAGACTGTTGAGTGGAGCAGAGAAGAGAATGCAAATCTCTCACGTGCCATTGCTTTGTGCCATGTTCCGTTGGGCACTAGTGATGACACTATTGAAAAGTATTAAACACAGTTTTTGGTTGCACTAAAATACGTAGCCGCCATGGTGATGTAACTGGTAGATGGTTTTTCATTCTCGTGGAGGCCAGTGCTGATCTAGAACTTGATGTTATACCTTCTGAGATAGGCACAGAAAATGAAGCTGGACCCTGGAGTGTCCACTTAGTGCCAAGTCTAGTAGCTCAAAATCCGGCCTCTGAAGGTGATCCCTTTCAGCTCAAACTGCAGGGATTGTTACGGCAGGAGGGTAAGTCTATAGATGAAGTGAAGGCCCTGATTATGGGAAAACAGCCTCCAAAATCTGATGTCAGTGTGAACCTTGTTGATGCTATGGGAAAATTAGTAGATCGGTGCAACCAAGTTCCCCATGATAGTCCTGGCAACAGAAAGCTAAGCTTGTTTTCTCGGCTGAAACCTGTATCGTAGAGAGTTTACGAGGTCCTGCTGCTGATATAGTCAGGTTTTTGAAAGTGAGTAATCCATCTGTGACTGCAAGTGAGTACTTAGCTGCCCTTGAGACTGCATATGGAACTACTGAGAGTGGGCCTGACCGTATGGCTAGATTTTGTCACACATACCAGGAAAGTGGAGAGAAACTTTCAGCTTTTCTGTACCGCCTAGATAAACTTCTCTACCGAGCCTTGTTAAAGGGGGGATTGATGCAGCCGGCATAAATAGAGCCAGAATGGGACAGCTAATTAAGGGTGCACTTACCAACGATATGGTTGCATTGCAAATCAGAATGACTCACACTTTGTAGAGTCCACCATCTATTTTGCAATTGATGAAAGAAATACGTGAGGAAGAACACTGGGTGGCTGCAAGGGAAAACATTAAAGCTTCTGTTGTCACTGTTGTGACTCCCCAGGCATCTGTGCCTTCTGAGTTGCTAAACCTGAAGAAGGAGGTTAAAGAGTTGTCTTCCCAGGTGAGTCAGCTGTTGCCTGGTGCTTTTGATTGTACTCTTCAGAACACACCCAGTAAAAGCTCCAAGAGTGTGAACCAAGACAACTCCCAAAAAGCTAAACCCCCCACAGTCAACCGTACAGAGGATCTTTTGCTACAAATGTGGTGAAGACGGGCATAAGAAGTGGGAGTGCAAAGCACCTGAAGACCTAAGATAGGTGAATCAAAAACCGATGAACCTGCAGCGCCTGCAAGGAAACTGGGCGGGAGCTCAGTGAAGGAACGGCACCAGGCTCCTGAGTCAACACGTACCATTTGTGGTTCATTCACTCTTGATTCCAGTAAAACCAAATTGCCTGAAGGGTTAGTGGGTCCTGTCTCCGAAGTTCCTGTCCAGATAGAAGGCATTTACACCAAAGCACTTCTTGACAGTGGGTCACAGGTTACCTTATTATATCGTAGTTTTTATGATACTTATCTTAACCATTTGGATCTTCAGCCTTTGGAGTCCACAGACCCGCCGGCGGGTCCAAGTGCATTTTTTTCTGGTAACCATAAAAAGAACTTAAAATGCTCCGTCATTTTTGATCATATATATAATTGTAGTACATCATTTGAATCTGTAAACGGTCTACCTTTATTTATGTATACTCACTATATGAACAAAACATTATGCTTTTGTAAAATAAAGAAAATAAACAGGGTGCGCTGTCAGCCGTCTCAGTCTCCGTGAATATCTTTCTGAAATCCGTCAATAAAAAATAACTGAAACTCCGCGAATACTTCACAAATTAAAAAAAAAAAAGTTTACATGGTCTACTTTTAAATAAAGCAAGTTAAATAAAAAATAAATATTCTCATTTGGTGTAATCCGTATGAACTCGAAGAGAGGCACAGTTTTTCCGTCGCACTTCATTATCTGATAATGACCGGAGGCAGGACACGCCCACAGGACACGCGCACATGCTATTCACAGGGAAAACAGCTGTAGAAGCACGTTGCATACAAGACCACGCCCCCTGCACGCGCACACACAAACCAGACACACACACACACACACACACAGAGATTCAGTAAGTTTCCTGCACGTGTGGAAGATGTGACGCGCTGTACAGGTTTCTGGAGCTCTACAGAATGTTCTGGACGGTGGGCGGAGTTTATCTTTTCTTCAGAAAAACACTGGAACTCCGACAGAGAACGGGTGTGTTTTAAAGAGTTATTTGCTCCACCGGAGGAGGAGAATCCAGCAAGCTGTTACCACGGGTGAGTTATTAAGTCTCATATAATCCTTATTCTGATAATATAAATCTCATATTTTATTTTTACATACATAGTGTAGGGTAGCACGTAGAAGAAAGACACTGCTATTCGGGCTACCATACTGCCTTATGTAGCTTAGCACAGACATGCTAGCTCCCGGTGGCTGAAGCTAATTCCTTATGTGATGGTTGTCAGTATCAGCTGTGGTGTAAATATTCCAATTTATTTTACCCAGTTTTGGATACATTTAGCTTACGGTAGCTATTTGGTTCAGTTTTTGGTTAGCTTATGACACTGCTATCTATAATGTTATTTAGCATAAACACTTTAGCTCCTGGTGGCTAAAATACTACCTGATGTAGGTTATTGATATTCAGATAGAAGCAGAATAAAAAGCCCCCCACTTTTTAAAATTTGTTGTATGGCATTACAAAAGCTTGTGTTGTCTTTATGCATGGTCATTAGTGATTGATGATAATAATGATGATGATGATATACAGTAGTTTATTTTATTGTGTTATCATGCTCATGTTGTATTTTCTATCTTTTTATAATAAACAGTTGTGACAGTGAAAATGATCAGCCACCTGGTTGATAGAAAGCAAAGGCTCTGGATTCAGGTTGGAAGGGGTCTGGATTCTGGTAATTTTAAACTGGATGGACAAACAATAAGCTTCTGTCTGTACCTGTGACTGCGTACAACCAGCACATGGACTGACCTCAGGATACAGAAGTGTTGCTCCCGCTAGTAACAGTGTCTGTGTGCAGTGTATGGTAAGAAGCAAAAAACACCATGGAAACGCCAGGTATGTAATGTTCACTTATGTCTTCAGTTAAACAGGAACTGCTTTTTGAAAGTGGCACAAGGATGTATGACTGTGTATAGGGTGTAAGAATGGGTTTTTACAAACCTAACACTTTTTTTTTTTCATTTTATTTTGCACGGCCATATTTATGTCATAAATTTACCTTCTGTGAATAAGATGATCTGTGTCCCTCTCCATTCAATCCTGAACATTTTCTTTGCACTATGTAAGTGAGTAGGTTATGTATAGGATGTAAGTGAGTTATTTTGCCTGTCAGTTAACTATATTCTAAAACTACAAACAAAAATGTTTTGTTTGTCCTGAAATTATTTTCTTTTAGCATTTCCCTCTGTCACATACCTGATTGAAAGGCTCATTATGCAAACCATTATTCAGGTCTTTTTCCTTCTCTGGTGTGAATTACAGCATTATTCATGATCATTCACGCCTCCTCGCATACAGCCTTTCTAAACAAAACATGTCTTAGAAAATGTAAATGAATACAGTGGAACCTTGGATAACGAGCATAATTAGTTCCTGATGTGGGCTTGTATTCCAAAACACCTGTAAACCAAATCATCATTTCCCATAAGAAATAATGAAAACTCAAATTATTCGTTCCACAGCCCCAAAAATAAATACATAAAAATAATTAATACAATCTATAAAATGAAAATAAAGCAAATTAATCTGCACTTTACCTTTAAAAAAAAGTACAAATAAATCCTGACAGATAAGTGTTTCCATTGGTGCGCGCAGTGTGTGTGTGTGTGTGGAATTGGCCCCTTTCCTTGCCTTGTTTTACACAGTGACACTCCTCCTCCCGAGGTTCCACTGTATATTGTTTTCTGTGAATGAGTTATCAAGATGATTGTCACATCATTTTGAAACAAAAACTTTAGACTACAAGATCCAGGTCACAAAAGTCTTGTAAACAATTGTTATGAATGCGGTTTCTGGCCTTATTTCAGTGATAAAAATATTTTTTGTTTTCCAAAACCACTGTAATTTTCTCCAAAATACAAACTTGTAAATACATGCTGCACACACATTACTGTAGCCCTGTTTGTGCTGAATACAATGTAGTCTGATTTTAGCCATTTATATGTTTATAAGTAACTGAAAAATACATAAATGTCAGGACATGTCAGAACTTTGTTAGGGCCCCAAAACACCCTCAGAGTCTGAAGGGTTAAGTTTACATAAATACCCTTATAATGGATACCTGCTCCTTAGACTTGAATTCACAGAAAATGTAGCTGGAGTGCATCAGGTGATTGACACGCTTGCCATTGTTTGCCCTGATCCTGTGAAACGGGAAGGAATAGCTATTTTGCTCGGGACAAATGCTAGCTTGGAGTCTTGTCGTGAACAAGCTAGGGAGAAATTTTTGAACGTGCTAACCATACATCCTGTAATCAGAGACACGTATGAGACCATTCAACAAACCAGTGTTTTGCAGGATTACCGCAACAGGCATGGGACAGTTTGGTTCATGAAGCATAACCCTGTTGTTTTGACACCAAATCAAGTTCTGCAACTTCCTGGTCTGCTTAAGTTTCCTGGTCAGGTGACTGAATCTTTAGTGCTAGTAGACAGAGCAGTGGGTGGGGATACAAGGCCTGATGCTCTAGAAGTGAGGCCCCATTCAGCGTCTGTTGCCTCCAGTCGCCGGGTCACAGTGACCGTAAGGAACATGTCTAAGAGAGAAGTTTGGGTGAAGCATGGAACTCTTCTCGCCCATGTTTTTCCAGTATCCTTAGTGTCACAACTTACAACCAAACAGCAACCAGAGCTAAATACTTTGACACCTGAAGCTTTCAATTTTGGAGATTCTACAATGCCTGAAGAAGCAAAACACAGGTTGTGTGAGAAAATGATGCAAAGAAAGGAAGTGTTTTCTCTACATGAGTGGGATGTGGGCTGTTCAAAAAGCACCACCCATGAGATAAGGTTGAATGATTTACGCCCTTTCAGAGAAAGATCTCGCCGTCTTGCCCCTGCTGACTTCGAAGACGTGCGACAGCACCTACAAGACCTGCAGCGTAGTGGCATTAGAGTCAGAGTCCCGCAGCCCCTATGCATCGCCCATTGTCGTGGTCCGTAAAAAGTCAGGGAAGGTTAGGATGTGCGTGGACTATCGAACCCTCAACCAACGGGCTATACCAGAAGAGTATATGGTGCCCCACATTGAGGACGCCCTCCGTAGTCTTTCTGGAAGTAGATGGTTCATAGTTCTTTACTTGAGAAGTGGGTACTATCAAATACCCATGAGTGATGTTGATAAAGAGAAGACCGCGTTCATTTGCTCAGTGGGGTTTTAAGAGTTCGAGCGTATGCCGCAGGGTTTCTGTGGGGCGCCCGCCACCTTTCAAAGAGTCATGGAACGTACTGTAGGTGATATGAACTTTTTGGAAGTGCTCGTTTACTTGGATGATTTAATAATTTTTGAATGAACCCTAGAGTAGCACGAAGAATGCCTTTTGAAAGTTCTTGACAGGTTGAGTGATGAGGGACTAAAGATTTCCCTGGACAAGTGTCAATTTGGAAGGCGATCTGTAAATTATGTATGGCATATTGTGTCAAAGGATGGAATATCCACTGATCCTTCCAAGATTGAAGCTGTGGTATCCTGGCCTCAGCCTCAGACAGTAACAGAGATTAGATCTTTTCTGGGGTTCTGCGGATATTACAGACGTTTTGTGAAGGATTTCGCAAAGTTGTGCCGACCTCTCAATGAATTGCTGCAGGGTTATCCCTCTTCTGCTGCAAAGAAGCACCTGCTGGTAATACCAAACCCTGCTTTAAGCCTTCTGAACCGTTTGGATCTCGATGGACTGCTCAGTGTGACACAGCCTTCCAAACCCTAAAGAACTTTCTGACTCAAGCTCCAGTGCTAGCTTTTGCAGATGCACAAAAGCAGTTTGTGTTGCATGTGGACACAAGCCTGGATGGATTTGGAGTGTTCTGTATCAAGAACACGAGGAAGGATTTCGCCCAGTAGCTTTTATCAGTTGCAGTCTTTCCCCTTTCGAGAGAAACTATCCAGCCCATAAGCTGGAATTTTTAGCTCTAAAGTGGGCTGTTGTGGATCGACTGTATCATTATCTTTACAGTGTTCCTTTTGAGGTTAGAACTGACAACAATCCTCTAACATGTATAATAAAATCAGCAGAACTTGATGCTCCTGGTCACCGTTGGCTGTCTGCCTTGTCCACCTACAATTTTAGCTTGAAATACAGACCTGGTCGCAGGAATGTTGATGCAGATGCATTGTCTAGGCGTCCACATTCTTGTCCAAGCACTTATGACGAGTGGCAGGAAATTCCAGCTGCGGGTGTAAGTGCTTTTTGTCAGGTTTTGTATATGGATAGGACTACAGGGAATGTCTCTTACCCAGGTGTAGTTCAACAGGCCGGGGCACATGTGTCTGCTGTTCCCAAAGCTTACTCTCATGCTACTGATGTAACTGCAGATCATCTCCCAGCACTTAGTTCAAATGACCTTCAAATGGGTCAGAGAAATGATTAATTCCTTGGAGAAGTGTGGAAAGCAGTTTGTGATAAGAAACCAGCCAGTAACATCCAGAGTAAGCACCATAAAATGAAAATCCTAAAACGAGAGTGGGAAAAATTATCAGTCGATAATGGATTGCTTTCCAGAACAGTTTGACAGTGATCACAAGGTGAAACGACAGCTTGTACTACCAAGGCAGTTCCACAAGGTAGTGTTGAAGTCGTTGCATGACGAGATGGGGCATTTAGGGTTCGAAAAGTCCTATGGCCTAGTTCGTGATCGATTTTATTGGCCACGCATGAAGTGTGATGTAGAGGCTTACTGTCAGACATGCGAACGCTGCATAAAAAGGAAAACATTACCTCAACGAGCTGCTCCATTGTCTCACATGCAGAATACAGGACCTATGGACCTGGTATGCATTGATTTTTCTCTCTATCGAAGCTGATTCCCGCAATGTGTGTAATGTTTTGGTAGTCACTGACAATTATACGCGTTATGCGCAGGCTTTGCCACTGTAGCAGCTTTTTGGTCCCACGTAGGAAAAGACTTTGTGGGAAAAGTATTTCATACATTATGGTCTTCCAAATCGTATACACTCAGATCAAGGCAGGGATTTTGAGAGCTAGTTAGTGGTTGACATGCTGACTATGCTAGGAGTGAAGAAATCTAGAATGGTGCATTTGGTGCATGCGTATAACTGCTCGTTCAATGAAGCTACTGATTTCTCCCCTTATTTTCTGATGTTCGGCAGAGAGGCTACATTGCTTGTCGATGTTTCTTTTGGTGTCTCTGCTGATAATACCTCACCTGATACCTCCTGATACCTCCAAGTATGTGTCCAAAATGAAGCAAGAATTACAGACAGCTTATCAGTGAGCTCAATATGACTCTGAGAAGATGAATCAGTGTAATAAAGCAAGGTATGATCAGAAAGTTTGCAATCATAGCTTGAATGTGGGTGACAAGGTTCTGATTCAAAATCTTGGCCTTAAGTGAAAACACAAGCTTGTCGATAGGTGGAGCTCAAATCCTTATGTAGTGGATAGTCAATTGTCTGACATTCCAGTGTATCGGTTAAAGCTTGTTGATGGTAATGGACCAATCAAAGTCATGCACCACAATCATCTCTTGCCTTTGGGACAGGAAGTGAGGTTGAGTCCTCAGGTAGACAGTAGTCCTACTCCATCACCAAGAACTTTGTAGCATAGGAGAGCCAAAGAGAAGCGTAACGCTGCTGAGTCAGAAAAGTCGCCACTGGTAATTAATGCCCTTTCAAAAGAAGGTGCTTCTTCAGATTCAGAGGCTGAATTTGGGTTTTATGCTGAGGATGTCAACCTGTCCTTCTCAAAGGACAGAGGAGATGCAGAATGAATACCCTGTACAAGAGGTAGAAGGTTTGGGACATAATGAAGCTCACTCTGTTTCAGAAATACCCGAAATTCCATGTCCAAGTGAATTTTCTGATGTTCAGCTGGTGGCTGAAGATTGCAATATTGAATTAGTTGATGATCTGGTTGGAGTTCAGGACAGTGCCTTACCGACTGCTGTTCCTACTGATAATGACACTCAGGCAGAGGTTGTACCTCCTGAAGTACGTAGATCAAGTAGAGAGAGAAGGGTTAATACTAGATTTACCTATGATAAGCTGGGTGTGCCTTACATACAGTCTCATCATCTCAACACTGTGGCATTAATGTAGCAGCTACTGAAATACTAAAAGTTTCTGAGGGTTACAATCGTTCACATGTTTGGTGGTGTAATCCTAACGCCTTGTGTGAAATGTGTAACAATCTGCCTCTACTGATGCCCTGTAAACAGATGATTAATCTCTAAGTAGTGATGCGGGGAGTGTGTAGGAACCCCAAAAGTAGATTTTTGTTTTGAATACGTTTGTGACAGAAATAGTACAATGTACTTAAATGTATTTTTTGTTGTTTTATTATTTTCTTTATTTGTGGGAAGGATACAATAATTGTGTTTCAGTTATATCCAATAAGAAAGCTTATTCAATACAGGTGTACTAAGGCAAGCCAATCACTGTTGAGCTTGAGGTTGTGTCATGATGTAGTCACGTAACCAGGAAAAGGTAGAGCGCATGGTGAGCGTGTGTGCCGCGAGCGATATCTGCTGTGTTTTTAGAGAGACAAAAGAAGTGCGTCATCTGTGTGGAGACTCATATATTCAATGTGATATAAGGCCCAAGTGTAGAGTGACGCCGCTTGTTTGTTTCTCTGTTTTTTTTTCCAAGTGCCGTTACTTTTGTTTCGCTACGGTAGCATTCGCGAACTTTAGTTATTGCTCAGTTACGATGTGAGTGTGTGCCTCGAAGGACTAGAGGCTGGAGGGACAGTTGTTCTTAAGTATCGCGAACTGCGGATAAAACGTCATCTCCACCGAATTTTTCAGAAGTGCAGCAAAACGGGACAGATTGTGCTTTTCTTCATCCGAATTGGATTGGCTGTATTCGTCTAGGATTCAAGACAGCTCGTGACGGACACTGAGTCTTTGTGGTGTTCGGTAAGTAAACGATTTCACGGGTTCATTGACTCATCGGAGAAAGTAAGTAGACTCCTTTTTGTGTGGAATTTACATTTGGAATACATCGTCTGTTTAATGTGCACCAACAAACGGGCCCCAACAATAACGATTGATCAAAGTTTTGAACTGTTTCACCGACTCATGAACATTTGAACTGTTTGACTGACATGAACATTTGAACTGAGCCGAATTTGTAGCTAATATCTATATAGTACTGAAATACTGGTATGGTGTGAACTACAGTGGAACCTAGGATTACGAGCATAATTCGTTCCGGAAGCGGGCTCGTATTCCAAAATACTCATAAACCAAATTTAATTTTGCCATAAGAAATAATGAAAACTCAAATTATTCATTCTATAACCCAAAACAATAAATACATAAAAATAATTAATACAACATATAAAGTAAAAATAAAACAAATTAACCTACACTTAACATAAAAAAAAAAAAAAAAGTAAAAATAAATCCAGACAGTTAAGTGTTTCCTTTTGTGCCCGGAGGCGCCATGTATTTGTATGCATGTGCATGTGTGTGGAATTAGCCCCTCGCCTCGTCTTAAACAGTAAAACTCCTTCTCCCTCCCACACCTCGCTTTTTAGGTTTCACAACTAACATACACAATGCAAACAGAAATAGAAAAAAGAAATCTCTCTAATGATACTCGCGTGAGCATACTAACAGAATCACTGCTGTAAAGTAAAAAATAACAAATGAACCAGCATCTTACCTTTGAAAAGAATCGCGACAGAGCTGAGTTTTCTGTGAAAATAAAGCGCGTGTGTAAAGCGCCGGGGAGATCTCTGTCTGTGTCGGTGTCAAATTGTGCACGTGCGTGCACACGCGCACACAAAGTAAGTGTGTGTGTGTGTGTGTGTGTGTGTATCGGTGTGTGTGGGGCACAGTGTCAAATTATGCGCGTGCAAACAGAAGAGAGAGGGAGATGTTGATTATAAGAGACGAGCACTAAGACGCAGCAGGGGACTCTTATTTTGACGCAGGGGAGACGATTACCCATAATTCCCGCAGCACAAGAGAGAGTAAAATCATTGGCTCAATTGTGATCACTTGCCGCTCGGTGTCAAAATAAGAGTCGCATGGGTGATACATGATACTCGGCGCTCGTAAACTAATACTTGCTCGGTTTCCAATTAAAAATCTTTGCCCGTTTTGCGGAACACTCGTAAACCACGTTACTCGCAATCCGAGGTTCCACTGTACATGTTTTCTCGAGTCTAAATTCATCTGAAAAGGATATTTGTTTTTTTGGTTTCTCATATCCAGTAGTTCTGTATCATCAGGGAAATGTATTAATCTGTCTTTCTGAAAAAAATAAGGGGTGTTATTGTTTTATTTATTGCTTTTATTTTGTTGTTTTAAAGGAAAAAAACCATAATTTTAAAGCAGTAAATCTTCTTTATTTTTTCTCTTTACAATTGGTATTCTGTCATTTCATTGAGTCTAGCGAGTTAGTTAATTTAGGAGGAAACCGAGGTACTGCTAAAGTTTAAACAGAAAGCAAAGAAACTACCGGCCTAATTCACCTTCTAATTGCCGGAGATCCAGGACTCTTGTGGAATCTTGTTGACTAAACAATTAAATTAACCCATAGTGTTAAGAAAAGGGTTACACATGTCTTTATGGACCTTGCTTTGTGTACTTTGTGCAGTCACGTTGGAACAGGAAGGGGCCATCCCCATACTGTTCTTGCAAAGTTTGGAGCATGAAAATGTCCAAAGTGTCTAAGTATGTTGAAGCATTAAGAATTCCTTTCACTGACACAAAGGGGCAATGCCCAACTTTTGAAAAACAACCCCAAATCATAATTTTACACTTGGCAAAATGCAGTCAGACAAGTTCCGTTCTCCTGGCAACCCCAAACCCAGACTCGTCCATCAGACTGCAAGACAGAGAAGAGTCATTCCTCACTCCAGAGGACATGTCTCCTCTGCTCTATAGTCCAGTGATGACATGCTTTACACCACTGCATCTACTGCTTTTCATTGAACTTGGTGAGGTTAGATTTGAATGCACCTGCTCGGCCATGGAAACCCATTCCATGAAGCTCTCTGCAAACTGTTCTTGAGCTAATCTAGAGGGTACATGAGGTTTGGAGGTCTGTAGCTATTGATTCTGCTGAAAGTTGGCAACTTCTGTGCAGTATGCATCTCAGCATCCACTGACTCCGCTTTTACATGATTTTACATGACCTACACCTTCATGGCTGAGTTGCTGTCATTCCCAATCGCTTTCAACTTTTGACTGGAATATTTAGTAAAGAGGAAATTTCACAACTGGTTTTATTGCACAGGTGGCATCCTATCACAGTACATCACTGGAATTCACTGAGCTTCTGAGAGTGACCCGTTCTTTCACAAATGTTTATAGAAGCAGTCTGTATGTCTAGGTGCTTGATATTATACACCTGTAACCATGTAAATAACCGGAACACCTGAATTCAATTTCATGATTTGGCTTGTTGAGTGAATACTTTTGGCATTTTGGTGCAGGTAGAAAAATATTTCAACCCACCTATTCACCTGTCACTTAGTAACAGCATTAATGTCTATGTATATATAATAAAGCTATTTAAAAAATAAATGAATTACAGGTAATAACTGACAGTTATTCAAGCAGCTTAAATAAACAGGTAAATGGTCAGTCAGTTTAACATCCTCTCTGCTCTTACCCACAGTGATGGTAATGGAGCTGCTCCTGGATGATGTGGAGTTACTTTCCCTGTATGAGTAGTCACAGGTGTACTGGCCCTGATGTGAATCATCCACAGTCAGAGTAAATGTTGTTGTAGTCTCTGCAGTTTGCTTCTTTATTAATGTCCCAGTTTTATACAAACTGAAGTCTACAGAGATGCATGTTGGGCTGGGTGTGGAACATCCAAACTGAAGGACTTCTCCAGGTGAGACCATAGAGTTTGGGGAGATCCGAGTCAGTGTGGGAGTCTGCAAATCTTATTATATAAAAAATTATTAAATATAATTGAATACTTTATTATTTAATTTGAATGGTTTTCTTATTCCTCAACAAGAATAAATAACAACTTACTTATGCACACAACTCCAGCATCTTCATGATGTCCACAGTTCTCTACTCCGAATCCTCTGTGTGAGCACTGATCTATGTAGCTTTCAGTTCCAGTACACTGAACATCATCCAGCCAGGTTGGTTCACTTCCCTGACCAAAGCGGGCATTATGAGGAGCGCTGACTGCTTTACCACATCCAAGCTGTCTACACACCACCTCTGCATCCTTTAAGTCCCAGGAATGATCACACACTGTTCCCCACTGGGCTTTGTGCTGGATCTCCACTCGACCACAGCAGTTACTTGTACCATTCCTCAGCCGGATCTTGTTATGAACTGGTTTATAACATAAACAATTGAATTATATTTCGACCGTTTTACTCATGAGATGTACAGTAAAATAATATTAAACCTTAAGCTATAAATAGGGTGTAGGCAATTTTAACAGGACAACTCCTGAAAAATAACCTCACATCATAAGCCCCCTCCACCAAACTTTACACTTGGCAAATTGCAGTCACACAAGTATTGTTCTTCCAGCAACCACCAAACTCATTCTCATCTATCGGACTGCCAGACTTTCTAGTTACTGTTCATCGCTGGTGGAGTTTGTGTCTGTTCGATGCAGACCTTTTTATTTACCGCGGGAATTCACCATTGTTTTCATTATCGGAGTGTACGTTCCACCTAGCGCTAATGATAATTAAGCGCTATGGAAACTGTACGCAAAGATCAGTGAACTGCAAAATACACACCCGGATAGACTGTTTATTGTTGCTGGAGATTTCAACCATGCAAATCTCAAGTCAGTGCTTCCTAGGTTCCATCAGTATGTGGACTTTGCAATGAGGGGAGAAAACACGCTGGATCTTGTTTACACAAACATTCCTGGCACATATTGGGCAGAGCCCCGCCCCCACCTCGGCTACTCAGACCACATCTCTGTTATGCTAATTCCAGCATACAGACCACTCGTCAGGCGTTCAAAACTGGTTCTGAAGCAGGTGTGAAAACCTGGCCAGCAGGAGCCATCTCTGCTCTTCAGGACTGTTTCGAGAACACTGACTGGAACATGTTTAGGGAGGCTGAAACTTACGTCGACTACACCGACTTGGAGGAGTACACGTCATCAGTGACCAGCTACATCAACAAGTGCACCGATGACGTCACTGTCACCAAGAACGTTCATCTCACGAACCAACCAGAAACCGTGGATTACTGCAGAGGTGCGTGCACTTCTGAGAACTCAAGACTCTGCCTTCAAAGTGGGAGATAAGATGTAACTTAGAAGAGCAAGGGCCAACCTCTCTCGGCCCATCAGAGAGGTGAAGCGTGCACATGCCCAGAGAATCCACAATCACTTCAGAAACAGCGATGACTCACGGCGCATGTGACAGGGCATACAAGCCATCACTAACTACAGGATTATATCACCTGCCTGTGACCGTGACTGCTCCCTTCAACTTCTATGCTCGGTTTCAAGTCAAGTCAAGTCAATTTTATTTATATAGCGCTTTTAACAATTGACATTGTCGCAAAGCAGCTTTACACAATAAAAAGAAGTAAGTTTTTATGCAATGTATATGAATCAAAATGACAAGATTGTCCCCGATGAGCAAGCCGAGGGCGACGGTGGCAAGGAAAAACTCCCTGAGATGGTAATAGGAAGAAACCTTGAGAGGAACCAGACTCAACAGGGAACCCATCCTCATCTGGGTGATAACGGATAGCAGGAATTGGCAAAATGCCAATTACCCATTGGAAGAGTTCGAAGAGTTTGACAGGCAGAACGACGTGACGGCGAGGAATACCACCCCTCCTCCGAACGACCAGGTGCTGTGTCTCACTACAGCCGATGTGAGGAAAACTCTACGCAGAGTCGACCCACGTAAAGCTGCTGGACCAGACAACATCCCAGGCAGATTGCTCAGAGATTGTGCAGAACAGCTGGCAGATGTTTTCATCGACATCTTCAACATCTCTCTGAGCAGCACCATCGTTCCCACATGCTTCAAGGCCACCACCATCGTCCCAGTGCCAAAGATGTCTACTGTGTCCTGTCTCAATGACTACCGTCCCGTTGCATTTACACCCATGAAGTGCTTCGAGTGGCTTATGAGACACATCAAGACCCTGCTGCACTCTCACTGGACCCACTGCAGTTTGCTTACTGTCCTAACCACTCAACGGATGATGCCACCTACACCACACTCCATCTTGCCCTCACACACTTTGACAATAAGAACACATACATTCGGATGCTGTACATAGATTCCAGCTCAGCATTCAACACTATCATCCCCCAACAACTGATCAGGAAGCTGAGCCTGTTCGGCCTGAACACCTCCCTCTGTAACTGGATCCTGGACTTTCTGACCGGAAGGTCTTAGTCAGTACGGATCAGGAACTGCACCTCCAGTACCACCACACTGAGTACTGAGGCCCCACAAGGCTGTGTGCTCAGTCTCCTGCTGTTCATACTGCTGACTCACGACTGTGTAGTGACACAGTTCGAATCACATCAAGTTTTCTGATGACATGACTGTGGTGGGTCTCATTAGCAAGAATGACGAGTCAGTGTACAGAGAGGAAGTGCAGAGGCTAACGGACTGGTGTAAAGACAACAACCCGTCTCTGAATGTTGACAAGACAAAGGAGATGGTTGTTGACTTTAGGAGGACCCGAGGCGACCACTCTCCGCTGAGCATCAACGGCTCCTCTGTGGAGATCGTCAAAAGCACCAAATTCCTTGGTGTCCACCTGGAGAAGGACCTCACCTGGTCCCTCAATACCAGCACCCTGCACAAGAAAGCCCTACAATGTCTTTTTTTTTTCCTGAGAAGACTGAGAAAGGCCCAGCTTCCACCACCGATCCTGACCACATTCTATAGAGGAACTATCGAGAGCATCCTGAGCAGCTGCATCACTGTCTGGTTTGGGAATTGTACCATATCGGACCACAAGACCCTACAGCGGATAGTGAGGACAGCAGTGAAGATCATCGGGGTCTCTCTTCCCTCTATTGAGGACATCTATACCACACCCTGCATCTCCTCAAAGCCACCAGCATGATCGGACACACCCCTCTCACACACTCCACCCTCCTGCCATTTGGTACCAAAGCATTCGGGCACACACATTACACACGACTGTGCAACAGCTTTTTTCCACAAGCCACTCGTCTCCTCAACAAAAGTGACTTGACTGAAACACACACACACATTATCACTCACCTTAACTCAACTACCTAAAAACATTGAGACTGGACTGACTAATCAACACAAGCGCAAATACACTGATCTATACTACCAAACTATTATACACCAACCTGTAAATGCTCTTTTGCACAATATTCATTACTGGATTACTTTTTGCACTAACTTTTTTATTCTTGCTGCTACTTTAAGGAACTTTTACTGTTTTCTCCACTACCTCAACTCACCACCCCAAGACCACAGAGTATTATGTTATGTTATGTCGTGTTTGTCGCTCTGTCACTTTGTTGCTCTTTTTGCACATTTGCATGTGCACTTTGTCGTATGTTGTCTGTATTTAAAAAAATAAAAAATCTGTAGATAGTCTCCTTCTCTAGGTTGACTAGTTAGTTTTATTGTTAATTTATGTTGTATATTAATGTTGATTGTAGCACCTTGGTCCTGGAGGAACGTTGTTTCGTTTCTCTGTGTACTAACTGTATATGGTTGAAGTGACAGTAAAGCCTACTTAAACTTGAGACCGAGAGATGTTATTTGTCACTCTGAAGAACACGCCTCCGCTGCTCTAGAGTCCGGTGATGACGTGCTTTACAAGACTGCGTCCTTTACAAGACTGCATTAATGCTTTGCATTGCACTTGGTGATGTAAGACTTGGATGGTTGCTCAACCATGGAAACTCTTTTCATGGAAAATCTTCATGGAAAATTCTATGAAGCTCTCTACACACTGTTCTTAAGCTAATCTGAAGGGCCCATGAAGCAAGGAAATTTCATGACTCAACTTATTACACAGGTGGCATCCTATCATGGTGTACCACATTGGAATTCACTGAGCTTCTGAGAGTGACCCATCCCTTATTTGTAGAAGCAATCTGAATTGCTTGATATTATACACCTGTAACCATGAAAATAATTGGAGCACTTGAATTCAATGATTTGGATTGGTAAGTGAGTATTTTGGCAATATAGTGTAATATAGTAGAACAACATTTTAACCCACATATTCACCAATCACTGAGTAACAACATTAATGTCTGTCTATATAATGAAGCTAGTTACATAATATTTGAATTTTAGATAATAACTGACAGCTATTCGTACAGCTTAAATAAATAGGTACAGTAATTAGCCAGTCAGTTTAACATCCTCTCTGCTCTTACCCACAGTGATGGTAATGGAGCTGCTCCTGGATGATGTGGAGTTACTTTCCCTGTATGAGTAGTCACAAGTGTACTGGCCCTGATGTGATTCATCTACAGTCAGAGTAAATGTTGTTGTAGTCTCTGCTGTTTGCTTCTTTATTAATGTCCCAGTTTTATATAAACTGAAGTCTACAGAGATGCATGTTGGACTGGGTGTGGTACATCTGAACTGAAGGACTTCTCCAGGTGAGACCACTGAGTTTGGGGAGATCCGGGTCAGTGTGGGAGTCTGCAAATCTTATGATAGAAAAACTATATTTCAGATTTTTGAAAGTATATTTACTTTGTGTTTTTTTTTTAAATTCTTCAAAAAAAAAAAAGAAAAGCTTACTCGAGCAAACGACTCCAGCATTTTCATGATGTCCACAGTTCTTTTCTCCAAATCCTTTGTGGGAGCAAATATTTAGCATCCTCTCAGTTCCGGTACACTGAACATCATCCAGCCAGGTTGGTTCACTTCCCTGACCAAAGCGGGCATTACGAGGAGCGCTGACTGCTTTACCACATCTAAGCTGTCGACACACCACCTCTGCATCCTTTAAGTCCCAGGAATGATCACACACTGTTCCCCACTGTGCTTTGTGCTGGATCTCCACTCGACCACAGCAGTTACCCACACCATTCACCAGCCTGATCTCATTGCCTGAATTAATATATGAAAAGACAAAATGGTTTTGCTAATCAATGATTATTATTATCAATGTCAATTGCATGTTTGCTAAACTATTAACAACTCCGTATTGGGTAACGATTGTGCAGGTTTTGAGCATTACTAGGTATATATGATAGTATGTTGTTAATAGAAAGATTGCAGGGTGGTAAAGTTTTTTTTATTATTTTACTATAATGGAACGCCCTAAGTCTTATATTTTTTACTTAGTATCTACAGTGACAAACCGAAAAACACAGATCTCTATGGAGACTAAAAGTTAAGCCAAGAAGACCCAAAATAAAAAATAGAATAATGTGATATGTTTTAGCCAAACACATGGCAGCAGCTTACAGATAAAAATCTAATACATATCAAGAGCTAATGGTAATGTTTAAATCATACATCAAAATCAAAGGAAATGTGATTCCTTTAACTTTAATGGTGGCATGATTGTTGGTGCCGTATGGGCTAGTTGGTATTTTATAAACTTCTCGAGTCTTGTAATTTTGTGCAGCAGTCTTTGTGAGAACAGGATCTGCAGGCAGAAATGTCTTTTGGGAGAGATCAAATGAGAATGACCAGATATGTTTCAGCTGAAAGAAATTCAACAGAAACTCTTGGTAATACATAGCAACTACAGTATACATAGCAAGCTTCGTTATAATGTGTTTTCTGACATTTTTCTATCAGAGCCAGCATTTACTTTTTCAACAATTTGTACAAATTGGAACTCGCCTTCCTGATCTGACCAGACAAACTAGATTTTCACTTAATACATATGCATCAGTGAGCCTGGTCGCCCATGACCCTGACACCAGTTCACAGGAAGGAGACCATTTAATTTTGCCCTAACACAGTTCAAATGTAGTATCCTCTCTGCTCTTACCCACAGTGATGGTAATGGAGCTGCTCCTGGGTGATATAGAGTTACTTTCCCTGTATGTGTAGTCACAGGTGTACTGGCCCTGATGTGATTCATCTACAGTCAGAGTAAATGTTGTTGTAGTCTCTGCAGTTTGCTTCTTTATTAATGTCCCAGTTTTATACAAACTGAAGTCTACAGAGATGCATGTTGGACTGGATGTGGTACATCTGAACTGAAGGACTTCTCCAGGTAAGACCACAGAGTTTGGGGAGATCCGAGTCAGTGTGGGACTCTGCAAATCTTATAGTATTAAAAATAAATATATTTAATAACTTGGTAAGTATATTTACTTTATTATTTTTTTAAACAAACAGACAAAGACAAAAAAAAAAAAGCTTACTTGAGCACACGACTCCAGCATCTTCATGATGTCCACAGTTCTCGACTCCTAATCCCTTGTAGGAGCAAACATCAAGTATTCTCTCAGTTCCAGTACACTGAACATCATCCAGCCAGGTTGGTCCATTTCCCTGACCAAAGCGGGCATTATGAGGAGCGCTGACTGCTTTACCACATCCAAGCTGTCTACACACAACCTCTGCATCCTTTAAGTCCCAGGCATCACTACACACTGTTCCCCACTGGGCTTTGTGCAGGATCTCCACTCGACCACAGCAGTTACTTGTACCATTCACCAGCCTGATCTCTTTGCCTATTTCATAAAAGGAATAAATGGTTTTGTGTCACTTTTGTTCTTGAGCAGAAAAATAAAATAATAATACAAACTATATCAAATTGCTAAATTCAAACCTAACCATTAACCGTTTTGAGCATTAATGGGGCAATTGATGGCATATTATTATTTGAAAATGATCAATAGATAGACATATAAAAATGTATTCTGTTTAGCATGTTTCAACATGTCCACTCCTTTCTTAGTATATATAGAAACAAACAAACAAAAAGTCATCTCTATGGAGGCAGAATGTAAAGCAAAGAGGAAAAGGGAAATGAAAAATGTGACGTTTGGTTATTCATTATTTAGTCATTTGAATTCTTCTGTGGGATCAGATCGGACAGACTAGGTTTTTCTCCATATGTGCATCAATAAGCTTTGGGAGCCCATGACCTTGTTGATGGTTCACCAGTTGTCTTTCCTTGGAGCACTTTTGCTAAGTACTGACCATACTAGGAATACCCCACAAGAGCTGCTATTTCGGAGATGCTGTGACCCAGTCTTGTAGACATCACAATTTGGCCCTGTTGAAATGGCTCAAAACCTTATGCTTTCCCATTTTTCCTGCTGCCAACATATCAACTCTAAAAACTGACTCTTCACTTGCTTCCTAATATTTTCCGCCTCTTGAGGTGTAATCATTGTTCATTTAATCTGTAAATGGTTTCAAAGTTATGGCTGATCATTATATTTCAAGGTGAAGTGTAGATATAGTGTCCCTATCACAGTTTGTTAAAGTTAAGTTACCCACATTTGTAAGTACTTGCCATCCCTGTCGTACTAGAGGGCCCCTCCTTTTACTGGACAGCCCTTAAATAGATGACCAAACTTTCCGCAATAAAAACTCATTCCACCTGTTGGCATTGCTGCTTTTAACGGGAGTTCTGTCCACTGCATTGGTTCCTCCTGCTCACTTTGTCATGGCGGAAGAGACATGTGTGTTCTTTGGGGTGGTGCCTTACTAGTTGGTCTCTGGAGACAAAATGTGCGAGTGGTTGGGTAGACCTGGTGAATGCAGATGTCAAATCGCGAGACAAAGCCACGCTCAAGAAAACAGGAATGTTTGATCAATGTTGTGAATCCAGTCAGCGTTGTAACAGAGCCAAATTTTGACACAAATTGTGGCTGAGAGAGCAGAAGTATTTGCCGTCAATTCCGATAGAGTAGTGCCAAATCCAAAACATGAGTTGAAAGGGGAAAACAAGGGACAAAAGCAAACTTGGTCAATGAATGTGAAAACTAATCAGTGAAAAAAATGAAAGAAGTGAGCAGAAAGCATGCAATAATCTGGCAGCAAGAATGCATGCTGAGATTCTTTTAACGGTGGAATAAATCAGTTGTGAATCTGAACTGTGAGTCTCAGGTGTGTGAAGGGGAAAAAAGGAGCATGACAGCATGGAAACAGAAATGTCAAAGAGCCGGAGTCATGACAATTCCAGAGTGATGGGCGTTTCAGGAAAGCGCATGAAGCGATGCACCCATCATGCATAGTGTCCACTGTACAAGCCTCTGGAGACTTTCTGTTTATGATCTGGGGTCGCTTCAGTCACTCAGGTCGAGACTCAGCAACGTTATGTGGCAATAAAATGAAGTCAGCTGACCACCTGAATGTACTGAATCACTAGTACAGCACATCTATGGAGGGTTTCTTCTTCCCTAATGGCACGGGACATCTTCCAGGACTCAGAGTGTGAGAGAGTGCTTCTGGGAGCACGAGTGATCATTTTCACTCATGAATTTGCCAGCACACTGTGCACGACAAGGAAAGCTAAAGGCGGTTAGTGAAGTCTTGGAATGTTTTTTTTTTGTTGTTTGTATCTGCTATGAATATTAATTAATTAATTGTTATTCAAAAATTGTCTGAATTAATTGTGAAAGCAAAGGTAAGACAATATTTGTTTCCCTCTGCTGAACTGGAAATCATGCTATTAAAGGTATTACATTATATTAACATTCCAGGGGTTAAAGTTACTGAAGCCAGTGTACCAAATCCTCTAAGTTTAGTATCACTTTGACTTTGTATTTGTTTACTAATAAAATAAAAAAGTAAAAAAAAAAAAAAAAATGCTACAGTATCAATCAAACAGACAGCATTACAGTATGAAAGATGTTTTCTGTACCTGAGCAAAAGACACCTACATCTTCACTGTGGTCACAATTGTTTAAGCCAAATCCAGCATGAGAGCATTGCGTGATGTCACTTTCACTTCCAGAGCACCGAACATCGTCCAGCCATATCGGGCCACTTCCCTTCCCAAAGCGTGCGGTGAGAGTATGGTTGATAGCCTTACCACATTCAGCCTGTCTACAAACCACCTGTGTAACATTAATTTCCCAGTGGTCATCGCACACTGTTCCCCACAGGTCGTCGTGCAGGATCTCCAGTCTACCGATACAGGAGTCACTGCCTGCAGCTAAGCGAATGTTAGAGTCATCTGAGATAAACAGGAAAATGTATATTAACATTTATGGTAATGAATGTTATTATAAGAAACTGAACCAGAAATCAGGTCAGCACATTTATTATGCAGTATTTATGAATATTTTATCATTTGCGTTATATTCTATGCTAATATCTTTTAAATCCACTTTAATTTCAGAACCAAATGTAACAAAAACAATGGAAAGACCTTTAAAAACATTTAAGGTTAAAAACAAAGAAAGAACAACAATATATTAATGATGATAGAGTTTATATAGCAATACAGTTTAAATCCTACATTTTTCAAAAGAAAACACACTCACCCCCCAGCAGAGAAGCAGTAAGGACACTGGCTATAAATAGAATATAAAGAATTTAATTAAACCGGAGACAAACTAAGTTTAAAAAAAAAAACTAACCTATATTTGTGTTATAATGAGCCTGCCAGCCACGACTGAAATACATTCTACAAGGGGTGTTCAGGCCAAACCGGAACTTCTCATTGTGCAGGATAACAGAACACAGTTCTGAGAGTAGGATTTGTTTTTTCCATTTGTCCTTCATTTCTCTAAATGATCTCCAGATACACTAATGCGCTTATACGTATGCGCGTATATCAAAGTAGTACATTTTCTCAGTATGCCAGAATGATGATTGGACTGCCTGCTTCACACTTCACGCTTCACGGAACAATTTTTTAAAAATAGGTTTTACGCTGTCATTCATGAAAAGTCCCGGTTTGATTTAAAAAACAATACAAATTACTGCAAAAAAATCCAGCACCGTGGTATAATAATCACAAATGCACTCAAACTTTAGAGCCTGTTGGCATGAAACTTAATTGCTAGTAGTTGAAAATGCATTGAAAGTGAACATCTTGGGGGGAAAAAAAAAAAAGGTTTTAGTGCTGTCAGACCAGGAAATCTCTTCATGCTAATAGTCCATTTAACACTTTTAGCAACGTTAATTAGGAATTATGAGAAGAAGAAAAAAACATGTACTCCATCAATATATTTTGCTTTTTTATTTTTTATTATTATTATGTGAGATAAAGTGCTTTGAAAGGCTGCTCTGAGACTTCTTCCTCTTATCATTACTCGACACACTGGAACCACTCCAATTTGTATACCATCTCAATCACACAAGAGATGACATCTGCACTCCTACACCTGCACCACTGAGAGCATGGAGGACGGGGAGATCAGCTGAGCTCATCATCTGCGCTGAGCTCCCTGACTTGCACTCTAGCTGCAGCAAACGGGAGCTGCACCAAGGTCAGGTCAGTATAGTGAAGGACCAACAGCCATAACGTAACAATGGTCTCATTTTTCTGCTGTGGTCAGTTACTGTTAACTGGTGTTAACTGGAGTATGAGTGCTCTTGACTTATTTTTATAAACGGTGACCATGATTACAGAGGATGTTGTATTTATAATATTTTTGTCATTGTCTTGGAAAAGAATGTCCTCTTAACGACAGTTATAATTAAACACGAGGGGAGTTCATGTAAGATCCAGTTGTCATGGCTCTGGTGTACTGAGAAAACTTACTACCTTGATGGTGTCCAAGCACTAGTGAGAGACTGGCATAAGTGCATTAGTGTATCAGGGGGTTATATAGAGAAATAAAGGGAGTGTTTACTCTCAGAACTGCGTTCTGTTGTTCTGTACAATCAAACGTCCCGCTTTGACTTGAACGCTCCTCGTCTATTAATAATATAATTCTAACCAATGTTAAAGCTTAATTTCCTCTCTGGAGTAGCAATAGTTAGTGTGAATAATTTATAATGTCAAATATGAAAAAAAAAAAAAATCCACATTTTGATTTACTCATCCAATAAAAGGGGAGGTGTAATAAGAGATCCTTAAAATGTTTATTCCTTTGATGTCTGGCTGTAAACTGAAAACTTTTATCTATTTGTATGGTCTAAAATATTTCTGTTGTTTTTTTACGGGCACTATAGTTTCAAAATGAATTTTTCAACTTCTAAAGACCCGTAGGCTTCACATGTAATATCTCAGGACATCCATATACACAGATTCAATCAGTGCTCATTTAAGATATTTTAAAAGAAAGCAGGCCAATCAGACTTCAGCTTGTGTATTTTAAAACCACAGCATAAACATTTCAACATGTGAAAAGTGGAGCGGCACAATACATTTCGCTCTTTATTTATTTATTTTAGTTATAAAAAACGACATGTTTATAAGGAAAAAAATGAATCAGAATGAAATACCATGTAAAACATCTACATCTTTTCATATTTTATCCCCTTTATTTTAGCTCCCTGACGTGCACTCTAGCTACAGCAAACGGGAGCTGCACCAAGGTCAGGTTAGTATAGTGAAGGACCAACAGCCATAACGGAACAATGGTCTAATTTTTCTGTTGTGGTCAGGGAAGTGCTGCTGTTTCCTGAAGGTCAGCACAGAGAGAATGAGCTGTTTCTCCCAGGCCATTCGGCCCTCAACAAGAGCAGCAAGAATGACAAAATCAATGATTGTATTGCAACTTATATCTTCAAGTTACTTGTATTTTTCTAGGGTAAAATTTTCATTTGCATGATACTATTTTGTGTGTGTAATTCAGAGTAGTTTGTCAACACTCATACTGTATAAGCATTTCACTGCTATACTGTGTATATTCAAGAACAAATTTCTTGAACTGTTTTGAACCGTCCTAGGTGAAAGTGGAATTTCCTGTTATATAATTGAACTTTCAGCCTCATGACACACAGCTATAGCAGGGACTGATTTATGGTCACACTATCTTGTAGCCTGAATGTCTCTTTTTGAGGTTCCTTCCTCTTGAGTTTTTCCTTGCCATCATTAGGGGACAAATTAAAAATTCTAATTTATATTCTCTTTTCTGATTTTTTTCTTTCTTTTTATAATTTTTATTTCTGTAAAGCTGCTTTGTTACAATTTTCACTTTAATACCGAATAATAATTTACTTGACCTGACAGTTTGAATTTGAATTTTCAGGGATACATTTTACATTCTGCAGAATAAATCTATTGTTGAATTCTATTCAAATACCGATGAAAATGCATCTGCTGCATACAGTATCTGAAAATAACCCAGTTATAAGCCAAGTAATTGGCTTGAAGGAGAATAAGACAACACACGTATAAGACAATACTTCCTTTTGGAATCCATACAAATGGCCTGGTGGGAAAACCCCCAAAAAACAAAAACAAAAAAAAAAACCACTAGGCAGGATTTCAACTACTTGCAATGCTTTGGTTGGACCATAACACAATAGAAAGTGTTTTTGCCAATAAAAAGCACAGATTTGATAATCTTCAGGATGCACAGACAAATATTTGGTTCACTAGTGAATACGGAAGGGTGTTAAACTGGACAGAGGCGATCAGAGAGATTTTACTGCCACTGGAATTTGATGGGGGGAAAAAAAATTGGCTCGATATTTGTTTTGGTGTTAAGATTATTTTTAGTTTGTTAATATTAATATATATGTAAATTAGTAATGTTTAGATAGAAGAGAGAACTGTACTTTTAAATCTACACATTTGAAGCATTTTTGGTGAAATCTATGTTTATATAAAACTTCTTTAAATTGTAAATTAGTACTTGTTAATGCCGCAGAAAAAAAGCTAATATGAGTAATAAGTTATTAAAATTAGTAAAGCAGTATACTACAAAAGTGTAGCTTGCTTAGTTTATTGCCATATCAGCTTCATATCAGTATTTCATGGCACATACATATTAAACATTCAACCTATTTATATAAACTCATATAATATTGTTATAGATATAATGTAAGGAATTTAAAAGGTAGTAAAATGAATGAAATAAAAAAATAAATGATGATAAAAATAAATAAATAAATAAATATAGGATACATGATATAAATATTATTGGCCAGAAGAACCCGTTTTTATACAAGGTTCTTTAGATGCACTTTTGCTAGAAACTGTAGCATTACAAAATGAGTTCCTGTCAATCCTAAATTATCTTGATATTGGTACTTATATATATCATAAACTGCTGATTAAAAAAATGTACATTACAAAATGCTGCAAGATGTCAGTGTCTATTTAATTAAATATAAACTCCTTACACGTGGTGTAATCCATCTATGTCATATGGAAATAATATAATAATATATTTTTAAAATACGCCAAACTACCAAATTATAAACATATTATATTTACCAAGCATTAAAGAGAGATAAAACATCCTGGTCCGTGATGAGTCACTCAGTTTGGTGTAAATCTCGGTGTACACTCCTGCTGTGAGTCAGAGCAGAGATCAGGTCATCATGAAGGCTTTTTATTCGTGAATCTGAGGAGGTGGAGTTTCTTTTTTAACTTTTACTGTTTGCAGTAATAAGAATAATAAAAAAACAAGCCTGATTAAGATAACAATAAATAGCTTTTCTAGACTATCACAAACCCCTTTACACTCTCTCTCTCTCTCTCTCTCTCTCTCTCTCTCTCTCTCTCTCTCTGTATATATAACACATACACATATACAGTACACATCAATCAACCATAACATTATGACCACCCTCCTAATATTGTGTAGTTCCCTTTTTGCAAGAAAACAGTCCTGAACTGTCAAGGCCCAGGCTCCACTTCACTGTGTTTTTCAAACCACTGGGTGTATGTTGGTCACCAGCAATGTCTAGGTAGGTACCACATGTCAAAGTAACATCTACATGAAGGGCAGGACACAAGGTTTCCCTGCAGAACATTGCCCAGAGCATCACCCTGCCTCTATTGGCTCATTTTCTTCCCATAGTGCATCCTGGTGCCATCTCACACACACACACACACACACACGTACACACTGTATACATGGTACTGTAACTTAATTTCTCCATCCTCATTTTAATGCATTAATCTTGACTGCATGCTTTAGTTTTTTACCCATGTTCTGTTAATTTTATGGCCCAATGAGCTTTTAGTGCATTAAAAGCTACACTTAACTGGCAAAAAAGGAAGTCATTCAGCAAAAAAACAAAAATGTTTATTTTGTTTATGTGCTCTTCAGCGGAGACATGCATCACGTGCGGCCAAAAATCTTCACCTGTTTCCTGTAAATAGTTCAAGTTTAAAAAACAGCACAGCCCACATTCATTAGAGAAAATAAATCAAGCCCAAAGAACAGCTGAAATGTCAAAAACAGAATACAGAATGTTTAAAATGAAAGTGAGAGCAAAAAAAGTGTGTAAAATCAAGATGTAATAGCAATAAAAGCAGTTTTATTTTAGTCTGTACTGGAGGGATAAACATTATTAAACCATTCAGTAAACTCCTGTGTCCCATGGCAATACAAATTGTTTTTCATTAGTTGATTATGAAAAAAAAATATGTGATTAGTGAAATAATATATTGGTTTGATTTGCTGTGACCTGGGAGCAAATTTATTGTGGAAAAAGTAGCAATTTATATAATGTGGTGAATATTGGCCACTAATCCAACACTGATCACTAACAGTGATGATCAGCTCTTACTGTATCTGATCCCAGAACAGCTGAGAAGAAGGTTTGCCAAGCCCGTGTCAGTAACAGAATCACTTTATTGTGTTCACCTTGTGAAAAATAAACATGATGAATGGTTATTTTTTCCAACAGGACAAATAGTTCAATAGTTCAATAGTTAAATCATGCTTTATCATTCATTACCCTTCCAAAGACACCCAGCCTGACTATCACCCGGTAGCTTTGACCTCAATTGTAATGAAGTGCTAAATGGCTGGTCAGACCTTTATCACCTCTTCCTAACCTGACACGCTGGAGGCGGTACAAATCATAAAAACTGTCCCAATTGCTCTACTGATGATGTTATCATTTACCTCTTACACACAGTCCTGAGCCATCTGGACGGCTTCCACCGGGAAATGGGAATGACATTAAAATGATATCTGTTTCTCTACAACTCAGCATTTAACACTTGCGTACCTGAGGCCTAGCCTGTCCCTGTGTTAGTGGATGTCCAACTTCCTAACAAGCAGACCACAAGCCACATGGATGGACAGAGACATTTGAGCACCTCTCTTTCAGCTCTAGATGTCCCCTCAGTGATGTGGCCTGCTGTACTCATTGTACACTTATGAATGTATGTAAGAATCCAACCCCAACTTGACCACTATTGTACTGATATATTCTGCTCTTGGTTCTGACTTGGTCTCAACTGTTCTTCATGTCTCAGTCATGAAAGACATTGGACTCCGGTCATGTAAGGTGGACTTGACTACAAGTTGCTAAAGAACTTTTTATTCCTGCAGCATTGAAAGCATTCTGATGGGAAGCATCATATCCTAGTTTCAGAACAGCTCACAGCAGGATAAGCCGCTTTCCAAAGGGTAATACACTGACTGTACCGTCTATACTGAGCTCCTGGACCTTCAGCAAGCGGAGCTGAGCCAAGGCCAAGAAGATAACGAAGATAGTGAATGCAAACAATGCATTGGCTTTCACTCCCTGAAGGCCAGAACAGAATAAGGAGGAGCTTATTCTCACATGAGATTTGTCCCCTTAACCAGGACACGAGCCAGGACTAGAGCTTGAACTTGTTTGCACAACAACCACACCCCCTATGTTCTGGGAATATACACTCATTATCACAGATTAATCAATATTTATGACATACAATTTCACTACCTCAGCTTGATGTGTATTGCAGAAACAATTGCGCCCAACTGCACTGTATTCCAAAGATTGGTGCTGCCACCTATGTGTTATATCTCAAACATTCTTCTTTTTAATATAGCATTAAAACAGCCACATTTCTCATGCTATTACATTTCTGCTACAAAAACTTCCAGACCAACTAAAAAACAACAACAAAAACAATCATCATGTTCCTTTCTAAGGTTGATGGGTTAAAATTTTATTCCTCCACCATCATTTTGATCATAAAGTAAAAATAAAGAAAAATATGATTTTTATTTTAATAATGATTTATTTTAATAATTATTTTAATAATGATAAACTATTTTTTTTATTCTTTTTTTATTTATTCAGGATGGATTGTCCAAATTACACACACACACACACGAATACACACTTTAGGAAAAGAATGTACATTATATTTTAATACTATTATTATATTTTTATATTTATATGTTATACATATACCAATACATAACATATAGCAAAACATTTAATATTAAATTATTTATATAATTGTTTTTTTCTGAAGTGTGTATACGTTTTTGGCCTGCTTTGCTTGCTTAGCTTTTTATTCAGTAAAGAATGGAATTGATAATTTCTACCCATTTATACATACTTTTTCAAGATCTTCAACACAAACTAGTTCCAGTTATGGTATAAATTCAGTAACTATAAGATTTAGATTAGATTCAACTTTATTGTCATTGCACATAGTTACCAGGCAACGAAATGCAGTTAGCATCTAACCAGAAGTGCAAGTTAGCAGTGCAATATAAACATATATACAGATGTATAAAACTTATATGATAAAAGTAAGGTCTATGTATAAATTGTATTACAGAAAAAAAAAAAAAAAAAAAAAAATATATATATATATATATATATATATATGTACATGAATATACAGTGTAAAGTGAGCAAAGATGGCTAAATTAATGTACAGAATAATTGTAAATCTACAGATATATCTAAATATAAATATGTGGAATAAAGATAAACAGAAACTATATATAGGTGAATTTACATTATGTGCAATAGTATGAAGATACATATGAATAAATTTGAGTAATTTAGCCGCTGGATGGAAATGCAGAGTATGGAAATATAAACAGCCAGGTTCTCTTTTTTTCCTCAAGTAACAAAGAAATCACAAAGTGTTTGTCTGCATACTGCTCTGTCCTGAATACTTTCCATTGTTGAAAATTGTACCTTAACCTCTGACTTTTTAAAAGTGCTGATTCTAGAGACTCAGCCGAAATGTTTCTCCTTTCACGTTCAGTGAAAGGAGAAACATTTCCTTGCAGAAACTGTGACATTTTCTCAGTACAAGTCTGTGTTTAGGGTGTTACTATAGAAACAATGATCTAATACAATGATCTTGTAAATACAAACCTGTGAGTTATAGCTGCACTACTGTCAGAATTGCTGTTTAAGAAAACGAATCAGCTTAAAGCACATAACAATGCTGTGGTATGCAATAACATTTATGACATTTATGACTTTTGCTACTCAGACTGTGTATTCTTCTTTCTGGTGACCTGAAATTTTACTATTTTCGACAAACTAAAGGACACCTAGAACAAAGATAAGAAGCAGGTCACAGAGAAGCTGAGACAGAAATCATCATCATCATCATCATCATCATTATAATTAACTTTTTAAAACATTGAACTGCAGAAAACACACACAGAAAGAATTATTCACTTGTCAAGTCAAGTCAAGTCAATTTTATTTATATAGCGCTTTTAACAATTGACATTGTCGCAAAGCAGCTTTACACAATAAAAAAAAACTTGTCATACTATACCTTTCACAGTGATGAACAGGGGTTTAGTGTGAGTGTTAACTTCCTAAGTAGGGTACAACTGTAGTTTTACCAGATGGCAAAATCTGGTAAAGGAAGAGAGCTGAGTGGTTATTTCTGAGTCCTGGTGATGGATCCACTGATGGAGCAGATCATTGAGAAGCTGTAGCACCTTCTGGTCCACCAGCAGCACTAAAGGAGACATTGGGTTCCTGCAAATTCACTATAAAACAACAGGCAGAGTTTGTAAGGAACACATATAAAAACCTAATTACAGAAATTAACAGCAAAAAACCCTGAGCAGATACAATAATCTAGACCACACCTCTACGAGAGCAAGATGTACTGTGCACACAGTTTCTGTGATAATGCTAAAAAACATTTTTAAATTTTGTCATATGGCATGGGGAGTGAAGGGATTTTAACAATGACTGAGAGCGAATGAAGGCTGATTAGATTACTCGTTACATCAAAAAAGTAATCCAAGTACTCTAACTTTGTAAACTCTGTTACGTTGTAATGCGTTACTCCCAACACTGGTGAGCAATATAGCCACCTTTATTTATTTTTTTATTTTTTTAAATAAGTCATAAGTCCTTTTTGGCCCATTTTGCCTGAGGAAAGAAAGCTGCCTAATAATTGCACACAGGGTTCTCACTAGATCCAGAAAATATGATCATATAAACCCAATATTATCATCCCTGCACTGGCTACCTGTTCAGTTTAGAATTAATTACAAAATAGCATTACTTACTTACAAGGCTCTAAACGGTCTAGCTCCCACATACCTAACCAGTCTTCTGATACGTTACAATCCACCACGCTCCTTAAGATCAGAAAACTCCGGACTACTGGTAGTTCCCAGAATATCAAAATCTACAAAAGGAGGTAGGGCATTTTCATATTTAGCTCCAAAGCTTTGGAATAGCCTTCCTGACAGTGTTCGGGGCTCAGACACAGTTTCCCAATTTAAAAGTAGACTCAAGACGCATCTCTTTAATCTGGCATACACATAATTAATTTCTTTACCTCATACTCCAGTACATCTATCGTGAATGGCAACCACGCTAATTCTTTTCACCTGCTCTTTATTTTTCCACCCATCCCGAGGCATCTGGAGATTGTGCCAGCTTCAGTAGACAGAGGCCAACCCTGCGAGGTTCCTGAGGCATCCAGAGAAGGACCTGCTCCAGCTGAATTCTTCTTCATGTTGGTTTGGATCTACACATGCTGCTCCTGAGCTCCCAGTGATCCAGACCCTCATCTGCCCTCTGCACCTGCTGACTCATCCCTGAGCTGAACTGGACTTTGTGTTAATTTAAATAACTTCTGTTATATCGAACTTTCATCTGCATAACACACATGATGTTCTACAATTTCTGTTATCTGTTATCACCCAGATGAGGATGGGTTCCCTGTTGAGTCTGGTTCCTCTCAAGGTTTCTTCCTATTGCCATCTCAGGGAGTTTTTCCTTGCCACTGTCGCCGTCACCCTTGGCTTGCTCATCAGGGACAATCTCATTATCTAGACACATTTTTCTTACACATATATACATTTCCATAAGTCTTCTTTTCATTTTCTTTTCATTTCTGTGAAGCTGCTTTGAGACAATGACCATTGTTAAAAGCGCTATAGAAATAAAATTGAATTGAATTGAATTGAATAAGCCTCCCAGACACTGTTCAGAGATGTTTATTGTTTTCCTTTACTATAAATTGCTCATTTAAGAGGAGCCCACAAGTTCTCAATAGGGTTCAGGTCAGGTGAGGAAGGGGGCACTGTCATTATTCTTTCTTCTTTAAGGCCTTTACAGGCTAGCCATGCAATGGAGAACTTCAATGCATGCGATGGAGCATTGTCCTGCACAAATATCATGGTTTTCTTGAAAGATGCAGAATTTTCTTGAACGTCTTCTACAAACTGGCAGTAGGTTTTGAGTCTATCTTCAACCCGAAAAAGGTCCAACTACCTGATCTTTAATAATACCAGCCCATACCAGTACCCCAACTCCACCTTCCTATCGTCTGACTCGAAGTGCAGCTCTGTGTACGTTACTGATCCAGCCATGTGCCCATCCATTTGGTCCATCAAGAGTCACTCCCATCTCATCAGTTCATTTATCCATTGAAAACTCTGTCTTCAGATATTTCTTGGCCCAGTCTTAATGTTTCAACTTATGTGGCTTGTACTGTTATGGTCTTCCTTACCTTCGCCATGTCTCTGGGCACTGAAGACCTACTTCTGGGCACTCCAGGTAGGTTGCAGTTCTGGAATATGACACCACTGGAGGATAATTGGTTCCTGGTAGCTTCATGTTTGATTCTTCTCAAATCTTTAGCTGTTAATTTGCGTCTCTTATTCTCAACACGTTTCTTGTGACCCTGTTGACTATTTGCAACAAAATGTTTGATGGTTCTGTGATCATGCAGAAATATCTTAGCAATTTGCTGCATCCCTCTAAAAGTCCTCTTAGAGTCAGTTAAATTTCCTTTTTGGCCCATTTTGCCTGAGGAAAGAAAGCTGCCTAATAATTGCACACAGCTTGATATAGGGTGTTGATCTCCTAAGGCCAGAAGGATGATTAATGGATGCCATACAGAGTGACTGCCTGGTCTGTCTAGAGTTGCCGCCTGGGTTACTGTAGCATGGTCATGAGCTGTTTGGAGAACTAGGTCACATTTCTGCTGATACTTTGCCACCTCCCTGCCTGAATGGGAGCCGTTGAATACTCTCCTCTTCTCCTCAGAAAATTTCCTGATCCTGGTGCATCAAAGGTATTAGCGTCTCCCAAACCGCAGTTCCCTATTCATGTTCTAGGGAAGGTTGATGGTTGGAGCTCAAACATTTGGGAGCACTGACAGGAAGGAACATCATGCTCCAGGTTCACTGTCATAGGATTCAAGACATTCAAAACATCAGATTTACCTGGTGCAGACTGATAGGTGCCCAGCAGCGCTCCCCGCTGGGCGATGGGCTGAATGAGCTGGTCTATACCTTCAGGGATCTTTGTGTCGCAGTATACTCGCAGGACATCATCAATTCCTTCAATCCCACCACTTGTTCATTAGACCCAATCCTTTCCACAAAGACCGCCTTCCCTTTATCATAACCATCATCAACCATTCCATATCAACTATTCATATTCCTGCTGCATTTAAGAAGGCAAGGGTTACTCCCATCCTCAACAAACCATGCCTGGATGTAGAGAGCATCATTAACTTTCTCCCAGTACCACTTCTCTCTTTCCTTTCCAAAATTCTTGAACGCACTGTATACAATAAAATGTCTCTCTATTTCTCACAGAACAACCCTGATTATCTCAACCATCCGCTGTCATCTGTCCTTTGACTTTTTGGAATCTGTGGCATGGCATGGTTCCCTTCCTACCTGGAAGAAAGGTGAGGTGACACGGAGGAGATCCTGCTCCATGCACACTCTCCCCATCCCACAAGGCTCAGTGCTTGCACGCTAGCTGAAACTCAATCTCAGTAAAACCGAAATGCTGTTCATCCCAGGTGATTCCTCCCACTGTCAAGACATTGTGATCTCCCTCAACAATAATCAACAAAAAATCACTCTTTCAGTCATTGCACTGGGGTAACTCTGTACAAATAATTGTTATTTTCCACACACACACACACTGCCAACCTTACTGGCCCTTGCTGATTTCTTCTTTACAACATCAGATGAAATTGCCCATTTATTTCTACAAAGGCTACACTGGTGCTTGTTCAGTCCCTTTTTCTTTCAAGAATGGACTACTGCAACTGCAACATCTGATCCAGAATGCAGCTGCAAATCTCATTTTCAACCTTCCTAAGTTCTTCCACCCCATCTCATTTCTCTGATCCCTGCATTGGGAGAAATACACATTCAAAACACTCATGCTTGCCTACAAAGCTAAAATGGCCCAGCACCCACTTACCTCTCAGCTCTAATCACACCCCGCACCACACCATGTTCCCTCCAATCCTCCAGCAATGCTCGACTGGTCCCACCATCTCTCAGATACATGCATATAAACTGTTTTCTGTTCTGGCACCTAGGTGGTGGAATGAACTTAATGTAACATCTTTAAATGATGACTAAAGACCTATCTGTTTTTATTGGGTTAATCCACCTACCCCAACAAAAAGCCTTCCCAACAGTGTTTGACTGATCGTACTTAGTAACCTAGTAACCTAGCGTAAAGATATATCCAATGACGGAAACTTCAAAGCATTTTTTAATTTGTCAGATAAGAGTGTGTGCCAAAAGCCTAAATGTATTGTAAATGTCATGGGTGAGATGGAACAAGATGGAATCCAATAGCAGACAAGCCAAAGTTTTAAGTCAATGATAAGTCAAATGTTCAAGTGCAAAGGAACAATGCAGAGATGATCTTGTTAGTCACTGTGTGATGGGATGAAGGAGGCCATGCAATAACCAGCAGAATCCCACAAACCCAGAAGTGATGCATGAGGGGAATCCCGTTGGGTTAAATTATAAAGTATTTATGTAGATTTATGTAGATTAGGGTTAATTATCTAGTTTCATTTATTTATTTATCTAGTTATTATTTATTTAAGATGTTGTTGTATGTAGCATCATGGTCCTGAGGAACTGGCTAGAAACACGCTAGAGCCCACAGAGTGTCTAAAGTATCAAAAATATGCACTTCCTGTTTTTATTTCCGGAATCTACCCCCTGAGAGGCCACAAATGTAAAAAAAAAAAAAAAAAAGAACAACCACATGCGGGCTGCAGGCCAATGTGGTGCAGGCCATATTCATGATTCATGATGAGTCTAATATATAAGTGCACATTTTCTCTTAGGAATTTAAAGGAGACATGATATGCATGCTATCAATCTTTTTAGTTATTTGACATAGATTTCCAACTAAAAATGTTGGAATTAAAACAAGAAATGCTCCTTTTCTATTTTACTATTGGATTAAACAAGACCCCTAGATTTTGCCCGATTGTGGCTTCATATAAGAAGAGCCCTTGCTCTACACATTATAAAATTTAAAAAAACACTTTCCATCTCTGGCTGTGTCTGTGTTTTGCCCTAATATACATCCATACACATGGCTAACATTTTATAATAAATTATTAAGGATTTATTTTAAGTTGGCCAAATTCAGACAAAAGTTTATCATGATAGTTGTAGATATAAAATCCCTCATTTTTAATGTAATTTTCACATAATATACAGATGCTACAACATGAACCTACAGTACCAAGAGCAATGTATTGCTATAAACGGCCCTGTTACTGATTAATGTGGCAGGATGGGGTTACAGGTCAGGTAAGGTAGGTCATTGCTTGAGGTCCTTCACATTCCTTGGTTTCTGCCATCCTTAACTGTGGGGATGGAGTTTACTTAGTGTAATAACCTGTCTTGTTTTTCAGTATCTTACATTTTGCTTAACATGTTGCTGAATCAGGTGAACTTGGATGCTCTTGTGGAACTGTTTTTCCTGCCTTGCCACCCTACCCCACAGCCCAGACATGTGAATATGGGAAATATTTTCTTTCATGCAGGGAAGCATGCCAGACTCAGCTTCATTAATGTTGTTATAGATTTCTTGGCAGCTTACATAGTCTGGTTCTTTTATTAATCTTGAAAATATTTTTTTCACTATATAATGTGTATAGACTGTAGTTTCAGCAGTCAGATGAAACTAAAGTCTTATGTCACAAATCTGATTTTATGTTATTTGTTGTCCTAGCTGCATTGGTTGCTGTGGTAACAATGCCGGATGCTCACATACAGCTTGTTATTTTCTCATATAAAAGTTATCATTCTGTTTCTGTACATTATGTACCCTCTGGCTTTGCCTGTACTGATGCAAGTGAAGACATTTAAGTTCATCACCTGTACAGAAACTGTTTTTCCTAAGCCAGCTGCTCTTCCTGAAAACAGTTAATCTAGCTGGATTTAAAATTCTATGGTGTGGCTTTTATATAATTTGTGGCCATAGTGCCAAAAGTGGAAAAAAGATTTCTGTGATCTCCTATAGCATAGAAACTTAAACACAAAAATACAACTTTTACTTTCATCTGCATTTTCCCCATCACTATTGCTTGTTTTTAACTAGTTTCTCCATGTCCCATTCTACATGATCATTATGGACAGTGAGGGATCTGATTTGAGTGGGCAGAGCATCCAGACTGAGACACATCATTAGGACCTGATTTTCAACAACCTCTGGATGGTTTGATTTTCCAAAATCAGATTCAATGTTTTATTTAAACTCTTCAGACTACATGGAAGCAATCTGTTTCTAAAACAATTTTTGATCCTAATCTGAGTTGGGCTGGCAGGCTGAACAAGGCCTAAGAATGTCATACAGAAACACTTAATTTGACAGCCTCATTGATAGGTGTGTGATAATTACATGTGGAACCATGTTACTAAATGTTTTTATTTTTTATTTTACATCTTATCCAGAGCGACATTTGAGCTGTTAAGAAGGCTAAGGGCCTTGCTCAAGGGCCCAACAGTGGTGGTGCTGAGGTTTAAACCTGGGACCAATAAATTATAAAGTTATATCGCAAATATGATGAGAGAATAATATAGTAAAGTCTAATTTATTCTACTATATTTAAAATATACACAACTCTCATTCATTCATTCATTCATTCATTAATCTTAAATAACTGCTTCACTCTGAATAATAACAATAATAATAATAATAATAATAATAATAATAATAATAATAATAATAATAATAATAATAATAATAATTGTATATTAAAACTACTACTACTACTACTACTAATAACTATTATTATTATCACATTTCTTTAACAAACACATATTCATATACTTATTTGTCTAACTTAGATTTTTCCATCAAAACAGTCCATTAAATCTCACTGTGAAATTCATGATAAAATATTGCAGAATGATAGAATAGATAAATAAAAAGTTGAATTACGCTCAACAATATATAATGTTAATTCTAAATAAAATCTTGCAAATAAGAATAAAAACTACTTAAAAAAAACTAAATGACATTTCTACAAAAGATTGACTAATCTACAGTACATTAACATTATATTAACAGATTCTACATTATACAATAAATTAATGTATGTACTCTCTAAACTATTGTACTGCCAATTATTAGTATGATAACAAACTGGAAAAAAAGAGAAAATTTTAAGGTTTAATATATTTCCAACAGTCTTTACTGATGAGTAAACAACAAAAAGTCTATGTAATTTAACCAGGGGCTCAAGGCGAACATGAATATGGGGCCTGCTGCATTCAGTGCTTTTTTAAAAGTCTTACCTTAAACTTCCCTTCACTCATCATCCCACAGCAATCTTATCCAGATGTATAGCCCTGTAGAAAAAAAACAACAACAAAATATTAAGAGGTTATCTAATGCACAAAAATTTAAGTTAAGAATGTAACTCATTGTAAGTGTACATATCTGATACAGATACTTTTGTATTTCATCATGATCAGCAGACTAATAGTTGACGATTGACCTCTGTGCTGTTTCACAAAAGTAAGAAAACCCATGACAGGTCAATGAAGTGACAATACTAAACAATACTTTTAAAATGATCACCTCTTATCTTTATCCCTGCCTTTCCATCTGTGTCTTACTCTTCTTCACTCTGTTTGTCTGTCTGTCCTCTTCTTCTGTCCCTTTAATGCTTTCAATTTTATGTATTTCTCCAGCTTCTTGACTGCTTTCTTTTTCTCCATCCAATCATTTTAATGCATTTCACTGTTTCTCTTCATCATCACTATATATACTTTCCTCTTTCTTTTTTTTACTTGGATGTCTCTCTCTCTCTTTCTTCCTTCCTTTTGCTTTCTCCTCCTCAAATGTTATTTTCATGTCTTTCAAACTTTGTTATTACTGACTCCATATCCACTGATTTTCTGACTTTGTGCTCAGTGGAGAGAATAACAAGTGCAGACAGCCTCTTTTGGGACATTGTTGACCTGAGGTGACTTGTGACTTTGCACTGGTGTGAAATATTGTGTTACCTTTGCCAAAGATCCTATTAATTGTCTGTTCTCCTCCCGTTATTTAGGTTTTTCTGCACTGCTTGGGTAACTTCATTTCATGGCTGCAGATGGAGGTTTCCCACTCCTCAATCAAACTGCAGTGAATAACTTTCCACTTTTGTCACATGGAATATACCATTGTAGTGTGTGTTTGGGGGGGCGGGGGACTAAAATGCTTCAACGCAACTGACGTGGCGTAATATCATTCTAATGCTATTTCAGCAAGTGGATTTTAATTATTTTTAAATGTTAGATACAAATGCTGGCTAAAACTACTTAGTTAGGCTCAAGTCACGGGGCCCTGGAAGTTTGGGGCTCTAGGCGCTCGCCAACCTTTGCCTAATGGTAACGCCGTTTCTGAATTTAACAAATTTATAATTAACAATGGTGACATTAGCTTACTTCTGTGCATTACACTGCACAGTTTGCATAAATATCTCCATCATTGTCCATGGCACATCTTAGCTCATTAGCATCAACATTATTGTAGTCATTATCTGAGTCTTCTGAATTCTCCTTCTGTTGACGAATAGTTTCTGTGTTTTCATAATCGGCTTCATCATCTGTATCAGTCTCTCCTTGAGGACTTTCATGTGAGGTTCCTGCACCTACAAATAAATTATGTCAAAATACACACAAGCGTAATAACAAGAATAATAGTAATAAATAAAGTATTAAATAAATCTCCTGTCTGTTCTGTTGAGACAATAATCATCACGATTGTAACATTGTAAATAGTGCTAATTACATCCTAAATGTTTTAAGTCTACTTAACCCTCTCATTTTGCTATTTATTGGCTTTTTATCCAGTAAAGAATGAAATATAAAATTTTTTCATCCACTTATATTTAATTATGCAAGATTAACACAAGCTAGTTTCTGTTTTTAATTATTATACAGCCGTCCTGACTGATTAATTTGATTAAATGGAAGGTATTCCATGAGTAATGTTAAAAGAATAAATCAGCTTTGGGACATTTAACTATATGTATCTCTCGGCGTCTCCAGTGTTCTACAGAGGTTAATTACACTAACCTTTAGTCCCAGCATGGGTGAAAGTAGGTCCGTATGGTCCACAACACTGAGGAGAGAGCAGCTGCCTGGCAAAACCCACATTCACATTCAGTCACAGAAGCAATTTTCAGCAAGAACACACATCTAATAATGTTATCCTAAACAACAATTATCCCATTCTAAATCATCTTTGAACCATCTATGTTACTAATGTGAGCTACAAGGCTATCTAGCTTCTAACATAATGATAAATCCGCTCTCCAACCCGTGATCAAAGGCACTAATTGGGCACTAACAAGGGATTGTACTCCCTATATAGTGCACTAGATTTCCATTTTTATTTTAGCACTATTTGGGATTCAATTCAGAAACCAGAAGTTAGCAGAGCTGATATTCCAAAGACGATTGAGTGGAAATATAAAGTAAATCTCATAAGTTTCTCAGGACTGTCCTCCACATCCATGGTTTATTTTCCTCACATTTTGGCTTCAAAGTACCTGTAAGAATTTAAAACTACTTGTCATCAATGGACCCACTTCAGTTTGCCTACAAGCCTGGCTTTGGAGGGGAATATGCTTTCAGCTTCCTCCTTAATAGAGCTTTTTCGCACCTGGAAAAGGCTGAGAGTACTGTTAGAGTCATGTTCTTTGAATTCTCTAATGCTTTTAACAACATCCAACCTGTGCTTTTGAAGGAAAAGCTGGAGTGGACCATCATCTACCTACTGTACATGGACACTAGATTACCTCACAAACTGACACAAGATGTGAGGACATTAGACTGCCATGATTGTCTGCAACACTGGAGCTCCACAGGGAATGGTCCTGGCTTCATTCCTCTTCACCATCTACATTGCGGACTTCATGTTTAGCTCAGCAACCTGTCACCTGCAGAAGTTCTCTGAGAACTCTGCCATTGTCGGCTTGATCATTGAAGGCTGATGACACAGAGTACAGAAGACTGATTTAGAACTTTGTGTCAACGGAATTACCTCCATATAAATGCTGGGAAGACCAAAGAAGTGGTGGTGGATTTCTGCAGGCACAAGCACACTTCACAAAGTAAGCATGCAGTGAAAGGACAGTGAGACAGTGGACCCTTATAAATACCTGGGTCCACCACGTTCCTGGGCTTTGCCATCTCACCCCATGGTGTGGCCATGGACCCGCAGATTTGACCCGCAAATTTGACCCCACTCAGCAGCGATATGGAGTAGGGGACCGCGAGTTGCTGGCCATAAAGTGGGCTGGTTCCAGGGCACCAGAGAGCCATTCATTGTCTGGACTGATCACCAGAACCTCATCACCATCCGTATGCTGAAGCAGCTTAACCCCAGACAGGCGCGGTGGGCTCTGTTTTTTGAAAACTACAACTTCCACCTGTCATACCGCCCAGGGTCCAAGAACACCAAGGCTGACGCCCTTTCACGACAATACGAGGAAGACGTACCCCGGGCGGACCCTACGCCTGTTCTGCCAGGACCTGCAGGTTTTGAAGAATAAAGGAGTTCATATTAAATATAGTTTGTTGTACAGCAATTTCATTCATGGAACAAATTATTCCTATGATTTTGATTGTCATTATGTAAAAAAAAATATGTGTGTCATCACTGTATTGTACATCCATCTTAACTACACAGGAGCACAAGCAGAAATTAATATTAGTAATGAAAACATTGAAATATTTATCCTCAACAAGTATGGCAATTTACATAAATTTACATAAATAGAATGTAAATGGTATTACTCACCATCAAAACAAGCATTAAATCACCTTGAAAAGCTACAAAGAAGCAACTAAACTATCCACAAAAAAGTAGCTTAAAAATACTAACTTCAATTAAATCTATTATGTATCATAATTGATATGATTGAGAATGCAAAGTAAAAACAACAACAACAACAACATATTAAAATATAACTTATTCTATAAGCTTATGGCACTTCAGAGGTTTAGAAGTGCCCCTGATCTGTAGAGAAAGGTTATTCAAATGGAAAATTCACTTACCAGCAATCAGAGAAGCTGACTAAACACTGACTATTAAGAGAAAAAAAGACTTAAAAACTCAAATCTGTTCTTTGTTTGTACTAATCTTAAATTCAAAATATATTTTATTGTTCTGGCAACACAGTCACAACTAAAACAATAGTGTTTCTTTAACCTTTGTAATGATTTCTGTTGGAAATGAGCAGCCTGGATATTAGGTACTACTCACTGTACACACTCTACACATTGGCTATTTCAATGCAAATAATCACAATCATTATTGGCATTTATTTTAAAGCATCACTTTCTTTCTGTACTGTGTATTTTATATAAAGCAGCATGTGGGTAGGTTTAATAGCCTAGACTTTATGTTTTTCATGCTTTATTTAGCCGCCCAATTGGGCCATCTTAAAGCATTCATTGCAACACAATCATGTTTTGTTAGCCATACGCTCACCTCACTATCTCTCTCACTCATTCTATATAGCAGAAGGCCTGAAGCCTATCCAAGGGGACTTGGGGCACTAAGTGGGTACACCCTGGACAAGGCAGTCTCTCTGTCTCTCTCTCTCTCTCTCTCTCTCTCTCTCTCTCTCTCTCTCTCACACACACACACACACACACACTATGGGCAATTTGGAAACGCCAACTCTGCATGTTTTTGGACTTGTAGTGCTTGGAGCCATGACAGGAATCTACTCACAACTGCATCCTGCTGCATTTTTCATAGAATTAATGTAAATTATTATTTAACGTATACATTGTAACAGGAGTTAGTAGTCTCAAATTGTAAACTGTGGGTCATATGTTGTCTGAGTCTGCCCCTGGCCACAGATTTCTATTTAATACAGATTTTAATACATTATTTTTAATATGTCATTATTATTATAGTAACAGCTCATTCACAGAAACTTGTATGGCTGATATACCACAGAAAACAGGGATAATAAGGTTTCATAGATAATCTATAACATTAACTGTAATATATAAATAGAAAAAAGGTATAAAGTGTTCATTTAATATACTTTCAGGAAAGATAATTATGAACATGCTGTTACTGGAAAAGAATCAGCATTAGGGTGGTAATAGTAACTCCACTTTATAACGTCATAGAAAACGTCTCGGGTTACTTGGCTGTAACCCTGTTCCGTGATAAAGCGGGAACGAGATGCTGCGTGAAAACGCTAAGGGAACATCTCTTTGTTGCCCGGTTGTGAAGCCTGTGCATGTCAAACCCGCTGAATACCTTCGGCTTATAACCTGTGCAGGCATGACGTCACCGAATAAGGTGCACCTGCAGGTTATAAATAGGAGTGAACCAGAAACATCCTCAGGTCAATTTTGTCTGAAGGACGTCCAGGCACGCCAGCAGTGCAGCATCGGAACGCAGCATCTCGTTCCCGCTTTATCAGGGAACAGGGTTACAGCCAAGTAACCCGAGATGTTCCCTTTCAAAAGCTACACTCAATGCTGCGTGAAAACGCTATGGGAACGAGAATACCAACGCCGCTGCACTGCAAGTGTCTGGACCCCCAGGTTGTGTAGCGTGTGCGCACAAGCCGAGGAGGTCTCAGACCTAGCTCTGGGATGCTGACTCAAGGATCCGCGAACCTGGAGTAGCATTGACATCCAGACTATAAAATCTAACAAACGTGTGTGGAGAGGACCAGCCCGCCGCATCACACACCTGCTGCATTGGGACGCCTCTTGCCAAGGCAATCGATGAGGCAATCCCCCTGGTTGAGTGAGCCCTGATTCCCAGAGGCGAAGTGTGACCACGCGCCTCATAGGCTAGGGCAATGGCATCTCTCACCCAGTGTGACAGAGTCTGTCTAGTGGCAGCCCCCCCGGTTGCGACGCCCATGGCAAATAAAGAGCTGCTCTGACTTACGCCACTGGCTAGTGCGGTGGACGTAGATCTGAAGAGCACGTACTGGACACAGTAAGTGAAGTCTTTCCTGCTCTGGAGCTGTGAAAGGCGGAGGACAGAAGGCTTCGAGAACAACTGGGTGCATGGTCGAGAATGGAACCTTGGGAAGATAGTTCGTGTGAGGATGCAGAATAGCTTTGACTAGCCCAGGGGCAAAGTCTAGGCAGGATGGGGAGACTGACAGAGCCTGCAGATCCCCAATCCTCTTCAAAGAAGTAATAGCCATAAGAAAAGCCATCTTAAGAGACAGAAGCTTGACAGGCGCTGACTCTAGTGGTTCGAACGGGGTGTCGGCCAGGCCTTCGAGTACGATAGTTAAGTCCCATGAAGGGACCGTCGCTCTAGTGGGCGGCTTCAACCGTTTAGCTCCACGAATAAAACGGGCAACTAAATGGTGCTTGCCCACAGAAACCCCGTCATTCAGAGCGTGACAGGCCGGAAATAGCGGCTACGTACGTTCTGAGCGTACTAGGGCATAAGCCCGAGGACAACTTTTCTTGCAGAAACTCCAGCACTGAAACGATCTGGCAGTGAACTGGGTCTATGTGTCTTGCCATGCACCACTTTTCAAATACACTCCATTTGAGGGCATAAGTTCTTCTAGTGGAGGGAGCCCTGGCACTTAAAATGGTTTCAATTACGCTGGCTGAAAGCTCAGCATGTCTCAGTTGGTCCCGTTCAGGGGCCAAACGTGAAGGTTCCAGAGCTCAGGCCGGGGATAAAGTATTGTCCCCTGTGCCTGAGACAGAAGATCCCTCCTCACTGGAATCACCCAGGGTGAGCCGTCGAGGAGAGATATTAGATCCGAGAACCACACTCTGGTCGGCCAATGGGGCGCTATCAATAAGAGGCGCAACCCTTGATGACGGACCCTCGCCAGGACTCCCGGGAGCAGAACTATAGGTGGAAACGCATAAAGGCGTAACCTGGGCCACGTGTGGGCCATTGCGTCCAGACCCAGGGGAGCTGGAGGAGTCAGAGTGTAGTAAAGGGGGCATTGTGCTGTCTTTTGTGAGGCAAAGGCAAACCTCTGTTACGTAAAATCTTTCCCAGATTTGACTGACTATTTCGGGGTGGAGCTTCCATTCCCCCTGTTCTACAGCTTGTCTGGATAGCAAGTCTGCTCCTACATTCATGTGCCCTGGAATGTAAATCGCCCTGAGGGACAAGAACTTGTCCTGTGCCCAAAGCAGAACCTGGTGCGCTAGCTTGTTCAAGCGGCGCGAGCGCAGTCCACCCTGGTGATTTATGTACGAGACTACCGCAGTGCTGTCCACCCGCACTAAGACATGGTAGCCTCTCAACTGCTGGAGGAAGTGTTTCAGGGCCAGAAACAGAGCCATCATTTCGAGGCAATTGATGTGCCACGCGAGAAGATGACCTTTCCAGCTCCCTTGTGCTGGACGGCCATCCAAGACCGCACCCCAGCCCGTGAGGGAAGCATCTGTCGTTAGCATCTTGCGACGACAAGATGAACCTAGAGTGGGACCCAAAGTCAGAAACCGGGGTCTGAACAACATAGAAAGGGTACGAAGCCCCCGGCGCGTAACCCTTATTAGCCTCTGGCGGTTGGCCCTTGAATGAAACCCCCTGGCTCTTAGCCACAGCTGAAACGCTATCATGTGCAGAAGGCCCAAAGGTATCACCATGGTCGCAGCTGCCATGAGGCCTAAAGATTTCTGAAAGTGATGAACAGTGACCTTCTGGCCTAGCTTGATTTCCTTCAGGGTGTTGAGAATGGATTCGACACGAGCAGGAGACAACTGTGCCCGCATCGTGACCGAATCCCATGTGACACCCAAATATGTTGTCCTCTGAACAGGAAGGAGAACGCTTTTTGTGGCGTTGAGTCTCAATCCTAAAGAATGAAGATGGGCTAGGACGACATCCCGATGTCGAAGCGCTAGCTCCTGAGACTGGGCTAACCCTAAGCGTCTCTTCTATCTGGGGCATGTTCATATAACCGCGTGCTTTCGCATCAACGATATTCGAATAAGTCGAAGTCGATGGCACAAAAACACGCGATGAATACGGCTTGCTCCATGAAAGAGTTAATTCATCATGGAGGTCACCAAAGAAGGGGAGAGAGAGACGTTGAGGCTCCTCCCCCCGGCCACCTGACAGAAACCTGTCGTCTAATCTAGAACGCTTAGGGGAATCTTGCTGCTGCGGCCAGTCGATATGCAATCGCTCGACCGCACGCGTTACAACCTCTAATAATTCCTCATAAGCTTTGTGAGCACTGGAGGAGCGTTGTGAGGCTACTTCCATGGAAGCGAGAGAGGAAGATTCTTCGGCTCCTTCACAAGGAGCGCCGGAGCGCGCTTGCGAAGCGGAAGCTAAAACTTCCTGATCGGGAGAGAGCGTGAGAGAAAGGGGAAATTCCGTCTCGTGCGCGTCTGCCAGATCAACACGCGAGCCCCAGGAATGCGCCGCGGCTCGTGGTTTCTCTTTAAAGAAAGCGAGCCGCGCGCGAAGCACCTTAATAGGGAGAAGATCACAGTACTCACATTCTCCCTGAAGCCCGAGGCGAGCGTGTTCTTCCCCCAAGCACTCGAGACAAAACTCGTGAAGATCGCCCTCCGAAAGAGATCTATCGCACGGAGGCACGCATCTCTTAAGCAACTCCGCCATATCGGTGAGTTAATGCTGTTATTTTATTTTTGCTTTTGTTACAGCTTGCTTGCACACGCAAACACAAAGCGGTCTTGAAGACAAAAAGATCTGAGGATGTTTCCTGTTCACTCCTATTTTTAACCTGCAGGTGCACCTTATTCGGTGACGTCATGCCTGCACAGGTTATAAGCCGAAGGTATTCGGCGGGTTTGACATGCACAGGCTTCACAACCGGGCAACAAAGAGATGTTCCCATAGCATTTTCACGCAGCATTGAGTGTAGCTTTTGAAAGGGAACTGAAAAGCAGTAAATTCAGAACACAGGAAGTGGCTGAGTGTGTGAAAAGCAACTGCACACAGACATACAAAAAAAAAAACTTCCCAATTGCGTGTGACTGATGGAACTTAATTATCATATTGGAAATAAACAGGCATTATAAATGTCCTTCTCTGGAGAATTACTTGACAGTAAAATAAATATTAACCTAAAAAGAAATATTTACATTCAAAAATTTTACAAAGACTAGAACTTTCTTTTGGTTTTCTATATTGTGTTAATGTATGCATATTTAATAATAATAATAATAATAATAATAATAATAATAATAATAATAAACACTAGCAATCAATTAGCAAAGATTACCTGTGATTATTGTTTTTAAACTGTATTAAATACAATGTCATTTGTAAGTATAACATAAGAAAAGAACTGATCTGCATCCGGTTTAATGGTTTATTAATGAGATCAATTATATTGCTGGACACAGAAAAGAGCTCTTATGTTCTCAGTTCAGCAAAGAAAAAACATTGATACACACGTGGACAAAATTGTTGATACCCTTCGGTCAATGAAAGAAAAACTCACAATGGTCACAGAAATAACTTTAATCTGACAAAAGTAATAATAAATAAGAATTGTACGAATGTTAACCAATGAACGTCAGACATTGCTTTTCAACCATGCTTCAACGGAATTATAAAAAAAAATGAACTCATGGAACAGGCCTGGACAAAAATGATGGTACCCCTAACTTAATAGTTTGTTGCACAACCTTTTGAGGCAATCACTGCAATCAAACGATTCCTGTAACTGTCAGTGAGACTTCTGCACCTCTCTGCAGGTATTTTGGCCCACTCCTCATGAGCAAGCTGCTCCAGTTGTTTCCGGTTTGAAGGGTGCTTTTTCCAGACAGCATGTTTCAGCTCCTTCCAAAGATGCTCAATAGGATTGAGGTCAGGGCTCATAGAAGGCCACTTTAGAATAGTCCAATGTTTTCCTCTTAGCCATTCTTGGGTGTTTTTAGCTGTGTGTTTTGGACTTGATAGTCTTGAGATTTCATTGTACCCTGCATAGATTCAAGACACCCTGTTCAGATGCAGCAAAGCAGCATGTTTCACAGTAGGGACAGTGTTCTTTTCTTGATATGCTTCATTTTTCCCTCTGTGAACACAGAGCTGATGTGCCTTGGCAAAAAGTTCCATTTTTGTCTCATCTGTCCATAGGACATTCTCCCAGAAGCTTTGTGGCTTGTCAACATGTAGTTTGGCATATTCCAGTCTGGCTTTTTTATGATTTGTTTTCAACAATGGTGTCCTCCTTGGTCGTCTCCCATGTAGTCCACTTTGTCTCAAACGACGACGGATGGTGCGATCCGACACTGATGTTCCTTGAGCATGAAGTTCACCTTGGATCTCTTTAGAAGTCTTTCTGGGCTCTTTTGTTACCATTCGGATTATCCGTCTCTTTGATTCGTCATCAATTTTCTTCCTGCGGCCATGTCCAGGGAGGTTGGCTACAGTCCCATGGATCTTAAATTTCTGAATAATATGTGCAACTGTAGTCACAGGAACATCTAGCTGCTTGGAAATGGTCTTATCGCCTTTACCTTTAACATGCTTGTCTATAATTTTCTTTCGAATCTCCTGAGACAACTCTTTCCTTCGCTTCCTCTGGTTCATGTTGAGTGTGGTACACACCATGTCACCAAACAACACAGTGACTACCTGGAGCCCTATATATAGGCCCACTGACTGATTACAAGATTGTAGACACCTGTGATGCTAATTAGTGGACACACCTTGAATTAACATGTCCCTTTGGTCACATTATTTTCAGTATTTTCTAGGGGTAACATCATTTTTGTCCAGGCCTGTTCTATGAGTTTATTTTTTTAAATAATTCTGTTGAAGCATGGTTGAAAAGCAATGTCTGACTTTCATTGGTTAACATTCATAGATTTTTTTTTAATTATTACTTTTGTCAGATTAAAGTCATTTATGTGACCATTGTGAGTTTTTCTTTCATTGACCAAAGGGTACCAACAATTTTGTCCATGTGTGTAAATCAAGTCCAGTCCTTGTTCTGCTGTACATACATTAAGTTTGAGGAACCACACTCAGAGCCCACAGAGTGTCTAAACTTCCTCTTCCGTTCATCTGCTCTGATATTTAGGCACTGTATAGAGAGATGACAAAGTAAAAATAGCGCAATGCTTAATAAGCAGTTGAGCTGTTATGAGCTGATTTAGCATAACCAGTTGCAAAGACATGCAAAGAAACTTTAACCAACTAACTATATTTTTGTCCACATGAAAATACAAAGTGCTCTGTTAAACGCTGTTAGGAGCCTCCCCAATCAACAGGTAGCCATTCAGAAGCCTAGACAAAACATTACCGTTGTGCTTTGTAGAAGTCTGAGTGGGTCTCATCCAAAACCACAGAGGGTGTAGTGTGGTTTGTGTCTTCAAAGTTTTGCATGCAGCAGTGAGTTGTGTAGTATATTTAGGCACCTCTGTTAATTAACATAATGTGTGAGTAACTGTATATACATGCATGTAAAAAGTAGAGTAAGCACACAGATATTGACATCATCAGCACACAAGGTGACGTTACAACAAGCCAAAATCTCTGTTTTCCTTGTCCACACAACACCACTGAAAACAAAGTTGGAAAATCTTCACTTTGAAAGACACAGACCCTGCAGACAGCAAGCGGTTTTGTTTATATATATCCACCATCCACCATCCACCATCTTTCCACCATCTCAGTCTCCACAAATATCTTTTTGATACTCGTCACTAAAATGAAGCGAAACCCAGCAAATACTTCACAGATTGACATGAGAAATGTATCTATAGAAAACTAACAATTTATTTACTTACAAATGTCCGTGAATATCTGCCCAAGTGTAAATGTTTGTAATGTGATACGCTCTAAACTTTATTATTGAGCAAGCAGAGGATAACAGTGACAATGGCAAGTAAAAAATCCCTGAGATGGCAATAGGAAGAAACCTTAAAAGGAACCAGACTCAACAGGGAACCCATCCTCATTTGGGTGTTAACAAATAGCAGGGATAGTTCTCCAGTCATACTGTGTGTTAGGAGATTAGAAGTTCAATATAACAGGAGGTAGGTTTAATTTAATATGAAGTCCAATTTCATTATTGGTGGCTCAGTTAGACTGTAGGAAATTCCTGAACTATCAAGCGAATGCAGTCACAAGTCCTTATTACAAGTTAGTCACAAGTTTTATTACTCTATCACAAGAACAGCTGTCAGCATCAGCTGAGGCCAGGTAAAGTGTCATCATCCCTAGTCACCACAAGCATCCCAGGCAGACCACATGGGGCATTCATGCGACAAGATCTCCAACCAGAAAATGGACATCAGGATGAGTTAGACAGGTCCAGGTACCTCCAAGCAGGGACTCCAGCAGGAGTATGGCTATGAAAGCATAACTAAAAAGGGAGATCCAGAAGGAAACACAGACATGAGGGCTCCCTGAGACGTAAAGCGATCAATCACTTGACCATCAACAAACCTGAGTGATCAATGAGAGTGGGGAAGACAGCCTCTAAACATAACAGTTCACCCTAATAAATAAAAGGGTCCATGATCTCCCAGATCTGCTCCTTTACCTAAGGTAAATCTATTTACAAAAATGCTTGGCTAAATAAATATGTGAGACTATTTCACAACTTTGGAGCTTTGTAAGAAAAAGCTCAGCCCCCTGCTATAGTTTTCATAATACGTGGTACTGACAAGCAGCCTGCACCTTTGATTGAAGTAGGTATGGCGGCTCGTAAGACAATAGCAGTTCACTCAGATACTGTGGCACGTGACCATTTAATGCTTTGTACATCAAAAGTAGTATTCTCTAATTTATGCTAAATTTCACAAGGAGTCAATGCACTTTTCATAAGATAGGGGTGATGTGCTCATATCTTCTGGCTCTAGTGAAATAACCGAAGATTGTTCATGCACCTAGTTGATCAACCAGACAGTTAGGTGTTACAGTAGTCCAACCTAAAGGTGATAAAAGAATGGACTAGCTTTTCTGCATCATTTAGTGATAATATTTCCTTATCTTGGCAATATTTCTGAGGTGAAAGAATGCTATTTTGGTAATATTATCTACATGAGCTTCAAATGAAAGGCTCAAATCTACTAATCACACCAAGGTTTCTTACTGTTGCACTTGAACAGAATGGCCATCTAAAGTTTCAGTGTGATCAAGAAGCTTCTTCTATCTGCATGTGGTGACTATATGACTAGAACTTCGGTCTTATCAGGATTAAGCATATTAAGAAAGGTAATTGACATCTAGTCTCTTATGTCCTGCACACATTGCTCAATTTTAGTAAGCTGGTTTTCTCTCTTTATCTGATTTTGCTAAGACGTATAACTATGTGTCATCAGCATAACAATGAAAACTAATACCATGCTTCCGAATTACGTTGCCCAGAGGAAGCATTTTTAAAGAGAAAAGCAGTGGGCCTAAAACTGAACCCTGTGGAACACCAAACTCCACTTGAGAACATGCAGAATATTGTCATGGGGTTACAGGTTCCCGTCAGGCTCATGGAGGCAGGAGAGAGCCAATATGAGATGGTGAATCGGAACCGAGTAAAGTGCCCATCAGTAAACAGTGCCCATCTGGCCTGTCAGGGATTTAGGCACTTTGCTTCTCATAGGTACTTGTGGTTCCAATGGTCGGTGAGGACTTTGAAAGCATGTAATGCCCCCTCCAACCAGTGTCTCCATTCCTCCAGAGCTAATTTTATAGCAAGTTTCCAATGTCATGGTTCTTCTCTGCCTGAGACATCTTTTGGGAAAAGAAAAGCTGGAAGGAATACTTCTCTGCCTTGAGAAATAGCTGGTGTTTTGGGAGTCTTCAGAGAACTTGTGAGACTATTTCACAACTTGGAGGTGGTGTTCAGTCTTGTTTTAGGATTAGATGAGAATGTCATTGATGTATACCACGACAAATCTATTTAAGCACGGCCGGAACACCTCATTCATGTAACCTTGGAATACTGAGGGGCGTTGACCAGGCCGTACGGCATGACGAGGTACTCATAGTGGGCGGTTGGGTGATGAATGCCATCTTCCATTCATCCCCCTCCCGTATTTGATTTTAAGCGCTCCGGAGATCCAGCTGGGTGAAAATCCGTGCGTTTCATAGTTGTTCTAGGGCGGCAGGAATGAGAGGAAGTGGATAACTGAATTTGACAGCGATTTTGTTTAAGGCTCATTAATCGATGCACGGATGGAGGCCCCCATCTTTCTTAGACATGAAGAAGAAACTAGAAGCAGCAGGGGACGTGGAGACTCGAATGTACCCTGGACGAAGGGCCTCTTTGATGTACTCTTCCATGGCTTTCTGTTTGGGAATCGTCAAGTAGGAGATTTTCCCTTTTGGCACTGGTTCACCTAGGATAATATCAATGGCACAGTCCCATGGTTGATGTCGGGGTAACTACATGACTTGCCTTGGGCAGAAAACGTCCCTGAAATTGGAGTAGATGTCGGGGATTACTGTAGATTGTTTGTCACTGGGGCTTTCGATGGAAGTCGTATTGATGGAGATGATGGTGTGAATATTCATAAAGTGGTTGACACAGTTGGTCTCCCATTTCAGGATTTCTACACTCTCCCAGGAGATTATCAGTTGGTGTTTTGTGAGCCACGGGTACCCGAAAATGAGGTCAGTGGTGGATCGTTCCAGAACCAGGAACTCAATTCGTTCTTCATAGAGCCAACCCACTTGCATGTGGAGAGGGGGTGTGATATGATGAACCCAGATGAAATTGACGGCTGACTCTTAATCCTGGAGGAGAGCATTCACTGTAACAGATTGATGGGAAGTATCAATTATCACAGGGGTGGTTAATGGTATCATAGATTTACATGTATATGAGATATTGCTCACCAGAGGTTGAGGAGGCCGATGTCCCTTCTCTGCACAGTAAAGACAAAGTTCCTGGGTCAGTCGGTGTTGTCTCTCTAAGGGTGTGTGGTGAGAGAAGGAGTGGTAATCCAATTGCATTGGTTCTGGTTCTGGAACAGATCTCACTTCTAGTGGGTGGTGAACTGTGGAAGATCTTTGGGATGTGGAGGTTTTGACGATGCATTCTTGCAGACGATTGGAAACTCGGATGGACGTGCTGATGAACTGTTCCAGGCCGACAGTGTCGGCCTGCGGTCATTGCAGCCTCAGATTGGGATCTAGTCCTTGCTGGAACTTGGTGGGTAGGGCCACTTCATTCGAGCCATTGGAGGCTGCTAGAGTTTGGAAAGTCAAAACGTAGTCATTAATTGAGTCATTTCCCTGATTCAGTTTGAACAGTTTTTTTCCAGTGGTGGAGAAGTTGGCTGACTGAGTGAATACTTCCTTAAAATGTGACACAAAATCATCATAATGATATATTATATTTCCATTTTAATGCCAAATGGCTTCGGCACACTGTAGTGCTTTTCCTGTAAGAAGATATATGATATAAGCAATTTTAGATTGGTCTGTGGGAAACCTGTGAGGCTACATCTCGAAGGTTAGTGCACATTGGAGGAGAAACCAGTTGCAGTTCTCTGCCTCACTAGAGTAGGGCGCTGGTGATGCCATGGGACTGGCTGTAATGGGCTGTGTCGTAGAAAAAGTGATTGTGGGAAGTGAAAGCTTGGCGTATTGGGTCCGTGCCCGTTGGGTTCATTTTTGTGGGGTTGATCTTCTGTCATGGAATAACAGACTCCACAGACAAAGAAGTAGAAAATCAGAACAGGTGCTTTTATTGATCATGAATAATAAACTGTTTTGGATGAGATGTGGATAAGGAGAGTGAACCGGAAAGTCTGGTATGGTGTTGGAGCTGGTGGACTGATGATCACAGACTGGAGGAATGATGAACATGACACGGAGATAGGTGAGATGATGAAACGAGAGGGCAGGAGACGAGGTGTGAGAAGATCGCTGTGAATAGCAGGTCATGACAGTCATCTGATTCAAATTCCCTGTGAGAGTACTGTGTGATGGTATTTTCAGTTCCAGAACACCTAACATCCAGCCATATTGGGTCACTTTCTTGACCAAAGTGGGCTTCTTGATGAGCGCGGACACACACTGACATCACACACTGTTCCCCACTGGTTATTATAATACACTTTACCACTTTACCAGTGCAGGAGTGACTACCACCAATGAGTCATCATCTAAGAAAAAATGCATGATAATCAATGATAATTAATCTTGTTACAATGTTACAATATTAAAACAGTTTAACTAACATGAATGCATTAATTTCACTATTTATCCTTTTTCAAAGATGTCAGGATTTGTACATAATTAAAAAGAAACAGTAATTGTATTACATAATCAACCTCTAAAATAATGACTAGTAAAGAAAGCAGGAAAAGTCAATAAACCGTCCTCTGTACTTGATCTTCAGGAAGAAATTTTTTGTATAGCAATTTTATTGTATAAAATATATTATTCTTAATATATTGGTTATCATTATTTAAATAAAAATAAGCGCATCATTAAAACATATTTCACTTTTGTCTTAAACCAATTAGCCATTACCGTGTTGTACAACCGTCTAAACACAGAAGCAGTAGCAGACATGAATATCAATATGATAAATTTATTGAAACCTCTACAAAAGTATGGCAGTAAAATATATAAGTGTAGCTAGAATGTAAGTGCCATTACTCATTATAAAAACAAACAAGAATTAAAATCACCATGAAAAGCTACAAAGAATAAATATTCACACACAAATAGATTAATAACTTTAATTAAATATAACATATAACAACTTTAAGTATAAAATGTGCTTGGGAATGCAAAGCCATCAGCATAAGTAAAAACAACAATATATCATTAGAATATAACTTTTGCTATGTAGGGATGCCATAAGGCCACTGCAAAGTGAGTGATCAATAGATCATATTCCAGAACCCCAGAAGTTCTGGGGAGACTGTTTTACATCTTTAAGTGGGGAAAAACCATCCCCAACTCATACCACTGGCACTCTCGTTGACCTCCAGAGCACATGCATTTCCAAAAGAACAAAGAGAACAACAAAGAACCATATTGCACAGACTTAAAGTATGCCAGTAGGGCAAAATTATATACAATGCTTAAAAAAATAAAGGGAACACTTAAACAAGACAATGTAACTCCAAGTCAATCACATTTCTGTGAAATCAAACTGCCCACTTAGGAAGCAACACCGATCATTGATTAATTGACAATCAATTTCACATGCTGTTGTGCAAATGGAATAGACAACAGGTGGAAATTATAGGCAATTAGCAAGACACCCCCAATAAAGGAATGGTTCTGCAGGTGGTGACCACAGACCACTTCTCCAGTTGGCCTTGAGTTCCTCCTAATGCAAGACAATGCTAGACCTCATGTAGCTGGAGTGTGTCAGCAGTTCCTGAAAGACAAATGCATTGATGCTATGGATTGGCCCGCCCTTTCCCCAGACCTGAATCCAATTGAGCACATCTGACACCATGTCATCCACCAACGCCACGTTGCACCACAGACTGTCCAGGAGTTGACGGATGCTTTAGTCCAGGTCTGGGAGGAGAACCCTCAGGAGACCATCCGCCACCTCATCAGGAGCATACCTAGGCATTGTAGGTAGGTCATACAGGCACTGTAAGGGTTCACCCCTAGAGGGCACTGTGTGCCCGATATGTTTGTTGTTTGTAGTTTTGTTTTGTAGACTCAGTTTCCCATAAGGCACCTCGGTCAGGTGATGAGGGAGCTCACCTGAAGCGAGGTAGCTCATTAGATCCATTATAAATAGCTGCTTGTTCTGTTAAACTGGGTCAAGCATTAGAAATGTCAAGTGGGCATTTATTTTAGTTTGTATTTGGTTAGTTTTGGTTTTAGTTTATGTATTTAATCTATGTTTAAAAGAAAGGCTCTAGTTTTTGTAATTTGTATGTCTTTTGTGTATTTGAGTTGTGGATCTGTTCTGTTCGAGTAAGTGTGGTTAACTTGTTATAACAAGTATCTCTTGTTATGTGTAAGTACTGCTTTGTGTGTTTCCTGTGTAGGTTTCCCCTGTCCATGTTTAGCAACTTGTGGGTTTAACCTCCTAGTATGTTTAGCTGCTAGTTCTTAGCTGCTAGTAGGTTTAGCCGCTAGTTAGCCTCCCGTAGGTTTAGTCTCTAGTCGGATTGGCCGCTAGTGGCTTTAGTTTTTAGTAGGCTTAGCCTTAAGCATGGATTAGCCTCTTGTGGGTGTGGCCTTGTGTGTTCGTTTCCCTGGCAAGATCAGTCATTAACCAGCTTAATTACTATTATACCCTTATAGTTACTAACCCGGTTAGTTCATCTTCCACTTCTACAACAACTAGTTGAGATACAAATCCTATTAACTACTAACCCTCAATGACTGACTACTCAATCAGTAGTCCCTAGTCGCTCCGTGTCCCTAGTCGCGCCCTGTCCCTGGTCTCGTCTCTCCATTTTACGTTCAACTCCACGTTGCCTGTGTTACGCTCTGGGCCTGTGTTACGCTCTGGGCCTGTGTTACGCTCTGGGCCTGTGTTACGCTCTGGGCCTGTGTTACGCTCTGGGCCTGTGTTACGCTGTGCCATCTCGGTCCCAGGGGATAAGATCTGGATCGCCGGATTACTGAGCCGCCTCTTTGTCTCCCCCTAGTGTGTCTGTGTCACATTAATAGGAAATGGAATTCACCTGTGTCTCCCCTGTGTTATCTTATTTATACCAGTCGACCCCGTAGCTCCCTGTCCGTCCACCGTTGTGTAAGCCTGAAAGAACGTCTGTTTGTAACGACAACCAATTTCATGTGTTTTCTCCCCAGGAGTGAGTGGAATCTGCAGTGCCGGGCCCGTTGTACTACATAGACCACAGCCAAGGTCAAGGCTGAGAAGTCCTTTTTGTTTACCTTTGTCTTTTCAGTTTCTTTCATTAATCACGCCCGCCTGCAGATCCTGCCTGGGTGTTCACAGTGACCATTTCCTTTAGTTTCTTTGAGTTTGCATTTTTTTTGGTTGGAAGCCTGTGAAACTGTAAATAAAGACTGCAAAGCTATATCCTGCACTTGCGTCCACCTCTGATTACGGGAATCATGACAATGCTCTTGTGGTCTGGATGGAATTTGAGCTTAATGCCCCTGATCTGTAGAGTAAATTCATTCAAATGTAAAATTCACTTAATAGCAATCAGAGAAGCTCCAAAAACACTGACTATGGAGAGAAAATTAAAAAGAGGAATAAAATCCAACCAGTGACTTAAAAACTCAAACCTGTTCTGTACTAAGCTTAAATTGAAAATATATTATATTGTTCTGGCAACACAGTCACAACTGAAACAATAGTGTTTCTTTAACCTTTGCAGTTTTGTGCTTCTGCTACACCATGCTGGTAAAACTATAATGTGCTTTTAATGAATCTGTTTTAAACGTGCAGCCTGGATAATATTTACTACACACTGTATTTATTGTTCCTATAGGCAACATAACTAAATATTTTATTATCCATGCACTCCCTCACTATCTTGCACACTCATTCTAAATTGCATTTATCCTGTACAGGGTCACAAGAGGCCTGGAGCCTATCCAAGGAGACTTGGGGCACTAACTGGGGTACAGCCTAGACAAGGCAGTCTCTCACACACATGCTACGGGCATCTATTCTTAAACAAAAAGGGACAACAATAGACAACAGACAAAGTGTATGTGCAAACAAAGAGCATTAGAGGGACAACACAACTTATATAAGTATAATATTAAATAGTATAAGAATAGAACTGATCTGCATCCAGTTTAATGGTTTATTAATGAGATCAATTATATTGCTGGACACAGAAAAGAGCTTTTATGCTCTCAGTTCAGCCAAGAAAAAACATTGATAAATTAAGTCCATACCCATGTTCTGCTGTATATGCATTAAGTTTGAGAAACCACACACAGAGCCCACAGAGTGTCTAAAGTCACAAAGTAAAAACTTGCTTAATTATTATGCTTAATAAGCAGTTGAGCTGCTATGAGCTGATTTAGCATAACCAGTTGGTCCAACTGCATGTTTTTGAACAGTCAGAAGAACATGCACAGAAACTCATTCACAGACACTAACCAACGCTTAGAATCCAACTAAGAACTTTGGAGAAGCAATGCAATGGTTTACATACAAAAATAAGCAGATGTATACATACAGTACATGTGTGATGAAGTTTTAGAGTGGGTTGCACATTTTATTTACATTTACAAGATTTGCTGAAGAATTTATTTGGAGCAACTTTCAAAAGTACTTTAAAGTCCCTGTCAGGACTTTAGATACCATCAGTAAAGTATCATAATATCATAATATATCAGCAAACTCCATATAGCTCAAACTACATTCTACCTTTTACTTATCTCTTAAATGCATTTATCTCCAACAAACATTTTTATTTATTTATTTATTTATTTATTATTTATATTATTTATTTTTAACCTTCAAGAGCCAATTTAAGTATTGGTAAAAAGTACATATAGTCATAATGGAAGTTTGTTCAACCCTATAGCTGTCAGAACAGGGAAGACCCATGGTGCATAGCTTCCTGAGAGAGGAAGTATTTTAAACATGAAACGCAGCTACAGGAAGCCAGTAGAAGAACTGTAGCAATGGGGTGATATGGGAGAACTTGGGTTGCAGCAATGCAGTATCAAAATAAATAGGGTCTGTGCACGTGACAGAGGTTCCTAATAATAATAATAATAATAAATATTAATATAGACAATGATATGCATTTTTATAATTAAAATAATTAACATGCATGTTCATTCATTAATTCATTAATTTTCACTCACATAGGTGTAAATGATTAAACAAAAAATCCTTTTAACATACATTTTAATAAAAAATAATATGAGGCAATATTTTTAGTACAAAATCCAGAAATTCTCATTGTGATAGACATCAGATTCATAAAATATAGCTGAAAAGATATGAGAGAATATACTGTAAGTCTATAGATTAAACACACTTAATTAACAACACAAAAAAAATCTAAATTATAAACAAAACCTTGTAAGTCATATATTCCAATAAAACCAAAATAAGTTTAATTAAAAAAAACATTTAAATTTAATAAAGATTGCTTCATCTAAATAAAATATATCAACAGATTTATTTTTATGTTTTCTACTCGTCATCATTTTATGTAATCCATAGATGCTAAACTAATTTTTATTAAATTAATATATGAACCTAATAAAAGAAATTAGGTTTTTAGTGTTTTACTAATAAGTAAAACACTAAATGCTTATAAAGTTCATTTAATGTAATACAACTAAAATTAACAATAATGATCCAAAAAAAAAAAAAAGCCAATTTAACCATGTTATTGTTTCTGGAATTTTTATATTGGATAATGGTTTAGTTTTCTATACTACACTACACAGTTTGCATAAATTTCATCATCCTCGTAGTCATTGTCCATGGCACATTTTTTTATATTGGCATCAAGATTAATGTAGTCATTATCTGAGTCCTCTGAATCCTTCCTCTGTTGGTGAATAGTTTCTGCATTTTCATAATCAGCTTCGTCATCTTCTTGATCCTCATGCGTATTTCTGTCACCTACAAATTAATTGTGTCAAAGTACATACAAGATGTTAGTTATTGTTTCTCTAGAGAAATAAATTATATGTACATGCTCCTGCTGTCCATTGTTGTTCCTGATTTTAATTTCTTTCTACATTGTAAAACAATGCTAAAGGAGTCCAAAATATGCAGTTTGAACAGTTGATATTGAGATATATCTGCTAGTTACAGATGTAACCACTCAAAACCACCAGGGCCGGGCAACTGTTGTGTGAATAGCGTGTGGCTGCCGTGTGGCTGCTGTGCCCCCCCCCCCCCCTCTCCTGCCAGAAAGGTGTGTCAAGATTTCACAGTAAACACACCCATTGAAGCACTATTTATTAATTTACCGGTTGCCACCAATAGATGGCGTTTTGTTCTCAGGAAGATGTGAACAGTAGCCAGCAATTAAATGCTAAGTAGCAATCACACGATTTTAACCCTCCTCACCCACACCGGACTGATGCTAGCAAATTGCAATATGGAGATGAAGATGACAGTTTAATGGACTTTTTAATGAGGGCAAGTGGTGACCTTTTTAAAATAAAATTTCTTTGGGATAGTTTACAGTTTAGTTTCCAGTTTATTATTATTATTTTTTTTATTGTCCGTTTTGAAAACTGGCAGCGCCAGCAGCGGTCAAATGTGACTTTAGGTTTATTTTAGGACATCTGTTTACCAAGGCCTTAGTTAACATTACAGCTTACTGTCAGTGTCACAAACTCACAGTGTCACTCTTTCCCTCAAAAATATGCTAAAGCTTCGGAAATACTATTAACTTCACTATTACAGAGGCTTCACTACCCGAGAAACTGATTAGAATAGAGTTTTGTGAGCTCAGGGAATTTTTATAAGGAGAGTGTTTGTGCCCTCTGCAAATGACTGAGAGAATCTGACTAAGTGTTCTCTGGATTTAGATATATTCAGCATTTATTTATGTTTGGGTAAGAGTTAATCTGCAGGTTATTTCTGTGACTGGAATACAATGTCAGGCAGTCCACGGGCTGGGACACAAGCTGGGGTTAGGTGTAACGGAGCTAGCGAGCTAAACACTCATAACCATGTCTGTCTTTTCCCCACTCTGGTCGTGACTTTATAAAAGCCCTGAAGTGTTTAACAGTTAGTAGAAGTAGGTAAGGGCCGCTTCAATACTCAGTAAGTTATAGTTTGGCATCAGAGTTGCACTAATACTCATATATGAGTGTTATATCGCTTAAATTATTTGTATGAAACTGCATTAAGTAAGTTCCCGTTAATTTAATGCAGACGTTAATACAGACAGACAGCGGCTAACGCTAACACAGTTCAATGGTTTATTTACATTCAGCACAGGCAATTTGTTACATTCCAGAATTCCTAAAACCAGTATTTTACACACTCTGGTGGTATATAGGCTTATTAAGGTCTTTTATTTTTTCTTCAAAATAGATATTCTGTCAAGTTTATTGATTTTTGTATTTAATAAATTCTCTTGTTCACTATAACCAGAGCTCTGCAGTGGAGGGTTGGCTCAGAGGGGTGGTGGCTGGCCTTTTGGAGCTACTGGAGGGGCATGAACAACCTGGAGTCTACACATTGGGAGAAACAAAGACTTAAACTGTTCCATCTTTAATAGTTTTTAAAAATGGATACTTTAATAATAAAAAAACAGATAGGGACTGATAAGCAGCTGGTGTTATCCAGGTATGTTATTGACCTTTAAGCAAAATATACCTTCTATTCACCTGTTTTATACAAATTACCATTTTAACTTTGGCTAGTTTTAGAAGAATAAAGTTTTTTTACGTCATGTTTTTAACTGTTGGGGTATTGTTAGGCCAATTTGTTTTGATTAAGTACAATGCAGTTTCATTTAAATATGATTCTGTAACGATGTCCATTACAAAAAATAACTGCAGTTTCTGGGATAAAAACTGCAGTGCTTGAAATCAAAGTGGTCGCTTAAATATGGCTTTGTGCTGGATAGCCAAGGGGAAAAAAGATCTCAGAGCCAAAAATAACATTCAGCACAAAAAGTAAAGAAAATGGTAAACGAATAGAGCGATTCGGGGTGAGCTCCTACTCCGTTCTCTCCTTCTCACACACACTGGGGGAGGGGCGGCAACTCTTAAAAGGGCAACATAAAGGGACAATTTACATTTACATTTACATTTAGGCATTTGGCAGATGCTCTTATCCAGAGCGACTTACAAAAAGTGCTTTAAAGTTTACATTACTGGATAGATACTTACACTGGGTTAACTAGGTCAATAACTAAGTGTGATTAGTCTAACACAACTGGGAAGAGTTTTTTTTTTTTGGGGGGGGTTAGTCCTCAATGAAACTGAAACACTGGCCAGTGTAGTGTTGGAGGTTTCATGGCTACATTTGGCCAGTCTGGTGGCCAATCTTCATTGATTGCACATTCTACCAGTAAGAGCAGAATGTGAAGGTTTAATTAGCAGAGTAATAGATAAATTGTTGGTGCGCGTCTTGCTGGCGAATCTGTGACCAAGACAGCACGTATTTGTGATGTATCAAGAGCCTCTATGGTTATAGAAGCAAACGAAAACAACCACTGAACACTTGAGCATATGTATTTATGCTATTTTGTACTTGTGACCCATATTTATTTATTTTTTTCAGTGTAAATAAATGCTTTGGGTTTTAAGAACTACATCAAAAGAACAAAGACAGAGTTAGGAGGAGTGGAAGGTGAGAAACCCCAACAGAGAACATACTGACTATTACATGCTGCTAATTGCTCTGTGTTTTTGGGGAGGAATTTTTCGACACGCCGGCGCACAAATGCCAACTGATAAATCCAGGAGCACATGCAGACATACCTCTCCATCCACAAACACACACTCACATGTGGCACCGTTTTGTCTGTACTTTTTGTCCTTAATTGAAATGCATCAATATGATAATAATTTACATGATAACACGAGTGCAGAAGGATCTAAAGAGGCTTGTCTTTGTTACACCAAGACTCTGATACGTTCACAGTAAATTTGTCATAGACATTGTTTATTTTGCTGAACAGGGCGTAGTTGATAAATAATATTTAAAAAACAAACCAGGAAGTAATTGTTCGATGCATTACAGTACTGGTGTATTAACAAGTGCCCTAACAAACACAGCTACAGTGTACAGTACAAACGTAGTGTGTGGGGATTGAAAGATTTCCCACTGTGCCTCTCCATCGTTTTTCACTATCATTCTTAGTATGTTATGAAGTCCGGTGATTAAAATGGTATGTGTGTGTGTGTGTGTAACCCCCCAGCCTACGTGAAGAATACCTCATTTACAAGACAAAAGACGGTCAGAGGTGTGAATGCGCCGTCTCTGCTTTCCTCTGCAGTGTGTGTGTGTTTGTGCTTTAGGTTCTTTGTGGTGCATTCCTAAATTCAATCTGTCTGAATCTGTATGAACAGCAAGTTGGGAAAATCATGTTTGAGAAAACGACACATTCTGTATCTGCAAAGTTAAGCTTGGAAGCGAAACTCAGAGTTTTTACCCCTCCTCAGGGTCACTCTGATCATTTTGATCCATGCATATTTCCTCACACATTTCATTCTCATTTCTCTAATTGTCTTTTATCCTATTTGACTGATTGTTATCAGTTTGTAGATTTAGATGGTGACCATTCCTCATGTTCTCATGTGGAGTTTGGTGTTCCACAGGGTTCAGTTTTAGGCCCACTGCTTTTTTCCCTTTACATGCTTCCTCTGGGCAACATAATTTGTAAACATGGTATTAGTTTTCATTGTTATGATGATGACACACAATTATACGTTTCAGCAAAACCAGATGAGAAAAAACTGTTTTCTAAAATTGAGCAGTGTGTGCAGGACATAAGAGATTGGATATTAATTAATTTTCTTCTGCTTAATCCTGATAAGACAGAAGTTCTAGTCATGGGACCACAAGCAGCTAGAAGTAAGTTTTCTGATCACACTGTAACTTTAGATGGCCTTTCTGTTCCATCAAATGCAACAGTAAAAGACCTTGGTGTGATTATAGATTCCAGCCTTTAATTTAAAGCTCATGTAGATAATATTACCAGGATCAGAAATATTGCCAAGAAAAGGAATATATTGTCACTAAATGATGCAGAAAAACTAGTTCATGCTTTTATCACCTCTAGGTTGGACTATTGTAACGCCTTACTGTCTGGTTGTATAAACAAGCTTCCATTAGTTCAGAATGCAGCAGCGAGAGTCCTCACTAGAACCAGAAGATACGAGCACATCACCCCTATCTTATCTACACTGCATTGGCTCCCTGTGAAATTTCACATTGATTTTAAGATACTACTTTTGACGTATTGAACGCTGGCGCTGTTAGCTGCCGCTACTCTCGGGAGCGATATGTTTTTTTTTTTTCAGGAGCGATATGTTTGTTTTCCCGTAATTCTACCGTGTGTTGCTGCACCTGGGTAGTAGTCTAACTACAGCAGTGTTTAACCTGTCCTGTCTACTGACCGGAGTTACTGTCGGCCTGTGTACTGTGTACTATACCTGCCCCTGGTTTCAAATCGGTTAGTCCCAGCTATTAGCGGCTTGGCGGCCGTTCGGCGGATATTGCCGGCTCTCGCAGCTTTTCCGGCTGTTCTGACGTATTGAACGCTGGCGCTGTTAGCTGCCGCTACTCTCGGGAGCGATATGTTTTTTTTTTTTCAGGAGCGATATGTTTGTTTTCCCGTAATTCTACCGTGTGTTGCTGCACCTGGGTAGTAGTCTAACTACAGCAGTGTTTAACCTGTCCTGTCTACTGACCGGAGTTACTGTCGGCCTGTGTACTGTGTACTATACCTGCCCCTGGTTTCAAATCGGTTAGTCCCAGCTATTAGCGGCTTGGCGGCCGTTCGGCGGATATTGCCGGCTCTCGCAGCTTTTCCGGCTGTTCTGACGCACTGGCAATCCCTGGCCGTGGACACTGGCGGTATTGCGGCTACCGATGACCATTGGCGGCTGCTTTATCTACCGAGATCACTGGCGATTACCGGTGGCTACTCTAGCTACTGGTGAACGTGGCGGCTGCTCCGACGACCACTGAGGGCTACCGGCCACAACCGGCTTTTGTCCGCGACTACCTGTCGGCTGTTTGCGCTATTAGTGGATATCAGGTGCAGACTAGCATCTGAGTTCATTTATTACTGTAGCTGCTTTCTGAGCTGAGTGCCACGCCATCTTTCTGTGACCTACTTCCCTGGGCCTCTAATTAACGGAACATATGGGGCTTGTTGACTTGCACGTCCTGGCTATATTTGCTTGGATCATTCTTTCACTCATCTGTAATTCAGTAGCTTCAATACTGCGCTATACGGCATCGGAACTTCTTCAACTTTGGTCTTGTCACTCTCAGCCACCATCAGCACTGCTTCCACATAAGGATATTATTTACATACCTCGCCGTAAATATGTTGACCGGGGCTCTCGTTGGAATTACCACTTCGACGACACGAGAGCAATACGCTCACTCTGGACTTCAAAATCTCGTCCACCAAGAAAAACTACACGATCTGTTGACCTTTACGTGTTGGCGCACCCCATCAGGTCTGCTGATACAGGCACTGTCTCTAGTTCTACTCTCTTTATTGGTGTATGGAATTTGCGATCACTTACAACTAAAGGTCCCGTGCTTCACTATTTACTATGTGAACATAAGTTTGACTTCCTGTGTTTAACTGAGACTTGGCAGCATAAGGATGACTTTACAGAGCTTAATCAGTCTACCCCAACAGGATATACTTATACTTGCAACCCACGCACAACTAGTCATGGTGGAGGTTTAGCAGTGATATATCGTGAGAAATGGAAAGTGTCGCATGTTTCTGTACCTGAGCTTACCTCTTTCGAGTCTATAGTTATACAAATTAGTGGTCCAGTTCTGACCATTCTTGTTAATGTATACCGTCCTCCTAAGGTTAATAGTAACTTTTAAAATGATTTTTCAATGTTTTTAACTTGTATCAGTTCTCTGTCTCCTAAAGTGATTCTGGTTGGTGATTTTAACATACATGTTGATAATGAATCTAGTGCATGCACTAAGGATTTTTTGTCTTGTCTTGACAGTTTTCACATACAGCAATATACTAATTTTCTAACTCACCTGAAAGGTCACTCACTGGACCTTGTTTGTTGTTCTGGTATTACTCCTGTTGGTCTCACCACCTCTGATTTAACACTTTCCGATCATTTTCTGGTTTTCTTTAAGGCCTGCTTAATTTTAGCAAACCCCAATAACCGTCGTACCATCACATTTCGGAATATTAAGAACATTGATATAACGACATTCCCATCTGACCTTACTACTCTCCTTACGAAAGACTACTTAGCAACTCCGGATGGACTGGTATCTCATTACAATGAAGCGCTGCAGTCATCACTCAATATACATGCGCCTATCAAATCTAAATCTGTTTCATTTGTTAATTCTGCCCCCTGGTTTACATCTGATCTCTGTAGGCTAAAAGCTCCTTTTAGCAAAGAAAGCAGTCTTGCATGCCTCCCAGAGTTCATCAATATTCTTTGGTTTCTTCTTCCATGCTTCCTCTTTCATCCTACTCCACATATGCTCAATGATGTTCATGTCTGGTGACTGGGCTGGCCAATCCTGGAGCATCTTGATCTTCCTCGCCTTGAGGAACTTTGATGTGGAGATGGAAGTATGTACCATCCCTCCCCATAATTTGGCCCCTTTTATGGTTGGGAATATAAGCGGTAGCAAAGATTTCTTGGTATTTTAGACTATTGATGTTGCCTTCCACCCTGCAGATCTCTTGCACACCCCCATACTGGATGTAACCCCAGACCATGATTTTTCCACCACCAAACTTCACTGTTTTTTGGGTGAATCTCGAATCCATGCGAGCTCCAGTAGGTCTCCTGCAATATTTGTGGCGATTGTGGTGTAATTCAACAGAAGATTCATGTGAAAAATTCACCTTCTGCCACTTTTCCAGCGTCCATCCTTTGAGCGGGCTGTGGGCCTTGGCAAATGCCACATGGTTTTTCAATTGTCTTTTGTTTAGTGCTGGCTTCTGGGCACTGATTCGACCATGGAGGCCATTTCAAGACAGAATCCGACAAACTGTTCTGGTTGACACAGGGACTTCAGGTGACCAGGTCTCGTGGAGCTCTGCTGCAGTGGAAAATGGGTCGGCCTTGGATTTTCGAGCCAACAAACGGTCCTCTCAAGCAATTGTCTTGTGAGGCCTGTCTGACCTGGGCTTGTCAAAAACATCTCCAGTCTCCTCAAATCTTTTTTTTTTTATCCTCTGTACTTGACGCTGAGACACATTGAAGATGTCTGCCACATTTTTTCTATTCATTGTAAAGTGTCCTTGAGCTCTGGAAAGGCGCTACATAAATAAAAATTATTATTATTATTATCATTATCAGCAGTGAATCTGGTCTTCAGCCTCTTGATAATCAACACTTTAGTCTCAGGGTGAATCGTTTGCAGAGGTCTAGTCACAGTTGATGTGAAGGTCTAGTGTACTGGGGTTCTTTTTATACAAACCTACACCAAACAGGTGAAGCTCATATGACAAGGCGACAACACTTATGTCTTTGCTAAAATTGACTCAATGGGCTTTACCAAGCTGTGAATATTAGAATACATTAGTACAAAAGCTGTTGGGATTAAAATGAGCCATTTCTTTAAAAAAAATCCTGATTAGAAATATATATTCAGCGGCACCTCAGGTCAATTTGTACACAAGCGACAAGACTTTTGTCAGGGACTGTACAGTTGAATTATGTAACACTCTTCTCACTTATTTTTCTGAAAAAAAACAGAGAATATACATAAATCTCTGCTCGTCTCTGACCCTCCTCAAGCTCCTTTTTCCTTCACTCTTTCACACGTACTCAACTTTCCTCTTTCTACTTTTAAACTACCTACAGCCGCTTCTGTTATTCGGAAATCGAAATCAACTACCCCCTTTCAACTCAATTAGACTCAGTTAGACCCCCTTCCAACTCAATTAGTCAAAGTTTGTCTTCCGGTTCTCTTGCCATTCATCACTGAGATCATCCACTCTTCTCTGACTTCTGGCACAGTCCCCATTCTTCTTAAAACTGCATTAATAACTCCTATACTCAAGAAACCAGGTGCTGATCTAACCAACTTTGATTTTCAAATTTTTGTCCAATTTCAAATCTGCCATTTCTATAAAAATTAATTAATTATTATTATTATTATTAATAATTCTAGAGAAGGTTTTTTCAGCGCAGGTACATAACCACCTGTCAATTAATAACTTATATGAACAATTTCAATCAGGTTTCCATCCTCAGCATAGCACAGAGACTGCCCTTGTCAAAATAGCCAATGATCTTCTGGTAGCAGTTGATTCAGGACTCCTGTCTATTTTAATACTTCTCGATTTAACCTCAGCATTTGACACCATCTCCCACAATATTCTATTAGAAAGACTGAAGTCCATTGGAATTGTAGATACCTCTTTGGCTCAGTTTTCTTCATATCTCTCTCACTGCACTCAATTTGTTCAGCTTGGCCAGACCAAATCTGCATCTTCACCCATCACTGCAGGAGTCCCTCAGGGGTCAGTTTTGGGGCCTTTACTATTTGTCATCTACAATACTTGTTGCCCCTGGGGTACATTTTCTGGAAATACGGTGTCCTATTTCACTGCTATGCTGATGACACCCAGCTCTATATTTCTTCCACCTTCCACTTCTGACCTTCTTCCATCTTCTCTTTTACATTGTTTAGCTGAAATTAAGTTATGGGTCTCAAATAATCTTCTTAAACTTAACAGTAGTAAAACTGAAATACTCCTTGTGGGCACTAAAAATACTCTATCGAAGACCAGTAGTTTTTCGTTAAGTATTGATGGTTCCACAATCTCCCCTTCAACACAAGTTAAAAGCCTGGGTGTTATCCTTGACAGCACTCTATCCTTTGAAGCACACATTAACAATATCACCAGGACAGCGTACTACCACATCCGAAACATTAACCGTCTCCGCCCGGCCCTCTCAATGAGGAGCGCTGCTATTTTGGTACAGGCTCCCATCACCACACGCATAGATCATTGCAATGCTCTTTTTTTTGGTCTTCCCCTCATTCTCCTACACAAGCTACAGTTAGTACAGAACTCAGCCGCTAGAATACTAACTAGAACTCCTACAATGGACCACATAACTCCTGTTCTTCAACAACTACACTGGCTTCCCGTCCAACAGCGCATACATTATAAAATTCTGCTTCTCGTTTATAAGGCATTACATAACCTGGCTCTGTCATATTTAACAGATCTTCTTTTAACCTATACTCCTTCTAGAAATCTGAGATCATTATCATCATTAAACCTGGTTCTTCCTCATATGCGTTTGGCAACCATGGGATCTCAAGCTTTTAGCTACGCTGGCCCCTACCTGTGGAACCTACTACCTTTCGATATCCGTAACAGTAACTCTATCACTGTTTTTAAATCCTGTTTAAAAACACATCTATTCAGGCAGACATACCTTTAACACTATTGTATGCATATTGTTTTTATTTTTGTCCATGTTTGTATGTTGTTTTTTGTGGTATGTAAGGTGTCCTTGAGTGTTATGAAAGGCGCCTACAAATCAAATTTATTATTATTATTTATTATTATTAAATGGTCTCACACCGCAGTATCTGAGTGAACTGCTAGTGTCTTACGATACGATCAAAGAATGCAGGCTGCCTGTCAGTACCGCATATTATGAAAACTACAGCAGGGGGCAGAGCTTTTCCTTTCAAAGCCCCAACGTTATGGAATAGTCTTCCTATTAATGTTCGGGACTCAGACACAGTCTCAGTGTTTAAGTCTAGGCTAAAAACCTATTTATTTAGCCAAGCATTTTTGTAAATAGATTAGCCTTAGGTAAAGGAGCAGATCTGGGGGACTCATGGACGTAGAGTATTCTGGTGAACTGGTATGTTTAGATGCTGTCCTCCCCACTCTCATTGATCACTCAGGTTTGTTGACGGTGAGGTGATTGGTTGCTTTACATCTCAGTTCCCCCTCATGTTTGTGTTTCCTTCTGGCTCTCCCTTTTAGTTATGCTGTTATAGTTAGTCCTGCCGGAGTCCCTGCTTGCACTCTGCACTAAATATACATTCACCTTATACATGTTGACTGTGACCAGACCTAACTGCCATCTCTCCTTATTTTCTGTTCTCTCCTTTTCTGCTCTCTCCTCTCTCTCTCTCCCCCTCTCCTTTCCCTCTCCCTGTCTCTCTGTCGAGCTATGCATGTTGCTCCTGAGCTGCCAGTGATCCAGACCCCTCTGCCCTCTGGAGCTGTCTAACCCGTCCTGGAGTCCTGCTTCTGGTTGAAGATCTCGTTGCATGGATGCCCCGTGTTGTCTGCCTGGATTCGTATGGTGACTGAGGATGATTCCACTTTTCCACAAAGACTGTCCTGTCCTCGACTGAAGCAGACAGCTGTCCTCTGGGGACCTGTGACTTCAGTCGCTTGATAGTTCAGGACTGGAATTTCCTACAGTCTACCTAAGCCTCCAGGAACAAACTGGACTCCATTTAATTTAAACACATCTCCTGTTATACTGAACTTCTAGTCTTACACAGTATGATGCAGATCCCTGCTGTCCGTTATCACCCAGATGAGGATGGGTTCCCTGTTGAGTCTGGTTCCTCTCAAGGTTTCTTGCTATTACTATCTCAGGGAGTTTTTCCTTGCCACCGTCGCCCTCGGCTTGCTCATCAGGGTCAATCTTATCAGTTTGATTCACACACATTCACATTCCAAACAAACTTAATTCTTTTGATTGTGTAAAGCTGCTTTGCGACAATGTCAATTGTTAAAAGCGCTATACAAATAAAATTGAACTGAATTGAATTTTAATTCTGTAAAGCTGCTTTGTGATAGTAACCCTTGTTAAAAGCGATATATAAATAAATTCGATATTACTAAACAAATCCTGGAGCGTGTGTGTGTGAGAGAGAGTGTGTGTGATTAAAATAACTGATCAGTTTCTGTAACATGCAGTGTAAGAGCATGGGAGCGTTATATGAATAAAAAGAGTTATATTATATTTGTTTTTCTGTATATATTTTTTAAATGTTCAAAAGAAACATGATTTTCAGAGTATATAATTTGTTGTACCATATGTTTACAGCGTTGGCTGATTTTGTGATTGAGACTCATGGGTTACATTGAAATAATTTGTATTAGTAGTAGTAAGCCAGGCATTAGTAACCTTGGACAAATCACAATATAAGCCCCCCCCCCTCTCTCGCAAACACACACACATACACGAACGAACACATACACACACACGTAGCACATGAAACTGCGTAAAACCAAATTAAACTAGGGCAAAAAATATAAGCAGTGAAAAATACAGTATTATACTGTAGGCATTGGCGGATTTAATGATGATTGAGACCCATGGGTTTAATTTACATTACAACAATTATTATTATTAATAGCAGTGGTAGTAGTAGTAATCCACAATATAAGCTCTGTCTCTCTCCCTCTCACACACAGCACATGAAACTGCGTAAAACCAAATTAAACTAGAGCAAAAATATAAGCAGTAAAAGATAAAGTAGTAAACTGTAGATGATCCCTGTCCTGCGATAACAGGCGCTAACCCTCTGGAACTTTTTAGTTGCTTTAGTGTTGTTTTCTAGTGTGAATGTTTATTTGGATTTAATCTATCGCTGCTGCCGCATCTATTCACAGTTGTGATAAGTGATTAATGCCCCGTCATATTTTTGATGGCGGAATTATCCATTGTTAAATGACAAAAGAAATACTTATCCGTATGGGCAGATATTTGTTCCCGATATTATGCGCCATTAATCGCTTTTGTTATGCCAATTTTTGACCATCAGCGAAAACATAATCAAAAATATAACGAAAACAAACCCAAGCAGAAGTTACACTTTGAGCTTTACTTTGCGGCAAAATATTATCTACCTGTATATTAAACAGAACTAAATAAAATACACCGTAATGTAAAATACATAGCCTGCATTTGTTTTGTATCTACAATGATCAGTATAGATAAATTACACATGTTACCATGTCTTTAAGTATTATTAAGGATGTCTTGAAAAATATTCCAATAACTAGTTTTATTTATTTATTAATTTTTTTATAAGCATCATGGGTTGTGTATTGAGTGATTTAAAAAAAATCGATTTATTATTATTTTTTTTTACCACATCATCTATTTATGAAACTATGTTGACAATGCATAGCTGCCTATATATGAACATACTGTATAAGGCTGCCTTTACATTGCGGTTAACTGAAGCAGTCAATGCGTTTAACTATATGTACAGTATCATTCCACAATCATAAGTTGTAATAACTGTCAGTCACAGCAAGTGTGAAATAAGGTCAATATGATGTACAGTATTAAGGATAGAGCAACTGCCTGCCGAATACCAAGTTCAAAACCAGTCACAGAAGCACTTTTTTCAGCAAGAAAACACAAGTCATCTGGAATCGTCTCTGAACTATCTATGCTATTTTATATACAGCTACAAAGTCAACTAGCTCCTAACACAAGGCTGAATTCCAAATTGCTTTCCAACCCTTTACCAAGGGCACTACTTAGTGTGTGGAACAAGGGATTGTACTCTCTATTCATCTAATGCTAATTGGGATTCAACCCAGGAACATGAAAAATAACAGAGGTATTATATAACGGTCAATGCGCCACCTGGTGGGATTATACAGCATTGCAACCATCTTATTAGAAAGCACATGGGGGGGCGGGGCATCGTTAACAGCGTCATCGACGGGGATCACGTTCCATGCACGGACAATGAACGGAATTGTCACTGATCGTGCAAGGTCCTTTCACGGAACAGCCGGTTGTTTGAAATGGCTTCATCTGTATGCTCTGTAAAGCTTCATAACGGGTCTAATCTGAGGTGCTGGTTGTTAATTGGTGATTTCTGAGGCTGGTGACTCTAAATGAACTTCTCCTCTGTAGCAGAGTTAAGTTTTGGTCTTGCTTTCCTAAGAAGGCCATCATGAGAGCCTTGCAAGAACTATTGCTGAAAGGCTGACCTCCGTGTCTTAAAATAACTGATAACTGTTATTGTTGTTATGTGATTACCTAATTTCACATGTTTTATTTCATAGTTTTGAAATCCCCAGTGTTGTGGTAGAATGTAGAAAATAAATCAAGAAATTTGCAGCAAGTGATTACAGTAAACTATTGAGTGGTAATATCTGTGTATATAAATAACATCCTACATGTTTTAGTCCTCTTAAGTCCTGTCAATTTGACATTGATTAGCTTTTATTCAGTGAAGACTAATCCATTCATAATAACTTTGTATGCATTCAAGGTATGTGACATGAACTAGTTCTTCATATCAATTATAACATCAATTATAATATAGTGAATTCTGACTGAGTAATCCATTTGGACAAGAGCATTCCCTGAGTGTTAATAAGAGAGCGTAACAGCACTCCGTGTTACAGGTGTTCTGAAAATCATTAATTACACTAACTGTTGATTGCAGCATGAGTTAAAGTCGGTTGTTACAGTCTGCAGTACTGAGGAGAGAGCAGCTGCCTGCCAAAACGGGCATTCAAAACCAGGCACAGAAGCATTCAGCAATAAAACACATCTGATAATGTAATGTCATCTTAAACAACAAATTGTCTACTTAGTAATTGCCCTTAAATTGATCTGATTTGCCTACACATACCGTGTTGTTCTGTTCATGGCTAATGTGAGCTACAAAACTAACTAGCTAGAACCACTTCGCTATAATATTCAGCACGGCAGCCCTACCTCAAATGTGATATACATTAATTGTACTTCAATTATAAATAATCATTCCATCACCAGTCCTGTCTTGACGTTCAGACACGAAAATTCAAACTCCTCTGTCCTTTGACTTTCCATTGTTGAAAAAGTGGAAGTAGTGGTATCTCTGACTCACTGACACCGTGGACTTTCACCACATCACCAGGAAGCACATTTAAAAAAAAAAAAAAAAAAAAAAAAAATATATATATATATATATATATATATATATATATATATATTGTGTTCAAGTCTCTGTTAAGCTTGTTGCTAGAGAATAAATACAACAATTGATTAAATTAATCAGCTCTAAGAATGCAAAGGTCCTGTGGTATAAAAGATAATTACATTAGTTTTATTTTCACGTGGATGTTTTTTTAAACAATTAATTTATTTTAAAGATTTTTTTTAACTCACACTGTGTATCCTTCATCTTATCCACTTGATAGTTTTGTCTTTTCTGTGTCTTCACGAAGCAAATGATGACTGGAACTAAGATGAGAAGCAGTCCTACTGTCAATCCAACCCCAATGTAAGGAGCCAGATATGCTGAGAGAGAAATCATCATCATCATCATCATCAACATGATTAACCTTTTCAAACATTTAACAGCAGAACCTACACAAAAAAAACAGCAGAAGAAATGTATTTTACTATACCTTTCACAGTGATGAACAGGGGTTCACTGGCAGTGGAATTAAAGGAGTGTGAAGACACACTAACTTCATAAGAACAGCTGTAGTTTCCCTGATGAACAAAATCTGCCTCAGGAAAGAGGAAGACAGCTGAGTGGTTAACAGCTGACTGAGTCCTGGTGATGTTGGATCCACTGAGTACCCAGTGGAAGAAACCTCCTGGATACTGAGGTTCAGTAATAGAGCAGATGATGGAGAAGCTGTAGCCTCTTGTTACTTCTGGCCCATCAGCAGCACTGAAGGAGATACTGGGCTGCTGCAGGTTCACTGGAAAACAAGAGAGTTGGTTTGTCACGAACTTAAAATATAAAAGGGCTCAATTTAAATCATATTGATAATGATGAAAGTAACAGAACTATAGTACAAACAGAGCTGAAAATATTATCTTGTTCTGACAAAAGAAATCAAGAAAAAGTCACTTACCCACAGTGATGTTGATGGAGCTGCTCCTGGATGATGTGGAGTTACTTTCCCTGTATGAGTAGTCACAGGTGTACTGGCCCTGATGTGATTCATCTACAGTCAGAGTAAATGTTGTTGTAGTCTCTGCAGTTTGCTTCATTTTTAATATCCCAGTTTTATACAAACTGAAGTCTACAGAGATGCATGTTGGGCTGCGTGTGGAACATCTGAACTGAAGGACTTCTCCAGGTGAGACCACAGAGTTTGGGGAGATCTGAGTCAGTGTGGGACTCTGTAAATCTTAAAATAAAAGACATATATTTTCTTAATACTGTACATGAAGTTTGTACATGAGTCTTATAATTAAAAATGTATTTATTAATTGTGTACACCAATTTAACTTTAAACATGTTTTTGCTATAACAAACATTAGCAACTTACTTGAACACACAATACCAGCATCTTCATCATGTCGACAGTCCTCATCTCCAAATCCTCTGTGTGAGCACTGATCTATGTAGCTCTCAGTTCCATTACACTTAACATCATCCAGCCAGGTTGGTTCACTCCCCTGACCAAAGCGGGCATTATGAGGAGCGCTGACTGCTTTACCACATCCAAGCTGTCGACACACCACCTCTGCATCCTTTAAGTCCCAGTAATCATCACACACTGTTCCCCACTGGGCTTTGTGCAGGATCTCCACTCGACCACAACAGTTACCCGTACCATTTATAAGCCTGATTGCATAACGGCCTGTTTTTAATGTAAAAAGAAAGGTATTAGTAATTACTATTTTTTAAAAATAAAATAATAAATACTATTAAAAATGAAGGGTTTTTTTTGTGTATACATGAAATAACAAATAAAATACAAATGAACCAGCACCTTACCTTTGAAAAGAATCGTGACAGAGCAGAGTCTCTGTGTAGAGCAGAGTGTGTGTGTCTGTGTGAAGCCAAGTAGGGGGGGGTGTAAATGTGAGAGAGTGTGTGTGTGTGTCGGTGTGTCAAAAACTCGGCACTCGTAAACCAAGACATGTTCATTTTTCAAGTCAAAATGTATTAAAAATCTTTGCTCATCTTGCCGAACACTCGTAAACTGAGTTACTCGCAATCCGAGGTTCCACTGTATATATTTTCAATATTCGTAAAAAAATAAAACACAGAAAAAAACCATATAATGAGCACTCACTTTTTATGTTTTCGTACATCAGACACAAGTAGTGTGACCTGGAAGTTTTATTTGTTCTGCATAACTGTCTTTTTTTTTTCACAGGACAGAATGAATAATTTTGAAGCAAGCCAATCGTTTAACCCCCTTGATGACCTATAGTTAAACAGCAGTTCTTCCTAAAACTGGGTTAATCAACCACACAGGGCTTTTAGGTGTGTCCTCTGTCTAATGTCCTGAGAAATGTCCTGTTTGGAAATAATATATTTTTTATTGCCACAATTGATTATTGCCAATGCAATTAATATTTAAACAATGTATTTTGGTGTGATTGCCTATCATTGTAAAATAAGCATTATGTTGTGTGTTAAACATTGCAGTTCATTTAGATTCAATAATTTTTTTAATTTGACACCTGTGCTTTCTAGAATAAAATTAATGCATTTGATTCATTGCATAGAGTGTTTTACTGTGAACGGAGTAGGTGTTTGGTTATAAATGGGTTTGACTGTTGATCAGTGATATATAATAATAAATCTTGTTTTTTAAAGTTTAGGGTGAGACCGGAGCAATTGCAACATATTATGTTTTTCTTTATAACTACTTTCTATGTTTTTCTTTATACATAGACTACTTGACTAGTTATGTAGTCTTATAGAAACACAGTTTATGTTTACTAATTAATAATACAAATGATAAGTTGTTGCTAATAAGGGCTAACAAGGATAAGTCAAATTTGCACAAGTAATTAAAAAAACGACAATGATTTGCCATATGTAAGAAGAATTAGAAAGCCTATAAACTTATAATTTTATAATTTATTACTTTTCAAATTATTTTTTAAAAACCAATCTAGTGCTATGGCTATCAAGTGGTAAAATCTACAGTAGACTTGTAGTATTAATCAAATTCCTAGTTCTGGCAGATGTAGAAAAGGCTACCCAGCGTGCATGACTCATGTGCCTACGCCCTAAAGAAACACATGACAGGCAGATCTCAGTTGGTCTTGAACAGCTCTCTGTGCGGGCAACACAGAACAATTTATCTTCATCATTTTCATTCAGGATCTACGCATACTGAGTGAAAAGTATCTGATTGTCTGAAATTGTCTGCACATCACTAGCCTACTTTTTACAAGTAAACTAACCATTCTCTTTGGCTGTTTGATCAGACCTATAACTTACAATTCAACCACTAATCTACCACTCTTTTAAAATGTAATTTGACATTTACATTCAGTGAAATATACAAATTTTCTAATAGAAAAGTATATCAAATATATAATATAAATATAATACAATCTTATATGTTAGTTAGAAACACACATATTAGCATAGGTTTTTCATGTTCATTTGTGATCAATAACCTAGAAATCAAATTTATGCAAGTTAAAATCCGCAGTCATCTAAACTATAGGTAGCAGTAGTAAAATACGGTAAAAAAAAATCACTTTCATCCATCAGAATTAGTTTGTTTTTCAAATATTGTTTTGTGTGTTGAATAATCCAGCTCCTTATTTAAATGCAGAGAGACAATACTACTGAGCATGTGCAGATCAAGTTTTATCTTTCTAGATTGTTTCTCATTGGAGGAACTGAGCATGATACAACTGCTGCTGGTAATGCCCCCATCTCCGCTACTTCATAGAATCTCATTAAATTCACAGTAATAGATGTTTGCCATTATTAAAGGAATATTTAAAAAGTTTACCCATTAAACTCTAAGATCTGTATTGACTTAAGGTGACCAAAATTCACTAAAATCACAAAAGATTTTATAATAAAATAAGTAACCTTCATTTTTGTTTTTAACCAGGATAATTACATTCATACCAGGGCCATTATTTAAGAGTTTTCAGTACCTGAGCAAGTAACACCAGAATCTTCACCATGGCTACAGTCGTGTTTTCCAAATCCCCTATGAGTGCACCGTGTGATGGTGCTTTCACTTCCAGAACAGCCAACATTATCCATCCATATCGGGCCACTTCCCTGACCAAAGGCAGCACTTTGATTAGCACTGATAGCATTACCACATCCAAGCTGTCTACACACCACCTGTGCATCATTAATGCCCCAGTCATCATCACACACTGTTCCCCACTGGTTATTATAATAGACTTCCACTCTACCAGTGCAGGAATTTATACCACCACTGAGTTGTATGTTAGCGCCATCTAATAAAAAAACAAAACAAACAAATAAACAGTGCATATTCATATTAATCAGTGATAATGAATTTTGTTAAAACATGGTGATATTAAAACAGTTTAACTAATATGAATCCATTTCTGTCATTCCTAACTCTTTCTTAAAGAAGATGTCAGGATTTATACATAATGAATTAAAAAAATTGCATTATAAAACTAATCTCATATTGTACTCAATTTCACAATTTTCACACCATGGCCACTCTGTTTAGAGTTTGTATCACTTAACTTCCTTAATTATTCTATTTTTCCTATCTCGTTAAATGGTAAAAAAAAAAAAAAAAAAAAAAACTGGCTATGTGACAATGGTATTCAGAGTCTGAAGATCTGATGATCTTCAGGAAGCAATCAAGAAGGCACAAATGACAACAGATTGTTGCCGTCTTTTTGACTCTATGCCGAATCCAGTTGGTTTTAAAGAATAAAGTAAATCATACTAAATATTGATTGGTGACATATTGACAAATTTCATTGACTAAAATAAATTATTCTTATGATATTGATTGTCATTATTTACAAAAGAAAATACTGTAGGAAGGTCTTTAAAACATTTCAAATTTCACTTTGGTCTGAAAGCTTTTGGCCATCACTGTACAGTCATCTGAAGAACACAGGAGCACTAGCAGACATGGATATTGGTTATACATTCATTGAAATACAAAAGGCAATAGAGTATGGCAATAAAATAGATTAATGTACTGTAAATAGATTGTAAATGGGATTAACTCACCATCAAAAAACAAGAATTAAATTAAACTAAGCTATCCACAAACACAAGTAGCTTAAAAATAATAATTTCAATTAAATCTATAACATATCACACAACCTTGCAAAGCCATCAGTATAAGTAAAAAAATAAATAAAGCATCATTAGAATATAACTTTTGCTATAAGCACAGGCAATCCAACTAATATTAAAAATAAAGAATTGTTTGTGTGTTTCTAATTGGAAGAACTAAGCATGATATAACTGCCCCTGTTAATTGCCCCCAGGCTCTGCTACTTCATAAAATCTCATTAAACCTTTTTTTTATTATTTAAATTTTTTCTATTATTCAAGGAATATTAAAAAAAAAAATGTTTACCCTTTAAACTCTGTATTGACTTAAGGTGACTGACATTTACCAACATAACTAAAATTTAAATGAAATAAATGACTGTAACGGGTTCGACCCATGATGTGCACGGGCAGCACCATAAAGCATGGACACGAGGCGAGGTCTTAAAGGCAAAGGGATAATTTATTTAGAATAAATGGGGAAGGAAATGGTTAAAGGAGGTTGGAAGGAAAGAAAGGGAAGGAATGATGTGAAAGCTGCATGTACAGGTCCCAAGCAGTCCCCAGCTGGCATGCGGGCACGCAGCTGGCGAAAGGTGGCAGTGGGCAGAGTGGCAGAATGGAGCATGCGGAGGCAGCACTCCTGCAGGCTCCCTCAACGGTTCTTCTCCCGCTGTCGATAGCCAGCCTGGCTGCTCCCAGGTCTCTCTGGCCGCGGCCTCAGACGGGAGTCCTCGCTGACTAAGGATCAAAGGAGTGGAATTCCAGTCTCCTCTTTAAAGTCTCTAGAGCATGTCATATCACCCCACTCGCATGCCACTCTCTCACGCTCCACCACACAACTCTTTACTATTGAGTAAAAAAAATTACCCAAACAATAAAAAAAGAAACCATGATTTTGACTTGGGGACATTTTGTGGCTGCTCCAGTTACACTATACTTAGATATTGCACAGAGGGGAGTTAATTTCTGTTCTCTTCATTCTAGCTTATTTTCAGCGTGAGAAATAATAGCAAGTTTTGGTAAGTATGGGTTGTTCTTTCCAGTCAGTGTTGGGTAAGGGCAGGGGAGCATCATGGCAGGATTGGTGTAATTTTAATTCTTTTTTTAGTCCTGCTGCATAAGAAAAGAGTCATGAAAAATTCATTACTTTTAATTCCATGGTGTTTGATTTGATGTTATATAATTTCCAAGATTGATAGTGTCGATTTTAGAGTGCATTTATAAGTGTGATGTGAATAGGAAGGAAATTAAACATAGCAATGCAAAGAGGACAGTTCTGCGAAATATTTAAGCAATATAAATTCAACAAAGTGTGATCATAATGGTTGTTGTTAAGGGAATTGATTCCATCATGTTACTGAACGCATCTGTGTTTACGAAACCAAGCGTAGGGAAAGGAAAACATTCGCTAATTTCTTTGAAGATAGCGATTCCCAGACTAAATTCCGCGCCTTGCTTTTATAATGCGGAGCAAGTCCGAGATCCTTACCAGCCGGCCCGAATAGGCGGCCCTGTCCCCTGCAGAAGGGGGCGCTGCCTACCTAGGGAGCCTACAGAGTGAGCAAGGAGCGATAATAGATTTGGGCGCATGCCATGACAGTGGCCTTCACTTTTGGTTTTAATAATAAAAGTAAATCATAAAATGCAATGCAATATAATTACATTCATAACAAGGCCACAATAAAAGAGATTTTCATACCTGAGCAAGTAACACCAGCATCTTCAGCATGGTTACAGTTGTGTTTTCCAAATCCCCTATGAGTGCACTGTGTGATGGAGCTTTCTCTTCCAGAACAGCCAACATCATCCAGCCATATTGTTCCATTTCCCTGACCAAAGGCAGCACTTTGATTAGCGCTGACAGCATCACCACATCCAAGCTGTCTACACACCACTTGTGTATCATTAATGTCCCAGTCATCATCACACACTGTTCCCCACTGGTCATGATAATAGACTTCCACTCTACCAGTGCAGGAATTTATACCACCAACAAGTTTTATGTAAGTGCCATCTAATAATAAAAAAAAACAAAACAATGCATGTTAATATTAATCAGTGATAATGAATTTTGCTACAACATGGCAATATTAAAACAGTTTAACTAATATGATTCCATTTCTTTTATTCCTAATTCTTTCTCAAAGATGTCAGGATTTGTACATATTTAATCAACAATATTTAAACTCCCGTTGTAATATTGGATGAAATTTCTGGTTCTTTTAATACACCATGGCCCCTTTGTTTATAGTTTGTATCACTTCCTTAATTGTTCTATTTCTCTTCTCTCCTTAAAAAAATAAAGAAAAATGCATCTTAAAATGGCATCATATTATACAGGTGGAAAAAAAGTATTGACATGCTTAAAAACTGAAAGGTTTTGCTAAATAACTTGAAAACTTGTCAGTTGTAAAAAAAAAAAAGGCTGCGATTGAAGAATGGTATTCAGTTTCTGAAGATCTGATGTTCCCTTTCAAAAGCGACACTCGATGCTGCGTGAAAACGCTATGGGAACATCTCTTTGTTGCCCGGTTGTGAAGCCTGTGCATGTCAAAACCGCCGAATACCTTCGGTTTATAAACTCTGCCAGGCATGACGTCACCGAATAAGGTGCACCTGCAGGTTATAAATAGGAGTGAACCGGAAACATCCTCAGATCTTTTTGTCTTCAGGACCGCTTGGTGTTTGCGTGTGCATGTGCAAGCCATAACGAAAGCAAAAATAAAATAACAGTCTCTGTGCGATAGATCTCTTTCGGAGGGCGATCTTCACGAGTTTTGTCTCGAGTGCTTGGGGGAAGAACACGCTCGCCTCGGGCTTCAGGGAGAATGTGAGTACTGTGATCTTCTCCCTATTAAGGTGCTTCGTGCGCGGCTCGCTTTCTTTAAAAAGAAACCACGAGCCGCGGCGCATTCCTGGGGCTCGCGTGTTGATCTGGCAGACGCGCACGAGACGGAATTTCCCCTTTCTCTCACGCTCTCTCCGGATCAGGAAGTTTTAGCTTCCGCTTTGCAAGCGCGCTCCGGCGCTCCTTGTGAAGGAGCGGAAGAATCTTCCTCTCTCGCTTCCATGGAAGTAGCCTCACAACGCTCCTCCAGTGCTCACAGAGCTTATGAGGAATTATTAGAGGTTGTAACGCGTGCGGTCGAGCGATTGCATATCGACTGGCCGCAAAAGCGAGATTCCCCCAAGCGTTTGAGATTGGACGACAGGTTTCTGTCGGGTGGCCGAGGGGAGGAGCCTCAACGTCTCTCTCTCCCCTTCTTTGGTGACCTCCATGATAAATTAACTCTTTCATAGAGCAAGCCGTATTCATCGCGTGTTTTTGTGCCATCAACTTCGACTTATTCGAATATCATTGATGCGAAAGCATGCGGTTATTTGATGATGCCCCAGATAGAAGAGACGCTTGCAGGCTATCTCTCTCCTGGGACATCATCCTCCCTGAAAAAGCCTACTCTCCCCTCCAAGCCGTGTAGATTGACATCTGCTTTGGTGGGGAAAGCTTTTCAGGCAGCAGGTCAGGCTGGCACTTCACTGCACACCATGGCGGTTTTGCAGGCTTACCAGGCTGACCTGCTGAAGGACCTGAGCACCGGCGGGGTTATTGATGACAAGGCGTTTGCAGAGCTGCGCCGAGCCACAGACCTGTGGCTGAACCTCACGGGCATCAAGGATAAGGATCGTGCTATCCTCCTTGATGCCCCCGTCTCGCCTTCCGGCCTCTTTGCCGACGCTGTTAATTCCGTCGCCACTAGGTTTCGGGAGGCGAAGCTATATGAACAGGCCTTTGGGAGGTTCCTTCCCCGTCATGCTCAAGAACCGGGACCATCGGCCACCCGGCCCCGGCCAGGTCTGGCCCCTATCAGGCGTGAGGTGCAGAAGGAGAGCATGACCAGCCGCGCACCCCCTCGTAAAGACTGGGGTGGGGCTTGCCGCTCTTCTCAGAAATCTGCTTCGAAAAGACCAGATCTGAGGAGCTTCCTCTCTTCAAAGAAGAAGCCCTGAGGTTCGTGCGCCTGGGGCCGTGGGGGTGTCTCCCCCCAGGGAGGGGCGCCTGGATTTTCATCACGAAACAGGGCCTCCTCCCTGGCACTCCCGGGAGGCCGGTGTTCAATCCCCGCCACCACTGGTGTTTCGGGGAGCGCCGGTGTGTCAACTAGAGGATTGGTTTGTGACAATCGATCTCAAGGACGCATATTTCCATATAGAAATATTGCCACAGCACAGAAAGTTCCTGGAGTTCGCCTTTGGGGGCGAAGCTTACCAGTATCGGGTCCTTCCATTTGGCCTAGCTCTGTCACCCCGCACATATACAAAATGCATGGATGCAGCTCTGGCTCCTTTACGACTCCAGGGCATCCGTATTTTGAATTACATAGACGAGTGGCTGATTCTGGCCCAGTCTCAGGAGCTAGCGCTTCGACATCGGGATGTCGTCCTAGCCCATCTTCATTCTTTAGGATTGAGACTCAACGCCACAAAAAGCGTTCTCCTTCCTGTTCAGAGGACAACATATTTGGGTGTCACATGGGATTCGGTCACAATGCGGGAACAGTTGTCTCCTGCTCTTGTCGAATCCATTCTCAACACCCTGAAGGAAATCAAGCTAGGCCAGAAGGTCACTGTTCATCACTTTCAGAAATCTTTAGGCCTCATGACGGCTGCGTCCACGGTGATACCTTTGGGCCTTCTGCACATGAGAGCGTTTCAGCTGTGGCTAAGAGCCAGGGGGTTTCATTCAAGGGCCAACCCCCAGAGGCTAATAAGGGTTACGCGCCGGGGGCTTCATACCCTTTCTATGTGGTTCAGACCCCGGTTTCTGACTTTGGGTCCCACTCTAGGTCCGTCTTGTCGTCGCAAGATGCTACCGACAGACGCTTCCCTCACGGGCTGGGGTGCGGTCTTGGATGGCCGTCCACTACAAGGGAGCTGGAGAGGTCATCTTCTCGCGTGGCACATCAATTGCCTCGAAATGATGGCTCTGTTTCTGGCCCTGAAACACTTCCTCCAGCAGTTGAGAGGCTACCATGTCTTAGTGCGGGTGGACAGCACTGCGGTAGTCTCGTACATAAATCGCCAGGGTGGACTGCGCTCGCGCCACTTGAACAAGCTAGCGCACCAGGCTCTGCTTTGGGCAGAGGACAAGTTCCTGTCCCTCAGGACAATGTCCCTCAGCACAATGCCCCCTTTACTACTCTCTGACTCCTCCAGCTCCCCTGGGTCTGGACGCAATGGCCCACACGTGGCCCAGATTACGAAAAAAAAGGCAGGGGACAATACTTCATCCCCGGCCCGAGCTCTGGAACCTTCATGTTTGGCCCCTGAACGGGACCAACTAAGACATGCTGGGCTTTCAGCCAGCGTAATTGAAACCATTTTAAGTGCCAGGGCTCCCTCCACTACAAGAACTTATGCCCTCAAATGGAGTGTATTTGAAAATTGGTGCATGGCAAGACATGTAGACCCAGTTCACTGCCAGATTGTTTCAGTGCTGGAGTTTCTGCAAGAAAAGTTGTCCTTGGGCTTATGCCCTAGTACGCTCAAAACGTACGTAGCCGCTATTGATGATGGGGTTTCTGTGGGCAAGCACCATTTAGTTGCCCATTTTATTCGTGGAGCTAAACGGTTGAAGCCGCCCACTATAGCGACAGTCCCTTCATGGGACTTAACTATCGTACTCGAAGGCCTGGCCGACACCCCTTTCGAACCACTAGAGTCAGCGCCTGTCAGGCTTCTGTCTCTTAAGATGGTTTTTCTTATGGCTATTACTTCTTTGAAGAGAATTGGGGATCTGCAGGCTCTGTCAGTCTCCCCATCCTGCCTAGCCTTTGCCCCTGGGCTAGTCAAAGCTATTCTGCATCCTCGCCCGAACTATCTTCCCAAGGTTCCATTCTCGACCATGCACCCAGTTGTTCTCGAAGCCTTCTGTCACAGTTCCGGAGCAGGAAAGACTTCACTTACTGTGTCCAGTACGTGGTCTTCGGACCTACGTCCACCGCACTAGCCAGTGGCGTAAGTCAGAGCACCTCTTTATTTGCCATGGGGGTCGCAACTGGGGGGCGGCTGCCACTAGACAGACTCTGTCACACTGGGTGAGAGATGCCATTGCCCTATCCTATGAGGTGCGTGGTCACACTTCGCCTCTGGGAATCAGGGCTCACTCAACCAGGGGGATTGCCTCATCGATTACCTTGGCAAGAGGCGTCCCCCTGCAGCAGGTGTGTGATGCGGCGGGCTGGTCCTCTCCACACACGTTTGTTAGATTTTATAGTCTGAATGTCAATGCTACTCCGGGTTCGCGGATCCTTGAGTCAGCATCCCAGAGCTAGGTCTGAGACCTCCTCGGCTTGTGCGCACACGCTACACAACCTGGGGGTCCAGACACTTGCAGTGTTTTCACGCAGCATCGAGTGTAGCTTTTGAAAGGGAACGTCTCGGGTTACTTGGCTGTAACCCTGTTCCCTGATAAAGCGGGAACGAGATGCTGCGTTCCGATGCCGCACTGCTGGCGTGTCTGGACGTCCTTCAGACAAAATTGACCTGAGGATGTTTCCGGTTCACTTCTATTTATAACCTGCAGGTGCACCTTATTCGGTGACGTCATGCCTGGCAGAGGTTATAAGTCGAGTGTATTCGGCGGTTTTGACATGCACAGGCTTTCACAACCGGGCAATAAGGAGATGTTCCCATAGCGTTTTCACACAGCATCTCGTTCCCGCTTTATCAGGGAACAGGGTTACAGCTAAGTAACCCGAAACAATCTTCAGGAAACAATCAAGAAGGCATGAATTAAAATGAGTGACACCAGAGTACTGACGTCTTTATGACACTATGCCCAGCCGGATCCAGCTGGTTTTAAAGAATAATGTATTTCATACTAAATATTGATTGTTGTATAACAGTTTCATTGAATAAAATACATTATGATCAGTATGATCTTGATTGTCATTATTAAAAAACTTTTCTTGTCTTTAAAGCATTTCAAATTTTACTTTAGTCTCAATTCTTTTGGCCATCACTGTACAGCCTTTTAAAGAATACAGGAGCACTAGTAGACATGGATATTGGTTATAAATTAATTGAAACTGCAACAAAAGGCAAGAATGTATGACAATAAAATAAATCAATGTACTGTAAATAGATTGTAAATGGGATTAACTCACCATCAAAAAACAAGAATGAAATCACCTTGAACAACTACAAAGAAGAAACTAAACTATCCACAAAGACAAAAAGTACAAAAAAAAAAAAAATGATATCTGATATAAAAATTTGAATGTATCATTAGAATATAACCTTTGATATAAGCTCAGGCAATCCGACCTCACTCACTATCACTCATTCTTTACAGCACTTATCCTGTAAAGGTTTGCAGGAAGCCTGGAGCCTATCCAAGGGGACTCAGAGCACAATATGTGATACACATTGCACAGGGTGGTAGTTCAGTTCCAAACTCATTATTATAATGCAAGTAGAAGCTTACATCACAAAACATCAGACTGTCTCAAGGAAGGTCATCAGGATGTCCACTCTTTCCATCTCTTTTGTACCATACATGCAGAACCATTATCTAAAAAAACTAATGGTATTGTCCATTGGCTTTCAATCAGTTAAATGGTCAAGTTTGTAGCAGTAATTGCTAATGATACCTCCAATCAAATGCTTTAAAAGGGAAGTTTCTAAGAGTGGTGCTTTCTTTATATAGAAGTTCATTCAAATGTTGTTAAACCTACCTACTTTACTGTTAATATTGACCAATTGTGACTTATCTTTATTCATAGCATATATTGTACTTGTACTACAGTGGTAGTTTATGGCACCTCAGATGTTTAAAAAATAAATGGTCTTGCATAGATGCCCCTGATCTGTAAAATAAATTCAATTCATTCAAATGGAAAATTCACTTACCATCCAACAAAGCAGCTCCCAGGACATTGACTATGGAGAGAAAAGAAAGAGGATGAAGTTCATTAAACCAGTTACTTAAAAACTCAAAACTTTTTTTTTTGTTTACTGATCTTAATTTCAACTGAATTCTAAATTAGCCCCTTGATCCTTCAATGTATTATATTGTGCTGGCAACACAGTCACAACTGAAACAGCAGTGTTACTTTGACCAGCAAGATTAAAATACTTGTGTATGATCGAGCTTGCTCTGGCAAAAGCTTTGTGCTTCTGCTACATAATGATGTTAAAACTATGATGTGTTTGTTATGAATCTGTTGGAAATTTGCAGCCTGGAAACTATTTAGTACTCACTGTATTTATTGTTCCAGTGCTCTACACATTGGCTATTTAAATGCAAATAATGATAGACTTGATGTCTTCATGCTTTACATAACCACCCATTTGGAGGTCCATCTTAAAAGAATAATAGCAACGCAATCATGTTTTGCTATCCTTATGCTCACCTCACTATCTCTGTCACAAATTTTTATACCATCTTGATTTATCATTTATAATGTACAGGGTGACGGGAGGCCTGGAGCCTGTCCAAGGGGACTTGGGGCACTACGTGGGATACACCCTGAACAGGGCATATAAGGGCACGCATGCACACACACACACACACACACACACACACACACACACACACACACACACACGCACACACGCACGCACACACGCACGCACACACACGCACTATGGGCAATTTGGAAGTGCCAATTAGCTTACTCTGCATGTCTTTGGACTGAGGGAGAAAACTACAGTACCTGGAGGAAACCCACCAAGCATGAGGGGAACATGAAACCTCCAGCACAGGCCCAGGACAGGACACGAACCCTCGACCCTGGAGGTGCGAGGCCACAGTGCTAACCACAATTGTATCCTACTGCATTGTCCACACAATTTATGTAAATTCTGCTTTAAATTATGCATTTTAACAGGAATTGGTGCACAGTAAAAACTCCAACTAGATAAATATTGAATGAATTAATATTTTATTGTTGACACAACTTCTTACAGTACTTGTTGAGACAGCAGGCTACATTGTGTTTTTGAAAGCCTTGAAGTGTGAATAAATTAAAAAAATCGAGTTGAGGTAGCAATTTAACTTCCCTGAGATGCAGTCATGTGATTTATAAGATCCCCTGCCGCCACCAGACTGATGCTATCCAAATGCATTAAAAAGTGAAGATGGCGGTTTTGTGGACTCTTTATTCTTTAAAGTATTTTTTTATTTGTTTAAATAAAAAATGTTTCAGTTAGCTTAAATGCATTTTAGACAGCGTTTTCTACGTGAGGCCGGTGTGTTTACACTTATCATTATTCTGAGACACCCTGACATTACTGAGGCTTAGCTAACATTAGCGTTTATGTCACCACACTGTACAGGAGCAAACTAAACGTTCAAGAGACCTCTCTTTCTGTTTCCCAAACACTTAACAGTTGCATTTAAAAGGTTAATAAATGCCTGTGTGAGACATGTACTACCTATATTAAATACAGATAATAGACAAATCTCTGGTGACAGGGATAAGGAGTAATATCTGAACAAGGCCCTGCTTTTAACATATTTAAATGGTTATGATATTGTAATGCTGTATAAAAGAATCAGTAAGATACTGATAAGCATCTGGTGTTATCTAGGGATTTTATTAAACTTTAAACAAAATATAATGTAAATTCTCCTGTCTTTGTCAGGATGGTCATGAATGCGACAGGGTGAAGCTTGGTCCTTTCTCCAAATCTCTGTGATAACACTGCCCCGCTCCGGTTTCGGATGCATCGACTTTCACTATGAATGTTCTAGATGGGTCAGGGTAGTTTAGTGTTTGTGCGGAGATGAAGGCTTGCTTCAGCTTGCAGAATGCCTCCTGGGCCTGTTGGTGCCATCCCACCACATATTTTCTTTAGTTAGATTGGTTAGTAGGTCTGTGATTTTGCTGAAATTCCTTATGAATCGTTGATAGAAGTTTGCAACGTCTTGGAAAAGCGTTGATCTATGATGTATTCCTGGAAGGAAATTCTTTTTTTTGTGGAACTCACATTTCTTCCACTTTTATGTATGGCTGGTTCTCTCGACGGCACGTGAGAACACTCTTGACATGCTTTATCTGAGTGGGCAAGTCCAGATAGTTGATTAGGATGTTATCAATGTAAGTGTCACGGCGTGCGTCTGTGATGGGCGTGCGCCCAAATCTGTTATCGGCCCTTGCTCACTTCGTAGGCTCCCTAAGCAGGCGGCACCCCTTTCTGCAGGTGTGCAAAGGGACGGGCCGCCTATGCGGGCCGGCTGGCGTTGATTAACGTTAATAGGATCTCGGGCTCGCTCCGCATTATAAAAGCAATGCGCAGAGTTTAGTCCGGGGTTCGAGAAGAGCATAACACGGTGGAGCTCGAGAGTGGCATGCGAGTGGGGCAATGGAGTGGGGCGCACCCCAGAGACTTTAAAAAAGGACATTTGGATTTCCGCCCTTTGAAGCTGCGAGAGCTCCCGCGGCATCCTTCGCTCCCGCGTCGAGCCCGCCTTCGCGTCCTCGCCGCTAAAGAGGAAAAGGCCGCGAGGAGGACAGCGTTAAGACCACCGATCCCAGCCGGGAAAGCCGCCCAGCCGAAGGACGTCCGAGCGAGACTCCCGCCTGAGGCCGCGTCCAAAGAGAGCTGTGAGGGGCCAGGCCGGCCATCGACAGCGGGGAGGAACCGTCCAGGGAGCGTGCAGAAGCGCTGCCTTGCGTGCTCCGTTCTGCCACTCCGCCCACCGCCGCCAGCCGCGTGCCGGCATGCCAGCTGGGCACTGCCTCGGACCTGCACATGCACACATCATTCCTTCCCTTTCTTTCCATCCTCCCTCCTTTTACCCTTTCCTTCCCCTATTTATTTCCAAATAAATTACCCTTTTTCCCCTAAGATCTCGCCTCGTGTCTGTTTCACGGTGCTGCCCGTGCAACTTTGGGTCGAACCCGTTACAGTAAGCTATTACGAATTCTTCCAGTTTCTCTCTGAGAAATGAACCTCTGAAAAACAGCAGGTGCTGAAGACAGACCATATGGCATTACGCAGTACTCGTAGTGTCCAGAAGCGGTGCTAAAGGCAGTTTTCCAGTCATCACCTTGCCTGATACATACTTTATATAATATATATAATTATATACACTTTGCAATGAATATCTTTGCTTCTCTCAGTTGTTCCAAGGCTGCGGGTACTAAAGGTAATGGATAACGATATTTTATAGATATCTTATTTCTCTCTCTATAGTCAACACAGGGTCTTAACCCGCCCCCTTTCTTTTCCACAAAAAAAAAAACTGTCCGATGCTGGAGATGTGAATGGATGAATATAACCTTGCTGGAGTGCTTTTGAGATGTATTCTTCCATTGCGCGTGCTTCTGTCCGTGAGAGGGGGTACTGTAGATCTGTGCTCGAGGGAGGGCTGTCCCCCCCCCATAATTCAATGTCGCAGTCATATTTTCTGTGTGGAAACTAAAAACATCTCTAAATTCCTTGTATTTTGTGGGAATAACTATTTCTGTGTTCATCTCTGGGCTTTCAACTGATGTGGAGGCTGCCATAAGGTGAGGTTTAACGATGCAGTAGGTTTGGCACCACTTTGACCACTGAGTGATTTCCTTTCCACGACATGGTTGGATTGTGGCTTTGCATCCAGGAAAATCCAAATATGTTCGGAAGTCTGGTGGATATAGTGATCAGAAGGGATATGCTTTTTAATGGGATGCACCCACTCAACCTCCCCAGTTGCATGGGCTCATATTCACTTGTCCCTGACTCTTCCTCGGGTAGATCCTTTTGGACATTAGTGCATCCAAACGAATAATCATGTCAATTAATTCATCCAGTGACGCGTTATCTCCTCAACAAGCTAACTCCGTTAGGATCTCCTTACTGAGTCCTCTGCAGAAAGCTCCTTTTAGGGCTGGTTCGGTCAATCCACTTCCAATGGCGAATGTGCGGAAGCTCAGTGTGTACTCCACGACACTGTGTTTCCCCTGGTGTAGTGAGAGTATTTGTTCCCCAGCCTTCTTACATTCCGGAGCGTGATCAAAAATGTATTTAAAAAGTTCCAAAAAATGTTGGAAGGAAATGGTGCTCTCCCCCGCTTGGTTCCCAACAGCAATGGCCCATTTCAGAGCCTTACCGGTTAGAACGGTTATAAACTGAGTGATTTTTCATGATCACTCATATTCTCCTGCCCAGCGAAGTAGTGAACACTGTAGAATGAAGCCATGACATTCCGTTGGGTCCCTGGCATATTTTTCGGGTTGGGCAACGAGTATAGCAGTGGGTGTGGAGGGTGCAGTGATCAGGCCGAGGGGGTGAGATTGTGGTGGTCGGTTGGTGTAGTTGCTCGAGGAGTTCATTCATGCAGTGCTGCTCCTGTTCAATTTGCATCATGTCCCTTCGGATTTGAGCTATGTCCTGACAAAGCTCATTTAAGACTCTACCAGTGGTGTTTCTCGCATGTTGGTGTTTCTGACTCAGGAGTGTTTCTCGCATGTTTATTTCTCCCGTTGCGTCCATGGCGGTGAAGTATTCTGTCAAGATTAACATAGAGTTACTCATCGCAAGTGCAGGTAAGTAAGGCCAGATTTATTTATCCAATAACAAAACAAACACGGGCAGTTCGTACTCATAATCCAGAAACAGGCAACGGTTGGTCAATCAGCAGGAAACAAATAAACATGGCTTGGTAACATCCGGAAAACTCATGGGAGCATATACTTCGCAACGTCCCTCCATTCCTTTTTTTTTTTGTTTTTTGTTTTATTTTTCCCTGATTTTCTCCCTAATTTAGTCGTGTCCAGTTCCTCCCCGTCACTAGGGGGCTCCCACATTAAGGCTACTACTACCACTCAGCCAGGAGGGCCGAAGACTATCACGTGTTTCCTCCAAACCACGTGACGCCAGCCGACCGCATCTTTTCGAACTGCTCGCTCGCGCACCGTTGGGGGCGGAGTAACATACTCGGAGGACAGCGCTATCTGCTCCTTCTGTTGCGCGAGCTCACAGACGCCCCTGACCTGCCATAGAGCCGTGATTAATGTGGGAGCACTAAGTACCTCTCATCCCTCCCCTCTGAGAGAGCTCGGCCAATCAGCTCTCTCTAGACCTCCGGCTGCGAGAGGTTACATCACCACCCGGGATTCGAACTAGCGATCTCTGGATGATAGGGCGAGCGCTTTTACTGCGCCACTCGGAGGCCGTCCTTCCATTCCTGGGTCCTATTTAAGCACCCGGGTAATTGGTTGCAGGTGTGCTTAGAATTAAGGTGACATGGCTTGGTGACGTAGCTTCCTTTTTTTCGTATTGTTCCCGGGAAAGTTCCTCGTCTGTTTGTAACAGCGTTTTAGATTATATTTTGTTTTGTTTTTTATAATTATATATTTTTACTATTTTTACTAAATAACAAACTAGTTTTTACGCTTTAATACTACTGGACTTTACGCATTTTTTTGCGCTTTTTGAGAGAACGCGCCTATCATCTGACCAACAACAAGCGAATCGATCAGCAAATAATCACAACTCCGGCACAAAAGTACGTTATTATGTCTACCATTCAGCTCGCTCAGTGTGTGGAGTGCAGGATGTTTAGACATTCTTCCTACGTCATTAGTGATAATTTTATTTGTGATAGGTGTGTGTTAGTTAGCACCCTGACAGAGAAGATATTAGCATTAGAGGAGCGCATCCAGACTTTAGAGAGGGTTAGTGTTATTCCTGTAGGGGAAAATCTGGGTGCCGCAGGCAGCGATAACCAGTCCCCGACTCCGACAGTAGAGCTCTCACAGCGGGGCGAGTGGGTGACGACTCGGCGGCATACTCGTTCAGCCAAAGCTAATGCTAAGGCTAGCCCACCGGAGCACACCTCTTCTGCGCTTCACATGTCCAACAGGTTTGCTCTCCTCAGTGATGCACGCGCTGAGAAACCTGAAAGAGCTCTGGTTATAGGAGACTCTATACTGAGACATGTGAAATTAGCTAGGCCTTTAGGAGCGCCAGCGGCAGTGGTCAGGTGTATCCCGGGAGCCAGAGCACCGGACATAGCAGGTAATCTTAGGGCTCTAGGACAGCATAGGTTCTCTAAGATAGTGGTACATGCTGGAGCTAACGGTATACGCCTTCGTCAGTCAGAGGTTAGCAAGCATAACTTTACAGAGGTGTTTAAAATAGCGAAGGCGATGTCCGAAGAAGTAGTTTGCTCTGGTCCCATCCCAATGAGACGTGGTGACAGAGCTTACAGCAGGTTATGATCGCTGAACCGTTGGATTTCCAGGTGGTGCTCCGAAAACAACGTGGGCTTCATAGACAATTGCAAGACCTTTGAGGGCAAAACTGGCCTGTTAGGGCGGGACGGTGTCCATCCCACTCGGGAAGGTGCTGCTCTCATTTCTTGCAATATAGCACATAGTCTCAGAAGAGGCCTAGTTAATCATTGACAATCCAGAGCCCAGGCCAGGGAGCTAAACCAACCGTCATTATGATCAGGTAAAAACAAAAATTGCACAAGGAATAGACAAACACAGTCAGAAACCACTCAACAAGGTTCAGAAATGCATAGATTTTCTAGATTTATGATTGTACTGTGAATCACTTTCTCAAAGTAGCCCCCAAATGTAGTCCCCCATCATGTTTTCGTTATACTGTCCTTGGTAACGACGTTCAAAGTCCAATATATCTTGATGAAAGCGCTCACCTTGCTCCTCAGAGTAAGCGCCCATGTTCTCCTTGAATTTGTCAAGATGCGAATCAAGGATATGGACTTTCAGAGACATTCTGCATCCCATTTTGGCGTAATTCTTTATGAGAGTCTGCACCAACTCGACATAGTTTTCAGCTTTGCGATTACCTAGGAAGCCATGAACAACTGCAACGAAACTGCTCCAAGCCGCTCTCTCCGTCCTGTTCAACAGCTTTGCGAAATCCTCACATTCTATGATCTTCTTGATCTGTGGTCCGACGAAGATACCAGCCCTGACCTTAGCCTCGGACAACTTTGGAAAAAGATCTTGGAGGTATTTAAATGCTGCTGACTCTATGTCAAGAGCAGTGACAAATTGCTTAATGAGGCCTAACTTGATGTGCAGCGGTGGCATAAGCACTTTATGAGATTCTATCAGCAGCTCCCACTCACACTTTGTAAGTTACAACTCCTTGAAATGAACTAGATCTAAAGCATTGAAAGCAACTGTTCAGTTTACCTTCAAGTGTTTTCTTGCAAAATTCGCATGTGAAATGCGGTGCCCAAGATTTGTCTTGGTCCTCGACCGGCACGCCGAAGTATGCCTTGCACATTATACGACTTGCTTCCACGGAATACTTTTTCGCTCTTGTCTTTATGAATTGTCCGCACACGTAGCAGAATGAATCAGCTGGATGCAAACAACCTCTTGATGCCATATCAAATAAATAACTTCTCTTTAACTATGAATCGTTATTCTTTCAGTCAGCAATAACACGAATTGGTGCTTTTATACTTGTATAGCTACTTTTGGAAAGTTCGAGAATGTTCTAGAAAGTTCTGAGAGTTTCTCGAAAGTTCTGGAAGTTTCTTGAACATTCTAGTGTTCATGAGAATTGTAGAAACATCTGGACAACTCTAGCAGTTCAGGAATATTCTAGGAGGAAGCTCGGCATTGAAAGCGAATCGAGAATTTTCTCGAAAACACGCGATTTTCAAAATTTCACTGTCCCGGTCACAGAAGCAAAGTTTTTCTGGAATAACAGCGATTTCCTTTCTGTTCTAGACCTAACGGGTTAGGAAAACACACTTTCAACCCAGGAACAGAACAAAAGTGAAAATTTGTTACATAGTGAATCTGTCTGTCAAAAACACAGTTTTAAATTTAATGCATTTGAAGTTGTCTATAGTAACATAAAATCAGCTCAGTTGATCACGCTAATCATTTACAGACCCCCAGGGCCGTACTCTGAGTTTCTCTGTGAATTTGCAGATTTCCTCTCAAACCTTGTTGTTTCTGTAGACAAAGTGTTAATTGCTGGACACTTTAATATTCATTTTGAGAATCCAGAAGACCCTCTGAGAACAGCATTCTTGTCCATACTGGACTCAGTAGGAGTAAATCAGTGTGTAGTAGGACCCACTCATAAAGCAGGTCACACTTTAGATTTAATATTATCCTTCGGATTAAGTATAGGAAATATAATCACAATTCCACAGTCTGAAGTTATCTCAGATCACTACCTTGTCTCGATTAAAGCGTGTTATAGTAATAATGTATGCAGCACAGCACCGCGCTTCCACCTTAAATGTACATTTACATCAAATACCACACAGAGCTTTATCAATAATAAAGCTTTCATTGGATCGCCATCTGACTTCACGGAACTCGAACAGGTGAATGAATATCTAGAGTCAGCACTTCGTTATAGCTTAGATAATGTAGCTCCAGTTAAAAGGAAAATGATTAGAGATAAGAAACTCGCTCCTTGGTATAATGACCACACACGTGCTTTAAAACAAACCACTCGATAATTTGAATGTAAATGGTGCCAAACTAAATTGTTAGTATTCAAAATAGCTTGGAAGGAAAGCATCCTGAACTATAAAAAAGCTCTCAGTGATGCTAGATCAACATATCTCTCCACTCTTATAGAAAATAACAAAAACAACCCGAGATTTTTATTTAATACCGTAGCTAACTTAACTAAAAACAAGACCACTGCAGAAATCTCCACAACAACATCATGCAGTAGTGAGGATTTCATGAACTTTTTCAATAACAAATTCATAAATATTAGGCAAAAAATTCAGGCTTTGAAACCAGACAATTTAAATAATTCATATGAACTAACCACATCACATCAGAACTTAGAACACTTTACTCCCCTTGAAGCGAGGGAACTAATTTCACTCATCTCTTCTTCAAAATCGTCAACCTGTATATTAGATCCTATACCGACACATTTTCTCAAACAGATAGTACCAGCAATAATAGAACCCCTGTTGAAAGTAATTAACTGTTCACTCAGTAGTGGGTATGTCCCCAAATCCTTTAAAGTAGCCGTTATTAAACCGCTAATCAAGAAACCTGACCTTGACCCCAGTAAGCTTTCTAATTACAGGCCGATATCAAACCTTCCCTTTATCTCCAAGATTTTGGAAAAGGTAGTATCACAGCAGCTATGTTCACATCTACACAGAAATAGCATAAATGAACTGTATCAGTCAGGATTTAGGCCTCATCACAGCACAGAGACAGCACTTGTTAAAGTAGTAAACGACCTCCTATGGGCCTCTGATCAGGGTTGCGTCACTATACTTGTGTTACTGGACCTCAGTGCAGCTTTTGACACCATTGATCATAGTATTCTCCTTCACAGATTAGAAAAGGTAGTCGGAATTAAGGGAACTGCCCTCATGTGGCTCAGATCCTATTTGACTGATCGTTATCAGTTTGTACGCAGATTTAGATGGTGACCATTCCTCATGTTCTCAAGTGGAGTTTGGTGTTGTACATGCTTCCTCTGGGCAACATAATTCGTAAACATGGTATTAGTTTTCATTGTTATGCTGATGACACAAAATTATATGTCTCAGCAAAACCAGATGAAAAAAAAAACAGTTTGCTAAAATTGAGCAGTGTGTGCAGGACATAAGATTGGATGTTAATTTTCTTCTGCTTAATCCTGATAAGACAGAAGTTCTGGTCATAGGACCACAAGTAGCTAGACGTAAGCTTTCTGATCACACTGTAACTTTAGATGGCCTTTCTGTTCCATCAAATGCAACAGTAAAAGACCTTGGTGTGATTGTAGATTCCAGCCTTTTGTTTGAAGCACATGTAGATAATATTACCAGGATAGCTTTCTTTCACCTTAGAAATATTGCCAAGATAAGAAACGTATTGTCACTAAATGATGCAGAAAAACTAGTTAATGCTTTTATCACCTCTAGGTTGGACTATTGTAACGCCTTACTGTCTGGTTGTTCAACTAGGTGTATAAACAAGCTTCAGTTAGTCCAGAATGCAGCAGCGAGAGCCCTCACTAAAACCAGAAGATACGAGCACATCACCCCTATCTTATCTACACTGCATTGGCTCCCTGTGAAATTTCGCATCGATTTTAAGATACTACTTTTGACATTTAAAGCACTAAATGGTCTCGCGCCACAGTATTTGAGTGAACTGCTAGTGTCTTACGATCCGCCACGCCTACTTCGATCAAAGAATGCAGGCTGCCTGTCAGTACCACGTATTATTAAAACTACAGCAGGGGGCAGAGCTTTTTCTTACAAAGCCCCAAAGTTATGGAATAGTCTTCCTATTAATGTTTGGACTCAGACACAGTCTCAATGTTTAAGTCTAGGCTAAAAACCTATTTATTTAGCCAAGCATTTTTGTAAATAGATTAACCTTAGGTAAAGGAGCAGATCTGGGGGACTCATGGACGTAGAGTATTCTGGTGAACTGGTATGTTTAGATGCTGTCCTCCCCACTCTCATTGATAACTCAGGTTTGTTGACGGTGAGGTGATTGGTTGCTTTACATCTCAGGGAGCCCTCATGTCTGTTTTTCCTTCTGGCTCTCCCTTTTAGTTATGCTGTTATAGTTAGTCCTGCCGGAGTCCCTGCTTGCACTTTGCACTAAGAAACCAGTAAAACCTTGGATTCAAATTTTCCATAAGAAATAATGGAAACTCAAATTATTTGTTCCACAGCCCCCCAAAAATAATACATAAAAATAATGAATACAAAATATAAAGTAAAAATAAAACAAATTAACCTGCACTTTACCTTTAAAAAAGTAAAACCAAATCCAGACCAATAAGTGTTTCCGTTTATGCACACAGGCGCTGTGCATGTGTGTTTATGTGTGAAGCTCAAATATGAGGAGAGGAAGAATTAATCCCTCCTCTCTCCCTCTTCTCATCTTACACAGTAACATTTCCTCCTCTCTTATTTATCATTATTTGAGTTTCACACACGCACACTAACGTAAACACTGTTTTATCAGGAAAATAAACAAGAAATCTCTCTAATGACACTTGAATGAGCGCAGACTAAGTGTCTGTATGTATGTGAAAGTGAGTGTGTATGTGAAAGCGAGAGGAGGAGGTGTGTGTGTGTGTGTGTGTGTGTGTATGTGTGTTTCTGTGTGTGAAGATGAGAGGAGGACGTGGGTGTGTGAAGGGGCACAGTGTCCAATGACGTGTGCGCATACAAACAGCAGGCTGACACACAGAGAGAGAGAAAATGGATCTTTAACCTCTCTAATGAGACTTGCTTTTGCTTTACACACGCGCACGTAGGTTTGTTTTAATTAACAGTACACGCACTGTACACATACACATACAAACATAAAATAAAAGGCTTTACACGCACACACGTGGTCACAGTGTTATAGTAAACAATACACACGTGCACGGATGTTGATTATACCAGTGAGAGACGTGCACTAAAACCCAGCAGGGAGACGATTACCCACAATTCCACAGCTCAAGAGAGAGAAAAATCATTGGCTCAGATGTGATCATGTGATGCTCAGCATAAAAAAAAAGAAGCGGCACTCATAAACCAAGAAAACTTGCTTGTTTTTTAAGACAAATTTCATTAAAAATCCTTGCTGAATGCTCACAAACCGCGTTACATGTAATCCTCCAACAGTTGAGTAAATTTTAAAAAATCTGTGCAATTATTTACCAAACTTAAAGGTAAAGTAGCATTTTTTTTTACAGTGTAGTCTTAAAACGTATAGTGTGAGTCATATATCGTCCCAGTCCATCCCTGACCACAGAGTTCCTGAATTCTATATTTTTCACTGGTCAGAAGCTTTTAATTAAGTAGTATATAAATACATTAGTATTAATATGTCATTGTTTTTATAGTAACAGCTCACTCACAGAACCTTGTCTGGCAGATAATAGGGATATAAAAGGGATATAAAGGATATCTTTAACATTAACTGTAATATATTAATAGAGAAACAGTATAATGTGTTACTTTAATATACAATACTTATGATAATTACCAATATGCTTTTACTAGAAAAATATCAGCTTTTGTTGTGGTAACAGTAACTCTGTATTATGATGTCATAGATCACTGAACAGCAGTGAGGACAGAACACAGGAAATGGCTGAGTGGACAGTCTGAAACAGTTACACACTAAAAAATGCTGGGTTGTTTTTACTACCCAAACGCTGGGTTGCCTCTGTTGGGTAATTTTTCTGGGTTATTTACAGGGAGTTGGGTACTTTTTGTTTAACCCAGCTTGCTGGGTTGGAGTTGAGTTAGCTAGTGACAGCTAACATCACAGACAAGACCGCCCCTCCCCCGAAGTTCACTGGTGTATTCAGTGGCTGTGTCAACTTCATGTCTTTTTTTTTGTCTTTCTCCTCATGCATTTAAGAGAAAATGTAAACATTAAATACAAGGTCTGTATACACACTTTTACTCACCTATAACTGAATTTGTTCACTGTGTGCAATATTTATTACTGTTACTGTGTTAACATTACACTCAAACTTTCAGCCTGGTCTGTGCTATAGCGTGCTAGTTTATCTGACAATGGCTGCTAGCTCACCAAACCACAGAACCCCATCTGTGTATGAAAGAAACTGCAAAAATGTCTGAGCATTTATGTCTGACCAAATAAATATAAATATTGTTTCTATGATTTGTACAATTAATTGGGTGTTGTTTATTGCATATATGTATGGTTTGCAAAACTTAGTTTATTTTGTAATAGACCAGTCTAACAAAGTAATTTAACCATTTAAACTGTTTTATCCATAGACATGTAAAACATTCTGTTAATATAATAATAACCTATTTGTGAGGTAGAATTAATTCAGCATTATAGTTAAATATGACCTAGCTTTTGGATTTAATATTTTACCCATCTTGCTGGGTTAAATAAATAACCCATTTTGCTGGGTTAAATTAACCCAGCATGTAGTTGGTCCAATATTTATCCAGCAGTTCGGGTTGTTTTTAACCCAGCATTTTTTAGGGTATAGTCTTACATACAACTGCAATATTATTTTTGCAAGTTTGTGTGGACCAAATGAAATAAGCTACTGGGCTGGGCGTAGGCCTACAGTTTGACAAGTAAAGACTGACACTAATGAGAAAAATAAAGCATTATATAAATTGTGTTACCTGTATTTGGGGTTAGTGAAAAGAGTTTCCCCTGAAATATCAGAAAATTAAGATATCTGATGATAAAAACTAATTAAACGATTACTGTCTAACCACAACAGTTTATTCATTTCTTTTTAAAATTTGAAAAAAAAAGAAAAAGTAAACACCTCATACATCGTATGATACTTGTGAGTTAAGTATTGGAATGTATAAATTAATGTTGAATAGTGGGAATTTGTAAACAATTAAAATCTACTCTATACATATATTCAGTAAGGGCATAAGGGTAAAATTATATAAAATATATTTTTTGCGTGGCTTGTCAGTTTTCTTCAAGATTTCCAAAATTGTAGAGCATATCACACTCAAAAAAACGAACAAGGCAGGTTGTGCATTTTAAATAATATAATTACTTTCAGTTTACTCATAATAATCGTACTTGTTGATTTAAAATGTTTTTTTTAATTAAGGTTAATGTAATTTTGCCTCAACTTGGCCGTACACATTCCTAATACGTTGTCTAATCATGAACCATTCATGTTAAGTCAATATTTCATACATACAGCAGGGGGCAGTAGCGAGACGCCAGCTGTCATGAACCACTAATGAAACAGAAGAGCAAGACGAATCAAACTACACCTGCGCTAAGTTAATGAACTCTCTGTCCGCGTGTGTAACGTTCCCTTTCAAAAGCTACACTCGATGCTGCGTGAAAACGCTATGGGAACATCTCTTTGTTGCCCGGTTGTGAAGCCTGTGCATGTCAAAACCGCCGAATACCTTCGGCTTATAACCTCTGCCAGGCATGACGTCACCGAATAAGGTGCACCTGCAGGTTATAAATAGGAGTGAACCGGAAACATCCTCAGATCTTTTTGTCTTCGGGACGGCTTTGTGTTTGCGTGTGCATGTGCAAGCCATAACGAAAGCCATAACGAAAGCAAAAATAAAAAGGAAAATAACAGCATTAACTCACTGATATGGCGGAGTTGCTTAAGAGATGCGTGCCTCCGTGCGATAGATCTCTTTCGGAGGGCGATCTTCATGAATTTTGTCTCGAGTGCTTGGGGGAAGAACACGCTCGCCTCGGGCTTCAGGGAGACTGTGAGTACTGTGATCTTCTCCCTATTAAGGTGCTTCGCGCACAGCTCGCTTTTTTTAAAGAGAAACCGCGAGCCGCGGCGCATTCCTGGGGCTCGCGTGCTGATCTGGCAGACGCGCACGAGATGGAATTTCCAATTTCTCTCTCGCTCTCTCCGGATCAGGAAGTTTTAACTTCCGCTTCGCAAGCGCGCTCCGGCACTTCTTGTGAAGGAGCGGAAGAATCCTTCTCTCACGCTTCCATGGAAGTAGCCTCCTCACAACGCTCCTCCAGTGCTGACAGAGCTTATGAGGAATCATTAGAGGTTATAACGCGTGCGGTCAAGCGATTGCATATCAACTGGCCGCAGAAGCGAGATTCCCCCAAGCGTTCGAGATTGGATGACAGGTTTCTGTCGGGTGGCCGGGGGGAGGAGCCTCAACGTCTCTCTCTCCCCTTCTTTGGTGACCTCCATGATGAATTACCTCTTTCATGGAGCAAGCCGTATTCATCGTGTGTGTTTGTGCCATCAACTTCGACTTATTCGAATATCGTTGATGCGAACGCACGCGGTTATATGATGATGCCCCAGATAGAAGAGGCGCTTGCGGGCTATCTCTCTCCTGGGACATCATCCTCCCTGAAAAAGCCTACTCTCCCCTCCAAGCCATGTAGATTGACATCTGCTTTGGTGGGGAAAGCTTTTCAGGCAGCAGGTCAGGCTGGCGCTTCACTGCATGGCGGTTTTGCAGGCTTACCAGGCTAACCTGCTGAAGGACCTGAGCACCGGTGGGGTTATTGACGACAGGGCGTTTGCAGAGCTGCGCCGAGCCACAGACCTGTCTCTCCGTGCAACCAAGCAGACGGCCCGTGCTGTGGGCCGTTCTATGGCTGCCATGGTATCCACGGAGAAGCATCTGTGGCTGAACCCCACGGGCATCAAGGATAAGGATCGTGCTGTCCTCCTTAATGCCCCCGTCTCGCCTTCCGGCCTCTTTGGCGACGCTGTTAATTCCGTTGCCACTAGGTTTCGGGAGGCAAAGCTATATGAACAGGCCTTTGGGAGGTTCCTTCCCCGCCGTGCTCAAGAACCGGGACTGTCGGCCACCCGGCCCCGGCCAGTTCTGGCCCCTATCAGGCGTGAGGTGCAGAAGGAGAGCGTGACCAACCGTGCACCCCTTCGAAAAGACCGGATCTGAGGAGCTTCCTCTCTTCAAAGAAGAAGCCCTGAGGTTCGTGCGCCTGGGGCCGTGGGGGTGTCTCCCCCCAGGGATTGAACCGCTATCTCAGGAAATCCAGATTCAAAATGTTGACTGTCAAAATGATTGTTTCTCAAATCCAACTAGAGGATTGGTTTGTGACAATCGATCTCAAGGACGCATATTTCCATATAGGAATATTGCCACAGCACAGGAAGTTCCTGAGGTTCGCTTTTGGGGGCGACGCTTACCAGTATCGGGTCCTTCCATTTGGCCTAGCTCTGTCACCCCGCACATATACAAAATGCATGGCTCCTTTTACGACTCCAGGGCATCCGTATTTTGAATTACATAGATGACTGGATTATTTTGGCCCAGTCTCAGGAGCTAGCGCTTCGACATCGGGATGTCGTCCTAGCCCATCTTCATTCTTTAGGATTGAGACTCAACGCCACAAAAAGCGTTCTCCTTCCTGTTCAGAGGACAACATATTTGGGTGTCACATGGGATTCGGTCACAATGCGGGCACAGCTGTCTTCTGCTCGTGTCGAATCCATTCTCAACACCCTGAAGGAAATCAAGCTAGGCCAGAAGGTCATTGTTCATCACTTTCAGAAATCTTTAGGCCTCATGGCAGCTGCGTCCACGGTGATACCTTTGGGCCTTCTGCACATGAGAGCATTTCAGCTGTGGCTAAGATCCAGGGGGTTTCATTCAAGGGCCAACCGCCAGAGGCTAATAAGGGTTACGCGCCGGGGGCTTCGTACCCTTTCAGACCCCGGTTTCTGACATTGGGTCCCACTCTAGGTCCATCTTGTCGTCGCAAGATGCTAACAACAGACGCTTCCCTCACGGGCTGGGGTGCGGTCTTGGATGGCCGTCCAGCACAAGGGAGCTGGAGAGGTCATCTTCTCACGTGGCACATCAATTGCCTCGAAATGATGGCTCCGTTTCTGGCCCTGAAACACTTCCTCCAGCAGTTGAGAGGCTACCATGTCCTAGTGCGGGTGGACAGCACTGCGGTAGTCTCGTACATAAATCGTCAGGGTGGACTGCGCTCACGCCGCTTGAACAAGCTAGCGCACCACGTTCTGCTTTGGACACACGACAAGTTCCTGTCCCTCAGGACAATGTCCCTCAGCACAATGCCCCCTTTACTACTCTCTGACTCCTCCAGCTCCCCTGGGTCTGAACGCAATGGCCCACACGTGGCCCAGATTACGCCTTTATGCGTTTCCACCTATAGTTCTGCTCCCAGGAGTCCTGGCGAGGGTCCGTCAACAGGATTTGCGCCTCTTTTTGATAGCGCCCCATTGGCCGACCAGAGTGTGGTTCTCGGATCTAATATCTCTCCTCGACGGCTCACCCTGGGTGATTCCAGTGAGGAGGGATCTTCTGTCTCAGGCGCTGGGGACAATACTTCATCCCCGGCCCGAGCTCTGGAACCTTCACGTTTGGCCCCTGAACGGGACCAACTAAGACATGCTGGGCTTTCAGTCAGCGTAATTGAAACCATTTTAAGTGCCAGGGCTCCCTCCACTAGAAGAACTTATGCCCTCAAATGGAGTGTATTTGAAAATTGGTGCATGGCAAGACACGTAGACCCAGTTCACTGCCAGATTTCAGTGCTGGAGTTTCTGCAAGAAAAGTTGTCCTCGGGCTTATGCCCTGGTACGCTCACAACGTGCGTAGCCGCTATTTCGGCTTGTCACGCTCTGTGGGCAATCACCATTTAGTTGCCCGTTTTATTCGTGGAGCTAAACGGTTGAAGGCGCCCACTAGAGCGACGGTCCCTTCATGGGACTTAACTATCGTACTCGAAGGCCTGGCCGACACCCCTTTCGAACCACTAGAGTCAGCGCCTGTCAGGCTTCTGTCTCTTAAGATGGTTTTTCTTATGGCTATTACTTCTTTGAAGAGGATTGGGGATCTGCAGGCTCTGTCAGTCTCCCCATCCTGTCTAGACTTTGCCCCTGGGCTAGTCAAACCTATTCTGCATCCTCACCCGAACTATCTTCCCAAGCTTCCATTCTCGACCATGCACCCAGTTGTTCTCGAAGCCTTCTGTCCTCCGCCTTTCACAGCTCCCGAGTAGGAAACACTTCACTTACTGTGTCCAATACATGCTCTTCGGATCTACGTCCACTGCACTAGCCAGTGGCGTAAGTCAGAGCAGCTCTTTATTTGCCATGGGGGTCGCAACCGGGGGGCGGCTGCCACTAGACAGACTCTGTCACACTGGGTGAGAGATGCCATTGCCCTAGCCTATAAGGCGCGTGGTCACATTTCGCCTCTGGGAATCAGGGCTCACTCAACCAGGGGGATTGCCTCATCGATTGCCTTGGCAAAAGGCGTCCCCCTGCAGCAGGTGTGTGATGCGGCGGGCTGGTCCTCTCCACACACGTTTGTTAGATTTTATAGTCTGGATGTCAATGCTACTCCGGGTTCGCGGATCCTTGAGTCAGCATCCCAGAGCTAGGTCTGAGACCTCCTCGGCTTGTGCACACACGCTACACAACCTGGGGGTCCAGACACTTGCAGTTTTTCACGCAGCATCGAGTGTAGCTTTTGAAAGGGAACGTCTCGGGTTACTTGGCTGTAACTCTGTTCCCTGATGAAGCGGGAACGAGATGCTGCGTTCCGATGCTGCACTGCTGGCGTTCCTGGACGTCCTTCAGACAAAATTGACCTGAGGATGTTTCCGGTTCACTCCGGAACTCCGGTTCAGGATGTTTATAACCTGCAGGTGCACCTTATTCGGTGATGTCATGCCTGGCAGAGGTTATAAGCCGAAGGTATTCGGCGGTTTTGACATGCACAGGCTTCACAACCGGGCAACAAAGAGATGTTCCCATAGCGTTTTCACGCAGCATCTTGTTCCCGCTTTATCAGGGAACAGGGTTACAGCCAAGTAACCCGAGACGTTCTGTCCATTTTTCACAGAGGGAGGTCAACACCCGAAAAAGGTGAGATTTTTCCTCAGATATTTTTTTTTATATATATAATTAGTATTTAACTTTGGCCTGCTTCTGTAGTTTTAGAGAGTTCTAGTGTTTTAGACTGAAGTTAGCCAGTTAACGGATTTAGCCCCATGTCACAGGTCGGTCCACTGCATGTCTTTCCATTATTTGGCGAAAAGTATATAAGTAGATAAGTATATATAGCAAAAGTAACGGTACTGGTGGGCACTTCAGAATATCACAATATCCATTTAGCCTTCAAAAATGATAAGATAAAGCTGCTATTAGATGGCCTCAGATCACCGGTGTACTTAGGAAAGTGTTTTCAAGTTTGTGAGAAATCAGTGTGGAACAAAAGTTAGTGATAAAAAACATTAAAAGCATTTACAAAAACAAGTAAAAAAACATTTACAGGGAAAAATGCAAACAAGCTCTTTGGAATTCTGTATTAGTCTAGTGATTTCATTTTTGCTTTTTTGTGTGTAACAATAGGATACAGATGGCCATGCTGCAGAGAGGATCTTGAACATGTTGTATTTGGCTTCTACAGTATCAGTGTTGAGGGAGGTGATGCCATGACCCCTCCAGTGGTTGAAGTGCTTCACGACTTGGGAGACATCGCTACTGCATGTGCGCTCTTAATAGGTCTAATATATGCAATGATCCTCAGGAATTGAAAACATTCTTTGAAGTACTGCAGAGAATCTTCCTGTCAGAGAATCTTCTTCCAGCTTGATGCTACCAGACTTTCACCAAAGGTACGAATGCTTAAAAACAAACTTTGAGTAAACCAACATCGAGCACTACATTAAGGCCTTTTTTTTTACTTATTGAAAATGTTTGGATGTTTTGTTTTGGATGCAATATATTTAGACTTTGCAGAAACTTGGGGGGGGGGGGGGGGGGGGGGGGATTTGTATTTGATAGCAAAAAATAGGGTAAATTGTTAATATGGTAAATTAAATAATGTTTAACACAATTTTCCTCCCTCTTTAAATATGTCAAAGTTGACAGAAGTGTTGCATATTGTGTACAGTATGTCTTTTGTATTGTTGGACTATAATCTCAATTTCTCGATTTTTGTGCTGCATTTCAAACAGTGCCAATTGTTTTTAAAATACTTGTGACAGTAATCTTGTTGTGAATAAAGACCCTTACAAATGTTAGTTGAGTTTAACTGTGGAACATGTTGACAAGAAAAAGTTAATTAAACCCAACATTTAATTTTTTTAGTGTGTGAATTAGATTGTTAGTGTTTTATGAAAGTATGGCACCTGTTATAAGTTGTTCCCTAATAAAAAAGGATGAATTACATATTTACTGCCTCTGGAGTTGTCTTTAAGAGTCACTAAAGCATGGGAAAATAGGGCTGGTATACATTATGGTATAACATATAGTTGTAGAAACATAAGTAGCACAAAGAACTTTTTAGACTTGTCAATAATAATGGAGTATCATTGACATAATTAAGTTAAATTACAATTACACAATCAATTGCTATTACAGTAAATGATTAAGATTATGTTAAATAAACATGATTCTTTCACACAAGTTTAACATGAATGAGAAAATTTGGTTTAGCAGGCAAAAATTTTGTAATTTGACCACATTTTGATGATGTGGGACCGACGTACACATTAAGATCAAGTAAATTCAAAGGATTATTTTTTCAGTGCAGAATTATATTAGAGTTTATGTAAATAAGCACACACTGTAAATGCCCTTCTCTGGAAAATGACTTCACAGTAAATTATTAAATCAATCAATCAATTTAATTTAATTAATGTAATGTAATGTCATGAATGTAATTAATTGAATAAATGTAATGCTATTAGTTAATTGATTGATTAATTAATTCATCAATTTAATAAAAAATATATTTAAAAAGCCTATAAATTTATTTAGGTTTTCTCTAGCATGTTAACCAAAAGAGTTAATGTAGGCATATTTATATAATAAAACAAGTATATGTATACAATAAATCAAACAAAATATAAGATTACCTATGAATATTGTTTTTAAACTGTTCTTAATATTAAGTACAAGAAAAATGTATTAATAAAAATTATGAATTTACCTAGCATTACACTGAGATGAAGTCTTAGCATCCTTGTCCTTAAAGCGGTGTTCTGTTTGGTGTCACTTGCTGAGTCTACTTCTGTTGTCTACTCAGAATGAAACTCATGAGATCATGAGGGTGATGGCCTTTTCCTATACTTTTAAAAGGCGTTTTTTTTAAACTCCTATTCTGTCACAAACAGATGTCTAGACTATATTTCTTACAATTAGTAATAATTTAAGCAACATTTGTGAGTATAGAATTATACAATATAACAAAGGACCTGATCTGCATCCACTTTAATGGCCTATTAATGAGAGAAATTATTGGGGGGCACAGAAAAAAAAAAAATAATTATGCTCTCTGTTCAGCAAAAAAAAAAAAAAAAAAAAGTCAAGTATATACGCATGTTCTGCTTTATATATTAAGTTTGAAGAACCACACTCAGAAGTCACACACTGTTTAAAAAAAAAAAAAACTTCCTCTTGGTACTTCCGTTCATCTACCATGGTATCTAAACATTATACAGAGAGGTGACAAACTTAAACTAACAAAGCTTAGTAAGCAGTTATTATGAGCTGCTTTAACATAAGTTGCTCCATCTACATGTGTAAGCATATTTTTGTAAAATATACTTGTGTATGCAGCAATGTAACAATATGATAATATTAATCAACATAATATTAATCTTAGTGCAAACAATATTAATCTTAAGTGACAGAAGATAAAAGTAAGCAGAGAGAAGATCAGTGTGCAGAAGTAAGCAGAAGTAAAAAGGACCTATGCATATCATAAAAATTAAAAGTTAGTGGCAGAAGAAAACATAATGGGTTCACTCAGAGGTGAGCCAAGAAAAGAAGACGAATATAAGACAGGTCGTGAAACATAAACAGTAAGGAGATGGGTAGTGATACTCAGTGTACCATGGGAACCCAAAGTACATGGGAAAAGCCTAGAGTGACCCAGGCATGAACTGTACTTTTCTTTTTTAGCTGTCATGTGTATGAGGAATTGACAAGATAAGGCGCTAGGTGCTGGACTCGACAGAAACACAAGCATGAGATAAGGCGCCAAGTGCCGGACTTATCTCATGCCCAGACGAGCAAACTTAATGAAGGATTGAAACAGGTGCTGGTTACAGATGCTGCATGTGCACCTGCAGTCGCGCGCAACATGTCTAAGTAAGAATATAGACAAATAACCAAAAGACACACGATCAGTTTTAAGAATACTGAGTAGACACAAAAATAAGTACTGCCTTGTTATTTTTTATAAACTAAACACAAGAAGTGTAAAGATAATGAAAATTAATTTGCAAGAAAAATTAATTATAACGGGAAAAATCTAATAACTTGATATAGATGATGTAGGGAGTCAGATGACGAGGTATCTGACATAATAAAATAAGATATAAAAACTATAATTAGAATAAGAGAATTTATAAGAAAAGTTGGATTATAATGGGGACATCTTCCAGGAATGAGGAGAACTTACGAAGGAGGGGGTGATAAGGATGGGCACCTCCTCTTGATAAAACTGTATAAAAATGCATGAATATTTCTGTAGAATTCAGTCTGCTCTTGATCATGCTTAGATTTATGACCTAAGCATTCAAGTGCGGCTCACTTGGGTTTCATTGCTGCAATAAATCCTGTCTTACTTCATCCAGATCTGCATAGAGTCCTGAGTTGTTCTTTGGTCCTTTTTTTTTTTTACTAAAGTTACAGTGTTTGTGTAATATTTGTAATTATGGCAACAGTAACTAGTGTAGGAGAAAAATCTCCCACACATGTTTTTGAACAGTTAAAAGAACATGCACAGAAACTCTGCCCAGACACCAATGCTAACCAATGCTCAAGATATAAATGGGAACTCTGGGACAGTAATGCAATGATTCACATACAAAAGTAGATGTATGTATAAATACAATACATGTGTGATGAATTTTCAGAGTCGAACGGTCACCTTCTGGCCTAGTTTGATGCTCCTTAGGTTGCTAAAGATAGATTCGGTACATACAGGAGACGATTGTGCCTGTATTCAGACTGAACCTCATACGGCCCCCAAATACGTTGTAGCGCAGCCACATAATTGGGGGGTTTATATAGGCACCTAAAGGGGGTAAAGAAAAATTAAACCACCGGGCCATATAAACCGACTCCGATAGGGTTTATTTTGTTCCAATAAAGACTGTGTTTTGGTTTTGGGTTTAAGCTCTCGCAAGCATGCGCGATCGCGGCGCGAGGGAACCCGGATGTTGCACCGCGTCACGTGACCCGGCATAAAAGCGGAACCGGCAAACATGTCGGGGTGGAGAGATACGCAGCGCTGTTTTTACAAGAGAGAGAGACTGATTGCCGCGACCAGTGGATTATTTCCCCGAGTGGATTTATAATTACTGGACCACATCAATACCCCTCTTTATCCGTTTTCGAGCTCCCGGATTTAACATCTTATACCGGTGAGACCGAACCATCTCTCCCGCCACTCATCTACAAACACTCGCAATAACTACACAAACTTTGGACATTGTCGTACATACATACTCACACACACACACACACACACCTTTGTATATTTTGTATATTTATTTGTATATATTGTGGGTTTTTGGTGCACCTCTTGTCTTGTGGGACACCAATAAAGAGTCTCTATTGAACAAAATTTAAGTATCTCTCTCTATAACCTGATATTAACATAACTTCTCTTAAAAAGCCAACCATTTCCATGCTGTGTCCTGAGTTCCAAAATGCATTGCAATGCCCCAGGAGACTTGTAAATTATTACAGTGTAGTGGCATGCCTCTTCTCAGTAACAACCACATGAGGGCCATATAAAATACTGGACTTAAATAAGGTTTGGGCTTCGGGATGTTGAACATCCTGATCCTCCTCTTTAACTTCCTACGTAGTTTAATCAGCGCTCAACCGCATATAATAAAGTTTTCCAGATCGCACCGGCAGAAGTTGTCACGAGCCAGCCCATCCCATCTAGCTCCTCACATCCCTAACTCCACCCCGGAACTTTAGGTGTGCCAGCGACACACCTGTATCTGATTAGGAGTCATCCCTAGGCCTTAAAAGCAAGCCGAGTGCTTCAGTCTGTGCCGCAGTGTCTCGCTCGTGTGTCTCGCGTCCTCGTGTTTATTCTAGCTTTTGGAAAGTTTGTCTCGTTGCCGACCCCGCTGCCCTTCGGATTCCTCTTATCGCCTTCTCCCTCGGATTACCTCGCCTTTATCTCGGACTGAATTTCGTGTATGACCCTGCCTGTGTAAAAAATCTGGTTTTCGACTTGCCCCTTTGTATCTGTTAGCTCCCGTGGCTGGATCTTCTGGTTATCGACCCTTACCTGGTAAAGAACGCTGATTCTCATTCCTCACTCCACGGCTTATGACACGCTCCCGGTGCTGCACAACAGTGCTTCCGTCTTCTCGCAAGGATCCTCGCAACACGCACCGAGCTCCTACTCCTCAAGAAAAGAATCCGAAGCACTCTGCCCTCCTCTCTCTGCTCGCGAAGCAGATCCGCATCGGAAAACCAGCGCTACAGCGTGATTACACAATCCGCGAAGCCGATCCGCGTCGGAATACCAGCACTACAGCTTGATTGCGCAATCCGCGTCTGTCGCTACAACCGGGAGGAATTCGTGCGCCTCCACTTCCGGGTTAACGGAGGATTCCTTGACTTCGTCACCCTATCCTTCGTCACGTCACAAGGTATTCCCCGAAGCATTCCGTGAGCGCATTGACTCTCTCTCACACACACACACACACACACACGCACGCACACACACACACGTGCTGCTCCCCTACTGCTGCTACTGACTCTCTCACTCACTCACACGCACGCACACACACACACACGTGCTGTTCCCCTACTGCTGCGTACTGACTCTCTCACTCACACACACACCACACACATACGCTCCTCCAGCCATTGTTGTCCTAATCTTTTGATCTCTAATAAAATTCCTTTAAGGGAATCTGTGTCTGCTATTGGGTTCTTTCCTCCGCTGCCTCCCCCCGTGACAGTACACTGCGGCCATGGCGGACCCAGCGGACACTTTTCATCCCAGACCAGGTCTTCGCACCAAGCTCCACTCCCGAACTAGTAGCCTATCTGAAGCCAGGCTTCGCCAGACTGTCGCCCAGCAGGGAGCTCTCATTAATTCTCAACAGCAAAGTCTCCAACAGATGTCCCAAAATTTGGCACAGATGTCGATTCAGTTTCAACAGGTATGCTCACCCTTTCCGTCTACCGTCACCCCCCCGGTTCAGCATGAACCTCGTCTACCCAATCCTCAACTCTACAATGGAGACCCTGGTACCTGCCGCTCGTTCTTATCACAGTGTTCTCTGCTGCTCGAGCTCCAGCCCTCTGCCTGTCCTACAGAACGTTCCAAGGTGGCTTACATAATCACCCTCCTTACTGAAAGAGCCCGTGAGTGGGGGACGGCCGTCTGGGATGCTAATGATCCTTGCTGCACCACTTTCAGCACCTTCACTGAGGAGATGAGAAGAGTGTTTGACCGCTCCCTGATGGGAAGAGAGGCTGCCAGATAGCTCTTGGAGAGCCGCCAGGGCACCCGATCTGCTTATGACTACGCTATTGAGTTCCGAACCCTGGCGGCCGCAGCTCAGTGGGATACTCAGGCGCTTTACGACACTTTCCTGAATGGGCTTTCTGAGCCGGTCAAGGACCAATTGGTTTCCCAGCAGCTTCCTGAAGACTTGAACGGGTTGATGGACCTCGCGGGGCGGGTGGATTCGCGTCTCCGACATAGACACAGCGCCCCTAACCATCCCCGGCATAGGGCAGGGACCTCACCCACACTGACCATGCCTGTCGCCGCTTCAGCTGAGCCCATGCAGGTCGGACGAACCCGGATCTCACCGGAGGAACGACAACGCCGGATTCAGGCAGGTGCGTGCCTCTATTGTGGCCAGGTTGGGCACTTGCGTCTGCAATGTCCGTTAAAAGCCAGGCCCCCCCAGTGAACCTAGGCACACTGGAGGGGCACGCCCAAGAGCAGTTGCCTAGAGGCCGTCCAGTCATTCCCGTCACGCTCATCCTAGACAACCAGCCTCACGTAGCTCAGGCCCTCGTCGACTCCGGCTCCGACCAGAACATGATTTGTGCCACGAAGGTCAAGGAACTGCGCATTCCCATCCTCTCACTGAACACTCCATTGTCTGTCCGCGCCCTCGATGGAACGCAACTCCCCCCGATCACCCGACGCACCGTTCCGGTTACCCTGAGGACATCCGGGAACCACTCGGAAGAGATTTCCTTCCTCGTCATGGATAAGGCTCAGTGCCAGCTTGTGCTTGGACGTCCATGGCTTGTTCGACACAATCCACACATAGATTGGAGAAACAATACCATCCTCGGTTGGAGTCCTCTCTGCCTGGCCTCTTGTCTAAGATCTGCTCTGTGTCCCACCATAGCCTCAGGCCCCCCTGAGGAGTTTCCTGACCTCTCCATGATCCCCCACGACTATGTCGACCTCAAGGCCGTGTTCAGTAAGTCTCGGGCCATCTCCCTTCCTCCTCATCGTCCTTACGACTGCGCGATTGACCTCCTGCCTGGCACAGCTCCACCTCGGGGACGTCTCTTCTCACTTTCCCAAAACGAAAGGAAGGCCATGGACCAATACATCTCTGAGGCTTTAAGCGCCGGCATCATCAGGCCGTCCTCGTCCCCTGCGGGGGCGGGCTTCTTCTTTGTGGCCAAAAAAGATGGGACCCTACGCCCTTGCATTGACTACAGGGGCCTGAATGACATCACCATCAAGAACCGGTACCCTTTGCCTCTGATGTCCACAGCCTTTGATCTCCTGCAGGGGGCCCAATTCTTCACAAAACTGGATCTTCGCAGCGCGTATCATCTGGTCCGAATTAGAGAGGGGGACGAGTGGAAGACAGCCTTCAACACCCCATCAGGACATTACGAGTACCTAGTCATGCCGTTTGGATTAGCCAATGCTCCGGCCGTGTTCCAAGCCCTAGTTAATGACGTCCTTAGGGACTTCATAAATATCTCCACTTTTGTATATCTCGATGATATCCTCATCTTCTCGCGTTCATTGGAGGAACATAAGATACATGTCCGTCAAGTACTCCAAAGGTTGCTCGAGAACCAGCTCTTCGTTAAAGCTGAAAAGTGTGAGTTCCACAGCGGTACAGTCTCTTTCCTCGGCTTCATTGTCGCCCCATCCAAGATACAAATGGACCCCGCCAAGCTGAGAGCAGTCACCGACTGGCCTGCTCCCACAACCCGCAAGGAGCTCCAGCGCTTCCTGGGATTTGCTAATTTTTATAGGCGGTTCATTCGCGATTATAGTTTGGTAGCCGCCCCGCTCATCTCCTTGACTTCAGCCAAGACCCCGTTCGTTTGGTCGGAGCAAGCGGCCAGGTCATTCCTAGACCTGAAGAGGCGGTTCACCTCGGCCCCAGTCCTTTTTCAGCCGGACCCGTCCCTTCAGTTTGTGGTTGAAGTGGACGCATCTGACTTGGGTGTAGGGGCAGTCCTCTCCCAGAGATCACCCAAGGACAACAAACTACATCCGTGTTGTTTCCTCTCCCACCGACTTTCCCCCGCTGAGAGGAACTACGACATCGGCGACTGGGAGTTACTGGCAGTCAAACTGGCTCTGGAAGAGTGGAGGCATTGGTTAGAGGGCACCGAGATCCCATTCCTGGTTTGGACGGATCATAAAAATTTGGAATATCTCCGGACAGCCAAACGGCTAAACTCCCGCCAAGCAAGATGGTCCTTGTTCTTCTCACGTTTTAATTTCTCCCTGTCCTATCGTCCGGGATCTAAAAACACAAAACCGGACGCCCTCTCTCGCCAGTTCTCTCCAGCCAATGATCTGGCACCTGAAGCCACCATCTTGCCCCCCCATTGTCTTGTGGGCGCAGCGCTACTAGAGGTGGAACCGAGAGTTAAGAACGCGCTCCATCAACAGCCCGGTCCCTCACAGACACCACAAGGCAAGCTCTTTGTCCCGGAAACTGCGAGACCCCATGTTCTGAAATGGGGACATAGCTCCAGACTGGCCTGTCACCCCGGTGCAGCACGTACATTGGCCCTGGTTCAACAACGGTTCTGGTGGCCCACCATGAAGGAAGACACTCGCCGCTTTGTTAAAGCCTGCGACTCTTGCGCCAGAGGCAAGACCAGCAACAAGCCCCCCGCTGGCTTCCTTAGACCTCTCCCGGTTCCTCACAGGCCCTGGTCCCACATCCCTCTTGATTTCGTCACTGGACTCCCCGACTCCGAGGGTAACACATGCGTGCTCACGGTGGTGGATCGCTTTTCCAAGGCGGCCCATTTCATTCCCCTACCTGGAGTCCCTACAGCTAAAGAAACTGCTGAGCTGTTAATCACGCACGTTTTCCGGCTTCATGGACTTCCGACAAACATTACATCTGATCGGGGCCCCCAGTTCACAGCCCGGTTCCGCCTTCTGTAAATTAATTAGCGCTACCCCCAGGTTATCCTCTGGCTATCACCCACAGACAAACGGCCAGGCGGAGCGAGCCAATCAGGACCTAGAAACGGCTATTCGGTGCACAATCTCTAAGGAACCCCATTCCTGGAACCGGATGCTACCATGGATCGAGTACGCCCATAACTCCTTGCCCACATCAGCCACGGGCCTCTCCCCTTTTCAATGTTGCCTCGGGTATCAGCCTCCGCTGTTCCCATCTCAGGAGGTGGAGGTGGAGGTACCTTCAGCTCAAGCATTCATTCGTCGGTGCCGAAGAACGTGGCTGAATGCTAGATCTAGGATCCGCCGGGCAGTATCAGCCTTCAAACAACAGGCCGACCGGCGTCGCTCCAGGGCACCATCATACCGCGTGGGGCAAAGAGTGATGCTGTCCTCTCACTACATTCCCCTTAAGACAACTTCGCGCAAACTGTCTCCTAGATTCATTGGCCCGTTCACCATCACCAGAATCATTAATCCCAGTCTGTGCCGCAGTGTCTCGCTCGTGTGCCTCGCGTCCTCATGTTTATTCTAGCTTTTGGAAAGTTTGTCTCGTTGCCGACCCCGCTGCCCTTCGGATTCCTCTTATCGCCTTCTCCCTCGGATTACCTCGCCTTTATCTTGGACTGAATTTCGTGTATGACCCTGCCTGTGTAAAGAATCTGGTTTTGGACTTGCCCCTTTGTATCTGTTAGCTCCCGCGGCTGGATCTTCTGGTTATCGACCCTTACCTGGTAAAGAACGCTGATTCTCATTCCTCACTCCACGGCTTGTGACACGCTCCCGGTGCCGCACAACAGTGCTTCCGTCTTCTCGCAAGGATCCTCGCAACACGCACCGAGCTCCTACTCCTCAAGAAAAGAATCCGAAGCACTTTGCCCTCCTCTCTCTGCTCGCGAAGCAGATCCGCGTCGGAAAACCAGCGCTACAGCGTGATTGCGCAATCCGCGAAGCCGATCCGCGTCGGAAAACCAGCGCTACAGCTTGATTGCGCAATCCGCGTCTGTCGCTACAACCGGGAGGAATTCGTGTGCCTCCACTTCCGGGTTAACGGAGGATTCCTTGACTTCGTCACCCAATCCTTCGTCACGTCACAAGGTATTCCCCGAAGCATTCCGTGAGCGCATTGACTCTCTCACACACACACACACACACACGCACGCACACACACACACGTGCTGCTCCCCTACTGCTGCTACTGACTCTCTCACTCACTCGCACGCACGCACACACACACACACGTGCTGCTCCCCTACTGCTGCGTACTGACTCTCTCACTCACACACACACCACACACACATACGCTCCTCCAGCCATTGTTGTCCTAATCTTTTGATCTCTAATAAAATTCCTTTAAGGGAATCTGTGTCTGCTATTGGGTTCTTTCCTCCTCTGCCTCCCCCCGTGACAGAAGTAGACTAATGATTATGAATGCGTCAGGAAAAAACAGCCAGGAGACTGACTCTAAATGAGTGATACTGTAAATGAGTGATTTCTTTGTTTTCGGCTGTAGTGATGAAGGTATTCATGTCATCTCGTCGTCTCTGCAGCAGTGGATGTGCCAATAATTCACATTTCATACGAATTATATCATCTGAAATTAGTTTTGCATTTTATATAAAAGCAGACATTTTGCTTTCTATATATATATATGTCTGTGAGCCAAGGATACATAGAGTTTCGGTTTATTTTCTGACGCGCTCAAGTTCACCGAAAACAATGCAGAATAGCACACCCTGTTTGCTTTTATTATTTTAAAAATCATATCGTTTTGTCATCATTGTGAGTGCACTTAAATAAAAATAGAGTTTTATAAAGGCTATATAGGTTGTATTGTTTTATTATATAGTTTTTGCACATTAATCTGACAAACTTTTTCTGATGCACACCCAGAGTCCATTTTCTGACTATATGCTAGTGTTACACATGATATAATCTAAAGGCTAAATTTTAAGGTATACATTTACTTTATGCCCATATTAAATTTAAATTCTAAATTTGTACTGTAATTTTAGTACTGTGATTGTAAATTCGTTCATTTGGTAACGCACAACAGGGGTCATTAGCCTACTTCATTTCATTCTTATAATAACTCAAAAACACAAGCGGGGCTGAATGACATCGACATCTGCTGACGCAGTAGAATGTCCTGACATTTTTTTTATTAAAGTGGAGGCTTTTTTCATCCCCTTCAAGCTGCTAGTGTGCAGAAGAACAGGGTCAAATCCAGCTATGTCTTTCATCAACTACATGAGTTTGAGGAGATGCTCCTTGATTTGTTTGGCCTCAGGTGTGTGATAGAACACTTGCTTGAAGGACCTTGGAAAAAGACGTCTGTAGTCCAGTGGAAAGGTTAACTGTATGAAGGGTGAGGAACTGCATAATCATCTTCTGTTTTAAGGAAGTCTTCTGCCTGGAGAAGTACAGGGGCATTGTAACAGCTAGTCTCTCTTGCAGAGAGATCTCTTTACTTGGTATTTAGCAGGATGTGAATCAAGCAAGCTGGGCATCATTATTGAAGATTGGGGTGACACAAAGGCTGAGAAGATAACACAGGGCATCAGTTCTAGCTTGATATCTTGCGCAATTTTGTTCTCCTACCAGCTTCCCCTTCACTACCACTACAGTTTGCATGTTTGAACTTCCTGTTTCATCCGATGGTGTGTGGAAAGCTTGGTAAGTTCAGTTAATAGTACACTGAGTATTACTTCACATAGCATCTATTGGTTGAAGTCTACTTATAAAAATGTGAATGTGATTGAAAGCAGGTGTACATAATGAGTATTCGGGTGACTGTGAATGTGCTGGTGAAGCATTGAACTGGTTATTGTATTCTGGGATGTGGAGCTCATTTCACAACTATTCATTTGTTATTATTATATTATTATATTGGTAAATACCTTTACATAAATAATAAATTTTTTAAACTACTGAAAATGTGCAAAACCTTGGCATTCCAAAAATGTCAATCATGAATTATTGTGATATTGAAATATAGAAAGTACAATATCATCTGTTTGCAATCGATCTGCAGGACGAGCAAAAGTTTGACTTGAGTCTTGATATATAAGTACCAAGTATCATCGAGTATCATGCGCTTCTTGTTTTGACATGATCACAACTGAGCCAATGGTTATTCTCTCAGACAGCGGTATTGTGGGGAATCATCTCCCATGCTCCTCCTCAGTGAGCATTCTCATGTAAGCAACATCCGTGCGCACGTGTACTAATCACTAATACTGTGACCACATGTGTGTACATGTGTGTATGTGTGAGTGCGTGTGTGTTTTTGTGTCTGTGCTTCCCCTTTCTTTTCGTCCTCCCTCCTTTTCCTACACCATTTTTTCTAAATAAATCGATCCTTTTTCCTCAAAGGGAATTTTAGATAATGCGATGAGAACTCACTGCTGTGTAGGCATAAGAAAACCTCACAGCTTTGTAGGCATAAGAAAATCTTGTTTTTCAATCAGAAAAAAAAGATTCAGTGTGCTACGGATGTTACAGCATCATAACATCATGACATTTATTTCTAAGAGCTGCATTAATTTTTAGCATATTGTATTGATGACGAGAGTCAAACCACTCCATAGAGTTTTCTCCGACACATTGGAAAGACTTACAATGGGGTTAAGGTCAAAACCCTGTAGTGATTAATTCTAAAAAAAAAAAAAAAGAGTTTTTCTAAGGGTCCATCACTATCACATATTAGTGAGCTACATGTTTCTATTCTTAGGTAATTTTGCTACAGTATTTAATAAGAATCTAGAAGCATTTTTGTTATCTTTTATAACGGTGAAAAAATATGTTGATCTGGCAGAATAATGTTTTTATTAGCCCGACACTGTAAGGGGTTACCACTAGAGGTCACTGTGTGCACATGTTTGTTTTTGCTTTGTAGTTTTTTCAGTTTCCCAGAAGGCACCTCGGTCAGGTGATTTGGGTGTTCACCTGAACCGAGGTAGCTCATTATTAGTGTTATAAATAGCTGATTGTTCTGGGAAACTGGGTCGAGCACCATTACTGTCAGTGGGCATGTATTTTGGTTTGGTTTGGTTTTGATTGTTTTATTTTGACTTATGTTGGTTATTTGGGCTCTGATGTGTGTTGTGGTTAGTGTGTTATGTACAGTAAGTGTACCCTTTTGGTTTATGTTGTAGGTTCGTGTGTGTATAGTGTTAAGTGTTTAAGTTTCATTTAGCCTCCAGTGTGTGCCCCTAGTTTCCAGTGTGTTCCTCTAGCCTCTAGTGTGTTCCCTCGTCCAGTTTCTAGTAGTCCTGTCAAGTCAAGTCAAGTCAATTTTATTTATATAGCGCTTTTAACAATTGACATTGTCGCAAAGCAGCTTTACACAATAAAAAGAAGTAAGTTTGTATGCAATGTGTATGAATCAAAATGATAAGATTGTCCCTGATGAGCAAGCCGAGGGCGACGGTGGCAAGGAAAAACTCCCTGAGATGGTAATAGGAAGAAACCTTGAGAGGAACCAGACTCAACAGGAAACCCATCCTCATCTGGGTGATAACGGATAGCAGGGATTGATCAGCATAATAATGTGTACTGGAAGTTCAGTGTAACAGGAGATGTGTTAAAATTAGAAGGAGTCCAGTTTGTTCCTGGAGGCTCAGGTAGACTGTAGGAGATTCCAGTCCTGAGCTATCGAATAACTGAAGTCACAGGTCCCCAGAGCATCAATCGATGATAGGACAGTCTTAATGGAAACCATCCCCAGCCACCATACGAATCAATGCAGACCACACGGGGCATCCATGCGACGAGATCTCCAACCAGAAGCAGGACTCCAGGACGGGTTAGACGGGTCCAGAGGGCAGAGGGGTCTGGATCATTGGCAACTCAGGAGCGAACATGTACACACGTGGACATAATTGTTGGTACCCTTCGGTCAATGAAAGAAAAACTCACAATGGTCACAAAAATAACTTTAATTTGACTAAATTAATAATAAATAAGAATTCTATGAATGTTAACCAATGAAAGTCAGACATTGCTTTTCAACCATGCTTCAACGGAATTATAAAAAAAAATAAACTCATGGAACAGGGCTGTTGTTGCACAACCTTTTGAGGCAATCATTGCAATCAAACGATTCCTGTAACTGTCAATGAGACTTCTGCACCTCTCTGCAGGTATTTTGGCCCACTCATCATGAGCAAGCTGCTCCAGTTGTTTCCGGTTTGAAGGGTGCCTTTTCCAGACAGCATGTTTCAGCTCCTTCCAAAGATGCTCAATAGCATTGAGGTCAGGGCTCATAGAAGGCCACTTTAGAATAGTCCAATGTTTTCCTCTTAGCCATTCTTGGGTGTTTTTAGCTGTGTTTTGGGTCATTGTCCTGTTGCAAGACCCATGACCTGCGACTGAGACCCAGCTGTCTGACACTGGCCAGCACATTTCTTTGTAGAATCCCTTGATAGTCTTGAGATTTCATTGTACCCTGCACAGATTCAAGACACCCTGTGCCAGATGCAGCAAAGCAGCCCCAGAACATAACAGAGCCTCCTCCATGTTTCACAGTAGGGACAGTGTTTTTTTCTTGATATGCTTCAAGCATAATTAGCTAAATTTGCCTTGGCAAAAAGTTCCATTTTTGTCTCATCTGTCCATAGGACATTCTCCCAGAAGCTTTGTGGCTTGTCAACATGTAGTTTGGCATATTCCAGTCTGGCTTTTTAATGATTTGTTTTCAACAATGGTGTCCTCCTTGGTCGTCTCCCATGTAGTCTACTTTGGCTCAAACAACGACGGATGGTGCGATCCGACACTGATGTTCCTTGAGCATGAAGTTCACCTTGGATCTCTTTAGAAGTCTTTTGTTACCATTCGGATTATCCGTCTCTGATTTGTCATCAATTTTCCTCCTGCGGCCACGTCCAGGGAGGTTGGCTACAGTCCCATGGATCTTAAATTTCTGAATATGTGCAACTGTAGTCACAGAAACATCTAGCTGCTTGGAAATGGTCTTATAGCCTTTACCCTTAACATGCTTGTCTATAATTTTCTTTCGAATCTCCTGAGACAACTCTTTCCTTCGCTTCCTCTGGTCCATGTTGAGTGTGGTACATACCATGTCACCAAACCACACAGTGACTACCTGGAGCCCTATATATAGGCCCACTGACTGATTACAAGATTGTAGACACCTGTGATGCTAATTAGTGGACACACCTTGAATTAACATGTCCCTTTGGTCACATTATTTTCAGTATTTTCTAGGGGTAACATCATTTTTGTCCAGGCCTGTTCCATGAGTTTATTTTTTAAAATAATTCTGTTGAAGCATGGCTGAAAAGCAATGTCTGACTTTCATTGGTTAGCATTCATAGAATTTTTTTTAATTATTACTTTTATCAGATTAAAGTTATTTATGTGACCATTGTGAGTTTTTCTTTCATTGACCGAAGGGTACCAACAATTTTGTCCACGTGAGTATAGCTCGACAGAGAGAGGGAAAGGAGTGAGGGAGAGAGAGAGAGGACAGAGCAGAAAAGGAGAGAACAGAAAATAAGGAGAGATGGCAGTTAGGTATGGCCACAGTCAACATGTATAAGGTGAATGTATATTAGTGCAAAGTGCAGGCAGGGACTCCGGCAGGACTAACTATAACAGCATAACTAAAAGGGAGAGCCAGAAGGAAACACAAACATGAGGGCTCCCTGAGATGTAAAGCAACCAATCACCTCACCGTCAACAAACCTGAGTGAACAATGAGAGTGGGGAGGACAGCATCTAAACATACCAGTTCACCAGAATACTCTACGTCCATGAGTCCCCCAGATCTGCTCCTTTACCTAAGGTTAATCTATTTACAAAAATGATTGGCTAAATAAATAGGTTTTTAGCCTAGACTTAAACACTGAGACTGTGTCTGAGTCCCGAACATTAATAGGAAGACTATTCCATAACTTTGGAGCTTTGTAAGAAAAAGCTCTGCCCCGTGCTGTAGTTTTAATAATACGTGGTACTGACAGGCAGCCTGCATTCTTTGATCGAAATAGGCGTGGCGGATCGTAAGATACTAGCAGTTCACTCAAATACTGTGGCGCGAGACCATTTAGTGCTTTAAATGTCAAAAGTAGTACCTTAAAATCGATGCGAAATTTCACAGGGAGCCAATGCAGCGTAGATAAGATAGGGGTGATGTGCTCGTATCTTCTGGTTTTAGTGAGGACTCTCGCTGCTGCATTCTGGACTAACTGAAGCTTGTTTATACACCTAGTTGAACAACCAGACAGTAAGGCGTTACAATAGTCCAACCTAGAGGTGATATAAGCATGAACTAGTTTTTCTCCATCATTTAGTGACAATATGTTTCTTATCTTGGCAATATTTCTAAGGTGAAAGAAAGCTATCCTGGTAATATTATCTACATGAGCTTCAAACGAAAGGCTGGAATCTATAATCACACCAAGGTCTTTTACTGTTGCACTTGATGGAACAGAAAGGCCATCTAAAGTTACAGTGTGATCAGAAAGCTTACTTCTAGCTACTTCTGTCTTATCAGGATTAAGCAGAAGAAAATTAATTAACATCCAATCTCTTATGTCCTGCACACACTGCTCAATTTTAGCAAACTGGTTTTTCTCATCTGGTTTTGCTGAGACATATAATTGTGTGTCATCAGCATAACAATGAAAACTAATAGCATGTTTACGAATTATGTTGCCCAGAGGAAGCATGTAAAGGGAAAAAAGCAGTGGGCCTAAAACTGAGCCCTGTGGAACACCAAACTCCACTTGAGAACATGAGGAATGATCACCATCTAAATCTACAAACTGATAACGATCAGTCAAATAGGATCTGAGCCACAAGAGGGCAGTTCCCTTAATTCCTACTACCTTTTCTAATCTGTGAAGGAGAATACTATGATCAATGGTGTCAAAAGCTGCACTGAGGTCCAGTAACACAAGTATAGTGACGCAACCCTGATCAGAGGCCCATAGGAGGTCGATTACTACTTTAACAAGTGCTGTCTCTGTGCTGTGATGAGGCCTAAATCCTGACTGATACAGTTCATTTATGCTATTTCTGTGTAGATGTGAACATAGCTGCTGTGATACTACCTTTTCCAAAATCTTGGAGATAAAGGGAAGGTTTGATATCGGCCTGTAATTAGAAAGCAGACAGGGGTCAAGGTCAGGTTTCTTGATTAGCGGTTTAATAACGGCTACTTTAAAGGATTTGGGGACATACCCACTACTGAGTGAACAGTTAATTACTTTCAACAGGGGTTCTATTATTGCTGGTACTATCTGTTTGAGAAAATGTGTCGGTATAGGATCTAATATACAGGTTGACGATTTTGAAGAAGAGATGAGTGAAATTAGTTCCCTCGCTTCAAGGGGAGTAAAGTGTTCTAAGTTCTGATGTGATGTGGTTAGATCATCTGAATTATTTAAATTGTCTGGTTTCAAAGCCTGAATTTTTTGCCTAATATTTATGAATTTGTTATTGAAAAAGTTCATGAAATCCTCACTACTGCATGATGTTGTTGTGGAGATTTCTGCAGTGGTCTTGTTTTTAGTTAATTTAGCTACGGTATTAAATAAAAATCTCGGGTTGTTTTTGTTATTTTCTATAAGAGTGAAGAAATACGTTGATCTAGCATCACTGAGAGCTTTTTTATAGTTCAGGATGCTCTCCTAACAAGCTATTTTGAATACTAACAATTTAGTTTGGCGCCATTTACGTTCGAATTTTCGAGCGGTTTGTTTTAAAGCACGGGTGTGGTCATTATACCAAGGAGCGAGTTTCTTATCTCTAATCATTTTCCTTTTAGCTGGAGCTACATTATCTAAGCTATAATGAAGTGCTGACTCTAGATATTCATTCGCCTGTTCGAGTTCTGTGAAGTCAGATGGCGATCCAATCAAATTTGATAACTCTGGAAGATTATTGATAAAGCTCTGTGCGGTATTTGATGTAAATGTACGTTTAAGGTGGAAGCGCGGTGCTGTGCATACATTATTACTATGACACGCTTTAATCGAGACAAGATAGTGATCTGAGATAACTTCAGACTGTGAAATTGTGGTTATATTTCCTATACTTAATCTGAAGGAAAATATTAAATCTAAAGTGTGACCTGCTTTATGAGTGGGTCCTACTACACACTGATTTACTCCTACTGAGTCCAGTATGGACAAGAATGCTGTTCTCAGAGGGTCTTCTGGATTCTCAAAATGAATATTAAAGTCTCCAGCAATTAACGCTTTGTCTACAGAAACAACAAGGTTTGAGAGGAAATCTGCAAATTCGCAGAGAAACTCCGAGTACGGCCTTGGGGGTCTGTAAATGATGATTAGCGGGATCGACTGAGCTGACTTTATGTTACTATAGAGAACTTCAAATGCATTAAATTTAAAACTGTGTTTTTGTACGAGAGACAGATTATCGTTATAAATAACTGCGACTCCTCCTCCTCTCCCAGTTAGCCGAGGCTGGTGTATGTAGCTGTATCCAGGAGGACTAGCTTCATTTAGAGCTACATACTCGTCCTGTTTAATCCAGGTTTCTGTTAAACATTATATATCAAACTCCTGATCTGTGATAGTTTCATTAACAATAACTGCTTTAGATGCGAGAGATCTTATATTTAACAGTCCTAGCTTCAGATTAGAGGTGCCGGTTGCGCATTCAGTGTGATCTGAGTTTGTGGTATCTATGTTAATTAAATTACTGAAACAGACTTTCTGAGTCTTTCTAAATTTATGTTTATGTTTAGCTCGGGGAACAGATACAGTCTCAATATGATGAACCCTGAGTGACGACTCTATGCAGCTAGCAGACGGTTGGTTTAGCCTGTCTGTCTGCTCCCTGGCCTTGGCTCTGCATTGTCACCGATTAAGTAAGCCTCTTCTGAGACTATGTGCTATACTGCAAGAAATGAGAGCAGCACCTTCCCGAGTGGGATGGACACCGTCCCGCCCTAACAGGCCAGTTTTGCCCTCAAAGGTCTTGCAATTGTCTATGAAGCCCACGTTGTTTTCGGAGCACCACCTGGACATCCAGCGGTTCAGCGACCATAACCTGCTGTAAGCTATGTCGCCACGTCTCATTGGGATGGGACCAGAGCAAACTACATCTTCGGACATCGCCTTCGCTATTTTAAACACCTCTGTAAAGTTATGCTTGCTAACCTCTGACTGACGAAGGCATATATCGTTAGCTCCAGCATGTACCACTATCTTAGAGAACCTATGCTGTCCTAGAGCCCTAAGATTACCTGCTATGTCCGGTGCTCTGGCTCCCGGGATACACCTGACCACTGCCGCTGGCGCCCCTAAAGGCCTAGCTAATTTCACATGTCTCAGAATAGAGTCTCCTATAACCAGAGCTCTTTCAGGTTTTTCAGCGGGTGCATCACTGAGGAGAGCAAACCTGTTGGACACGTGAAGCGCAGAAGAGGTGTGCTCCGGTGGGCTAGCCTTAGCGTTAGCTTTGGCTGAACGAGTATGCCGCCGAGTCGTCACCCACTCGCCCCGCTGTGAGAGCTCTACTGCCGGAGTTGGGGGCTGATTATCTCCGCCTGTGGCACCCAGACTTTCCGCTACAGGATTAACGCTGCTCTCGCACTCTCTAACCCTCTCTAAAGTCTGAATGCGCTCCTCTAATGCTACTATCTTCTCCGTCAGGGTGCTAACTAACACACACCTATCGCAAATAAAATTATCACTAATGACGGAGGAAGAATGTCTAAACATCCTGCACTCCACACACTGAGCGAGCTGAATGGTAGACATAATAACGTATCTTTGTGCTGGAGTTGTGATTATTTGCTGATGGATTCGCTTGTTGTTGGTCAGATGATACGCGCGTTCTCTCAAAAAGCGCAAAAAAACGGATAAAGTCCAGTAGTATTAAAGCGTAAAAACTAGTTTGTTATTTAGTAAAAACGGGAAAAATATATAATTATAAAAAAATAAACAAGATATAATCTAAAATGCTGTTACAAACAGACAAGGAACTTTCGCGGGAACAATACAAAAAACAGGAAGCTACGTCACAGGAAAGGGAGTTCTGTCCCCGTCCAGTCTCTAGTAGTCCTGTCCTAAGCCTTCGTGTCAGTCCTACAGGGTCTGAAATGCTTAATGGGTCTGTTAAGGTCTAGAAAAGTCTGTATTTGTTAAGAGAAGCCTGTCTGTCTTTAAAGAAGCCTATACTGTATGTGTCTAAAGATACGGGATATGTGTGTCTACATATCTGCCCAATAACCAATCAAGTCACTAAGTTATGAGGGCTTGGGTTGGGCTGAATAAAAATGAGCTTGGTAATGTCCCAATAGATGTCAGGGTTTTGGGAGTGTTTTGAAAACAACCAATCAAAGTAGAGATAAATAAACCAATAGGGAAGAGCAGATTTGTGCAAAGGTATAAAATGCAAATGAGGCTTGAGGTGTGAAGGTCTCCTGACAAAATCCTTGAGTGGATTATTTGTCAAGGCAACAAATGGCTGTACCATGGAAGGATTCCTCAGCGAGATACATCCGAATTGGTATCAATCCGGAAGTATCCTAGCTTGGTGAAATTTGATGTATACGGTCAGTGGTACTGTAGATACTTCCGAAAATCAGTGGTGTATACGGGAGTTTCCTAGTACAGATACACCTCTTTTCATGCAGTGTGAGGCATCCAGAGAAGGACCTGCTCCAGCTGGATTCTGCTTTATGATAGTTTGAGCTACACATGCTGCTCCTGAGCTCCCCTGTGCTGAACTGGACTTCATGTTAATTTAAAGAACTTTTATACTGAACTTTCAGCTGCATAACACACATGATGTTATATAATTTCTATCCATTATCACCCAAATGAGGATCTGTTATATCACCTGTTGAGTCTGGTTCCTCTCAAGGTTTCTTCCTACTACCATCTCAGGGAGTTTTTCCTTGCCACTGTCACCGTCACCCTTGGCTTGCTCATCAGAGACATTTCATTAAATTTTATTTAAAAAAAAAATTAAGCTGCTTTGAGACAATGAACATTGTTAATAGCGCTATATAAATAAAATTGAATTGAATTGAACAGTTTTGATGCACCTTTTTGGTTTGGTTTGTGTATAATACACTTTTTGGTTTGGCTAATTGGTCGTAGTGTTGTCTTTCTTGTTCACTGGTTTTGGAGCTCCACCGACACTTAAGATAAAGACCTTTATATTAGTGTTACTCAGTTTAAATCAAGTTTAATCTGATTGTTACAATATAACCTTATTTATATCTTTTAAGTTTTTATCAGAACTACCCTGCTGAAAAATCCTGCATAAAGCAGCATGATTTATATGCTGGTCTATGCTGGTTAATACTGGTTAGTGCTGGTCTGATGCTGGTTTAGCTGGTGAACCAGCATAACCGATGGAAGACTAGCATATCTCCGCTCATGAAACCACCAGCACTGGTCTTGCTAGTTAGTGCTGGTCTGGTGCTGGTTTAGCTGGTGAACCAGGATAACACTTTAGGTCAGCATGATTTATATGCTGGGCCACCAGCAAGGTAGTTAAAATTTTATTTTATTTTCATTTTAGCTCATTATCTTGTTTTTTAATAGCTAGTACTGAAAATAATGTGTGATGTAAATACATGGACCGTGTAGTGTTATCTTTAAATGCATTTACATACAAGAGACAAAAATTATCCCTTTACCAAAACCATGAAAATACATTATTTTACATTTATTAAATATTTGTGGGTTGTCTAAAAACACACCTCAAATCTTTTATATAAATGCACTTTTTTAAAAGACGTAATCAATGTAAATCACTTAAAACTAAAAAAAAAATACAGCATAGACCATCATCACCAGCTTGACCAGCAATTATACCAGCAGGGTTACCAGTATACCAGCACCATGGGGTCAGCTGTTTTGGTGGTGGGACCACTTGCATTTTTTATGGTAAAAATGTTCCATAATTTTTAACCATACACATATGTGTAATGCATCTTTATTTGTTAATGTACACTCACATATCAATAAAACATTGTGCTTTTGTAAAATAAGGAAAATAAACAGGGTGCGCTTTCTGCAATCTCAGTCTCCCCGAAAATCTTTTTTGAAGATTTTTGAATCTTTTTGAAACACTCAGAATTGTTTCTGTGACCTGAAATGAAATGTTACTATAACTCCTATTCTATCACAAACATAAACTTAGTCTAGTCTTGTCTATTTATGAGTAGATAATGATACTGTACATTTTAAGAAAGGAACTGATCTGCATCCAGTTTAATCGTTTATTAACAGGAGCAATTGTTTATTAATAATTGTTAACAGGAGCAATTATTGCTGGACATTGAAAAAAAACTTTTATGCTCTCTCTTCAGCAACAAACTACAACAAAAACAAACAAAAAACATTAATACGTCAAGTACATACAGTACTGTACCCATATTCTGCTGTATATGTTAAGCTTGAGGGACCACACTCAGAGGCCACATAGTTGTAAGTGTTAAAAGATAAATAACTTCCTCTTGGTACTTCTGATAGCATCTACCATGCCTTATAGGCATTATACAGAGAGGCAACAAACTTAAACTGACAAAGTTTAGTAAGCAGTTATTATGCTCTGCTTTAGCATAACGAGTTGCTTCATCTGCATGTTTTTTAACAGTTAAAAACATGCACAGAAACCCAAACGCTAACCAATACTAAGGATATAACTGGGAACTCTAGAGCTGTGAGGCAGTAATGCAGACAAAAATATATACAAAAATAGATGAATGTATGCATACAATACATGTGTAGTGAAGTTTTAAGTGGGTTGCACATATTATATACATTCCCAGCATTTGTCAGAGGACTTTATTTGGAGAAACTTACAAAAGTGCTTTATAAATAGATATTCTCAGACTGGATCACTAGGCCAGGGACTAAGAGTACCATCTGTAAATTATGTTTCTTTCTTTCTTTTTTCTCTTTCTGTCTGTCTTTCTTTCTTTCATTCATTCCATAATAAAGTACTGGTAAAAGGTAAATCTAGTCATAAGGGAAGTTTGATCCTTCCAGCTGTCAGAACAGAGCACACCCATGGAAGGACCTCTTCCTTTCACCCTGAGGGAGGATGGGTCCAAGATAGCAGTAATAAGTGCTTTAGGATAAGTGGGTGCTGATATCTTTTTTTGCCTTTTTAGGCAAGCATCAATGTTTTAAACCTGACATGAGCAGCTACAGGAAACCAGTTGAAGGAGTTTAGAAATGGGGTGGTGAGGGAGAACTTGGGTTGTAGCAGTCCAGTATATCAAGGGATGTACAACACCTTCAGCTCCAACATTACCTTTCAGCTGATTAACTGCCATTGATGATAACGTATTAGCTTGACATGCTAAGATTATTGTAGAAGCAGGAATGTCTATGGGGGAAAGGAGGTGATATGGTATGTATTAGCATTGCAATGATTTAAAAAGCTATTTGAGGAAATGATCTTAACAAAATGGCTGGTACAGAGCGAGAACAGAAAATGACCCATCACTCTCATCTTGTGGGACACTAAGAAAAAGTGTCTATTGAAAAAAAAAAGCATTTCTAACACTTAATATTACCGTCACTTCTCTTAGAAAGCCAAACCTTTCCATGTTGTACAGTATCATGAATTCCAAAAAGCATTGCAATGTAGTGTAGAGCATGGGAGACGATTACCCATAATTTCGCAGAGCGCAAGTGAGAAAAACCATTGGCTCAGTTGTGATCATGTGATGCTTGGCATCAAAACAAGAAACACATACGTGCCACATGATACTCGATAATACTCAGTACACTCTAAAAAATAAAACTGTGCTGTACTCAATTTTTTTGGTGAAACATTTTTACACTTAAACATATTGAGTAAATATAAAAACTTGCAAAATCATATAAAATATACTTCATGAATTGAGTAGACCAGAATAACTATATTTAGTACAATGATGAACAAAATTGAGTAAATGTAATCAAAAACAGAAGTTAATGCAATGGTTACCCTAAGTGAAAATGCGTAAAATAATTGAGCAGATATAATTGAAATGCAAGGTAGAAGGAATTGAAAATTAGACTATTATTTAACAAACAAATGTGCTACATTTACTAAATATTTTAACTAAACTTAATTCAAACTGCTCCATCACAGAATTAATATGTTGCACTTACTTAATTTTATAACTATATTTACCCTTTACACAAGGAGTATTTTAATTCAGGTCAATGTATCTAATGACACCAGATTATGAACAAAGAATCAATACACACATTACCATTTAATTAAATATTTATTTGACGAATTTGACAAGACATGAAGTCTAAACCCATGTCACTAAAACTTGGTTTACTTTGCAAATGACAGGTAACAAGATCATAAACAATGAGCTGAATTGATCTTATTAGAAAACAGTCTCACAAACAATACTTCTGCCACAAGTATTATACAGTTAATATGTGGAAAGTAGACTTTTGTATTAGAATCTAATGAGTCACATTTTAAATCTGAAACACTGAACACCTTCACACTTCAGTTTCCTGCAAACACATACAAATGTGTGTGCAGACCTTCTCAGGTCTTAAAGAAACAATGACAGTCTAAATGAAGACAGGACACTACTGTAAATATCCATGACCATATACCATGGAGCTTCACTCCATAATGATGGAAGTTCCTTTTGATGATGTGACAAATGTGCAGAGCTCACACTGCCATCCCATAAGCTGGCACCTAAAAAAGAAACAATAGTGTACAAGTAAGTACAAGTGTGACTGTTACTGTAAAGTCTAGCAGACTGGTAAAATAGTACTTCCGTTCAAATACATACTTTTTGGACTAATAAATCACACTGATCTACGAGTGGTGTTCAAGTCAAAGCGGGACACCAAAGGCATTTTGCTCTTGCATAACCATGCACAACCTCATATATAGAGAAAGAATGTAGAGAGAAATATAGGAAGCTTTTACTCTTATAAGTGTGTTCTGTTATTCTGCACAATCAAAGGTCCTGCTTTTGTAGCGGATGTTAATATTCTCAATGTTTAATTAATATTATAATATTGATGTATTCCACTAAAATCCCTTCTCATCTGTATATTTAGTTTGTTTATTTTGTTTATTCTTGTATCCGAAAATGTTTTCGATCTGTTTCAACTATAATAGTTGTGTTATAGTGGTAGTTTCACGTTTAACATGCGGTGACGTCATTTCCGGTCAGCCCGCGCTGCTTCCTCAGACCGCGCTTGAGCGTGCTGAAAGGAGGTAAGCTGATAGCGGCGCCGATTTCTTAAAATGTTTAAAAGTTATAAAAGTTAGATTACGTGTGTGATATATAAAAAATATTACTGACAAAAGTGTTCGACATCGGTTAGAAAACGTTTTGTGCATGGATGGATATTTTTTTTAGTCTGCTACTGATAACAGCAATGTTAGTCTGTGAGCTTCCAGAAAGTGCTAGCGCTGGCTAGTTAATTTATTGGTTCTCAATTTCTACAGGTATACGAAGTAGGGGAGAACAAATGCACAGAACTCAATGCTGTATTCTGTTTATTCCATGCAGGTATGGTTTGTGAACATTTTATTTTCTTTGAGGTGTCCTTTTTATGTTATCAAATTCTCTTATTTTTAATTTAATTTAATACATTTTCTAATTGTTCATGTTATGGTCTGGGAGGCTAGACTGACTGGATAACTGCCTGATGTATTTTTGTCTGTCTGAATAATTTGAGTAATATACCATGTCCCTTTTCAATTGAATGTTATTGTAACGTTCAGAAAAAAGAGCCCGCGCTGCTTCCTCAGACCGCGCTTGAGCGTGCTGAAAGGAGGTATACGAAGTAGGGGAGAACAAATGCACAGAACTCAATGCTGTATTCTGTTTATTCCATGCAGTTATGCCAATAAACTCTCCAGACCTGCAACAAATCCTGTCTCCGTTGAATTGACGATAATACAACGCAGATTGTAGCAGCAGTGCGAGCAGAACGGTTACATTGGTGCCGTGACCCGGATGGAGACCGTTTCACCTTGGGTCTTCAGCTAAGCATCAACACCATTTGGTCACCGGGAGGCACGGGTCTTCAGTTAAGGTTTCATCCCAGAGAGACAACAATTATTTCATTTCTTTTCATATGCCATAACATATTGGGTTCCATTGTTTTATTGCCATCGTCGGCTATTTTAATTGTTCTGCCGTGTTTGTGTCTGAGATATTTAGCCGCCTTGAAATTTTATTCCATGTTAAGTGACTTTCATGTAAATGTTAGATAATGGCGCACAGTTTTAATGCAGACAGTTCTAATGCCAGTGGTAGCATGTCAGATTTAGGTTTTGGGAGAGGAAGGTTCTCCAGTGACGTCCCATTTACTCCTGTTGTGGGGAAGAGCGGTGTGGAACGAACAGAGCCAAAGTTTTGTTCCACTCGAGCGACTGAATCAACACCCAGTCAGTTAATGAGTAACCCACTATTAGCCAACCAAGACATAAGTGATACCACATGGTATAATCTCATAACACACATTGCTCAGGAAATAGGACGATAATTTCTGCTCAAAATGGGGTAGGGCAGGGGAGAAAAGAAACCAGTGATGCACAGCCTTCAGGTGCATGTCACTCGCTCCTAGACGCGCCCTCCCTTAATTTGACTGGTGTTAAATTAGTCATGCAGTCCGATGCTAAAGAGCCTCCTGTCTTTCGAGGAGATGGATCTAACAAGTTCAGTGTTCGTGAGTGGGAAGATTTAATGGACATTTACTTGCGAAAGAGGGATATACCAATAGCTGAACATCATCAAGAAGTCATAGCAAGGCTGATGGGAAAAGCCAAAGATATTGTTAGAATTACCCTCCGCAGTAATACTTCTCTGAGACCTTCTGAGAATCCTAAAGTGATCTTTGACATATTAAAACAACACTTTAGTGAAGTCAGATATTCCTACATGCCTTTAGCCGATTTCTATGGCACAGTACCTTTAACGGGGGAAAACCCAGTCGAGTATTGGGTCCGTTTAAACAAAGCGGTTGATGTTGCAGAAGAGGCCTTGAGGAGGCTTGGGTGGCAAATGGATGACCCGTGCCAGGAGGCAGCCTTGATGTTTATAAAACATTGCCCTGCACCAGGTTTGTCCGCCATTTTTCGATTAAAGGCGCCCGATAGATGGACAACGAGTGAGATACAGGAGCATCTAGACCGATATCAGGCCGAACAGAAAGAACAGATGGCGGTTAAGTCAAAGCGTAATATCGCCACGAGACATGTTACAACTTATGCCCAGTCAGCCTTGGATAATGAGAACACAATGATGGGTTGTCCCGTTGTGCCAACGGAGGACATCAACACTCCCACCCCCTCTCACTCCCAAAATGATGACAATTGTATGATTAGTAAACAATTAGTTTACTTGACCGTGCCCTATCGCAGAATAATCAAGAGGTGAGTCGCCCTCGACCAGGCCAGCAATCTAGAGTATGCAAGGTATGTCATTCTCGCGAGCACTCAACTTTAGCGCACTGTCGAAGACATCGACTCTGCCTTGCATGTTTCCAGCCTGGACTGGAGGAACTGTGCAAACGTCCCATCTGACCCTGACACTCCAGCTGGGCGACCATTGCAAAGTCAGTCTACTTTAAATTAGTTAACCCACACTTGGGGAGGGGACGTGTGGGTAAGGTGGAACAGACCCTCGAGATTGCAGATCTTAAGCAAAGTTACGAAAGTTTATGTATGCAAGCCCCAGCTGAAGTCACTGTGATTGCTCAAAACATGCAAACTGTTGGAGCATATGATGATTTATTTTATGTTTCGGTGAGCGTGAACGACAAATTCCACATGAAGGGGATGTTGGATTCGGGATTTATGGTATGCACTTTCAGTGAAGAAGCAGAGAGTAGAATGCTGAATGAAAATGTGTTGCTTGGACCAACATCGTTGTCGCGGGCTGTGGAGGTAAGGCGACCAAGCCTAAATGCATGTATGAAGTTGAGCTGAAGGTATTTGGCATGAAGTGTATATAGTACCTATCCTTGTTGTACCTGGACAAAGAGATGACGTAATTATTGGTACCAATGTAATTAAATTTCTCATGCACCAAATGAAGGTCAGTGATGATTACTGGAGAATTCTTTCCAGCAGTACTCCAGAGTCGTCATCGCCATGTGAGCGGTTCTTGGATCTTATAGCAAATACATGCCGATGGAGAGGTGGCAGTCTACCAGAGAAGGTAGGGACTGTTAAGCTCCAACGTTCAGTCACTCTTATTCCAAAACAAGACCACCTTGTCTGGGGAAAGCTGCCAAGTAACGCTCCTATGTCACCAGGGAGTGCTGTTGTAGTAGAGGCCACTTCCTCCAAGTCCATGCCACAGGGCATTCTCGTTGGCCGTGTCGTTACACCCTTGTGGAGAGATCGCTGGGTTCCCTTGAAAGTTACCAACCTCTCTGACAAGCATATCATCCTCAAAAGGAATCATAAGCTGGCAGATGTGTTTCCGTGTCTCGCTGTAGAAGATTTTGAGCTGCTGCAAAATTTCAGCCACACTCAAGTGCTTACGCCAGGGCCAGGTTCTCAACCATGTACTACAGCTGATCTTAAACAGAGACTAAATACTGTGGGTCTCAATGACATTGACATCGACTTTAGCTCTGTCAGTGATGCAGCAAAGGAAACGCTTGTTCAGTTACTTGAGAAATACAATGACATATTCTCCAAGCATGCTGTAGATTGTGGCAAGGTCAAGGGCTTTGTTCACCACATTCGTTTGACTGACGAGCGTCCATTCCGACTTCCATATCACAGGGTACCACCTGCTCATTACCAAATCTTACGGCAAGTTTTGTCAGTAATGGAAGAGCAAGGAATAATTCAGAAATCTGTGAGTGAATATGCATCACCTCTAGTTCTAGCCTGGAAAAAAGATAGTAGCTTAATAATTTGTACGGATTTCAGGTGGCTGAATGCCAGAACTCTTAAGGATGTGCACCCACTGCCACACCAGTCTGACTGTCTTGCCACGTTAGGAGGGAATACCCTCTTCAGTACTATGGATCTAACATCTGGATTTTATAATATCCCCATGGCTGAAGAAGATAAGAAGTACACAGCGTTTACAACCCCGGCAGGATTATTTGAGTACAATAGGATGCCTCAGGGATTGTGCAATAGTCCAGCATCCTTCCTGCGGATGATGCTGAGTATCTTTGGAGACCTAAACTTCAGTAGTTTGCTCTGTTATCTAGACGATTTATTAGTGTTTGCGCCAGATGAAACCGCAGCTTTGGCGCGGTTAGAAGTGGTGTTCCAATGACTGAGATCGCATAATCTCAAGTTAAGCCCGAAGAAGTGTCATTTGATGCAAACATCTGTTAGGTTTCTAGGCCATATTGTTGCTGAAAACGGAGTTTCCGTAGATCCTTCAAAGGTCGAAGCGATCGCTAAGTTGTCAAAGGCCGACCTCATGGAAGAGGATGGGCTTACCCCATTTGTGCGAAGGATCAAATCTGTGCTGGGCATGGTTCTGTATTATCAGCATTATATACCGAACTGCTCCTCTGTAGCTAAACCGCTCTTTTCTCTAACAGCTGGGCAGAAGAGAAGAGCTAAAGCTGGAACCAATGTTAAGGCAGGGACATACAGGAAACTCAAGCCTGCCGATTGGACTTCAGAGTGTGATGAGGCCCTTTCTAAACTAAAAGATACATTATTGCACAGTGTCGTCTTAGCACACCCAGACTTCTCACTTCCTTTAATCTTGTCGATTCACGCTTCTCTGGATTGGCTGGGGGCTGTATTGTCACAAGTACCGGCAGACGAAGATAAAGCCCGCCCAATCGCTTTCACAAGCAAGACGCTAAGTACTTCTCAAAAGAAATACCCTGCACACAAGCTTGAGTTTTTAGCACTAAAGTGGAGTGTGTGTGAAAAATTCAGTCATTGGTTGAAGGGTCATACCTTTACTGTATGGACTGACAATAACCCACTTACATATCTTCTGACAAAGGCTAAGCTTGACGCTTGTGAGCAGCGCTGGGTGTCTAAGCTCGCTTCGTACACCTTCGATCTGAAACATATTGCTGGAAGAAGAACATTGTCTACTCACAGAGGCTGAAGGTGTCAGTGAAAATGGGATTCAGGACACCTTCCGTTTGAAGGTAAACAGCCTCTACATGGCATTTCAGTCACATCCTCTGGTGCCTAGCGACCACCTGGTAGTCGACGCTCAATTAGCACTTCATAATCAATCGGAGTCTGCAACTGCAGTAAGGGCCGTTCAAGCAGTCCAGTGTATTCAAAACACCCCCACGCCTGACGATGAAGCAATTGTAGCGATCCCTCTTGACGAAATTAAACACGGGCAAGAATTAGACCCAGCAATCTCACAAGTCATACCTTACTTGAGTCAGAGAAAATTACCATTGAGACGAGAGAGGGCCAGAATGGGTACAAGAGCTTTAATTTTTCTTAAGCAGTGGGATTGGTTGAAGATTCTAGATGAAGTTGTGTATCGCACCTCTAAGGATCCGTTAAGCAACCATAAGCGATTCCAACTCGTACTGCCCTCAAGTCTCAAGGCTAAGGCCTTGAAAGGTGTGGATGACATGGCCGGACATCAGGGACAATCTAGAACTCTTCACTTAGCTAGACAACGCTTTTTCTGGCCTAAAATGGAGCATGATGTGAGGGAGTATATCAAGTGTTGTCAGCGATGTATATTGGCCAAGACACCAGAACCATCGGCACGTGCACCTCTTGAGAGCATTAAGACTACTGCTCCTATGGAGTTAGTGTGTTTGGACTTTTGGAGTGCTGAAGACAGCAAACAGCGGTCTGTTGACGTACTAGTTGTGACCGATTACTTTACAAAGTTGGCTCATGCCTTTCCATGTGTAAATCAGAAAGCTAAACAAATTGCCAAAAAGTTGTGGGATAACGTCTTTTGTGTCTATGGTTTCCCAACACGCATCCATACTGACCAAGGAGCTAACTTTGAAAGTGCGCTAGTAGCCGAATTGCTCATACTGGGGGGCATTGAAAAGTCACACACCACAGCTTACCAGCCAATGGGAAATGGTGGGACTGAACGATTCAATCGAATCCTGGGGAGCATGCTCCGTTCATTACCTCTCAAGGAAAAGCACAAGTGGCCCGAGCAGATACAGACCCTGACGTTTGCTTATAACGCTACAGTGCACGAGACCACTGGATACGCTCCATTCCAACTCATGTTTGGCCGCATCCCAAGGCTTCCCGTCGACATCATGTTTGGGCAGGTGTTACGCGATTCAGTGATCGTTGACTATGGTAGTTATGCGAAGACACTCATATCTTACCTTCATGAAGCTGCAAGCATTGCTCAAAAACACACTGCCGTGGAACAAAGAAAGCAGGCCAGGGGTTATAACAAGAGAATTAAGGGAACATGTTTGAATGTTGGGGATCGAGTGCTTATTGCAAACAAGAGTGGGAGAGGAAAGAGAAAGCTTGCTGATAAGTGGGATCCTAATGTTTATACTGTGAAGGACAGAAACGTTCAAACAAACATATACAAACTGATTGATGATGAGGGAAATTTGAGGGTAGTACATCGAAATCTGATTGTGGATATCAGTTTCTTGCCAGTAGAATCACCCCTGGAAAGTGAGAACATACAAACCAGTGCTGAGGATGGTGAGAGTCAGTCTTATGCTATAGAGACACCTGGGTCATCGAGAGAGATGTGTACGGAGGATAGGACGAGAGTATGGGTACTTGATGATGCAGAAGGGTCTGAGAACCAAGAGTTTTTGGATGACTGTGATTCAGAACTTGAGCATTTAGTCCAGGGTCGAGGCAATGCGAGCGACTTGAATCAGAGTGAAGGTGTGGGTGTCTTGGGTTGTTCTGACTGACCTGTTGATATAGGGGTTGAACTTTCTTTCGGCAACCCTGATTCACAAACAGAATCTATGGATGCCAGTAGTAATGCTAACATACAAGCACAGGTTTCAGCTGACATTCAGGGTGTTAGGACTCGTGCAGGAAGGGTGGTTAAGAATGTTAGTTATTTAATTGAATCGCTGACACAGAAACCATTCCATGTTCAAGGAGTAGGGTTACCTCGAGCAAAAAGGTCAGGATCATTTATTTCCTTGTTTTGAGAAAAATTTATTGTGAAAGGTGGTACACATGATGTGAATTTCAGTGTATGATACATACCAGATTATTGTATGTTGTACAAGGCAGCATCCTGTTCTAAGAATGTCTAAGACTTGATCAACCTTGGATATTTCTTAACCTGAAAGTAGGTAACTTAATATGTTGAACTGCGAATGAGATTCGCTGAAAGTCTGGGTTGAGTATCAATCGATCATTATGTGATCGGGATTTTGTGAAATTCAGGAGGGGAGAATGTAGCAGATGTTAATATTCTCAATGTTTAATTAATATTATAATATTGATGTATTCCACTAAAATCCCTTCTCATCTGTATGTTTATTTTGTTTATTTTGTTTATTCTTGTATCCGAAAATGTTTTCGATCAACTACTATAATAGTTGTGTTATAGTGGTAGTTTCACGTTTAACATGCAGTGACCATCATTTCCGGTCAGCCCGCGCTGCTTCCTCAGACCGCGCTTGAGCGTGCTGAAAGGAGGTAAGCTCATAGCGGCGCCGATTTCTTAAAATGTTTAAAAGTTATAAAAGTTAGATTAAGTGTGTGATATATAAAAAATATTACTGACAAAAGTGTTCGACATCGGTTAGAAAACGTTTTGTGCATGGATGGATGTTTTTTTTAGTCTGCTACTGATAACAGCAATGTTAGTCTGTGAGCTTCCAGAAAGTGCTAGCGCTGGCTAGTTAATTTATTGGTTCTCAATTTCTACAGGTATACGAAGTAGGGGAGAACAAATGCACAGAACTCAATGCTGTATTCTGTTTATTCCATGCAGGTATGGTTTGTGAACATTTTCTTTTCTTTGAGGTGTCCTTTTTATGTTATCAAATTCTCTTATTTTTAATTTAATTTAATACATTTTCTAATTGTTCATGTTATGGTCTGGGAGGCTAGACTGACTGGATAACTGCCTGATGTATTTTTGTCTGTCTGAATAATTTGAGTAATATACCATGTCCCTTTTCAATTGAATGTTATTGTAACGTTCAGAAAAAAGAGCCCGCGCTGCTTCCTCAGACCGCACTTGAGCGTGCTGAAAGGAGGTATATGAAGTAGGGGAGAACAAATGCACAGAACTCAATGCTGTATTCTGTTTATTCCATGCAGTTATGCCAATAAACTCTCCAGACCTGCAACAAATCCTGTCTCCGGTGAATTGACGATAACACAACTCAGATTGTAACAGCGGTGCAAGCAGAACGGTTACACTTTGACTTGAACATCCCTTGTACATGTCTTTGTCCCATGTACAAAAATGATACCCAACTTTATTCACGCGTTACAATCAACTCTATCAATTTTTTACATTAGTTAATGGAAAATCCAGTATATTCTAGGGGAAAATGTGTATATTCTAGATAAAGTGAAATATTTAAAGCGTTTTAATTTCTATCTTTGATTCAATGGTTGCACGTTTAATACTTCTGTAAGATTCAAATAGTTGACATTTACCTCCTGTTTCATATCCATTCAACTTCTCTTCTTTAGTGGTGTTGGTGCTGTGAAAGAGATATTGAAAATATAACATGTTTCACACACAAAATAAAACAATTGAAATTCAGTTCCTTTTACTTACATATTACAACATACACAACATGTTTCACTTGAATATTTTACTTTTATGTTACTTTCTCCCAATTAAAATTCTGAGAGAAACGTTGTACTACTTAATTGTTATATTTCACAGCTTTAGTTACTAGTACGCAGCACATTTATGTCAACGGCAAATTCAATAATTTTTAATAATGTTTGTGAAGTACTTGTAGTACTTTTGCACTTCAAATACATTTAAGAAACATCATGAACTTATGACTTCAACTTGAGTAAAACGTTTGAAGTTCTATTTGTTTAAACAAAGCTATGTAGTATTATACTGCTAATCAAACTGCCTGCCTCCAGTGACTGGAGCTGTGCCGGACTCAGAGCCGTGCTCTCTGCAGTGTTACTGCTCCTGCATTTACGTTTTTCAAACAGTTTCCCTCAGCAGCGCGCTCAGTGTTCAATCATGTTAAATACTCACATAGAGTAACGGATAAAACACTGCCAGAGCCTGGACACTGCACCTCATCTCTGCTGTTTAAACTCGCTTGGGTCTGCGTTTCCTCCTTAAAGTGTCACAGTGAAACATGCAGACTCGCGGTTCAGTGTGTGTGAGGTGGACAGTTACAAACGCGTTAATTATTTGAACATGCTAGTTTTATATCCTCGCCACAGTGGCGGTTGGCTGCGCAAAAACACCGCATTTGGCGGGAGAAATTCAAATAATGAGCCACAACCGCGGCCGCCTACAGCGAGAAACCCGGAGGGAAGCACGACATGCACGCGCACGCTGCTCAGTGTTAAACGAATAAATCTCTCTTTTTACACCAGATTTAAATTATCTGTATTAACCGCGCTGTAGCTGAACAGTTTGGTGGTTGGAACAAACAAGCTAAATGACAGTGAACACAAGGACTGGCCTGTTGCTAGGTAGCTATCGTTAGCTCTGGAGCGGCTGTGACAGGATTCAGAACAGTAACTTACACACTATAAAGTTGTGTATGAACGCAGACAGAGTCATTATTTCACTAACATGTTACTCACCAGGAATTGTAAGGAATGTTCCAGGTGCTTCTTGTCCGTTCCCACAGCAGTGTGTCCTCGCTTCTTGTCTCTGATGTCACACCAGACTTCCCATGAGCACTTGCACAGGGCAATTTTCTCAATTATTTAAGTTTTTGTTGTTAAACATAAAGAATATTGAGTTGGAATGAGTGATGATTGTAGTTCTTTAAACTAATCAGTATAATTACTCCATTGCTAAATATTTTGATTCAAATGTATCAAAAATATTAAGTGCATGTAAAAAATATAATTCAGTTAGTCGAACACCAATTTCTATTAGTGAAATAAACTTAAATTATAGTGTAATTCTAAGACAAAATTAATAGCTGTTTTTTTTTAGCCATTTATTTTGATTTGGCTAACTCAAACAATCATGTATGTGATTTTTAGAGATTTTATTAAGGTAACATAAGTCTTTTATTACTATGAAATTTACAAGGCCACAGAATCATTTTTTAGAGTGTACTCGTATATCAAGACTGACGTATATCATGATCTGACTACACCTCAGTGCCATATTATTGTGTGCCTTCCAGCGCTATTTCATGTTCCTGTCTTGATTTCACGATCTTGATCACACTTTGTTTCACCATCCTCACCATTGTCTCATGTCTTGGATTTTCAATCTCACAGACCTTTATGTTACCGACTACGAATTTGGATCACAGACTTTCTCTAGTCTTCCTGGCTTCGAACCCAGCTCGCTCTACGACCATGAATGATGCTCAGAGATCAGCCACCAACCGAGTTCCTCGTGCCACATACTTATTATTTGCTTGTGAAAAGTAATTTCAAGTTGCCCTTGAACTCTTTGTATAATAAATAATGATGGTGATAATAAGAGGTGTTCATGCACTGTTGTATAAAAGCAACATCACACTTGAGGTTGGTCTGTATATTAGCATAATGGCGATATCATCAGTACTCAAGTATGCATGATGGGTGCACTGGTTCATGTGCTTTCTTTCTTACCCAGATGTGCCTCTGGAATAGGCTCATTCTGGACTCATCAGACCACAAGCCCTTTTCTGGCATTTTCTACATAATTCCCTGCTACTCTAATGCATTTCACTGCATTTCACTAGTGCTTGGATATCATAAAGATAGGAAGAATCTTAGTACATCAGAACCGCGATTGGACTGTCTGCTTCATGTCTGAAACAATGGCCTCCCAGGAATACCTTTAATGACCCAAAGATGTAGATATGGTTTAGATCGAGGTCAGGACTGTACAGGGGATGTGGCAATAACTCCTCAATAAGTTCCTGTAACATGCAAGTGGTGTCGGTGAATGATTGTGTGTGTACAGTTTAGACAGATGCGACTCTTCTGAAAGTTATGTTAGCCATAAGAACGATTGTATAAAATTATAAAAGTATAAAAATATATACAATCGTTCTTATGTCTAATTATGAACAGTGGGTTATATAATGTATAAACATTATATTTTTATTTATTATATTTTTATTATATTTTCTTTTATAATAAAAATATAAAAATAAATATAATTTATTTTAATAGCTGTTCTATAATTTATTAAAATAAATTATATTAGAATAATATAAAAAAATTAAAACTAGCGTTTGATTATAACAGAAATGTGAAAGATGGTTAATCATTTAATGGTGCAGCTTGATGAATAGACCAGCCTTGAAGTCAGCCCCCGTACAAGTTGTGAAGTGGTTTGTCCTGAAATTGGCTGCTTCCAAAGACCCTAAAACTCCACCCACTCTTCCCCATGCCCCGCCCCCTGCACCTCCCCGTGGTTCTTCATTAAATGGTTTATCCCAGTTTGTGGTCCGTTCCTATTGGTTAAGAGGTGCAAACAAATTGCGGGCGAAGCGGCAGAATGTTCTAGATTTACTAGAGCACAAGAAGTATGGAATAAAATCACTGTCAAAAATAATCGTGCGTAAAAAAAAAGATTTGTGTGTAATTCTGTTTTGTCCGAGTTGGATTCCAAAATCTACGGCCACGACAGCTTACAGATGCGATATTTAGTGTGTTTGTTAGAGTACAACTCTGAAATACACAACTCTGACCGTTTACAGACACAAAACTTGTTTTTACAACTCCTCTGTTACACGGACGAATTGCAAAATTACGCCCATGAATGTAGAGTGTTAAACCGCTGTCAAAAATACGTCATCAAGGCCACATGCACAAGCATTAATATCCGAGTGAAGAGGAATCGATACGGCGCATGCGCCCTGCCGCCGTTTTAAACTCCTAAAATCTTACCTGCTATAGTTAAAACATCTCTGTAATTTTACTTCTCTTAAACATGTAAGAATCTGTGAAAAAAAAGAAAACTTACCTGAGACGATGAGAGAGCGCTCGGCTGCCGAGCTGCCATTTTGGCGCCGGTGGTTTAAAACGGTGGCTGAAACGATTCCTCTTCACTCAGATATTAATGCCTGTGCATGTGGCCTTGATGACGTATTTTTGACAGTATTTTAACACACTACAGGGTGGGCCATTTATATGGATACACCTTAATAAAATGGGAATGGTTGCTGATATTAATGTCCTGTTTGTGGCACATTAGTATATGTGAGGGGGCAAACTTTTCAAGATGGGTGGTGACCATGGTGGCCATTTGGAAGTCGGCCATCTTGGATCCAACTTTTGTTTTTTCAATAGGAAGAGGGTCATGTGACACATCAAACTTATTGGGAATTTTACAAGAAAAACAATGGTGTGCTTGGTTTTAATGTAACGTTATTCTTTCATGAGTTATTTACAAGTTTCTGACCACTTATAAAATGTGTTCAATGTGCTGCCCATTGTGATGGATTGTCAATGCAACCCTCTTCTCCCACTCTTCACACACTGATAGCAACACCGCAGTTGAAATGCCAGCACAGGCTTCCAGTATCCGTAGTTTCAGGTGCTGCACATCTCGTATCTTTACACCATAGACAATTGCCTTCAGATGACCCCAAAGATAAAAGTCTAAGGGGGTCAGATTGGGAGACCCTGGGGGCCATTCAACTGGTCTGACACTAACCCACATTGGATAGATCCCTCCAAGACTGTTGGAACAAAAAAGTGATGGTATGGTGTGGTATATGGGGTACAAAGATAGTGGGGCCATTCTTCATCAATGGAAACCTCAAGGCCACTGGATATTTGAAATTGCTACATGATGATGTGTTTCCCTCTTTATGCACTGAAGCTGGCACGTTCCCTGAGTTTTTCCAGCAAGATGGTGCACCACCACATTATGGGTGTCAGGTCCGAGCATTCCTAGATGAAGAGTTTCCTGAAAAGTGGATTGGTCGTTGTGGGCCAGTTGAATGGCCCCCAAGGTCTCCCGATCTGACCCCCTTAGACTTTTATCTTTGGTTAACCTAACAGACTGTGGTCACACATCACTGTGGATTTTGTAACAGATCTGCCAGTGTCGAAAAGGTACACGACGATCCTTGTGGTGGTAGATCGCTTCTCCAAAGGATGTCGCTTCTTTCTGTTTAGCTCTCTCCCATCAGCCCACCTATTCGAAACAGTGTTTCACTGCTATGGTATCCCAGAGGACATTGTTTCAGATCGTGGTCCCCAATTTATCGCTAGGGTCTGGAAAGCTTTCTTTCAGAAATTGGGGACCACTGTTAGTTTAACGTCAGGCTATCACCCCGAGTCTAATGGACAGGCAGAGCGGACTGTCCAGGACCTCGGAAAATACCTCCGAGCATACTGTAGTAGTCGACAACATGAATGGGCAGACTGGTTAATCTGGGCGGAATATGCGCAAAATTCACTATGTCACTCCGCTACCTGCCTAACGCCGTTTCAGTGTGTGCTCGGGCACCAGCCCCCGCTCTGTCCCTGGGATGCCACTCCCACCGATGTGCCCATGGTGGATCAGAGGTTTAAAAGAGCGGAAACAGAGTGGGAGAATGCACACACTAAAATCTCCCAAGCAGTTCGTCGATTTAAAAAATTTGCTGATAGACGGCGAGGGGAAAGTCCTCCGCTCCAGGTAGGTGATCGAGTATGGCTCTCGACACGGGACCTTCACCTCAACCTCCCCTGTCGCAAACTCACCCCTCAGTACATCGGTCCCTTCCCCATTCTTGCACAAATAAATCGAGTTTCTTTTAAATTACAACTCCCCCATCATTTTCGTCTTAACCCTGTCTTTCATGTTTCCCTTCTCAGGCCAGTGATCCGGAGGCGTCACAGAGCCATTGCTCCCCGGGGCTGTGGAAGTAGGGCGCCCCCCCCTTCAGAGTCAAGGAACTTCTGGACTCCCGGAGGAGAAGGGGGTCCCTCCAATATCTGGTGGATTGGGAGGGTTACGGCTCGGAGGAACGGAGCTGGGTCCCGGCCCGAGACATCCTCAATCGTGAGCTCATTTCCTATTTTCCGCGAGCCCCGGGTCGACCCGCTCGCCGGCAATCCCATCAGTCTGGTGGGTCCCTACTCTCTCCGGTAACGCGGAGAGAGCGTCCACACCTACCTCGGGAAGTCGGTTCTGGGGGAGGGTGTACTGTCACATCTGTGCCACCTCAGCCCTGTGGAGTAAGATCTGGTTCACCGGATTACTGAGCCAGCGCTTTGTCCCCCCCATAGTGTGTCTACGCGTGTACTTGTTTTCACTGTTTAAACAAATTAAGTTCACCTGTGTCTTCCCCGTGTGTCTCTCTATTTATTCCGGTCGAACCCGTAGACACTTGTCTGTTCACCGTTATGCACATCACTGATATATGTCTGTTTGCCTAGAAACGTGTTCATTCCCTCTCTCCCCCAGGAGTGAGGAGTATCTACATCATGCGGCTGGAATGGACCAATGTCAAGGTCAAGGCTGAGGGAAGCTCAGTCTTCTTCCGTTCTTGTTTGTCGTTTATGTTGATTTCTTTGTGTTGTGTTTTCTCGCTACCAGCCCACTTGCAGACCCAACCTGGGGAGTCTTCCTTTGTTTTGTTGTGTTTCTTTTCTTGATTCTTTTTGGACATTGTTTGACTCAAGAATAAACTAAAGTGCCTGAGTTAACCCTGCGACTGCGTCCGCCCCAAGTTACTAGCACCATGACAGTGTGTAGGAAGACAATTAGGTAATCTTATGATTTTTTTTTCTTCACTTTTTCCTCACTTTCATTATGGATCGAGGCATACAGAGTGAAAATTGTCTAATTCAAACTGTTGGCTGATTGATTGATTGAATGAACTAATCATTCTCTTTGTTGATGCCATGTTGGGACTTATAGGCTACGATTAAACTAAACCACAGAGCTATTTATTTTAATACATCCTTTTAACATGCAAACTGACTTTTATATTAATTGAAATATTTTAGTAACACACATATTAGCATGGGTTGTTCATGTTAATTTGTAAAAACTAACCTAAAGATAAAATTGTTACATGTTAAAATGCTCAATCATCTAAACTTCAGACAGCAGAGGAAAAATTCTGTTCAATCAAAAAATAACTTTTATACCTCAAAATCACTCTAGCTTGTTTCTGACTGGAGGAACTGAACATGTAACATTTGCCCCTGTTACTACTGCCCCAGTCTCCCCTACTTTTTATAATTGAATTAAACTTAATCCTTTTGCTTCTTTAAAATTATTCTTTATAGATTATTAAATTTCACCTTTATACATACAGCGAATTTGTATGTTCTTCTGTTACATATTTATTTAAGATTATTGTTATGTAAAAAGTAAGAACGTTTTTCGAAAGCATGGTGCCTTAGTGGTTAGCCATGTCGCCTTGCAGGCCAGGTCCTGGGTTTGATTTTTGTGTGCATACACTGTAAAAAATCCAACTACTGTAGCCAAATGTTGCCATAATGAGTATTTATTAGTAATCTGGACAATAAGACATGAAAAAGCTGACTGAACTAGTGAAAACAAGTTCATTAACACAATCGCTGGGTCAACTAAGGTTTAATTCCTGAACAGACTTGCGAATGCAAGTTAAAACGCACAGATGTTGGTTCGGAAGTTGGCACATGCGTGGTGGGTGTGTTTTGAACATCATGTGGATTAGCAGCGCGTTTCTCCACCTCACAATGGACAACTTCTTCTTTTAAACTTACTGTAAGTGAATATATTTATATTGAAGTCCTTTGTAGAAATTGTCTTAAAATAAATGAGCGTTATTATATGGCGCTCTTTGCAAAGTACATAGAGCTTAATGCAATTTTTTATTTAACCTTAGACAGTGAAAAAGCTGGAAGACTTCCTAATAACTCTTTCTAATAACTCTACGTTTCAGAACACATTCTCTCAATATCCTCCCAGATTTACCAGATTTCCTCGCAGGATCTCAAACTTTGCCATTCCATGTAAGTAAATATTTACACTGCAGTTATTTTTAATGATATTAAGAAAGAAGTATGAAGTTATGGCAAAAAAAACAAACAAACAAACAAACAAACAAACAAACAAACTAAATGCTTGGTATAACCTTACTAGTAAACTTTTTTTATGTAAGACGATTCATAACCTTTTCCCCCCATTTCATTAAATGTATAGATGGATCTCATTGAGTCTTAGACAATTAAGTAAAAAACACTATTGAATATTTCCTTGCAAACCTATAATTGGCCAGATTAGCTCTTAAAACAGTCTGCTCTAATGTTCAAAAGTTTTAGATCTCTATTATCTTTCTGTTTTTAAAAGTGTTTTATGTTCATCAATGCTACATTTATTTGATAAAAAAAATACATTTATTTGATATAGTAAAACAGAAATAATGTGAAATAATGTTAGAATTCAAAATAATTGTTTTTTCCTGGAATGTACTGAACTTAAAACTGTAATTTATTGCTGTGACATTAAGCTGAATTTTCAGCATCATTACTTAAGTCTTTAGTGTCACATGGTCTTCAGAAATCTCTCTATTATGAGGATCTGATCATGGGACAATTTCTTGATATTTTTGTATAGAGGGTTATAGCTTTTTTGCCAATTTTAGTAATAATAATAATGATAGCCTATAAAAATGTCTTATTGTTATTGTTTCCACAAAAACTCAATAAATGTTTCTTGATCATTATGAATGAATTAAAGAAATAGTGATTTCTGAGGATCATGTGACATTGAAGACTGGAGTAATGATGCAGAAAATACAGCTTTACATCACAGCAATAAATATTTTAAAAATACTAATAGAAATGTATTTGAAATGAGACTGTTTTGAATTGTAATATTTCACGTTATTCCTGTTTTACTGTATTTCTGATCAAATAAATGTAGCCTTCATGAACATTCAGTGAGATCTGCTCTGAAGCACAGTTTTTCTCTCACCTTGGAAAACATAAAAGAAATAAAGACATCGTATTTTGCCTCTTACAGAAATGTAGATTCAAGCTTTAGCATCCATATAACAAGAAAACATAAAAATAACACAATCAAAGATTTTATATTAATGCATAAGGAATAAAAAAAATATGATGCTGAGACACTTGAGCACAAACCTGAACATCTTTTTTTTCTATGCAAACAGTATTGCATATTTCAAAATCTTTCTCTCATAATTAGAGTCTCCCTAATGTTAAATGTTATGAATACCTGCAAGTTTATCAAAAGTGACAATGTATAACATTGGCATCCTTTTTTCAGCCTTCAAATATTGTCAATACAGTGTCAATATACTTTGAGAAAAATACGGCTGTTAATGTTTGTGTTGACATTATTAATGTATCCTAATTCTTATTCATTTGAACTCCGGCTCTTATTTAACTTTAGCTGATCATCTTAAACTTATATAGCTCAGAGACAACTGATTTTAAGGATTTATGAGGTGTTTCTTTCTGTACATTTTGTCTACATTAATCTAGAAGGATCCAAAACATTCATAGAACAAAAAGAAATTTAACAACATAGAAAAGATGGATTTCAACAGTGATTTTTTTGTAGTCTTTATTACATTAGGACAGTACTCCTGATGACGGACAGACCAGAGGGATGAAAGTGGGAGTTCCTATTGTAATTGAAGATGATGACTCCCCTACGACTTTGACCAGTGTCATAAACTTTACTCTTGTGTTGGAGGAAGAGATTGTCTTGCAAGATGCTCCAGATCTGCAATCTGCTGTTGCTTAACAGTTTGGCCTTTGACCTGTTTACCTTGGATTTTCAGTACCAAAAAAATCTGAAGTACACTTTTGAGGTGATTAAGAAGGTGTTCATGTCACTGGGCACTCACTGCTCTGCAAGGGTACAATCCCTTCAGACGTAACTTCTGCTATGACTTTGCTTTTGTGAGCTGTTTGGGAGCTGTTTCTTCAAATGTTGGAGTCTGAAAAGCCACAAATGTTGTGGCTCACTGAATAAAAACTGCCCTGAAAGGTCTCTCTGTTTTTATTATTATTATTGTTATTTTGTACTCCCCCCCCCCCTTTTTTTTCTGCAGTTTATTTTAAACCCGGGATGTCATAAAATCTGACAAATTCACATTTATTAAAGTCTTTGAAACTATCAAAACACTTTAAACTTAACAAAAGAATATAACTTGGGAGACATGTGTCCTTACTCAGTAAATTGAGTTGTCAACAACTTGGGTTAAAAGTTGTTTTAACTCAAAACATTTCAACATTTTATTTTTTACAGTGTGGAGTTTGCGGAACTTCAGTTTTCAGTAAACGCGGTACCATAATTGTACTAAATCCAATCCTGATCCTGTTTGTGACCTCTCAAATTTTGGCTGCTTGATTGACCTTGAACCTGTTTGCCCTTAGAATATTGTCTGCCTAAACAAATATTACAGTAAAAACGTTGCCTCCTTCTGTATTCTTAACATAGAACATGTGCATGTTCAGTAAGAAGTAAGATTTACAGCAACTATTTGAACAATCTACTCTAATCCTTTGGAGTATCAAGTCGCTCATCATGTTCAAAGATGATAAAATATTTAAGTTTTATCCCACAGCACTGTTGAGTTTTCACAAATGGTTAATAAATTTTCTGTAACAACTTTTATGTTCTAATGTTATCATTTCTATAGTAACAACTTGTACATAAGCCTCCACATAAAATAAAATATATGTATGATGTGTTTTTCCTAAGTAGTAAAAAAAAAAAATCTATGTAAAACATTTTAGCTCTCAAGTCTAATCTATCTAGTAATATCTATCTACCAATAGGACAAGCAGCTAACTTAACCACATTGTGGAATATGTAGCTGCCAGATCAGAAGATCTGTATCCACTTAAGTTTAAACCAATTTTCTAAAATCACTAAGATGTCAACAAAATAATTACACTAGATTTATGTTTTAAATAATAAAATAAAAGTTAATCATATTATGCAATTTAATATAAATATAATCACATTGATAACAATTACATGATACATGGGTTTTCTGTACCTGAGCAAGTAACACCGGCATCTTCATCATGACGACAGTTGTGTTTTCCAAATCCCCTATGAGTGCACTGTGTGATGCTGCTTTCACTTCCAGAACACTGAACATCATCCATCCATATTTGTCCACTTCCCAGACCAAAGGCAGCACTTTGATGAGCGCTGACAGCATCACCACATCCAAGCTGTCTACACACCACCTGTGTATCATTCATGTCCCAGTCATCATCACACACTGTTCCCCACTGGTTATCATGATAGACTTCCACTCTACCAGAGCAGGACTGACTGCCACCAGCCAGTCGTATATTACCGCCATCTAAGTAAAATGTAATGCCATATAATATTTAAGCAATTTAATATGAATCCATTTCTGTCATTCCTAATACTTTCTCAGAAAAGATATTAGGCTTTATACAATCATTAAATGTACTAAAATAAAGTACATAATTAATCTAATGGTATGCAATTTCTTACTCTTTTTAACACACCATTGCTACTCTGTTTAGAGTCTGTATACATTAACTTATTTATTTATTCTATTTCTTCTCTTTCATTAAAAAGTAAATTAAAAAAGTGTCTTAAAATGGCATCGTATTACAGTGGTGGCCAAAAGTATTAAGACAACGTGTATAGCATTATAGTTCACCCTGTGCACAAAACAGGTCATTTAACTAATAAGTTTTAGCCTATCTGGCTGAAGAGTTGTGCTATGTACCATGTGACAATGGCATTGAGCTTCTGTAGCCATGGCCTGAGCCACCTCCAGACCTAAACCCAAGTGTTGGACAATGTTGAAGAAGGCAGGAGCTCTCAGGAAATGATCTTCAGAAAGCAATCAAGCAGGCATGGACTGAGCGAGTGACACCAGAGTACTGCAGACATCTTTCTGACTGAGGATTTGTACATAATTAATAATAAACATTATTTGCCAACAGTAGGGCACTGGCCAGGGTACCAATTCACCACAGTGTGCACAAGCACACACAGTCACTGACACATGACAGGCTATTTGGAAACAGCAATTAGCCTAATCTCAATGTCTTTGGATTGTGGAAGGAAACTGGAGTATACATAAGAAAGCCTCCAAACACAGAGACAACATGCAAACTCAACGCACACAGACCTGAAGGCTGGAATCAAACCTTCAACCCTGGACATGCAAAGGGGCATGTGCACTACTCACCACCGTCGTGCTACCAGGTGAACCAACCTGCTTAAATACATTTTCCTTTGCACTACAAGAATTTTCCACACAATGATTACACTTTAACTGAGTCTTCTAAAACAAAGCAACTTCAGCAAATCTAAGACTTTATAAAACAGTGCATTAATAATCAACAAAAAATATTTAAAAGAATTTTGATTATAAAGAGCAAAAAAAAAAAAAAAATCACAATAGTGATTTATTATAACATTTTGGACAACGACTCTAACTCTAACTCATTATTAGAATGGCAGAAAGAATAAAAATGACTACACCAACACACATGAAAAATATTTAAATTTCGTTGTTCCCTAAATGAGTGCTTTTTTTGGATTAATTTCTGGCCTATTACATTAATCACCACTGGTATTAAAATCATAAGCCACATGTTAGCTTACAGAAGTTAATCAGATATGTCTCATTTCATTAACCCTGATCAAACAAACTTCATTGGAGAAAGACTTTTCTCAAACAGCTTGCAACAAATGTTGATGAACCATGGAGTGGTATTTCACAAAATCTCAAAATGTGTCGAGGGATTAGATAAAGCTGTCCACTCTTCCCATCTCTTTTTGCCAAAAGGTAGAACCATTATTTACCAAGGCTCAAACTAAATCTCATTTGTTTTTAGTATTGTACCTCGGCTTTCAACCAATTAAATGGCCGTGTGACCTTGAAAGTGTTGTGACAACAGTAATTACTAATGATAACTCAAGTCAAATGCTTTAAAATGTTGGCGGTGGAATTTTGTGTACGTGGAAGAAAATGAAGGGCAATTGTCAGAGCATTCAAATGTTGGTGAACCTACCTACTGTTTAAGATCCAATGTTGACCAGTTGTGACTAATCTTTCCTAAAGTACCTTTAATAGTGGTAAGTGTGGTTGTGGCCTGGAAAGAAGTTGAGTTTGATGCCACTAATCTCATTTTATTATATTATATTAATTCAAATGAAAATTTCACTTACCAGCCAGCAGAGCAGCTCCAAGAAGACTGACTATGGAGAGATTATCAAGAAGAGGAACTACATTAAATCAGAGATTTAAAAACTGAAGTTTATATTTGTATAATAATTTCAGCTGAAATAAAAATAAACCTCAGCTATACTTGAATGTATTACATTGTGTTCTCAAAACATTCACAACTGAAACAATAGTTCTACTGTAACTGTTGCAGTTTTAGAAGCAGAAATAAAATGCTCCTGGATGATTGAGGTTGCTCCAGCAAAAAACTTTGTGCTTCTGCTACACAATACTGTTAAAAATGGAATGTATTCCTAATAAATCCTTTGCAGCCTGCAAATAATGACAATAATGACAATAATTATAGGCAACTATTTTAGATGGTCGTCTCCTTTACAGTATGTAAAAAACAGCCTGTGTTTGATAGCCAACACTTGACATTCTCATGTTTTATACAGTAGATGCACCCAATTGGAAGTCAATCTAAAAAGAACAATCGGATGCTTTATTGTTCATACCCTCATTCTCTCTCTCTTACTCAGCCTCTATACCCCTTATCCGGTAGAGGGATGCGCGGAGTCTGGAGCCATACAGACGGAACTCAAACCATTGATCCTGGAGGTGCAAGGCCACAGTACTAACCATTACACCATCATGCCACACTGCACATACAATTAACGTTAATTATGATTTAGCTTATGCATTGCAACAAGGTAGTTGCAAAAAATGTATAATGTGAGTCAGATAAGTGACCTGAATGGGGGTGAAACTTTTGGCCTGAAATGCTTCCAAGTCCAATCATGGCCACAGAATTCATGAATACTGGATTTTAATTGTTCAGAAGATGTTGATTTTTTTTTTTAAGATCACAGGTTTATATTAATACATTAGTTTTAATATGTCATTGGTTCTATAGTAACACCTCATTCACAGAGACCTATATGGTAAATATTCTACAGAAAGCAGGGCTGATAAAGGTTTACATCTGTTCTACTACATACATGTAATATATAAATAGAGAAAAGGTATAATGTGCTCCTTTAATATACAGTACTTTAGCAAAAAGCAATTAAGAACATGCTGCTACTGTAAAAAAAAAAATCTGCTTTGGTGTGGTAACAGTAACTCAGCTTTATAACACCATTGCTCACTGAACGTCAGTGGGGACAAAACACAGGAAGTGTGTGGGCAGTGTGAAAAAGTTAGGACTACAGGCAACTACAATATTAAGTTTTGCAAGTTTGTGTAGGCCGACTGAAACAAAACAGAACACGGATTTTGGCAAGTTGATAAGTATGAGCTACAACGGGCCTCCGAGTGGCGCAGTGGCACGCTCGCCCTATCATCCGGAGATCGCTAGTTCGAATCCCGGGTGGTGCTGTAACCTCTCGCAGCCGGAGGTCTAGAGAGAGCTGATTGGCCGAGCTCTCTCAGAGGGGAGGGATGAGAGGTACTTAGTGCTCCCACATTAATCACGGCTCTACAGCCAGTCAGGGGCGTTCGTGAGCTCACGCAACGGAGGGAGCGGATAGCGCTGTCCTCCGAGTGTGTTACTCCGCCCCCAACGGTGCGCGAGCGAGCAGTTCGAAAAGATGCGGTCGGCTGGCGTCACGTGGTTCGGAGGAAACGCGTGATAGTCTTCGGCCCTCCCGGCTGAGTGGTAGTAGTAGCCTTAATGTGAGAGCCCCCTAGTGACGGGGAGGAATTGGACACGACTAAATTAGGGAGAAAATCGGGGGAAAATCAAAAAAAAAAAAGAGCTACAACAAAGACCAAACCTAATAAAAAAGATTAAGGATTAAGGATATCTAAATTGTTGTACCAGGACTTGTTGGTGAAAAAGAGTTTCCCTTGACTGACCAGAAAATTACGTTAACTTATTCTAACAAATGTTAAAGATGACTGAGCAAAAAAGTTTATACATTTCTTTTTGAAATGAGAAATTCCTTAACAATTTCAGTTTATCCCACACATCTTAAGATAATTCTGTCATAAATTTGGGTTATTGCAATTCCAATATTAAAATATAGATCAATGTGTAATTGTAGAAATTTGTAAACAATCAAAAATCTACTGTACATTTGTACAGTAAGTGCATACTGTATAACAATTATATATTTCAAATAATGTACGGTAAAAACAAATGAAGCATATTTTTAAAGCCATTTCCACTTTTATTTTTCTATATATGGGACTTCCTAGTTCCCTTTAAACATTTGAAAAATTGCAGAAAATGATCATATTCCAATTATAGTTTTTGTAAATAAGCAGGCCCTGTAAATGGTTTCCTCTAGCAAATGGCTTCAGTCTAAAATTATGCCAACATGGTTCCAACGTACTGCACTGCTGACTAGATAATGCTCAATATTTTACTAATAACTCCAATCAAATGCTTTAAATCCTAGGGGTGAAGCTTTGTGTACATGGACGTTGTAATCATAGCTTTAATGCCTGTACATTGTACAGCTAACCCAGTCTAGGGTTGGGACTTACAGCAAAAGATTGATACGGGATTCTATTTTAAACTGTATGGAGAAGGTGGAAGACAAGGGTGTAATATAACAGAAAGAAGTAAACAGATATATTAAGCGGGGTTTGCATTGCTTTACAAAAAATGCACATGCAAATAAAAATACATACACAACACCAGGATCAGCTTCAGGGTGGACCCAGGCCAAAATAATCAACAAAAAGGTATCTGTATTAAAGCACCAGTTATTTTATTATACAGTACACCTAGGTGTCCCTAGTTGATCAACATGGCTAAGCTTTTACAAATGTGTACACCTTAATGAATTTATTGAAATTAAACTGGCAAATGGAAACTTACTTTACATTCTGTATGAATGTCATTACCAATAAAGTAAACTAAATTACAGTGTACAGAATTTTTTTTCATCAAGAAATGAAGCAATGAGATAATGTTTGTGTTCAGTGATTTCTGTACACACTTATCATTTGAGGCGAAACCTATTTTTGATTATACATTTATGACTAAATGTTTAACAAACCCAATAAAGCCTACAGTACATATAGATTCTAATAAAGACATAATTTTCCACAATTTCTCCCACGCATGCTCCAAGCCTGCAAATGTTTAAGTGGCCAGTGTGTTAGAGAAATGTGCAGGGCAAGTCAGCAAAAACCACTTTATCGATCATTCATCCAGACCTTTCGGTGGCGGCAGCGCACCACCTACTTTGCATGCCGCAGATAACTCAAGAAGAAGACAAATCGGACAGTGAAGATGGGTTTTACTTTTTCGCGCCGAATTGAACAAAGAGTCAAAATGTAAGTTAAAATCACAAGTCAAAAACTTAAGTAGAAGTAGAGTGAACACTGTAGAATGAAGCCATCGCATTCCGCCGGGTCCCCGCCATATTTGTTGGTACCGACAACGAGTGTAGCAGTGGGTGTGGAGGGTGGAGTGATCACCTGTGTTACAGGCGGAGCAGGTGAGCTTGAGGCGGTCGGCTGGTGTAGTTGCTCCAGTTCATTCATTCATGCGGTGCTGCTCCAGTTGAATTTGAATCATGTCCACTTAGATTTGAGCTATGTCATTACAAAGCTCATTTACGACTCTAACAGGAGTGTTTCTCGCATGTTTATTTCCCCCATTGTGTCCATTGCGGTTAAGTATTCTGTCAAGATTAACGTGGAGTTGGACGCAAGTGCAGGTAAGTAAGACCAGATTTATTCATCCAATAACAAAACAAACACGGACAGGTCATATTCATAATCCAGAAACAGGCAAGGGTCGGTCGATCAGAAGGACATGTACACTAGGGAAATCTGAAAATCGGAAACCTAAATATCAGATCAAAGTCATACACTGAAGAGCTATCACAAATAAACACGGCTTGGTAACATCCGGAAAACGAATAATGGAAACTCCAATTATTCGTTCCACAGTCCAAAAAAACTTAGTAAAAAGTAAAAAATAAATCCAGACAGATAAGTGTTTCAGTTTATGCAGGCGGGTGCTGTGTTTGTTGTGTGTGTGTGTGTGTGTGTGTGTGTGTGTGTGTGTGTTTGTGTCTGTGTGTGTGTTTGTGTATGTGTGTGAAGCTAAAGTAAAAGTAGAGGAGGAATGAGCCCCTCCCCTCTCCATCTTTTCGTCTTACACAGTAACATTTCCTTCTCCTTTATTTAGCGCAGACTAATGGAATCACTACTGTAACGAAAAAATAAAATAAATTTACCTGCACTTTACCTTTGAAAAGAATTGCGACAGAGAGAAGTACCTGTCAATGGTGCGCGCACACAAGTGCAGGCTAACACAGAAATAGAGAGTGAAAATGGATCTTTAACCTCTCTAATGAGACTTGCTTTTGCTTTACACTCGTGCACACATGTGTGTTATGATAAACAGTACACGCGAGCTGTACACACATACAAACACAAAATAAAAGAGGCTTTACAAGCACACACATGGTCACAGTGTTATAGTAAACAGCACAAGAGAGAGAAAAAACGTTGACTCAGTTGTGATCATGTGACACTCGGCGTCAAAAAAAGAAGTGCATGCATTCTACATGATACTCTGTACTTGTAAACCAAGACTTGCTCACTTTCAAAAATGTATTAAAAATGTTGCGGAACACCACAAACCACATTACTCCCGATTTGAGGTTCCACTGTATAATTAATTGAGCCCACAACCAGTACTACTCTTGCTGACTTAAATATTTAAATTAGAGGTTGAGTCAACTTAATATTTTGAACTGGGAACATGTTGTGTCAACTAAACAGCAATGTGAAATATTTTGTTCGGCCAGCAAATTCCTCCAAAAGTTGAGTAAACTTTAAAAAGCTGTGCATCTAGTTATCAAACTTTTTTTAAATGTAAAGGTGGCTTTTTTACAGTATAGTCTCAAAATCTATAGTGTGAGTCATATGTCGTCCCAGTCCATTCCTGACCACAGTGTTCATGAATTCAATTTGTTTCACTGGTCAGAAGATTTTACCTAAGCAATATACGAATACGTTAGTATTAATATGTCATTGTTTTTATAGTAACAGATCATTCACAGAACCTAGTCTGGCAGATATACCACAGAAAACAGGATATTAAAGTTTCATAGATAATCTATAACATCAACTGTAATATATAAATAGAGGAACCATATATTGCGATGGATTTGCACCCTGTCCAGGGTGTACCCCGCCTTGTACCCTAAGTCTCCTGGGATAGGCTCCAGGCCCCCCGTGACCCTGAATACAGGATTAAGCGGTATAGACGATGAGTGAGTGAGTGAGAAACCATATAATGTGTTACTTTAATATACAATTCTTTAAAAAAAAAGACAAATACCAACATGCTGTTACTGGAAAAGTATCAGCATTGGGGTGGTAATAGTAACTCCACTTCATAAGGTCATAGATAGAGAGGAGAACACAGGAAGTGGCTGAGTGGACAGTGTGAAAACGTTTGTACTACTGGCAACTGCAATATTATTTTTTCTAATTTGTGTGGACCAAATGCATAAAATAAGTGGTGTGGGGATAAGCCTAAAGTTTCACAAGTATGTCCTTTGTTAAAGACTGACACTAATGAGAAAAATAAAGCATTATATAAATTGTGTTAGCTGTACTTGTTGGTGAAAAGAGTTTCCCGTGAAAGACCAGAAAATTAAGATATGTGATGCTAACAATGATGCTAACCACAAGAGTTTATTCATTTATTTTTAAAATCAGAAAATATTTTAAAACACCTCACACATCTATGATACTCGTGTATTAAGTATTAGAATATTTAAATTAATGTTGAATATTAGGAATTTGTAAACAATTAAAATCTACCCTATACATACATTCAGTAGGAGCATAAGGGTAAAATTATATAAAACATATTTTTTGTCTGGCTTTTCAGTTTACTGCAATATTTCCCATAATTTGTAGATCATATCAGAATTATATTAGATTTAATGTAAATAAGCACACACTGTAAATGCCCTGCTCTGGAAAATGACTTCACAGTAAAATATTAATCAATCAATCAATTTAATGTAATTAATGTAATGTCATTAATGTAATTAATTAACTCAATGTAATACTATTAGTTAATTGATTGATTGGTTAATTAATCAATCAATTGATTAATCTAAAAATATATTTAAAAAGCCCATAACTTTCTTTTGGTTTTCTCTAGCATGTTAACCAAAAAAGTTCATGTATGCATATGTATACAATAAAACAAACAATATATAAGATTACCTGTGATTATTGTTTTTAAACTTTGTTTTTAATAGTAAGTACAAGAAATTATGAATTTACCTAGTATTAAACTGAGATGAAGTCTCAGCATCCTGTTCCTTAAAGCGGCGTTCAATTTGGTGTCACTTGCTGAGTCTACTTCTGTTGTCTACTCAGAATGAAACTGATGAGATCATGAGGATGATAGTCTTTTTCTATACATTTAAAGAGGCATTTTTTTTTTTAAACCAGTTTCTGTGACTGGTCAAAATGTAAGGTTAATATAACTCCTATTCTGTCACAAACAGTTGTCTAGACTATATTTCTTATAATTCGTAATAATTAAAGCAACATTTATGAGTATAGAATTATAGTACTTCCTCTCTTGGTACACTCTTGGTACTTCCGTTTATCTACAGTACCATGGTAACTAAACATTATGCAGAGAGGGGACAAACTTAAACTAACAAAGCTTAGTAAGCAGTTATTATGAGCTACTTTAGCATAACAAGTTGCTCCATCTACATGTTTTTGAACAGTTAAGAACATGCACAGAAACTCTGCCCAGACACTAACCAATGGGAACTCTGGGGCAGTAATGCAATGATTCACATACAAAAGTAGATGTAAGTATACATACAATACATGTGTGATGAAGTTTCAGAGTCCACATTTTATATACTGTACATTTCCAGCATTTGCCCCAGGACTTTATTTGGAGAAACTTACAGAAGTAATATAATGCTTATAAATAGATATTCTCAGACTGGATGACTAGGCTAGGGGCTAAGAGTACAATCAGGAAATTATGAAACTTTTTATTTCTCTCTCTTTCTTTTTTGTGGTTTTTAATAAAGTGCCAATTTAAGCACTGGTAGGAATTTTGATCCCCCAGCTGTCAGTACAGAGAGTGCTTTAGGATAGGTGAGTTCTGGTATCTTTTTGGCTTTTTAGGCAAGCATCAGTGTTTTAAACCTTGACATGAAGCCACTACAGGAAGCCAGTAGTCCCCTTTGTGAGTAGTAATGACTAGGTTTCCCAATATTGTATTTGTAGCTCTGAATGATAAACCATCATGAGCAAGCCAGTTTAGCAATGATGAATGTAAAGCTTAGTAGTGGGCACAGAAATCATGAACATGAGCCTTGGATGCAGTGAACTAGGGTGCGCTTTAATTACAGTGAAGGATCTCATGGAAAAATTATCACACACTCATATACATGGTATTTCCAGTCTTGTTGTGCTTTGTGACGAGGGTGAGGGAGGAGAGCAAATGATACAGCCACTGGAATACGATCCGTGCTTGGGGAAAGCGTTGCATTGAGCAGAGCGGGCCTGAGCAGAGGATGTGGGGGCCGAGGAGACAGATGCATGGGATCCCTGACTTCTTCTTGGTGGTGTATGAGAGAGAGGGCTCTCGCTGGTGTCAGAGTCTGTACACTCCCCCCAAAAAAGATACACAGTTGTATAACTTTTATCAATAAATGTTTATCGATACAATCTTTTCACATTCTAAGGTACAACTGAATTGAAGGTAAATAATTGTTCCAACATAAAGCCTACAGAATTTTATGGACAGTGGGAGGAGTTTAGCTCTGAGATTCTGACAGAGGAGGAGAATCCAACAAGCTGTTACTATGGGTAAGTTATTAAGTCTTATATAATCCTTATTTTGATAATATAAAACTGATGTTCCCGGCCAGGCTCTCTTCCTGTCTCAGTGTGCATGGAGTTTGCATTTTCTCCCATGCTTGGTGTATTTCCCCTGGGTACTCCGGTTTCCTCCCACAGTCCAAAGACATGCACATTAGGCTAATTGGCTTCCCAAATTGGTTAATTGGTTATAAAACATTGTCTTTTAATGTCACTACAATAATTTAGGGTAGCTTGTAGATAACGATGCTTATCATGCTAACATACTGCCTTATGTGACTTAGCACAAACAGGTTAGCCAGGCTATTCTTATACTGCTCTTTGTCAGGGTAAATCATTCAAACATTCAAAAATTTACATTGTTACTGTTTTATAATCCCTGCAATGGAAGAGTCTGAGAATTTTTTCACCATAACCTGTGTTGTATTGATTTTAATCACTCTATTCACAATTTCATCAGCCTTTTGATAAAAAAGCATGTACGCGCAACTCACTTTTACTTTGCAAAAGACAGTATTTATTGTTTAGTGTACATTTAAAGCACATATATACAATAAAACAATATAGTTTTAGGCTAACTTATCAAACACTTTTGTATTCTTTATTGTACTTCGGCTTTTTGACCACACGCATGGGTGCGTTACAATAATAATAATAATAACAATAATAATAAATTCACAGCACTACTACTACTAATAATAATAATAATACTGGATGGAGAAAGTGGAAGTCAAAGAAGAATCATCATTGAAGGAGAAAAGAAAATGAAGAATAAATACATATCAGTATTTATAGTTTGAGCTTGACACGTTTGTGAGCTCTGTTGCTTGCTGTCAATGGGCGCCTAAGAGAGATTAACACATTTTTGGCTTCAGTAGACACACAATATTTCAGATCGAAACACGACCTCCCCCTACAGGTAATGAACATCATTTTCACAGCTTCACAGCTTTCACAGAGATTACAGTGTAATCAGACTTTAGCCATTTATATGTTTCTTACAGTAAGTAACGGAAAAATACACAAAAGGCAGAACTTCTACAGGGCCTCAAAACATCTGCAGACCCCTAAACCTTTTTTCATTTAATGATGTAATCCATTTGCACACAATTTATTTAAATAAATTAAGACCATAATATTGTATAAGTATATTATTTACTATACACTATAACTTTTAGCTGGGAATAGCAACAGCTGTGATTTGCTGACGTGGGTGCAGTTACAGTGGAACCTCGGATTGCGAGTAATGTGGTTTACGAGTGTTCCGCAAACCAAGCAAAGATTTTTAATACATTTTTATTAGTTTACAAGCGCCGAGTATCATATATCATGCATATATCTCTCTTGCGCTGTGGGAATTATGGGTAATCGTCTCCCCTGCTGTGTCCCCTGTGTCAAAATAAGAGTCCCTTAGTGCTCGTCTCTTATAATCAACATCTTCCTCTCTCTTCTGTTTGCACGTGCGTAATTTGACACTGTGCCCTACACACACCGACACACACACAGATCTCCCCGGCAGACGCGCTTTATTTACACAGAAAACTCCGCTCTGTCGCGATTCTTTTCAAAGGTAAGGTGCTGGTTCATTTGTTATTTGTTATTTTTTACTTTACAGCAGTGATTCCGTTAGTATTCTCACGCGAGTATCATTAGAGAGATTTCTTTTTTTCCCCATTAAAACAGTGTTTGCATTATGTATGTTAGTTGTGAAACTTAAAAAGTGAGGTGTGGGAGGGAGGAGGAGGTTTACTGTTTAAGACGAGGCGAGGGGCTAATTCCACACCCACACAAACATACAAATACACGGTGCCTGTGCGCACAAAAGGAAACACTTAACTGTCTGGATTTATTTTTACTTTTTTATGTTAAGTGCAGGTTAATTTGTTTTATTTTTACTTTATATGTTGTATTAATTATTTTTATGTATTTATTGTTTTGGGCTGTAGAACAAATAATTTGAATTTTCATTATTTCTTATGGCAAAATTAAATTTGGTTTACAAGTATTTTGGAATATGAGCCCGCTTCTGGAACGAATTATGCTCGTAATCCAAGGTTCCACTGTATTTAAGAGTTTTCCAGATGTGTATAGTCACCAGGTTTGTTCACATCTAATTACTTTGTTTTTGATGCTTTTTCGTTTTGATAGGCGATTCGCTGTGGCCGATGCTGGTGATTTGCACTGCCCTGCCCCTGTTCAAGTTGCAGTCAGTGTTTCAGATGTACTTTTTCCCAGACAAGTGAGATGATATATCATCAGAATTGCAATGGTTTAAAAATCAAGTTGAGAATATGATCTTACCAAAGCGACTGGTACAGAGTGAGACAAGAAGATGACCCATCACTATTGAACAAAATTTAAGTATGTCTCTGTAACCTGATATTAACGTCACGTCTCTTAAAAAGCCAACCATTTCCATGCTGTTTCATGTATTTTAAAATGCATTGCAATGCCCCAGGAGACTTGTAAATGATTACAGTGTAGTGCCATGACTCTTCTCAGTAACAATCACAAGATGGCCATATAAAATACTGGACTGGTGATAGAATCTTGGAGGTTGTTATAGAAACAGGTGTTTGACAAAATATGCAGGAATTTTTTATAGGCTCAGAATGGTCTGCTTAAATCATGGGACTAGCTGCACCCTTGTGGGCTTGGTGGATCTCTTTATTTGGTATTTATCAGGATGTGAAACAAGCAAGCTGGGCATCATTATTGAGGATTGGGGTGAGGATTGGATTCTGAGGATTGAAATCATATAGCATCTTTTGTTTGAAATCTACATATAAACCTGTTAATGTGATTGAAAGGATGAGGATGGGTTCCTGTTGAGTCTGGTTCCTCTCAAGGTTTCTTCCTATTGCCATCTCAGGGAGTTTTTCCTTGCCACTGCCGCCTTCACCCTTGGCTTGCTCATCAGGGACAATCTCATTATCTAGACACATTTTTCTTACACATATATACATTTCCATAAGTCTTCTTTTCATTTTCTTTTCATTTCTGTGAAGCTGCTTTGAGACAATGACCATTGTTAAAAGCGCTATAGAAATAAAATTGAATTGAATTGAATTGAATTGAAAGCAGGTGTACATAATGAGTATTCGGGTGATTATGAATGTGCTGGTGAAGCATTGTACTGGTTATTGTATTCTGGCATGTGGAGGTTTTTTTTTTTTTTTTACAACTATTCATTTATAAGCCACATTGTAGGAGATTATTAAATATTGGTAAATACTTTCCCATCAATAATAATTTTTTTAACTAAAAGGCAAAAACCTTTATCTAAGGCCATGTCTACAAGTAGCTGGGTATTTTTAAAAACGGAGATTTTTCTCTGCGGTTTTCGCCTTTCGTCCACATGCAAACGCAGTTTTGGTCGTTGAAAACTGAGCTTTTGGAAAACTCCAGCCAAAGTGAACATTTTCAGTTTTCATTGGTGTTGTGTGGAGGGGAAACGGAGATTTCGGCTTGTTGAAAACCTTACCTGCGTCCCCATCATAAAATCGAACATCAGAAGTATGAAACAGAACATCTACAGAAGTCCGATGTGTTTTGAAAACAGGTGCTGTAGACTGATGATGTTAAACTAGATCTCCTTGGCCACAATCAGCAGAGGCATGTTTGGAGAAAAAAAAGGATCAGCATTTCATGAAAAGAACACCTTGACCACTATTAAGCATGGAGGTGGATCTATCATGCTTTGGGGTTGTGTTGCAGCCAGTGGCACAGGAAACATTGCACGGGTGAAGAATTGAAAGAGTTTAGCGGCTATAAAAAGTCTTTGCAAGCTGTGGTATCTGCCAGAGGAGATGTTACTAAGTACTTATTATGTAGGGTGCCCAAACTTTTCCACAGTACCATACTGTAATAATGTTTTTATTTTTTATCTTTGTTCAATTCATATGACATAAAAAGTAACTATGCGTCAATGTTTGCTGAAAATATTGTGCATTTTTTCAATTTCCAAGAGACACTGTGTTAACATCTTTTCAATTAAAAAATCACCAAAGTCTGTTATTTATCAAGGGGTGCCTAAACTTTTGTATACGACTATATACACACACACTGCACGAGCTCCCGTGGCACTTTTACTCTTGCTTGTGGTCCTGTCCTTCTCACTTTTACCATCATCCTTAGTGTGGAGGGTCTTTTATTCTTATTCTCATGTGTTTTTTTTTTTTTTTTACTTTTCCATGCTAGTGGATGACTAAAAGGATTTGGTTTCTGTGCCACCTCACATTTGTACCCCAGTAAATTAGGAAGTCATGGATAAAAGCATGATGGTTCCTACACACTCCAATCGCACCCTAAATGTACTTTGTCGAAGGGTGCCAATAATCATGGCACATTTTTCTTAAATTATTATTTCTTACAGTTGGATTAGTTTTTTCTGAAGAAATATATTTTTTTCTAATTTTTTCAGATAAAGCTACTTCACCAAAAGGTGGATTTGTCATAATAATTTTCACAGTATCTGTAAGAGGGTGCCAATATATACCTGTATATATACCTGTTATATTTAAATATTTAATATTGAGCATGCAACTGAGAACTGAAACAACTATTTTACTTTAGTCGCTGCAGTTCAGATCACAAAAGCACTTCCTACGTGACACTCTATAATGTGTATCTATTAAATTATTTCTTATCTACAGTCTATTAAACTTTGGTATCTATTGTATCACATAATGAAACTCATGAGCACATGAATCTGAGAAGGTGAAGTTTTATGACAACCACTTGAGTGTCTAGCCTACAGTATGTTTATTAAAGGGAATTACAATGGGAAGAAGTAAAAGTGAGATAAAGCAACATTTGTAAGTATAAAATTACAGTATAAAGTACAACTAGGGAATTTATATACATCCTTATTGCCAAGAAAGTTTGTTAATGAGCTGGACTATATTGTTGGAATCAGAAAATAACACTCTCTGTTCAGCAGAAAACCTTAAACGCAAGTCTAGAACACCAATGGTTTGCTGTACTTAAAGTTCACTGTTGTGCTGTGCTTTAAGTTTGAGAAACCATACTGGTTAGAAAAACATGTTAGAGCTCACAGAGGTGTGAAAAGTGTCAAAAAGTTCCTCTTATTACTTCCGTTCCTCTACCGTGGTCTCTAGCCACATTGCAAAAAAGTCTATTAATAAATTGTCAGGCCATGTTGAGATACATGGAACAGCTTTTCTGCAACTGTACTGGAGGCAAGAACACCATCATTTCAAGTCTAACAAACCTGGTCGTTTCTGTAGACAAAGTGTTCATTGCTGGAGACTTTAATATTCATTTTTACTCAGTAGGATTCAATTCAATTTTATTTTATTTGTTTAACCATTGACATTTACACAATCAAAATAATTATTTAAGTTTGTATGAAATGTGAATGTGTATGAATCAAAATGAAAAGATTGTTCCTGATGAGCAAGCCGAGGACGACAGCGACAGTGGCGTAGAAAAACTCCCCGAGATGGCAATAGGAAGAAATCTTGATAGGAACCCATCCTCATTTTGGTGATAACTGATAGCAGGGATTGATCTGCAGTCATACTGTGTGTTAGGAGGCTGGAAGTTCAGTATAACAGGAGATGTGTTTAGGTTAATATGGAGTCCAGTTCATTTTTGGAGGCTCAGGTAGACCGTAGGAAATTCGAGACCTGAATTATCGAGCGACTGCAGTCACGTGTCCTCGGAGAACAGCTGTCAGCATCAGCCGAGGCCAGGCCCGTCTACGTGGAAAAGTGGAATCGCCCCCAGTTACCACACGCATCCAAGGCAGACCGCAAAGGGCATCGAGAGACGAGATCCCCAAACAGAAATGGGACACCAGGACGATTCAGATAGGTCCAGAGGGCAGAGGAGGTCTGGATCACTATTCAGGGGGAGGGAAAGAGCGGGGGAGAGGGAGAGAGAGAGATCCTGAATCCTGACTGATACAGTTCGTTTATACTATTTCCGTTTAATAACTGCTAATTAAAAGGATTTTGGAACATGCCCACTGCTGAGGGGAGAATTAATTCTTTCCAACAGTTCTGTTATTTGCTGGTACTATCTGTTTGAGAAAATGTGTCGGTATAGGATCTAATACACAGGTTGATGATTCTGTAGAAGAGGTGAGTGAAATTACTTCATTCTCTTCAAGGGGAGTAAAGTATTCTATGGTTAGTTTATTATCTGTATAACTTAAATTGTCTGGTTTCGAAGCCTGCATTTTTTGCCTAATATTTATGATTTTGTTATTGAAAAGTTCATGAAGTAAATCAGCGTGTAGTAGTACCCAGTCAAAGTAGGTCACACTTTAGACTTAATATTATCCTTTGGATTAAGTATTAGTGATGAACAATTAGTTCTTTTTGAATGAGTCTTTAACGTAACTCAGAAGAACGAGTAGTCTCAGAGATTCAAAGAACCGAGTCACTAAAATTATCCGAACTTCCCATCACTATTAAGCATAAGAAATATAATCTGTAATGGAAAAATCACATTTTAATCATGTATTAATTCTGATCTTTGTAGTTAGTGTGCCACGTAGACTATAGAAGCTTTAACCCTGTCTGATGAAACATAAGAAGACAAGGCCGAGAATAGAACAGAAACAAACTGATTGTAGTTGCTTCTGAATAAATGATAAGGCGAGGAAATCTGGTCTGGGTCAGATAAAGAGTCGCGAGTTTGAATGTAAGATATTCATGTACAGGTCAAATGACTGGCAGTAATAGCTGGCAAACAAAAACTGTAAAAAAAAAAAACTCAAATTCATATTATATGCAGAAACATTACATTGACAAAAAAATTTTTTTTAAATCTTTTACAGAGAAAAAAAAAAACTCATTAAACAGCGTGGGAAAGAGCTGCTCAAGCTCCCGAGGCACATTCAGTCACCGCCGCCGAAGCGGAAAAGGCCGCAAGGAGGACTGTGTTAAGGCCCCTGATCCCAGATGGGAAAACCATCCAGCTGACGGACGCCCAGAGAGAGCTGGGACGGCCTGGTCTTGGCTCGTGCTAGAGGGAGAGGTCACAGTCTCAGTTTTTAAGTCTAGGCTAAAAACCTTTTAATTTAGCCAAGCATTATTGCCATATGGGGGACTCATGGATGTAGAGTATTCTGGTGAACAGTATGTTTAGATGCTGTCTTCCCCACTTTCACTGATCACATAACCCTAGATTTGTTAACGGTGAAGTGATTGGTCGCTTTACATCTCAGGGAGCCCGCATGTCTGTGTTTCCTTCTGGCTCTCCCTTTTAGTTATGCTGTCATAGTTAGTCAAAGTCAAAGTGAACTTTATTGTCAATACGACCATGCAAACAGAATTTACACATCGGACCGAAATTACGTTCTTCAGACTCCAGATGTGCACAAAAGGATTAATAAAAAATAAAGAAGTGTTTAGACATATAACAAGTAACATACTATAGTAGTGCAAATAACTTACATACAACAAACAGACACAACAAGTAAAAGGAGTGCACACAGATTATAACAGTAAAACAGTAAACATAACATGAGACATTTAGAGGATTTAGAGGATTTAGAGTATGGCAGTCCTGCCAGAGTCCCTTTTTGCTCTCTGCACTAAAAATGCATTCACCCTATACATTATGTGATAGTGACCCCACCTGTTTTCTCTTCTCTTCTCTTCTCTTCTCTTCTCTTCTCTCTGTCAAGCTACACATGTCACTCCTGAGCTGCCAATGTTCCAGACCTCCTTGGACCTCTGGACCTGTCTGACTTTTCCTGGTGCCCCACTTCTGGTTGGAGATCTATCACATGAATGCCCTAAGTGGTCTGCTTGAGATGCGTGTGGTGACTGGGTATGGTTCTACCACGAACACCATCTTGCCCTTGGCTGATGCAGACAGCTGTTCTCTGAGGACTTGTGACTGCAGTTGCTCCATCATCAGGATTGGAATTTCTTACATTCTACCTGAGCCTCCAATAACAAACTGGACTCCATATAAACCGACTTCCAGCATGATCTTACAGCCACGTAATACACAGTATGACTGCAAAACAATTCCAGGATGGATTCCCTGTTCAGTCTGATTCCTCCCAAGGTTTCTTCGTCCTGCCATCTCAAGGAGTTTTCTCTTGCCACCGTCACCCTTAGCTTGGTGATCTGGGACAATCTAATCAGATTGATTCATACACATTTTTCACATTTCATAAAAAAAAATCCATATTATCTTTTATCCTGTAAAGTTGCTTTGCAACAATGACACCTGTTAAAAGCGCTATACAAATGAAGTCGAATTGAATTGAAGTTATATAGGGGTCATAAAGGCTAAGGCATGACAAGTTTAATTTTATTCATGTATTATATATTAAATGATATATGAATAAAACTAAACGTCCTTATTTAGTTGGTCTTCTCTTTACTTTTTCATGTTAATGGATGACTAAAGGGATTTGGTCTCTGTGCCACCTGCTCGATGGGTTGGGTGACGAGTTTACAAAGTTTCATCTGAAAGACCAGAAAATAAGTTAAACGTTAAAGATTACAGTCTGAGCACAACAGTTTCTAAATTTCTCTTGTTTTGACTGTTTCACTGAAGTTTCAAAGAAATTTCTCAAATAAGTAAAGAACATGAATACATGTCACATCACAAAATAAAATAACTTTCAAACTTAAATTCTTCCGATATCACTAATAAAACATAATTTGATGTGTCATTCATACGTAAATACTTTTGCAAACAATTAAACAAGTAAAAACAGACTTATCTACTGTATACATAAATATGTATATTTTAATAAAAAATATTAATAAAAGTTTATGTTAACATGATTTATGATTTGTGTCTTTGCAGAATGTCTTAAAATAAATATTTTCATTGTAATGTCACACACACTAGGACTTTTAGTTTTATTGAATGCCAATTCTTCCATATTTAATTAAACAAACCAGATTCACATAGTTAACAGCAATTGGAAAAAAAAATCATCTGGGGAAAAGAAAATAAATGTAATATGCTTTCTTAGACATTATTATTCTTAATATTAATAACAATCCAAATGAATTCAGAAAATGATGAATTTACCAAGCAGTAACTTGAAAGAAAGTCTCAGAAAGTCTCATTTAGTGTTAATCACAGAATGGTGTTAAACACATAATAAAACTCATGAGCACGTGAAACTGTTTTTTTTTTTTAATGCGTCTGAGCAGTTGACATTTTTTGACAAACAATTGTCTGTCTAGTCTATGTTTATTATAGTGAATTACGATGGGAAGAAGTAAAAATGAGATAAAGCAACATTTGTGAGTATAAAATTACGGTATGAAATATAACTAGGGAATTTATATACATCCTTTATGTGGCGATAGATATGACAGAAACTGTGACAGTTTTAGAAAACTAACTGCAGACATACAAATCAAAAAACATAAACTATGGCAATCTAAAGAAAATCTTCTGCAACATAATATAAGATATTAGGAAGAGTTTAGGTGGTATGTACTGTACATCCAAGGTGAACTTTGATTTATATAGGATTGAAGCAAGTAGACTTATTGCCAGTATTAATACACAATAATAGAAAATGGCTAAGTATGTATAATGAGGCTGTAAAGACAAAAACCAGTATGAGAAAGACAGAGCAGAAAGGTAAATAAAGACATTCAGCTTTTAAAATAAGGCATTAATGCATATTTGTTGAGTCAATAGTTCATTTTCATTGGAATTATTTAATTAAAATCACTTTGATGCTAGGTGTGGTGTTAGATTATACTGTCTATTTATTTGAAAGGATGAAAAAATGTTCAAACAACTAAAAGCCTAAAGCGAGGCTCTTACTGACTGCATCTCAGACTGCCACCTGCTGCTGGTTTTGGTGAAGAGGCATCAGTTCCCTAATATAAGTAATGCTAACCTTGAACAACACAGATACAGGTACACACACAGTTACAGATACAGGGAATTTATTCCATGAAACAAATTATTCCATCTTTTAATACTGAAAAAGTATTTAGTTTTACAGACTACTGTACATAGCTTCTGTAAATTCATAGTCATTGTCCATGTTATTTGTTTGTTCCCAAAGCTCATGATTGAAATAGTCATTATTACAGTCTCTTGAATCATCCTTCAGGAGGAAAATTGCTTCTGTGTTGTCACAGTCAGGTTTGCTGTCTGTATCTTCTTGTGATTGAAAAATCCCATATTGCTTTGTGGTCTCTATAAAATGAATATGTAAAAAATAAACAAATTTGAATGTTGTTTGTATGTCAAGGAACTGTATATTTAATTCAGCAAGAATAATAACATGATTGATTAAAACATTCAGTGCCATAGTTGAAAAAAAAAATAAATAAAGCAAATTGGATTAGTTTCCTAACAACACACCCTGATGTTTTACTTATGTATCTTATACCACAGCAATTTTCTTGTTTATTTAAGAACACCACAATAATCTTTATGGATTTATAGTTAAATTGAGGATTGTGGACTGTACGCCAAACAACGTAGTTCCTATTCTGACTAATGTTCTAGCAGCTATAACCAATCATTCCCTTATTAGCTTCTCTGAAGTTTAGAAGAAAGGAAAAAAGGCAGCTTGTCATATTAGTAAGAAACAAAATGTTACCTCCAACCATCTGGGGTTTTCGTTTCTTCTGCATCTTCACAAAGCAAATGACTGGAACTAAGATGAGAAGCAGTCCTGCTGTGACTCCAACACCAATATAGAGAGTCAGAGATGCTAAGAGAGAAATCGTCATCATCATCTTCATCATCGTCATCTTCATTATCATCATTATAACGTTTAGATTTTCAAACAGTAACTGAACAATATATATCAGTTAAATCTGAGTAAATCATTAAGGCATTCAGGAAAAGTGTATAACAGAACAGAAAAATCACAAATACCGTACACAATAATTGTGCTTTATTAGGCTTTTACATATATTGAACTTCAAGTCAAGTCAAGTCAAGTAGGCTTTTATTGTCATTCCAACCATATACAGTTAGTACACAGTGAAACGAAACAACGTTCCTCCAGGACCAAGGTGCTACATACATGCAACAACATAAATTTACAACACACATTTTTACATTTTTAAGTTAATCTAAAAGAACTATCAAATTTCTATACAAAAATACACAATAGACAAAGTGCACGTGCAAATGTGCAAACAAAGAGGTACATGACAGACACAACAATGTAACACATAACAGTACTTTTTTTGATGAAGTATGAATTGAGGTAGTGGGAAGAGCAGCAGTAAACAGTTTACATTTTGACAAGAGTATCGTGTGCAAATAGCAGTCAAATAAATATTGTGCAAAAAATTGCGAAGAGCAGCACAGGTAGGTAGGCATGAGCAGATTGAGATGGATGTATATCAGTGTGATTGTGCATGTGTGTTTATCAGTTCAGTCCAGATGTTATTTAGTTCGTCTGAGTGGTTTGTGTGTGTGTGTGTGTGTGTGTGTGTGTGTGTGTGTGTGTGTGTGTGTGTGTGTTTATCAGTCCAGTCTCTTTGTGTTGAGGAGACGGATGGCTTGCGGGTAAAAACTGTTTCTCAGTCTGTATGTGAGACCCGAATGCTTCGGTACCTTTTTCCAGATGGCAGGAGGGTGAAAAGTGAGTGGATGTGTCCGGTCAGCCACAATGCTGGTGGCTTTGCGGATGGAGCGTGTGATGTAAATGTCCTCGATAGAGGGAAGAGAGACCCTGATGATCTTCTCAGCTGTCCTCACTATCCGCTGTAGGGTCTTGCGGTCTGATATGGTACAATTCCCAAACCAGACAGTGATGCAGCTGCTCAGGATGCTCTCGATAGTTCCTCTATAGAAGGTGGTGAGGATCGGTGGTGGAAGCTGTGTCTTTCTCAGCCTTCTCAGGAAGAAAATACGTTGTTGGGCTTTCTTATGGAGAGAGCTGGTGTTGAGGGACAAGGTGAGGTTCTCCTCCAGGTGGACGCCCAGGAATTTTGTGCTCTTGACGATCTCCACAGAAGAGCCGTCGATGCTGAGCGGAGAGTGATCGCTCCGTGTCCTCCTGAAGTCAACAACCATCTCTTTTGTCTTTTCGACGTTCAGAGACAGGTTGTTGTCTTTACACCAGTCCGTTAGCCTCCGCACTTCCTCGCTGTACGCTGACTCGTCGTTCTTGCTGATGAGACCCACCACGGTCGTGTCATCAGCGAACTTGATGATATGATTGGAGCTGTGTGTCGCTACACAATCATGAGTCAGCAGTGTGAACAGCAGGGGACTGAGCATGCAGCCCTGGGGGGCCCCAGTGCTCAGTGTGGTGGTGCTGGAGGTGTACCTCCCGATCCGCACTGCTTGAGGTCTTTCGGTCAGAAAGTCCAGGATCCAGTTACAGAAGGAGGGATTCAGGCCCAACAAGCTCAGCTTCCCGATCAGGTGTTGAATGCTGAACTGAAGTCTATGTACAGCATTCTGACGTAAGTGTCTTTCTTGTCAAGATGTGACAGTGCCAGGTGGAGTGTGGTGGAGATGGCGTCCTCCGTTGAACGGTTTGGACGATACGCGAACTGCAGGGGGTCTAGTGAGGGGGGCAGCAGGGTCTTGATGTGTCTCATGACGAGCCGCTCGAAGCACTTCATGATGATGGGTGTGAGTGCAACAGGGCGGTAGTCATTGAGACAGGACACAGAAGACTTCTTCGGCACGGGGACGATGGTGGTAGATTTAAAGCATGTGGGAACGACGGCGCTGCTCAGAGAGATGTTGAATATGTCGGTGAGAGCACCTGCCAGCTGTTCTGCACATTCTCTGAGCACTCTGCCTGTGATGTTGTCTGGTCCAGCAGCTTTACGTGGGTTGACTCTGTGTAGAGTTTTCCTCACATCAGCCGTGGTGAGACACAGCACCTGGTCGTTCGGCGAAGGGATAGTCTTCCTCGCCGTCACGTCGTTCTGCATGTCGAACCGTGCGTAGAAGTTGTTCAGCGCATCTGGAAGGGAGCCGTCACTGTCACAGGTAGGTGATGTCGTCCTGTAGTTAGTGATGGCTTGTATACCCTGCCACATGCGCCGTGTGTCACCGCTGTCCCTGAAGTGATTGTCGATTCTCTGGGCGTGTGTTTGGCCCTTGCTGTTCTTAGGGCCGCCCTTGAAGGCAGATGATCCAAGATGGCGGCGCGGCAGTAGCACGCAGCAGCCACTCCGGAGCCAAAATGGTGCTACATTGTTTACGTCGTGTCGCAGCGCGTTTATTTTACATAGTTTATGGACACCGGCGCAAACGGTGTTCATACTTACCACCGCCAGACACTTTTGCAACTCAATAAACCGGCATATTTCATTCAAGATGAGGTGCGGGAGAAGCTACGCGACCTCGGCTTGCTTCGGGAACCAGGCCTCCAGTCCTCAGCGTTGCCTGATGCCGGTGGCCGGAGGAGGGGACATCGTAAGCGGTGCGCGAGGAAGCGGAAGCGCGGCAAGTGGGCAGGAGTCTGTGCTAGGCCAAAAACAAACCCTAGCCGACCGGCTCTTCCGTCCATCATCTTATCTAACGTCTGCTCCCTGGAAAATAAACTGAACTACATCCGACTGCAACAGGCTACACAGCGTGAGGTTAGGGACTGCTGTGTATTTGTTTTCACGGAGACATTGCTCAGCAACAGAGTTCCAGACACCGGCATTCAGCTAGACGGACTAGCCTCGTTTCGCACCAACAGAAACGCAGCTCTGTGCGGTAAGACTCGCGGCGGTGGCTTGTGTGTTTACATCAACACGAAATGGTGTAAGAACTCTGTGCTAGTTTCTAGCTTTTGCTCATCGCTGGTGGAGATTGTGACTGTTAGATGTAGACCTTTTTAGTTACCGCGGGAATTCACCACCGTTTTCATTATCGGAGTGTACATTCCACCTAGCGCTAATGCTAAGGAAGCGCTCTGTGAACTGTATGCTAAGATCAGTAATCTGCAGACCACACACCCGGATGGACTGTTTATTGTTGCTGGAGATTTCAACCATGCAAATCTCAAGTCAGTGCTTCCTAAATTCCATCAGTATGTGGACTTTGCAACGAGAGGGGAAAACATGCTGGATCTTGTTTACACAAACATCCCCGGCGCATATCGGGCAGAGCCCCGCCCCCACCTCGGCTACTCAGGCCACATTTCTATTATGCTAATTCCATCATACAGACCACTCGTCAGGTGTTCAAAACCGGTTCTGAAGCAGGTGAAAACCTGGCCAGCAGGAGCCATCTCTGCTCTTCAGGACTGTTTCGAGAACACTGACTGGAACATGTTTAGGGAGGCTGCAACTTACGGCGACTACACCGACTTGGAGGAGTACACGTCATCAGTGACCAGCTACATCAACAAGTGCACCGATGACGTCACTGTCTCCAAGAACATCATCTCACGACCCAACCAGAAACCGTGGATTACTGCTGAGGTGCGTGCACTTCTGAGAACCAGAGACTTTATCAAACCTGACTGTACAGCTACTATACATATAATCCAAATGATACACTTGAGGTGAAAGGCAGAAAAGAACACACACACTAATATTGCAAAAACAATCAATTTAACAAAGAATATAATGTAATTGTTGATATTTATTTAAACTTAACTGTATGGGTTTCCAGTGTCGTTGTTTTGTATCAGAGTTAAAGCATCATCTTGAGGGTTTTTTGACACTGGAAAATCAGAAACAGAACACTTGCGATACAGTAAGATGTCTCTGGTAAGATATCTCTTTTTTTTTTTTTTAAATAAAGATGTTCATAGACTACTGTTGTGTAGGGGAAATGAAACACCTGATTGTGTAGTGTTATAGAATAAAGGTTAGACTAATTCGGCTTCATCTCATTACCCTGACATGGATTATTTTCCCATAACAGCATTACAATGTGTGCTTTATTCTTTCTATAATAATAATAATTAATAATAATAATAATTAATAATAATAATAATAATAATAATAGCAAATTATGGATAGACAGTAGATTTCCATAAGTAATTAACAATAGTTTATGTGTTAGAAGAGTCATATACTGGAAATGATAAAATAAAAAATACATCTTGAAATGGCATCATATTACACTGGTTGAAAAAAAAAACGTAATGAGACATCATATTCCTTGGAGTATAATTCTGCTAGTGCACCAAACATGTAATGTTAATCATTTGTTGTATCCTATTTGGCTGAAGAGTTTTGCTAAATAAAAAAATAAATAAAAAACAGCTATGTGACAATGGTGTTCAGGTATGAGTGACTGACTCTCACATCTTTATGACTCTATGCCCAGCCAAATCCAGCTGGTTGTAAAGAATAAATGACTTCATACTAAATATTGCTTATTGTATAGCAATTTAATTACATGAAATAAATTATTTGTATGATCTTGATTGTCATTATAAAAATAAATAGGAATGTCTTTGAAACATTTCAAATCTCAAAACCTTTGGCCATCACTGTACAGCTATCTGTACTACACTGTACTATCCAGTCTCTTTGGAGGCGTAGGTTTGTATCCCACTGCTGCCAGGGTGAGCTTGCCCTTCGATAGCTCAGTTGGATTAAATCACCTTGAACAGCTACAAGGAAGAAACTAAACTATCCACAAACACAAGTAGCTTAAAAAAAATAATAATTTCAATGAAATCTATTACGTATCACGATTTTGCAAAGCCATCAGTAAAGTAAAAAAAATTAATAATAAAAATTAGTTTTGTTTTCTGTATGCATTAAATAAAACAAATAAAATACTTTGTGAAACTGTGAAATTATGAAAAAAGTACAATGCAGACATAAACAGGTACATATTTTATTTTTCTAAATGTCCATGACCATGCAAAAAACTAGACATATTGCCAAAAATCACTCACTGATCCTCTATAACGCTTTATCCTGTATTTACTGTAGTGTCACGGGGGGCCTGGAGACTATCCCAAGAGACGTAGGGCACGAGATGGGGTACACCCTGGACAGGGGTGCCAATCCATTGCAGGGCACACAAACATACACTCGCACACTCATTCACACGCTACGGGCAATTTTGGAATGCCAGTAAGCCTAATTTGCAAGGGGAGAACAGGCAAACGTCTTGGCGAGACTCGCACCTGGCCAGGAAATGACTCGAACCATGAAGGTGCAAGGCAACAGTGCTAACCACTAAGCCACTGTGCCACCTTTGCCAAAAAAAATCAATAAATGAAAATTTATGCAAAGTAGACACAAATCCATTCATGTATCACGTTTTTTTAAAAATCTAAAACCACATATAAAAGAATAATAAAAATCATGTTTTTTTCAATATTTGTTAAGAAAAAAATCGATAATTGCCAGCTTTGTGATTTCCACATGTGTGCACAATATAGTAATCCAGCTCATTCTCCTTCCAGAGAGACAATACTACTGAGAATGTGCAGATCAAATTTCGTCTCTCTAGATAGTTTGTAATTGGAGGAACTGAGCATGATACAACTGCCCCTGTTAATTGCCTCCGGTCTCTGCTACTTCATCTCATTAAACTTTTATTTAATTTAGATTTTTTACATTATTAAAGAGAAGAAGATCTGTATTGACTTACGGTGACTAACATTTACTAAAATCCCAAAAATTTATATAATCACATTCATAATAAAGCCATAATATAAGAGTTTTCTGTACCTGAGCAAGTAACACCAGCATCTTCACCATGGACACAGTTGTGATTTCCAAATCCCCCATGAGTGCACTGTGTGATGCTCCTTTCACCTCCAGAACACTGAACATCATCCATCCATATTGGGCCACTTCCCTGACCAAAGGCAGCACTTTCATGAGCCCTGACAGCATCACCACATCCAAGTTGTCTACACACCACCTGTGCATCATTCATGTCCCAGTCATCATCACACACTGTTCCCCACTGGTAATGATAATAGACTTCCACTCTACCAGAGCATGAGTGACTGCCACCAGTGAGTCGTATGTTAGCGGCATCTAAAAAAAATAAAAAATGCATGTTAATATTAATCAGTGATAATGGTTATTGGTACAGAGGAAATAATAAAACTGTTTAACTAATATGAATACATTTTTGTAATTCAAAATTGTTTTTCAAAGAAGATGACAGGATTTGTACATAGTTAAACAACATTATTTGTATTAAACTAATCTCTAATATTTACAGTGAAACCTCGGATTGCAAGTAAAGATTTTTAATAAATTTTGACTTGGAAACCGAACAAAAGTCTTGGTTTATGAGAACCGAGTATCATGTATCATGCATGTGTTTCTTGTTTTGACGCCGAGCATCACGTAATCACAAATGAGCCAATGGTTTTTCTCTCTCTTGCGCTGCAGAATTGTGGGTAATCGTCTCCGCTGCAGGATCTTAGTGCTCGTCTCTCACTGATATAATCAACATCGTGCAGGTGTGTACTGGTTACTATAACACCATTGTGTTTGTATGTGTGTGTGTACAGCACGCGTGTACTGTATATTAACACAGGTGTGTGCTCGGATGTAAAGCAAAAGAAAGTCTCATTAGAGAGATTAAAGATCCATTTTCTCTCTCTGTATCTGGCTGCACTACATTTGTGTGTGCGCATGCGTCAATGGACAATGTGCCCCTTCTCACACACCTCTCCCTCCTTTTGCCTTCACACACACACAAATGTACACACACACACTCTCTGCTCTACACAGAACCACTACTCTGTCATGATTCTTTTCAAAGGTAAAGTGCAGGTTAATTTGTTTTATTTTTACTTTGCAGTGATTCCGTTAGTCTGAGCTCACTCGAGTGTCATTAGAGAAATTTCTTGTTTATTATCCCGATAAAACAGTGTTTCCGTTGTGTGCACGCGTGTGTGTGAAACTCAAATAATAGAGAGAGAGGGGTTAATGTGTTAGACGAGAAGAGGGAGAGGGGAGGGGCTCATTACTTTACACACACACACAGCGCCTGCTCGCACAATCGGAAAAACTTATCTGTTTGGATTTATTTTTGTTTTGTTTTTTAAGATAAAGTTCAGGTTAATTTGTTTTATTTTTACTTTATATTTCATATGAATTATTTTTTATGTATTTAGTTTTTTGGGCTGTGGAACGAATAATTAGAGTTATTTCTTAAGGGGAAATTCTATTTGGTTAATGTGTTTTGAAATACGAGCCCGCTTCCACAATGAATCACGTTCGTAATCCAAGGTTCCACTGTACTAATCTCATATTGTACACAATTTCTTGCTGTTTTTAATACACCATGGCCCCTCTGTTTAGAATTTGTATCACTTCCTTAATAATTCTATTTCTTCTTTCTCCAAGAAAAGTAAAAGAAAATGCATCTTAAAATGGCATCATACAGTGTATTAAACTAGTGGAAAAAAGTATTGACATATGCCCTGCATTATAAGTCTCCCAGTGCACCAAACAGGTAATGTAACTAATCAGTTCTAACTTATCTGGCTGAAGTGTTTTGCTAAATAACTTGAAAAAAAAAACTGGCTATGTGATTGGAGAATGGCATTCAGGTTCTGAAGATCTGATCAAGGAGGCATGAATTAAAATGAGTGACACCAGAGTACTGACGTCTTTTTAACTCTATGCCAAGGCGGATCCAACTGGTTTTAAAGAATAACGGACTTCATACTAAATATTGATAGTTGCATAAAATAAATTATTTTTATGATCTCAATTGCCATTATTTAAAAAAATAGGAATGTCTTTAAAACATTAAATTTGACTTTTGTATTGGTTATAAATTCATTAAAACCTCAACAAAAGCCAACAGAGTATGGAAATAAAATAAATCAATGTGTTGTAAAAGAATGATAAATAAATTATAAATAAATAGTGATAAATAGTTAACCCTAGGATTACCTCACCATCAAAAAACAAGAATTAAATCTACAAAGAATAAACTAAATTATTCGCAAGCACAAGTAGTTTAAAAACTTCAATAATATCTTTTACACAACTTTGCAAAGCCATCAATAAAATAAAAAATATATATTAAAAATATGACCTTTGCTATTCCCTCATTCAATCCAACCTCACTCATCATCGCTTATTCTAGAAATGCTCTTGCATAGATGGCCCTGATCTGTAGAGTGAGTTAAATTTATTTAAATGGAAAATTTACTTACCAGTCAACAAAGCAGCGCCAAGAACACTGACTATTGAGAGAAAATAAAGGATGGATGAAGGAGGATGAACTTCATTAAACCAGTGACTTAAAAACTTTAAACTTGTTTTGTTCACTAATCTTAATTTGAACTGAATAATAAACTAGACTTGGCGATACTTCAGTATATTATATTGTGCTGGCAACACCGTCACCTCTGAAATTTGTTTGTTTAAATAAATAAAATGTTTTAATTAGTTTATATGTATTTTAGTTAGCGTTATATACTGTATGTGAGGCCAGTGTATTTTCGCTTATTGTTGTACTGAGGCACCCTGACATTACTGAGGTGTGCTTAACTAATGTTAGGCTTCATGCTACCACACTGTACAAAAGTTAGCAAGCTAAATGTTCAAAACTGTATCTATCTTTTTTCCCCACTTTGCCCTGACTTTTGCCCATCAACAGCACTCCTGCTCCACTGCGGCACACACGACCACGTGAGCGAACAGGTTTAACAAGTGTTTAACAGTTAAGGAGTAGTGGTGCTTTAGTACTCAGTAAGTTAAGGGATATAAAAACTGCCGCTAATGTTCGTCTACTAATGTTATGTCGGTTAACTTATTTTTAGGAAAACTGGATTGAGTAAATACCAATTAATTCAAAACATCACTCTGTGGGAGATTTTTCTCCTACACTAGTTACAGTTGCCTTAATTACAAATAACATACAAAAACTTTAAAAGAACCAAAGAAAAGACTCCAGACTCCTTGTAGATCTGGATGAAGTAAGGCAGGATTTATTGCAGCAATAAAACCAAGTGAGCCAGCTTAGCAATGCCTAGGATGTAAACCCATGCATCTCCAAAATCTGACTGAAGTGCCTGTGACATGGGCACTTCTTTTATACAGTTTGCAAGGGGAGGAGCGCTCACCTAGCCCCCTCCCCTGTACATTTTTTTTCTTATTTCTTATAAAATTATTAACCCATTATAATCCAACTTTTTCCCATATTGTTACCCATTGTAATTACATTTTCTCTTATCTTGTTTGCTTACGTCATATACCTCGTCATCTGACTCCATATCTTTTCCCCATTATAATCTATTTTTCTTACAAATTATTTTCCATTTGTCAGGGATAACCCCTAGAGGGCGCCAAAGCACCCTGTGGTTTTTGTTTGTAGTTCCTTTTGTTTAAAACTTCAAGTCCCATGTGGCAACTCGGTCAGGTGACCAGGGGCGCTCACCTGAACCGAGTTGGTTATTAGTTGTATTATAAATAGTTTGGTTTCATTGAGTTTCTGGTCTTGCGTCTGTTAATTTTCCCCTCGTTCATGTCTCTGCGTTTAGTTCGTGTCTTTCAGTGTTTTATACGTGCTTTAGTTTCAGTTATCATATAAAGTATATTTGTTTTGTTGTGTTTCCCTGACTTTTGGTTAAATAAACATCGTTTTCCTTTACCACCTGGACTCCTGCAATCACACCACATATCGTGACAGAACGCAAGACCTTAAAAGAGGCATAGCAGACGAGCCCCCCGGGAGATTCTTTTGGGGGGGGCAACAATGTTTGAAGTTTGGGAAACCGACGCGGAGAGCAGGAGGAGAACCAAATGGCGTAGTGGAAGACGGAGAAGGAAATCGGAAAGGAAGGAGCAAGAGGAGCTAAGACTGCAGCATGACTGGGATGGCTGCCGGCTGGCGATATGGCGCACGCCGTTCAGAGGTGACGCAGCTCGAGGTGACATGAGACCCCGCACCGGCCGGAAGGCAGAGACCAGGAGGTCTAGTTTCGGAGGTGAGCGGGGGGAAGGGGCACCCCACAGTGTGCGGCTACAAGGAACGGCGTAAGGGCGGTATGCACAGCCGGGAGCAGCCTCCCAGGTAGACTGGAGCAGCGTCGGGCGGAGTGCCGAATGGAATGAAGGGCGCATCCGTAACCTGCAGGAGCAGGTAGCTGACCTCCAGGAAATGCTGATGCAGCTGCGCCTCGAGGAAGGTCCAGACCTGCCAGCTCCTTTCCCGTGTTACAGCTACGACGAAGACAGTGAGCTCTACTACAAGGCTTTCAATGATGACAGCGGCGAGCCCTATTATTTGCTGTATAGTGTCGACGATGAAAGCGAGCTCGGCAGCGACGACGACGACAGCGAGCTCTATATTCTGCCGCGTAGCTGCTTCGTCGAGCACAGCGAGCTGCCGCCCTTCTTCTGCATCCGCCGCCCTGCGTCACCGAGGACGGCGAGCTTCCTCCGTCCCCGCCGCCCTGCTTCAACGGGGGCATCAAGCCACCTGGCCCACAGGACGTAAGACCCAGCCTCTGGGTGAGAGGGGCAGACATTGGACCCTGGGGGGGATGCCCTGGACCTCCTGTGGCGCCCCGGAGTTGCGCCCTTTGAGGGGGGTTATGTCAGGGATAACCCCTAGAGGGCGCCAAAGCGCCCTGTGGTTTTTGTTTGTAGTTCCTTTTGTTTAAAACTTCAAGTCCCATGTGGCAACTCAGTCAGGTGACCAGGGGCGCTCACCTGAACCGAGTTGGTTATTAGTTGTATTATAAATAGTTTGGTTTCATTGAGTTTCTGGTCTTGCGTCTGTTAATTTTCCCCTCGTTCATGTCTCTGTTTTTAGTTCGTGTCTTTCAGTGTTTTATATGTGTTTTAGTTTCAGTTATCATATAAAGTATATTTGTTTTGTTGTGTTTCCCTGACTTTTGGTTAAATAAACATCGCTTTCCTTTACCACCTGGACTCCTGCAATTATGCCTCGCACCACATATCGTGACACCATTATCTTTACACTAAGTTTGTTCATTATTAAAAAAATATATATTTTACTATATATTCTTAGTTCTTCCGGGTTACTCTACAGTTCTCAACAGACAAGCCATGGGTAAGCATCTCTCTCACACTCATTTTAATTATTGGTCTTATTTTCCTCATTTGTTGTATTTACGTATTTTATTTTATTGTTATAGCTAAGCGCAACTGCCCAAGCACTGAAAACATCCCTTTGGACGACTCAGACAGCCAGGACAGTCCAGAGCATAACTCCTTTGAGGATTACACTCCTACTGAACTTGTTGCGGACCGAACCTCAGTGAGTTTTTGCCAAAATGAGTCTGATGGATCACTGACACAATTTCTTCATAAGAACGGTCTTACTTATGTCAAGAAGGATGACTCCGGGCCTGGTCCTTCTAAGAGGCCGCATCCGGAGGCACATAGCTCTCCTTTGCTTTCTTTCAGTCTAGTACTGGAGTCTATTACTCCAGCCCAGTCTCTCTTAAGGCCTGTTGGTCTAAGAAGTTTCAGTACTCAGACTGTTGGTACCCAAACTGATTCTCCTGAAGCGCCTACACCACTTTTGAATTGTGGTATTTCTGTTTTTATTCCTCACACTGATCTTCCCATTAATGTGGTTCTGGGTCAGGGAAGGCTTGATATTTAATTTATTATGCCTTTTGTTATTTGATGCTCACCCAGGCCCCTTATTTTACTGTACTTTTATATGTTGGGCCTTATACTTTGTATTTCTATTTTCTTCACTATGTAGGTGCACATGCTATTTTATTTTGTGCCTACTCTTATTAAACGTATTATTCATTAAGCTAAGTGTGTGTCTTTTGGTTATTTGTCTGTGTCCCTTTAAATTTGACATGCCTGCACATGTATCCAACCCCTGTTACATAACAGTTAAGATCACCCCATGTCTGAGGGGATTACCTCATGTCAGGGGCTATTGGCATTACATAATGTCTAGGGCTACATGATATCAGCTGACATTACATCATGTCTAGGGACATCAGGTACTTTTGGATGCTCAGGGTACATTGATTACATCATCTCTAGGGTCTGTTTGGTAGACACTGAACACTAAGCATCATACATCCCAGATGGCTAACTGTCTAGAGTTCATTTGAGTTCATGCTGCATGTTCTTGCTACTGTGACATCACACTGTCCTTGGCTCACCTCTGTCTCCTTACCTTACCTCTATGTTCTTTTACTAAGATTCATAGTTTCTATCATATTGTTGCATGCACAAGTATATTTAATTAAAATATGCTCACAACTCCAAACATGAATGAGAATGACAAAGTAAAATCCTTGAAAATATCAAACCCCTTGAAATATTTTAGTAATATTAACAATGTAAAAGAAGCTGCGGTACTTTATTAATCGTGCCTGGGACGGTTGCCTATAGATGTTTGTGTATTGGTTCCACCTCGAGTTCTCGCGGGAGTGCACTGTTGGGCTGCACGGGAAGACGGTGGCGCACGCGGTCACCTGACCCGGATATAAAGCACACCTGGAAAGTAGCTTGGGGTGAAAGTATGGAGATACAGCATGCTGTGATTTTCAGAATTGTTTATGGAGCTTTCGAAGAGTACCGCAAACACTGTTCCTTGCAGGTTTTCCCTTCATTCGGATTACAACCGACAGGACTGCTTCGGGATTTCACTCTTGCTCTGACATCGGCCTCCCGGTATTATTCCATAATTTTCGGTGATTCATTCATCTCTCCTCACACTCACACACACGCACGCACGCACGCACACACACACTCGCTTTTGCAATAACCTGGACTTTGGAGATTCATCCCATACTCACACCCTGCTGCTTAAGTTGTATATATTTTGTGAATATTGTTTTCTTTGTTTGTTTTGTTCTGTATTCTTCTACCCATCACGAGGCATCTGGAGATTGTGCCAGCTCCAGTAGACAAAGGTCAACCCTGCGAGGTTCCTGACACTGCATGAAAAGAGCTGCATCCGGACAAATATGGTATGGGAAATCTCCGCTAAACTTTAAGTTTGCCAGATGTCTGAGGCAGTGTGCTTGGAAAGGGAGAATGCAAAAGGAAATTTTGTGAAACGACCAGATACCTCATGTATGTGGATGTATATGGGAATCGGTGAAACTTTCTAGGAGTCCTCACAGCTAGCAGTAAGAGGTGATGGGTGTGATGTGTAAAGGCTTTTTGTATGTTAATGACAAGCAGAAAGAGGTGCTGTCCTTCTTATCATAGCCGGGTGGGGGGATTGGCCATGGTGTGCCTTTGTCTTTTCAGCTTGAGAGTTTGAAGGAGAAGCAAGCTGCACACACTGCTCTTCTCAAAGAGGTTATCCAGCGTCTTGATGCATTTGAGCGCAAGTTTGATGAGAGAAGACCGTAGGAAGAGTCAAGCCATGTGAATAGAAGAGCTAAAAGCGCGCATAACATGGACCTTGCCAAGTTAGCCTAAGCACTTAGCTACACACCTACTTTTTCTTTCTTGCATTGTTGAAGGTGTCCAGCTTATTTAACAGTTTGCCACGTCAGAATTATACGATGTTGTTTAAAAATGTATGTATTAAAGCGTTTTTAATTCAACATTACAGGAAGCTGCAAGGAGCCTCCATTATTCAGAAAACAACCCACATAAATACGATCCACAAACTGCGTAAGAATGTTGTTTCTTTACCTGCTATATATGGGGTTTTACATAATCATTTTAAATGTAATTAATGACACGACTCTCTTTACACACAGAAAAGTTTACATGATCAGGCGGTGATGACATACTGTATCTGCTGGAGGAATTAAAGATGACTTTTGCAGATGCAGACCCTGAGTGTATAAAGGATAATCAGAAATTGTTATTATATTTATTCTCATGTCCCTTTATTTTTGTCCCTCTAATAATTTGAATTGTTCCTGTCACTTATCTGATTTTTTATTATTTATTTTTATCCAGCATGTTACAGGACTTACTATGAGACATTGCAGGGGAAATACTCTTTATCTCGGCCAGGAAAGTCTCAGCTAAGAGACTCCATTAAGACAGGGGCTAAAAACCAACAAAGATGAGTAAGTGTACATCATCTACTGTATGTATTAAGTTTGGTACAACTCAGAGTGTTTTTAGGGATTAACGTATGGTGTATTTTGCAGTTGCTGGAGTCCAGGTGTAGTCGTTCAAACAGATGTAGAGAGAGAACTGTGGCAGACTGCAATGCTGGAGGTGATATCCGATGAGGAGGATGCCATTGCGTGCCATGCTGTCAGTGTGTAATATCTAACGGGACCGAGTGAGGACATTTATTTTGTACATCTAACAAGCACTGGTGCATGTTTGTTTTAGTATTGCTTTCAATTTAATTGCTCCTTCATAAATGCACATTTGTTCATTTTTTCCATATTTTATTTTTTTTCCCCTTATTCTTACTTTGCTTTGTACATTTATTAGTGTTTGATTTGATTTTAATAAAAAAAAATTCCTATTGATTTTAATAAATCAATTCTACTGAATAAATGATGTGGGGGATGTATAGTACTGTTGGGGGTGGGGTGGGGATAGGATGTCTCTACATACCTGCCCAATAACCAATCAAGTCATGAGGGCTTGGGTTGGGCTGACTAAAAATGAGCTTGGTAATGTCCCAATAGATGTCAGGGTTTTGGGAGTGTTTTAAAAACAACCAATCAAAGTAGAGATAAATAAACCAATAGGGAAGAGCAGATTTGTGCAAAGGTATAAAATGCAAATGGGGCTTGAGGTGTGAAGGTCTCCTGACAAAACCCTTGAGTGGATTATTTGTCATGGCAACAAATGGCTGTACCATGGAAGGATTCCTCAGCGAGATACATCCGAATTGGTATCAATCCGGAAGTATCCTAGCTTGGTGGAATTTGATGTATACGGTCAGTGGTACTGTAGATACTTCCGAAAATCAGTGGTGTATACGGGAGTTTCCTAGTACAGATACACCTCTTTTCATGCAGTGTGAGGCATCCAGAGAAGGACCTGCTCCAGCTGGATTCTGCTTTATGATAGTTTGAGCTACACATGCTGCTCCTGAGCTCCCCTGTGCTGAACTGGACTTCATGTTAATTTAAAGAACTTTTATACTGAACTTTCAGCTGCATAACACACATGATGTTATATAATTTCTATCCGTTACCACCCAAATGAGGATCTGTTATATCACCTGTTGAGTCTGGTTCCTCTCAAGGTTTCTTCCTACTACCATCTCAGGGAGTTTTTCCTTGCCACTGTCACCGTCACCCTTGGCTTGCTCATCAGAGACATTTCATTCATCATTCACTCATTCATCTCATAATTATCTAGACACATTTTTCTCACACATACTCACTTCCATATTTTATTATTTTTTTAATTAAGCTGCTTTGAGACAATTAACGTTGTTAATAGCGCTATGTAAATAAAACTGAATTGAATTGAACAGTTTTGATGCACCTTTTTGGTTTGTTTTGTGTATAATACACTTTTGGTTTGGCTAATTGGTCGTAGTGTTGTCTTTCTTGTTCACTGGTTTTGGAGCTCCACCGACACTTAAGATAAAGACCTTTATATTAGTGTTACTCAGTTTAAATCAAGTTTAATCTGATTGTTACAATATAACCTTATTTATATCTTTTAAGTTTTTATCAGAACTACCCTGCTGAAAAATCCTGCATAAACCAGCATGATTTATATGCTGGTCTATGCTGGTTAATACTGGTTAGTGCTGGTCTGATGCTGGTTTAGCTGGTGAACCAGCATAACTGATGGAAGACTAGCATATCTCCGCTCATGAAACACTATGAAACGCTCATGAAACCACCAGCATTGGTCTTGCTAGTTAGTGCTGGTCTGGTGCTGGTTTAGCTGGTGAACCAGGATAACACTTTAGGTCAGCATGATTTATATGCTGGGCCACCAGCAAGGTAGTTAAAATTTTATTTTATTTTCATTTTAGCTCATTATCTTGTTTTTTAATAGCTAGTACTGAAAATACTGTGTGATGTAAATACATGGACCGTGTAGTGTTATCTTTAAATGCATTTACATACAAGAGACAAAAATACATTATTTTACATTTATTAAATATTTGTGGGTTGTCTAAAAACACACCACAAATCTTTTATATAAATGCACTTTTTTAAAAGACGTAATCAATGTAAATCACTTAAAACTGAAAAAAAAAAGAAAAACAGCACCAGCATCATCACCAGCTTGACCAGCAATTATACCAGTAGGGTTACCAGTATACCAGCACCATGGGGTCAGCTGTTTTGGTGCATTTTTTATGGTAAAAATGTTCCATAATTTTTAACCATACACATATGTGTAATGCATCTTTATTTGTTAACGTACACTCACATATCAATAAAACATTGTGCTTTTGTAAAATAAGGAAAATAAACAGGGTGCGCTTTCTGCCATCTCAGTCTCCCCGAAAATCTTTTTGAAACGCGTCATTAAAATGAACTAAAATGAACACACACATATCCATATATCTATATATCAATACATATATATTTATAGAAAGCTTAAAGTGTCTACTTTTAAATGTAACTAGCTTAATCAAAAATAAATGTTCTCAGTTTATGTAATCCATATGAATCTAAGGAGAGATACAGTCTTTTTGCCACTCTTCATTCACTGATAATGACCTCAGACAGGACATGCCCACACACTGCTTACAGGGAAACAGTCAGGGTAATCTACATACAAGGCCACGCCCCCAAACACACACACACACACAGTAGATCCGATAATTTTCCTGCGTGTGTGGAACATGTTAGGCACTGTATAGGTTTCTGAAGCTCTACAGAATGTTCTGGACAGTGGGAGGAGTTTAGATTTACCTCAGAACAACACTGAGACTCCAACAGAGAGGAGAATCCAGCAAGCTGTTACCATGGGTAAGTTTTTAAATCTTATATATTCCTTCTTCTGATAATATAAAACTAATATTAATTTATTTTCTTCATTTTCTCACAAGCTTTTGCCAGTTTCTGTGAAACATTGTCATTTAATGTCACTTACATGCTTTGGTTAGCATGTAGATAACACTGCTAAATCATGCTAACATACTGCCTTACAGTATGTAGCTTAGCACAAACAGGTTAGCTCACAGGTGGCTAAGCTAATGCCTTATGGTATGTAGATAACAAATGGTTGTCAGTATCAGCTGTTGTGTAAATGTGTATAATATATTCACCCTGTTTTGGATAGATTCATGTTATGGTAGCTATTTGGTTCAGGTTTTGGTTAGCTTATGGCACTGCTATCTATAATGTTATTTAGCACAAACACTTTAGCTCCTGTTGCCTAAAATACTGCCTTATGTAGCTTAAAGATGTTTGTGATATTAAGGTGTAAATGTAAATCGTAATGCAAAAAGTATAAATCGTTGTATAACTTTGCAAAAGTTTGTGTTGTCTTTATGCATGGTCAATAGTTATTGATGATTATTAACAGTAATTTTATTATCATCATGCTTATGTTTCTTTTTCCTTTTTTATAAACCAGCCACCTGTTTTATAGAGACCAAATGCAAACAAGCAGGCAAGATACAGACGACTGGGGCCTGGATTCAGGATGGATCTCTTGTATTTTTTTAGGTGATTGACCACACGATAAGGCTTCACCTTCACCTGAGACTGCACACAACCAGCACATGGACTGACCTCAGGAATGTTATCACTGCTGGTCACAGGGTCTGTGTGAATTCCAAATCAGTTTATGGTAAGCAGCCATAAACACCATGGAAATGCTAGGTATGCAATATTCACTTGTGTCTTGAGTTAAACAAGAACTGCTTTTCGAGAGAGGCACAGAGATGTATGACTGTGTATAGGGTGTAAAAGTGGGCTTTTACAAACCTAACACCCTTTCTTCATAGTGCACTGTTCCTGTTCCCACTGTTTTACCCTGAATGTCTGTTACACGGTCATATTTACAGTATGCCAGAAATGTGCCTTCTGTGTATAAGATCATCTGTGTCACTCTTCCCTCAATCCTGGACATTTACTTTGCACTAGGTGAAAGAGGTGACATTTATATGTTTATAAGTAAGAAAAATACACAAATGTCAGGACATGTCAGAACTACTTCAGGACCCATAAACCTGCAGAGCCCTAAATAAAGAGTGAGGGCCAAGATCACTCATTTACACTCGTGTGGTGTGAAAGTAACTGTGTGAAAGTGTCCCTGAGAGGTTGGTCTCATGTTTTTTTGTTTTTGTTTTGTTTTTTAATCGAAACCTATTTGCTGTTCATTGTTAAATTATCATATTGTTACAAATGTGCATATTGTATATATTGTTACATATTACACAATGTTAATATTGTTTGTGTTGGCCAATAAAGCTGATTTTATACTGATTCTGTTTTATATTTTACATATTGGATGACAATCTTGCATGTATTCTGGCTTTTATACCATACCAACATTAGATAGGGTGGTGAACAGCATAGTATCATGGCACTATAATGCTGTTACTGATACTACTGATACTAAAAATGCAGTGTGAAATGTTTTGTTTCGCCAGAAAATTCCTCTAAAAGTTGAGCAAACTTAAAAAAGCTGTGCAACTAGTTACTAAACCTTTTTTTACCGTTTTTTTTATTTTTATTTTTTACAGTGTGGTCTCAACCTATAGTTTGAGTCATATTTTGGGATTTTTAATAATAATAATACATTTTATTTGTAACACACTTTGCATTCATTAAATCTCAAAGTGCTTTTCATTAGTGAGAAGATTTTAATACAATAGTATATTAATACATTAGTATTAATATGTCCTTGTTTTTATAGTAACAGCTCATTCACAAAAACTTGTGTGGCAGATATACCACAAAAACCGGACTACTAAAGATTCATAGATAATCTAGAACATTTACTGTAATTTATAAATAGAGAAAAGGTATAATCTGTTACTTTAATATACAATACCTAAAAAAAGACAATTACTGTACAATCATGCTGTTACTGGAAAAGTATCAGCATTGGGGTGGTAACCACTTCATAAGGTCATAGATCACTGAACAGCAGTGAGGAGAACACAGGAAGTGGCTGACTAGAAGTGTGAAAAAGTTTGTACTACTTGAAACTGCAATATTTCTTTTTCATAATTGTGAGTTAAGTATTGAAATATATAAATCAATGTTGAATAGTAGAAGTTTGTCAACAATTAAAAATCTCCTCTAAACATACATACAGTAAGGGCATATAACAATTATATATACCGATAAATAACCTTCATGGGTGAAATTATATAAAACATATTTTTTAAACAATTTGTCATGTATACAGTACTGCTTCTCAGTAAAATATTAATTAAAGAATCAATTAATTAATTACACAATTAATTAAGTAATTAATTAATAAAGCTATAAATTAAAATAAACAAAAAATACTAGAGCTTTGTTTGGTTTTCTCTAGTGTGTTAATGTATGCATATTTAATTTAAACAATCAAACACAAATAAAATATTAGCAATTAGCTAGCAAAGATTAAATGTGATTATTATTTTATACTTAAGTTAATATTATGTTAAAATGTTAATATTAGGTACAAGAAAAGAGTATTGATAAAAATACTGAAATTATATAGCATTAAACTGAGATGAAGTCTCAGCATCCTGGTCCTTCAAGCGGGGTTCAGTTTGGTGTCACTGACTGACTCTACTTATGATGTTGTCCACTCAGAATGAAACTCATGAGATCATGAGGAACCACCTTTTTCTACACATTTTTTCTCCAGAAAAGGCAGAGTTTTTTTTTGTTTGTTTCTGTGACCTGAAATGAAATGTTACTATAACTCCTATTCTATCACAAACATAAACTTAGTCTAGTCGTGTCTATGTATGAGTAGATAATGATACTGTACATTGTAAGAAAGGAACTGATCTGCATCCAGTTTAATCGTTTATTAACAGGAGCAATTATTGCTGGACATTGAAAAAAAACTTTTATGCTCTCTCTTCAGCAACAAACTACAACAAAAACAAACAAAAAACATTAATACGTCAAGTACATACAGTACTGTACCCATATTCTGCTGTATATGTTAAGCTTGAGGAACCACACTCAGAGGCCACATAGTTGTAAGTGTTAAAAGATAAATAACTTCCTCTTGGTACTTCTGATAGCATCTACCATGCCTTATAGGCATTATACAGAGAGGCAACAAACTTAAACTGACAAAGTTTAGTAAGCAGTTATTATGCTCTGCTTTAGCATAACGAGTTGCTTCATCTGCATGTTTTTTAACAGTTAAAAACATGCACAGAAACCCAAACGCTAACCAATACTAAGGATATAACTGGGAACTCTAGAGCTGTGAGGCAGTAATGCAGACAAAAATATATACAAAAATAGATGAATGTATGCATACAATACATGTGTAGTGAAGTTTTAAGTGGGTTGCACATATTATATACATTCCCAGCATTTGTCAGAGGACTTTATTTGGAGAAACTTACAAAAGTGCTTTATAAATAGATATTCTCAGCCTGGATCACTAGGCCAGGGACTAAGAGTACCATCTGTAAATTATGTTTCTTTCTTTCTTTTTTCTCTTTCTGTCTGTCTTTCTTTCATTCATTCCATAATAAAGTACTGGTAAAAGGTAAATCTAGTCATAAGGGAAGTTTGATCCTTCCAGCTGTCAGAACAGAGCACACCCATGGAAGGACCTCTTCCTTTCACCCTGAGGGAGGATGGGTCCAAGATAGCAGTAATAAGTGCTTTAGGATAAGTGGGTGCTGATATCTTTTTTTGCCTTTTTAGGCAAGCATCAATGTTTTAAACCTGACATGAGCAGCTACAGGAAACCAGTTGAAGGAGTTTAGAAATGGGGTGGTGAGGGAGAACTTGGGTTGTAGCAGTCCAGTATATCAAGGGATGTACAACACCTTCAGCTCCAACATTACCTTTCAGCTGATTAACTGCCATTGATGATAACGTATTAGCTTGACATGCTAAGATTATTGTAGAAGCAGGAATGTCTATGGGGGAAAGGAGGTGATATGGTATGCATTAGCATTGCAATGATTTAAAAAGCTATTTGAGGAAATGATCTTAACAAAATGGCTGGTACAGAGCGAGAACAGAAAATGACCCATCACTCTCATCTTGTGGGACACTAAGAAAAAGTGTCTATTGAAAAAAAAAAGCATTTCTAACACTTAATATTACCGTCACTTCTCTTAGAAAGCCAAACCTTTCCATGTTGTACAGTATCATGAATTCCAAAAAGCATTGCAATGTAGTGTAGAGCATGGGAGACGATTACCCATAATTTCGCAGAGCGCAAGTGAGAAAAACCACTGGCTCTGTTGTGATCATGTGATGCTTGGCATCAAAACAAGAAACACATACGTGCCACATGATACTCGATAATACTCTAAAACATAAGACTGTGCTGTACTCAATTTTTTTGGTGAAACATTTTTACACTTAAACATATTGAGTAAATATAAAAACTTGCAAAATCATATAAAATATACTTCATGAATTGAGTAGACCTGAATAACTATATTTAGTACAATGATGAACAAAATTGAGTAAATGTAATCAAAAACAGAAGTTGATGCAATGGTTACCCTAAGTGAAAATGCGTAAAATAATTGAGTAGATATAATTGAAATGCAAGGTAGAAGGAATTGAAAATTAGACTATTATTTAACTAACAAATGTGCTACATTTACTAAATATTTTAACTAAACTTAATTCAAACTGCTCCATCACAGAATTAATATGTTGCACTTACTTAATTTTATAACTATATTTACCCTTTACACAAGGAGTATTTTAATTCAGGTCAGTGTATCTAATGACACCAGATTATGAACAAAGAATCGATACACACATTAACATTTAATTAAATATTTATTTGACGAATTTGACAAGACATGAAGTCTAAACCCATGTCACTAAAACTTGGTTTACTTTGCAAATGACAGGTAACAAGATCATAAACAATGAGCTGAATTGATCTTATTAGAAAACAGTCTCACAAACAATACTTCTGCCACAAGTATTATACAGTTAATATGTGGAAAGTAGACTTTTGTATTAGAATCTAATGAGTCACATTTTAAATCTGAAACACTGAACACCTTCACACTTCAGTTTCCTTCTCAGGTCTTAAAGAAACAATGACAGTCTAAATGAAGACAGGACACTACTGTAAATATCCATGACCATATACCATGGAGCTTCACTCCATAATGATGGAAGTTCCTTTTGATGATGTGACAAATGTGCAGAGCTCACACTGCCATCCCATAAGCTGGCACCTAAAAAAGAAACAATAGTGTACAAGTAAGTACAAGTGTGACTGTTACTGTAAAGTCTAGCAGACTGGTAAAATAGTACTTCCGTTCAAATACATACTTTTTGGACTAATAAATCACACTGATCTACGAGTGGTGTTCAAGTCAAAGCGGGACACCAAAGGCATTTTGCTCTTGCATAACCATGCACAACCTCATATATAGAGAAAGAATGTAGAGAGAAATATAGGAAGCTTTTACTCTTATAAGTGTGTTCTGTTATTCTGCACAATCAAAGGTCCTGCTTTTGTAGCGGATGTTAATATTTTTAATGTTTAATTAATATTATAATATTGATGTATTCCACTAAAATCCCTTCTCATCTGTATATTTAGTTTGTTTATTTTGTTTATTCTTGTATACGAAAATGTTTTCGATCTGTTTCAACTATAATAGTTGTGTTATAGTGGTAGTTTCACGTTTAACATGCGGTGACGTCATTTCCGGTCAGCCCACGCTGCTTCCTCAGACCGCGCTTGAGCGTGCTGAAAGGAGGTAAGCTGATAGCGGCGCCGATTTCTTAAAATGTTTAAAAGTTATAAAAGTTAGATTACGTGTGTGATATATAAAAAATATTACTGACAAAAGTGTTCGACATCGGTTAGAAAACGTTTTGTGCATGGATGGATGTTTTTTTTAGTCTGCTACTGATAACAGCAATGTTAGTCTGTGAGCTTCCAGAAAGTGCTAGCGCTGGCTAGTTAATTTATTGGTTCTCAATTTCTACAGGTATACGAAGTAGGGGAGAACAAATGCACAGAACTCAATGCTGTATTCTGTTTATTCCATGCAGGTATGGTTTGTGAACATTTTCTTTTCTTTGAGGTGTTCTTTTTATGTTATCAAATTCTCTTATTTTTAATTTAATTTAATACATTTTCTAATTGTTCATGTTATGGTCTGGGAGGCTAGACTGACTGGATAACTGCCTGATGTATTTTTGTCTGTCTGAATAATTTGAGTAATATACCATGTCCCTTTTCAATTGAATGTTATTGTAATGTTCAGAAAAAAGAGCCCGTGCTGCTTCCTCAGACCGCGCTTGAGCGTGCTGAAAGGAGGTATACGAAGTAGGGGAGAACAAATGCACAGAACTCAATGCTGTATTCTGTTTATTCCATGCAGTTATGCCAATAAACTCTCCAGACCTGCAACAAATCCTGTCTCCGGTGAATTGACGATAATACAACGCAGATTGTAGCAGCGGTGCGAGCAGAACGGTTACATTGGTGCCGTGACCCGGGTGGAGAACGTTTCACCTTGGGTCTTCAGCTAAGCATCAACACCATTTGGTCACCGGGAGGCACGGGTCTTCAGTTAAGGTTTCATCCCAGAGAGACAACAATTATTTCATTTCTTTTCATATGCCATAACATATTGGGTTCCATTGTTTTATTGCCATTGTTCGGCTATTTTAATTGTTCTGCCGTGTTTGTGTCTGAGATATTTAGCCGCCTTGAAATTTTATTCCATGTTAAGTGACTTTCATGTAAATGTTAGATAATGGCGCACAGTTTTAATGCAGACAGTTCTAATGCCAGTGGTAGCATGTCAGATTTAGGTTTTGGGAGAGGAAGGTTCTCCAGTGACGTCCCATTTACTCCTGTTGTGGGGAAGAGCGGTGTGGAACGAACAGAGCCAAAGTTTTGTTCCACTCGAGCGACTGAATCAACACCCAGTCAGTTAATGAGTAACCCACTATTAGCCAACCAAGACATAAGTGATACCACATGGTATAATCTCATAACACACATTGCTCAGGAAATAGGACAATAATTTCTGCTCAAAATGGGGTAGGGCAGGGGAGAAAAGAAACCAGTGATGCACAGCCTTCAGGTGCATGTCACTCGCTCCTAGACGCGCCCTCCCTTAATTTGACTGGTGTTAAATTAGTCATGCAGTCCGATGCTAAAGAGCCTCCTGTCTTTCGAGGAGATGGATCTAACAAGTTCAGTGTTCATGAGTGGGAAGATTTAATGGACATTTACTTGCGAAAGAGGGATATACCAATAGCCGAACATCATCAAGAAGTCATAGCAAGGCTGATGGGAAAAGCCAAAGATATTGTTAGAATTACCCTCCGCAGTAATACTTCTCTGAGACCTTCTGAGAATCCTAAAGTGATCTTTGACATATTAAAACAACACTTTAGTGAAGTCAGATATTCCTACATGCCTTTAGCCGATTTCTATGGCACAGTACCTTTAACGGGGGAAAACCCAGTCGAGTATTGGGTCCGTTTAAACAAAGCGGTTGATGTTGCAGAAGAGGCCTTGAGGAGGCTTGGGTGGCAAATGGATGACCCGTGCCAGGAGGCAGCCTTGATGTTTATAAAACATTGCCCTGCACCAGGTTTGTCCGCCATTTTTCGATTAAAGGCGCCCGATAGATGGACAACGAGTGAGATACAGGAGCATCTAGACCGATATCAGGCCGAACAGAAAGAACAGATGGCGGTTAAGTCAAAGCGTAATATCGCCACGAGACATGTTACAACTTATGCCCAGTCAGCCTTGGATAATGAGAACACAATGATGGGTTGTCCCGTTGTGCCAACGGAGGACATCAACACTCCCACCCCCTCTCACTCCCAAAATGATGACAATTGTATGATTAGTAAACAATTAGTTTACTTGACCGTGCCCTATCGCAGAATAATCAAGAGGTGAGTCGCCCTCGACCAGGCCAGCCATCTAGAGTATGCAAGGTATGTCATTCTCGCGAGCACTCAACTTTAGCGCACTGTCGAAGACATCGACTCTGCCTTGCATGTTTCCAGCCTGGACTGGAGGAACTGTGCAAACGTCCCATCTGACCCTGACACGCCAGCTGGGCGACCATTGCAAAGTCAGTCTACTTTAAATTAGTTAACCCACACTTGGGGAGGGGACGTGTGGGTAAGGTGGAACAGACCCTCGAGATTGCAGATCTTAAGCAAAGTTACGAAAGTTTATGTATGCAAGCCCCAGCTGAAGTCACTGTGATTGCTCAAAACATGCAAACTGTTGGAGCATATGATGATTTATTTTATGTTTCGGTGAGCGTGAACGACAAATTCCACATGAAGGGGATGTTGGATTCGGGATTTATGGTATGCACTTTCAGTGAAGAAGCAGAGAGTAGAATGCTGAATGAAAATGTGTTGCTTGGACCAACATCGTTGTCGCGGGCTGTGGAGGTAAGGCGACCAAGCCTAAATGCATGTATGAAGTTGAGCTGAAGGTATTTGGCATGAAGTGTATATAGTACCTATCCTTGTTGTACCTGGACAAAGAGGTGACGTAATTATTGGTACCAATGTAATTAAATTTCTCATGCACCAAATGAAGGTCAGTGATGATTACTGGAGAATTCTTTCCAGCAGTACTCCAGAGTCGTCATCGCCATGTGAGCGGTTCTTGGATCTTATAGCAAATACATGCCGATGGAGAGGTGGCAGTCTACCAGAGAAGGTAGGGACTGTTAAGCTCCAACGTTCAGTCACTCTTATTCCAAAACAAGACCACCTTGTCTGGGGAAAGCTGCCAAGTAACGCTCCTATGTCACCAGGGAGTGCTGTTGTAGTAGAGGCCACTTCCTCCAAGTCCATGCCACAGGGCATTCTCGTTGGCCGTGTCGTTACACCCTTGTGGAGAGATCGCTGGGTTCCCTTGAAAGTTACCAACCTCTCTGACAAGCATATCATCCTCAAAAGGAATCATAAGCTGGCAGATGTGTTTCCGTGTCTCGCTGTAGAAGATTTTGAGCTGCTGCAAAATTTCAGCCACACTCAAGTGCTTACGCCAGGGCCAGGTTCTCAACCATGTACTACAGCTGATCTTAAACATAGACTAAATACTGTGGGTCTCAATGACATTGACATCGACTTTAGCTCTGTCAGTGATGCAGCAAAGGAAAAGCTTGTTCAGTTACTTGAGAAATACAATGACATATTCTCCAAGCATGCTGTAGATTGTGGCAAGGTCAAGGGCTTTGTTCACCACATTCGTTTGACTGACGAGCGTCCATTCCGACTTCCATATCACAGGGTACCACCTGCTCATTACCAAATCTTACGGCAAGTTTTGTCAGTAATGGAAGAGCAAGGAATAATTCAGAAATCTGTGAGTGAATATGCATCACCTCTAGTTCTAGCCTGGAAAAAAGATAGTAGCTTAATAATTTGTACGGATTTCAGGTGGCTGAATGCCAGAACTCTTAAGGATGTGCACCCACTGCCACACCAGTCTGACTGTCTTGCCACGTTAGGAGGGAATACCCTCTTCAGTACTATGGATCTAACATCTGGATTTTATAATATCCCCATGGCTGAAGAAGATAAGAAGTACACAGCGTTTACAACCCCGGCAGGATTATTTGAGTACAATAGGATGCCTCAGGGATTGTGCAATAGTCCAGCATCCTTCCTGCGGATGATGCTGAGTATCTTTGGAGACCTAAACTTCAGTAGTTTGCTCTGTTATCTAGACGATTTATTAGTGTTTGCGCCAGATGAAACCGCAGCTTTGGCGCGGTTAGAAGTGGTGTTCCAATGACTGAGATCGCATAATCTCAAGTTAAGCCCGAAGAAGTGTCATTTGATGCAAACATCTGTTAGGTTTCTAGGCCATATTGTTGCTGAAAACGGAGTTTCCGTAGATCCTTCAAAGGTCGAAGCGATCGCTAAGTTGTCAAAGGCCGACCTCATGGAAGAGGATGGGCTTACCCCATTTGTGCGAAGGATCAAATCTGTGCTGGGCATGGTTCTGTATTATCAGCATTATATACCGAACTGCTCCTCTGTAGCTAAACCGCTCTTTTCTCCAACAGCTGGGCAGAAGAGAAGAGCTAAAGCTGGAACCAATGTTAAGGCAGGGACATACAGGAAACTCAAGCCTGCCGATTGGACTTCAGAGTGTGATGAGGCCCTTTCTAAACTAAAAGATACATTATTGCACAGTGTCGTCTTAGCACACCCAGACTTCTCACTTCCTTTAATCTTGTCGATTCACGCTTCTCTGGATTGGCTGGGGGCTGTATTGTCACAAGTACCGGCAGACGAAGATAAAGCCCGCCCAATCGCTTTCACAAGCAAGACGCTAAGTACTTCTCAAAAGAAATACCCTGCACACAAGCTTGAGTTTTTAGCACTAAAGTGGAGTGTGTGTGAAAAATTCAGTCATTGGTTGAAGGGTCATACCTTTACTGTATGGACTGACAATAACCCACTTACATATCTTCTGACAAAGGCTAAGCTTGACGCTTGTGAGCAGCGCTGGGTGTCTAAGCTCGCTTCGTACACCTTCGATCTGAAACATATTGCTGGAAGAAGAACATTGTCTACTCACAGAGGCTGAAGGTGTCAGTGAAAATGGGATTCAGGACACCTTCCGTTTGAAGGTAAACAGCCTCTACATGGCATTTCAGTCACATCCTCTGGTGCCTAGCGACCACCTGGTAGTCGACGCTCAATTAGCACTTCATAATCAATCGGAGTCTGCAACTGCAGTAAGGGCCGTTCAAGCAGTCCAGTGTATTCAAAACACCCCCACGCCTGACGATGAAGCAATTGTAGCGATCCCTCTTGACGAAATTAAACACGGGCAAGAATTAGACCCAGCAATCTCACAAGTCATACCTTACTTGAGTCAGAGAAAATTACCATTGAGACGAGAGAGGGCCAGAATGGGTACAAGAGCTTTAATTTTTCTTAAGCAGTGGGATTGGTTGAAGATTCTAGATGAAGTTGTGTATCGCACCTCTAAGGATCCGTTAAGCAACCATAAGCGATTCCAACTCGTACTGGCCTCAAGTCTCAAGGCTAAGGCCTTGAAAGGTGTGGATGACATGGCCGGACATCAGGGACAATCTAGAACTCTTCACTTAGCTAGACAACGCTTTTTCTGGCCTAAAATGGAGCATGATGTGAGGGAGTATATCAAGTGTTGTCAGCGATGTATATTGGCCAAGACACCAGAACCATCGGCACGTGCACCTCTTGAGAGCATTAAGACTACTGCTCCTATGGAGTTAGTGTGTTTGGACTTTTGGAGTGCTGAAGACAGCAAACAGCGGTCTGTTGACGTACTAGTTGTGACCGATTACTTTACAAAGTTGGCTCATGCCTTTCCATGTGTAAATCAGAAAGCTAAACAAATTGCCAAAAAGTTGTGGGATAACGTCTTTTGTGTCTATGGTTTCCCAACACGCATCCATACTGACCAAGGAGCTAACTTTGAAAGTGCGCTAGTAGCCGAATTGCTCATACTGGGGGGCATTGAAAAGTCACACACCACAGCTTACCATCCAATGGGAAATGGTGGGACTGAACGATTCAATCGAATCCTGGGGAGCATGCTCCGTTCATTACCTCTCAAGGAAAAGCACAAGTGGCCCGAGCAGATACAGACCCTGACGTTTGCTTATAACGCTACAGTGCACGAGACCACTGGATACGCTCCATTCCAACTCATGTTTGGCCGCATCCCAAGGCTTCCCGTCGACATCATGTTTGGGCAGGTGTTACGCGATTCAGTGATCGTTGACTATGGTAGTTATGCGAAGACACTCATATCTTACCTTCATGAAGCTGCAAGCATTGCTCAAAAACACACTGCCGTGGAACAAAGAAAGCAGGCCAGGGGTTATAACAAGAGAATTAAGGGAACATGTTTGAATGTTGGGGATCGAGTGCTTATTGCAAACAAGAGTGGGAGAGGAAAGAGAAAGCTTGCTGATAAGTGGGATCCTAATGTTTATACTGTGAAGGACAGGAACGTTCAAACAAACATATACAAACTGATTGATGATGAGGGAAATTTGAGGGTAGTACATCGAAATCTGATTTTGGATATCAGTTTCTTGCCAGTAGAATCACCCCTGGAAAGTGAGAACATACAAACCAGTGCTGAGGATGGTGAGAGTCAGTCTTATGCTATAGAGACACCTGGGTCATCGAGAGAGATGTGTACGGAGGATAGGACGAGAGTATGGGTACTTGATGATGCAGAAGGGTCTGAGAACCAAGAGTTTTTGGATGACTGTGATTCAGAACTTGAGCATTTAGTCCAGGGTCGAGGCAATGCGAGCGACTTGAATCAGAGTGAAGGTGTGGGTGTCTTGGGTTGTTCTGACTGACCTGTTGATATAGGGGTTGAACTTTCTTTCGGCAACCCTGATTCACAAACAGAATCTATGGATGCCAGTAGTAATGCTAACATACAAGCACAGGTTTCAGCTGACATTCAGGGTGTTAGGACTCGTGCAGGAAGGGTGGTTAAGAATGTTAGTTATTTAATTGAATCGCTGACACAGAAACCATTCCATGTTCAAGGAGTAGGGTTACCTCGAGCAAAAAGGTCAGGATCATTTATTTCCTTGTTTTGAGAAAAATTTATTGTGAAAGGTGGTACACATGATGTGAATTTCAGTGTATGATACATACCAGATTATTGTATGTTGTACAAGGCAGCATCCTGTTCTAAGAATGTCTAAGACTTGATCAACCTTGGATATTTCTTAACCTGAAAGTAGGTAACTTAATATGTTGAACTGCGAATGAGATTCGCTGAAAGTCTGGGTTGAGTATCAATCGATCATTATGTGATCGGGATTTTGTGAAATTCAGGAGGGGAGAATGTAGCAGATGTTAATATTCTCAATGTTTAATTAATATTATAATATTGATGTATTCCACTAAAATCCCTTCTCATCTGTATGTTTATTTTGTTTATTTTGTTTATTCTTGTATCCGAAAATGTTTTCGATCAACTACTATAATAGTTGTGTTATAGTGGTAGTTTCACGTTTAACATGCAGTGACGTCATTTCCGGTCAGCCCGCGCTGCTTCCTCAGACCGCGCTTGAGCGTGCTGAAAGGAGGTAAGCTGATAGCGGCGCCGATTTCTTAAAATGTTTAAAAGTTATAAAAGTTAGATTAAGTGTGTGATATATAAAAAATATTACTGACAAAAGTGTTCGACATCGGTTAGAAAACGTTTTGTGCATGGATGGATGTTTTTTTTAGTCTGCTACTGATAACAGCAATGTTAGTCTGTGAGCTTCCAGAAAGTGCTAGCGCTGGCTAGTTAATTTATTGGTTCTCAATTTCTACAGGTATACGAAGTAGGGGAGAACAAATGCACAGAACTCAATGCTGTATTCTGTTTATTCCATGCAGGTATGGTTTGTGAACATTTTCTTTTCTTTGAGGTGTCCATTTTATGTTATCAAATTCTCTTATTTTTAATTTAATTTAATACATTTTCTAATTGTTCATGTTATGGTCTGGGAGGCTAGACTGACTGGATAACTGCCTGATGTATTTTTGTCTGTCTGAATAATTTGAGTAATATACCATGTCCCTTTTCAATTGAATGTTATTGTAACGTTCAGAAAAAAGAGCCCGCGCTGCTTCCTCAGACCGCACTTGAGCGTGCTGAAAGGAGGTATATGAAGTAGGGGAGAACAAATGCACAGAACTCAATGCTGTATTCTGTTTATTCCATGCAGTTATGCCAATAAACTCTCCAGACCTGCAACAAATCCTGTCTCCGGTGAATTGACGATAACACAACTCAGATTGTAACAGCGGCGCGAGCAGAACGGTTACACTTTGACTTGAACATCCCTTGTACATGTCTTTGTCCCATGTACAAAAATGATACCCAACTTTATTCACGCATTACAATCAACTATATAATTTTTTTACATTAGTTAATGGAAAATCCAGTATATTCTAGGGGAAAATGTGTATATTCTAGATAAAGTGAAATATTTAAAGCGTTTTAATTTCTATCTTTGATTCAATGGTTGCACGTTTAATACTTCTGTAACATTCAAATGGTTGACATTTACCTCCTGTTTCATATCCATTCAACTTCTCTTCTTTACTGGTGTTGGTGCTGTGAAAGAGATATTGAAAATATAACATGTTTCACACACAAAATAAAACAATTGAAATTCAGTTTCTTTTACTTACATATCACAACATACACAACATGCTTCACTTGAATATTTTACTTTTATGTTACTTTCTCCCAATTAAAATTCTGAGAGAAACGTTGTACTACTTAATTGTTATATTTCACAGCTTTAGTTACTAGTACGCAGCACATTTATGTCAACGGCAAATTCAATAATTTTTAATAATGTTTGTGAAGTACTTGTAGTACTTTTGCACTTCAAATACATTTAAGAAACATCATGAACTTATGACTTCAACTTGAGTAAAAGGTTTGAAGTTCTATTTGTTTAAACAAAGCTATGTAGTATTATACTGCTAATCAAACTGCCTGCCTCCAGTGACTGGAGCTGTGCCGGACTCAGAGCTCTGCTCTCTGCAGTGTTACTGCTCCTGCATTTACGTTTTTAAAACAGTTTCCTACAGCAGCACGCTCAGTGTTTAATCATGTTAAATACTCACATAGAGTAATGGATAAAACACTGCCAGAGCCCGGACACTGCACCTCATCTCTGCTGTTTAAACTCGCTTGGGTCTGCGTTTCCTCCTTAAAGTGTCACAGTGAAACATGCAGACTCGCGGTTCAGTGTGTGTGAGGTGGACAGTTACAAACGCGTTAATTATTTGAACATGCTAGTTTTATATCCTCGCCACAGTAGCGGTTGGCTGCGCAAAAACACCGGATTTGGCGGGAGAAATTCAAATAATGAGCCACAACCGTGGCCGCCTACAGTGAGAAACCCGGAGGGAAGCACGACATGTACGTGCACGCTGCTCTGTGTTAAACGAATAAATCTCTCTTTTTACACCAGATTTAAATTATCTGTATTAACTGCGCTGTAGCTGAGCAGTTTGGTGGTTGGAACAAACAAGCTAAATGACAGTGAACACCAGGACTGGCCTGTTGCTAGGTAGCTATCGTTAGCTCTGGAGCGGCTGTGACAGGATTCAGAACAGTAACTTACACACTATAAAGTTGTGTATGAATGCAGACAGAGTCATTATTTCAGTAACATGTTACTTACCAGGAATTGTAAGGAATGTTCCAGGTGCTTCTTGTCCGTTCCCACAGCAGTGTGTCCTCGCTTCTTGTCTCTGATGTTACACCAGACTTCCCATTGTCACGTATCTGGGTGTGAGGCATAAACGCAGGAGGATCCAGGTTTTTAAAGGAAAACAATGTTTATTAAACACAAAACAGGGAACTTAAACAGAACAAATAGACTTTATAACTAAAACTAAACTAAAACACGAATAAAGACAACGGTAAACACGAACTGAACTCACAGACATTAATCACGAAAAATCAACAGTTGCAAGACAACACAGAAGAACTAAAACAAGCTATTTATACAGAAACGAATGACCAACTCGGTTCAGGTGAGCGCCCCCTGGTCACCTGACCGAGTTGCTACATGGGAACTGAAGTTTAAAGTAACTGAACTACAAACAAAACACAGGGCGCTTTGGCGCCCTCTAGGGGTTATCTTTGACATAACCCCCCCTCAAAGGGCGCAACTCCAGGGCGCCACAGGAGGTCCAGGGCATCCCCCCAGGGTCCAACGTCCGCCCCTCTCACCCAGAGGCTGGCACCTATGCCCAATGGTTCGGGTGTTCTGATGCCCCTGTTGAAGTAGGGCGGCGGAGACGGAGGAAGCTCGCCATCCTCGTTGATGTAGGGCGGCGAAGGCAGTGGATGCTCGCCGTTCTCGGTGACGCAGGGCGGCGGATGCAGAAGAGGCTCACCGTCCTCATTGATGCAGGGCGGCAGAGGATGAGGAGGCTCGCTGTCCTCGGCGGCACATGACGGCGGCGGAGGCAGAGGAAGCTCGCTGTCCTTGGCGGCGCATGACGGCGGCGGCGGAGGAAGAGGAAGCTCGTCATCCTCGGCGGCGCATGACGGCGGCGGCGGAGGAAGAGGAAGCTCGTCATCCTCGGCGGCGCATGAAGGCGGCGGCGGAGGAAGAGGCAGCTCGTCATCCTCGGCGGCGCATGAAGGTGGCGGCGGAGGAAGAGGCAGCTCGTCGTCCTCAACGGCGCATGACGGCGGCGGCAGAGGAGGAGGAAGCTCGAAGTCCTCGGCGGCGCATGACGGCGGCGGCGGAGGAAGAGGAAGCTCGCTGTCCTCAACGGCGCATGAAGGTGGCGGCGGAGGAAGAGGAAGCTCGCGATCCTCGGCGGCGCATGAAGGCGGTTGCGGAGGAAGAGGAAGTTTGCGATCCTCGGCGGCGCATGAAGGCGTCGGCGGAGGAAGAGGAAGCTCGCGATCCTCGGCGGCGCATGAAGGCGGCGGCGGAGGAAGAGGAAGCTCGAGATCCTCGGCGGCACATGAAGGCGGCGGCGGAAGAAGAGGAAGCTCGCTGTCCTTAACGGCGCATGAAGGCGGCGGCGGAGGAAGAGGAAGCAGCTCGCGATCCTCAGCGGCGCATGAAGGCGGCGGTGGAGGAAGAGGAAGCAGCTCACGATCCTCAGCGGCGCATGAAGGCGGCGGCGGAGGAAGAGGAAGCTCGCTGTCCTCAACGGCGCATGACGGCGGCGGCGGAGGAGGAGGAAGCTCGCTGTCCTCAATGGCGCATGACGGCGGCGGCGGAGGAAGAGGCGGCTCGTCGTCCTCGTCAGCACTGTGCAGCGACGGAAGCTCGCCGTCCTCGAAGGCACTGCGCAGCGACGGAAGCTCGCCGTCCTCGAAGGCACAGCGCAGCGACGGAAGCTTGCCGTCCTCGAAGGCACAGCGCAGCAACGGAAGCTCGCTGTCCTCGAAGGCACAGCGCAGCGACAGAATCTCGCCGTCCACGAAGGCCCAGTGCAGCGACGGAAGCTCGCCGTCCACGAAGGCACAGTGCAGCGTCAGAAGCTCGCCCTCCTCTTCGCCGCAGTGCAGCGATGGAAGCTCGCCGTCCACGAAGGCACAGTGCAGCATCGGAAGCTCGCCCTCCTCTTCGCCGCAGTGCAGCGGCAGTAGCTCGCTGTGCTAGCAGCCCTTGGAGCCTGGCCACCTGCTCCCGCAGGTCACGAATGCGCTCTTCGTTTCTCAGAGCGCACCGCCGAAAGCTGCTCCAATCACTCTGGGAGGCTGCTCCCAGCTGCACGTCCCACTCACACTCCGCTCTTCTGCCGCTACGCCGTTTGGTTCTCCGGCTACCTTCCACGCCGGCTCCCCAAACTCCAAACATCGTTGCCCCCCCCAAAAGAATCTCCCCGGGGAAGGGCTCCTCTGCTATGCCTCTTTTTAGGTCTTGCATTCTGTCACGTTTCATGGGTGTGAGGCATAAACGCAGGAGGATCCAGGTTTTGAAAGGAAAACGATGTTTATTAAACACAAAACAGGGTACTTAAACAGAACAAATAGACTTTATAACTAAAACTAAACTAAAACACGAATAAAGACAACGGTAAACACGAACTGAACTTACAGACATTAATCACGAAAAAATCAACAGTTGCAAGACAACACAGAAGAACTAAAACAAGCTATTTATACAGAAACTAATGACCAACTCGGTTCAGGTGAGCGCCCCCTGGTCACCTGACCGAGTTGCTACATGGGAACTGAAGTTTAAAGTAACTGAACTACAAACAAAACACAGGGCGCTTTGGCGCCCTCTAGGGGTTATCCCTGACACCCATGAGCACTTGCACAGGGCAATTTTCTCAATTATTTAAGTTTTTGTTGTTAAACATAAAGAATATTGAGTTGGAATGAGTGATGATTGTAGTTCTTTAAACTAATCAGTATAATTACTCCATTGCTAAATATTTTGATTCAAATGTATCAAAAATATTAAGTGCATGTAAAAAATATAATTCAGTTAGTCGAACACCAATTTCTATTAGTGAAATAAACTTAAATTATTGTGTAAATCTAAGACAAAATTAATAGCTGTTTTATTTTTATATTATATATTTTATTATATATATATATATATATATATAAATATATATATATATATATATATATATATATATATATTATAATATTTATATTAATAGGCATTTATTTTTATTTGGCTAACTCAAACAATCATGTATGTGATTTTAGAGATTTTATTAAGGTAACATAAGTCTTTTATTACTATGAAATTTACAAGGCCACAGAATCATTTTTAGAGTGTACTCGTATATCAAGACTCGCTTGTTAGTCAAGTCAAACTTTATTAAAAAATTTACGTTTTTGCCTGTTTTTGCGGAACGCTCGCAAACCACTCACAGTAGTAATCACCTCTCCTCCCTATATTATGATCTGACTACACCTCAGTGCCAGATTATTGTGTGCCTTCCAGCGCTATTTCATGTTCCTGTCTTGATTTCACGATCTTGATCACACTTTGTTTCACCAACCTCACCATTGTCTCATGTCTTGGATTTTCAATCTCACACACCTTTATGTTACCGACTACGAATCTGGATCACAGACTTTCTCTAGTCTTCCTGGCTTCGAACCCAGCTCGCTCTACGACCATGAATGATGCTCAGAGATCAGCCACCAACCGAGTTCCTCGTGCCACATACTTATTATTTGTTTGTGAAAAGTAATTTCAAGTTGCCCTTGAACTCTTTGTATAATAAATAATGATGGTGATAATAAGTGATGTTCATGCACTGTTGTATAAAAGCAATATCACACTTGAGGTTGGTCTGTATATTAGCATAATGACGATATCATCAGTACTCAGGTTGTGCCCTCATGTCTAACACCGCTTCACAGCCATGCTAATATTCAGCACAATATTATGCCCTCAAGTGTGATATTGCTTAAATATAAAATTATACATTTTTATGTACTCTCTAAACTATTGTAATGTCAATTAGTAGTATAATAAGTGTGTCATACTACTAATTTCTGTCAGATAAAATTATGATAAAATTTATGTCAGAAAAAACTAATAAGAAAAATGTTTCTAAAGTCCATGTAAATGAATCAATCTACTATTAACAAATATAATATAAAAAAATGGAAAACTATACAATTTAACCAAGTTCTTCTTCACACTACACAGTTTACATACATTTCCTCATCCTTAAAGTCACTGTAATGATTAAGGTTATAATTTTATAAAGTTGACCTGCTTGTGTGGCGCTCAATGAAGCTCGTTTTGCCCTTCATCTTATGCATGAATTTTGCATGTTCTCTTTGTGCTTAGTGGGTTTTCTCCAGGTACTCTGGTTTTCTCCCACAGTCTAAAGACATTATTTTTGTAATTCTTTAGCGTAAAATATATGTTTTATATTTGAAAATATACTTTTTCATGAAAACGTATACGACATAAAAAAAAAATGTCAGGAATATGCCTGAACAGGCACCTACAAGCATACACACTAAGTACTATACCTGCAAACTCATTCGGTCCAGATCCTCTGATTACTGATTAGCACAACCTGTAAGTCACCTGCACCTATGCAATATACAGTATAAGAACTTTCATTTCACTTACCCAAATATGAAGTGATGGTATTTGAAAGGGAATTTTGATTATAAATCGATAGACACAACACTGTCCTCAAATTCTGTAGCTTGCAACAAATGTTAAATGTTGATATATCATTGAGTATTGCACCACAAAACCATCATCACAGACTCTCAAAGGACTATATAAAGATCAAGCTAAATCTTAGATGTGTATAGTATTGTAATTGTAATTACTAATACATTAACTCCAATCAAATGCTTTAAAATACTAGGGGTGGAGCTTTGTGTGCATGGAAGTTGTAAACATAGCTTTAATAGTTAAGTTAACTAAAGGATTAGTCATAAGCGTGATTGTGGCATGGCAAGATTTTCAGTTTGATGCCCCGGATTTATAGAGTAAATTAAATTCATTCAAATGGAAAGTTCACTTACCAGCCAGCAGAGCAGCTCCAAGAACACTGACTATGGAGAGAATATAAAAAAAATACCCAAAAGAGGAACTTACTTACGTAATAAATAAGTTTAAGCTATTTGTATAATAATCTTAATTTCAACTGAAATATTAATACATTTCATCTATAATAGAATGTATTGTATTGTGATTGCAATGCATTCACAACTGAAACAACAGTGCTATTGTAACCTTTGCAGTTTTAGCAATGAAAATAAAACACTTATGTATGATTGAGGTAAAATGTTTGTGCTTCTGATACACAATTCGGTGAAAACTATGAAAACTGTAATGCATTTGAAACTGAACCAGGTTTTCGCCGGCAAATCCGTGTAACAGTCGCATCCGTTCTGATGATTTGGCCCAGCTCTATTGCAGATTTGGTGCATGAATCTAGATCTGTACTGCAAATCTGATGTGAATCCAGGCTGTAGGGTATGTGACTTCACAGGGACTACACAAAACCTGCAGGTTTCATACTGTTACCTCTAATCATCTATTCATGCACATGTAGATACTGTGGGTTAAGCTTACAGCCACATATTAATTCTAAACATTCATTTATTATGAGGAGAAAGCCATTTAGCTGAATCATTCTGTAGGAACAGGGGATGTTTGCAGGTGTTCACATTGTTCACTACAAATAGTTCTAGATAAATGGGTAGCTGTTCTACTAGCCAATATATAAGTTGACAGTGTTAATGTTGTATATCACATTGTGCAATGTGTGGTTGATTTAATTAATTAACACATCAGATGTTGTTGCTTTTTTAAAATGTTTGCTTTGCATTATATTGAAAGATACCCTGGCATACCCTGTACAGTGGCAAGTATGCATGATGGGTGCACTGGTTCATGTGCTTTCTTTCTTACCCAGATGTGCCTCTGGAATAGGCTCATTCTGGACTCATCAGACCACAAGCCCTTTTCTGGCATTTTCTACATAATTCCCTGCTACTCTAATGCATTTCACTGCATTTCACTAGTGCTTGGATATCATAAAGGTAGGAAGAATCTTAGTACGTCAGAACCGCGATTGGACTGTCTGCTTCATGTCTGAAACAATGGCCTCCCAGGAATACCTTTAATGACCCAAAGATGTAGATATGGTTTATATGATGTGGCAATAACTCCTCAATAAGTTCCTGTAACATGCAAGTGGTGTCGGTGAATGATTGTGTGTACAGTTCAGACAGATGCGACTCTTATGAAAGTTGGAGACAAGTTATTTGTCGATGTTTAACAGTGTTCCATTTGCTCAATGTTCACGGATTACGACTGCAGTGGGCTCTGAACCACCTTTCCCAGAATTGTCATTCAGACGTGTCGCCCTCTTTAAAAGGCTTTAATATGTTGGACACTTTAACTCAGTTTAACTCATTTAAAATACCCATTGCTGTTTTCTGTTTTTGGCAGGCCAGTAATTTGACCCTTTTGAAATGACAACCTTTTTTGGCCTGGCTATAGATTTATTAGTTCTGTGTGAATTTAATTATTTGTTGTTTTTGTTACTTTTGTTCTCTTGAAATCTCTTTTTGCTATTTGTACCCTTTTTGGTTAAATTTGTCAAGTAAAATAAATATTTAATGATCTGTCTAAACCGGTAGACTTTTTAGTATTATTTTTAGTTTATACACATGGTATGGGCAAGATAATGTGTGTTACAAGAACTATTATAGTATATGGATAATAAAACAAGATGGTAAATGGTAAAAAAAATAAATAAATAAAACACATATCTGTCTTGGTTTAGAAGGAATAAAAAGCAGGGGTTTCATGTTTGGAGTTGGGCAAATATACTGCACATGTTCTGTACCACATTTGGTACCTGGAGTCCTGTAGCCTACTGATGTAAACTATGCTTTAACTTGTGCTTTGCAACAGGGAATAGTAGTCTCAAAATGTACAGTGTTGTTCAGATGAGTCTGAATATCTTTGAAACTGAAATTTTTCCCAGTCCAACCCTGAACACAGCGTTCATCAATTCTGGATTTTGATTGGTCAGAAAATGTACTGTAGATTTTTTTCTACATTAAAAAGAAAATATAATAAAAATATAATAAATATTTATACATTATATAACCCACTGTTCATAATTAGCCATAAGAACGATTTTATAAAATTATAAAAGATTATAAAATTATAGAACAGCTATTAAAATAAATTTTATTAGAATAATATAAAAAATTTTAAACTAGCGTTTGATTATAACAGAAATGTGAAAGATGGTTAATCATTTAATGGTGCAGCTTGATGAATAGACCAGCCTTGAAGTCAGCCCCCGTACAAGTTGTGAAGTGGTTTGTCCTGAAATTGGCTGCTTCCAAAGACCCTAAAACTCCACCCACTCTTCCCCATGCCCCGCCCCCCCCACTGCACCTCCCCGTGGTTCTTCATTAAATGGTTTATCCCAGTTTGTGGTCCGTTCCTATTGGTTAAGAGGTGCAAACAAATTGCGGGCGAAGCGGCAGAATGTTCTAGATTTACTAGAGCGCAAGAAGCCGCTGGCATTGTGTATTTTCAAGTTAGAAGCAAACAGCAGGAACAATTTGTTCGTGGATTTGGAAATGTGATGCCGTTTTGTCGACTTGTGTGCAGTGGTGAGTTTCACAGCACATTATTAACTCGTGTACTAGTCTGTGTTGCTCCAATGTCACCAGGACAGCAGCCTAGAAATTCACTAGTGACTGAGCTAATTATCCGACGCTAAGCCACGTGCTTTATGCAAGTATTGTTAGCTAAAAAAAAAAAAGTGTCATCCTTTTTCATGTAAATTTACCCTGCATTAATGTGTTATTATTGTGAATGTTATATTTGTTTTTCGTCTAAAATTTGTGATATTTTAGGGTCGGCGGTTCCGCTAACGGGACCATTTGCATTTTTTTCTTCTGGTAACCGTGAAAAGAAAATGCTTTGTCATTTTTGGTCATAGACATAAGTGTAGTACATTACTTGAATCTGTAAGGCGTCTACTTCCATTTATGTATACTCACCATATCCACAAAACACTGTAGAATAAAGAAAATAAACAGGGTGTGCTTTTATCTCTATAAAGCTGTAAAATCTTGGGTCAAAAATAAATATTCTAGTTCATGTAATTTATATGAATTTCATGAGAGGTACAGTCTTTCTGTCGCAATTCATTCTGAGACAGGACACGCCCACATGCTATTCAGGGGGGAAAAGTCTGGGTGTCCAGTCATGGGCAAGTCAATGTGCAGAACAATGTGCAAAATCACAGATCAAAGTATGCGTGCCATATGTAATGTGTAGTAAGCAGTGAAATTGTTTGTGAGAAATCAGAGTGTTAAGTCTTATGAACACTGATGAATGTTGATGGAGATCTTTTTGAAAATATTGTAAATGCATTTAATGTTCTATGTTAATATTTCCTTAAATTATACATTTTTGTATAAATTAACTATTTATATTTACTAAACTCTTTATTAAATGTAAATAGTTTACTTTACTACTTACTCATTTATATATTGGCTCCTGCCGAGCCTAAAACCTTCTGAATCTGACCCATACTCCTTATTCCTGGGTATCAAGATACTTAATTGTGCCACCTTGTGGGCTAAAATTGTCATTGTTGCTATAGTAACAGCTCTTCTACAATGTTAAAACGGAAATTAAAAACATGTTACTAATAAGAAATGATCAGTTTCTGAGGGATAACCGTAACACCACTAAAATGAAAGATACTGTAAATAAGACTGAAGCTTTTTTGTTAAGGTGGGGCCTAACCGGTCAAAAAAAAAAAAAAAACATTCCTGAAACTGAGTCATCAGCAGTGATCGTCTGATATAGTGCAAATCCTGTTCAATATTTGTGGAAACAATAAAGAAGAGAGAGAGGATGGAAATGAATGTATGCAAAAACAAGAAAAAGTCCACTGACTGTGATGTAATAAATATGAAAATAAAAAATGGGTAATCGAGAGGATTTTTAAACTTCACATTTATGCAAATGCACATTTTTTTTAACTTGTTCCAAAATGGACAGTGATGCCACTGAACAAATCTCGTGAAAATTCTAGAAAAGCTTTTAAATAATAGTCTGGATAAATTCGTAGATAAATACAAAGTTCTCTCTGACCAATTTAAAAAAAAAAATATTTTAATTACCCATGTAAAGTATCTGATTTCGTAAAAAAAGAAAAATTTACAAAACATTTGGGCTATTGGTGAGAATTTACAGCAGCTTTTGGACCTGATCACATTAGAAGTCATTTAAAAATGGTTACATAAAACCAAGTTAACTTTTAAATGTAGGTAAGGCATAATTTATGGTATTTCCAACTGCAGATCTTGTAGTCATGTACAGATAGAGGGTGTCAATATAGAAAGAATCTATGAAACAAAGTTTTTTGGTGTGATGATGATAAATGACAAAATCTGCTGGAAATCTTACAAACATGTCCAGAATAAACTGTCTAAAATAATTTCTATTCTGGCCAAAGTAAAACACAATCAGAAGTCACTCCACACACTGTATTACTCACTTATTTTGCCATACTTGAATTACTATGTTGAGAACTGGGGAATCATAAACAAAAGCTTAAGCTACAACTGCTGTTAAAACTCCAAAAAAAAGAGCCATGAGAATTGTTTATAATGTAGGATTTCGTGACCATAACAACGCACTATTTGTGCAATCTAAATTGTTAAAATTATTTGACCTTGTGGAATTCAGAACTGCATTAACTATGTATGAAGCTAGAAGTAACCTGTTACCTGAAAACGTACAGAAAATATTTTTGGCGAGAGAAGGGACTTACAATTTAAAAAGAAACTTAAATTTAAAAGTGCATAGTATCTGTACAACAGTCAAAAGCTTTTGTATACCTGTCTGTGGAGTGAAACTGCGGAACAGATTAGGTGAGGATTTAAAAACGTGCATTAAATATAAAATGGTTCACAAATAAATAGTGATGATCCTTACAAAATACAGGAATGAGGGGTTAGGTTAATTAAAACCCTTAGGAGTCGTCGGTCACGCCGACAGGCCCACATGCATTTTTTTTGGGGGGGGGGGGGGGGTAACCATGAAATGAATTCTAAATGCTCTGTCATTTTTGGTAATACACTTGTGTGTATTACATCATTTCAATCTGTAAAGGGTCTACTTTTATTGATGAACACTCACAATATCCACAAAACGTGGTGCTTTTGTAAAATAAAGAAAATAAACAGGGTGCGCCTTCAGCAGTCTCCGCGGGGGGAGAGGGGGTGGACTTAAACACATCGTTATAATGAATTGAAACTCTGAATACTGCACAAACGGATATGAGAAATGTATCTATAGAAAGCTTAAAGGCTCTACTTTTAAATTCTGCAAGTTACATTCTCAGTTTATGTAATCCGTGTGAAACCAAGGAGAGGCACAGAATTTCTGTCTTACTTCATTATCCAATAATGAACTGAGGCAGGACACGCCACATGCTATTCACGGGGAAAATCCTCCGGGTGATCTACAGACGAGGCCACGCCGCCTGAACACCGGCTTGAACACACACAGTTTCCACACACATTCAGTAAATTTTCTGCGCGTTTGGAAGATGGCACGCTACACAGCTGAGGAAGCTCTTCAGAATGTTCTGGACAGTGAGGAAGAATTTCCTTTCCTCAGAAGAAGATTATGACTCAGACGACGAATGGGAGCCTTTTGAAGAGAGAATGGATCCAGCAGAGGATTTTCAAGTAAGCTGTTGTGAGTAAGTTATTAAGTCTTTATATAATTATTATTCTGATAATATAAAGCTAATATTATATTTTTACTCACTTCGGCTAGCTTATGCCAGTTTATGTGAAACTTTGTCTTTGAATGTCACTTGCATAGTTTAGGGTAGCATGATAATCATGCTAACATGCTGCTTTATGTATCGTAGCACAAACAGGTTAGTTCCCGGTGGCTAAGCTAATGCCTTATGGAGTTTACAGATGTTTGTAAATGTTCTAATGTATTTCACCTCGTTTTGGATAGTTGTAGATTATGGTTATTAATATATATTTGGCTCAGTTTTGGTTATCTTATTACACTATCGGTAATGTTATTTAACACAAGCATGTTCGCTACAGCTGGCTAAAATAATGCCTTATGCAGCTAAGAGATGTTTATGAATATTGTCTGTGGTGTAAATCTTCACAATAGCACAATTTTGTTTAGCAGATATTTACAACATCTCCTCAGGTGTAAATGTTTAGAATGTGTTAAATGTGTATGCAAAACATGCTTGAGCATGGCATTATGCTAATGTCCAGGTGTAAATGTTTGAGATGCACCACATGGTCTGTGTCCCATCAACAGATATTTGTCCAGCCTATTGCCCATCAACACATACAGAAGGGCACAAACGTGTATACACACTGACTGTTATCTATGCTCTTTTTAAAACTTGAATTGAATTATGGCAGCAGTGAGTAGTATTATGTTTCCTTTAAAGTTATTAGTAGTTGCCCTATTGTTGATGCTGTCATGTGACCATCAGAGGAGAGGTGTATATTATTCATGTTGAAGTGTTTATGCATTTTTGGGGCCTGTCTGTATATATTGTGTGTCCATTCCCATCATTTGCACATCCGTTTTTACTTGGAACAATACAGGCTAACAATTATTTATTTTTTTTAGGAATGCGTCTGCATCACCAGCACCTCGCACCGGGACAAGCGTCGTTCAGCACATTTCTATGCATGTGTCTGTCTGTAAATTAGTTACTTTTCTTGTATTATCAGCATCCCCCCTCCCCCCCCCCCCATTAAAAAAAGCCAAACATGCAAAGTCATGGAAAACGCAGACTGATGATGACATGGTTCCACAGACGCTGTGATTCCTGGACGCAAATATAAGTAGACAGACGTCAGCATGTCCAAAACAGACAAGTACTGAACATGTTCCAGTAGCTGAGTTGACCTCAGATGCCAGAGATGCTGCCACTGCTGGTCGCATGTTATATGTGCATTGTAAAGCAGTGCATGGCAAACAGCAAAAAACACCTTGGAGATGCCAGGCATGCAGTGTTCCCCTGTGTCTTGTGTGACAGACACCATACACCCATTTTATCTTGCACTTTTCCTGTTTGCTCCCTTTTGCTTTGAATGTCTGTCAGTTTTTTTTAAAAATTTATTTTCATCTTGGGGCATGAATGTCTAAGTTTTTATTTTGCTATGTTCCTGTTGCAGTTTTACCCCAAATGTATGTTTTTGTAGGGTTTTTTTGTATCATACACTGCTTTTGTTTGCATCATTTTATGCCGAATGTCCATTTTTACTCATTTTAATTATCTTGAACTGTTCCTGAAATTCTTGCAAGTGAATCTTGATTTATTCTAAATAAACTTCAAACAAAGAAATGTTTTTGTCCTCAAATTAATTTTCTATAGCACTTCCCTCTTTCACATACCTGACTGAAAGGGGTATTTATGCAGCTGATTATTCGAGTCTTTGTCTTCTCTGGTGTGAATTACAGCATTATTCATGAGTTGTTCATGCCTCCGCATACGGCCTTTCTAAACAAAAAGTGTCGTAGAAAATGTAAATGAATATATTGTTTTCTGTGAATGAGTGATCAAGATGATTATCACATTATTTGAGGTAAAAACTCTAGACTATAAGATCCAGGTAACAAAAGTCTTGTAAACAAGACTTGTTTATACATTACTGTAGCCCAGTTTATGCTGAATACAGTGTAATTAGCCTTTAGACATTTTTTATAAGTAACTGAAAAATATACAAATGTCAGGACATGTCAGAACTTCTTCAGGGCCCCCAAACACCTGCAGACTCCTAAGGGTTAACCTTACTGTATAGGTGTGCATTTGAGCATATTATATGTTGCAAAAAAAAGTTGGAATAAATAGCCAAGGTGGAGTGTAAATGTATGGGTTAATGTATGTGGCGGTTTATGTACAAGTATACAGTATTTGTGTATGTATACATTTGTATATGTACATGTATCTAATATATGCATGTGTATAATGTGCATGTACTGTATGTACATTTGTGTTTGGGTATTGTATGGTATAAATTGGCTGTGAAATTTAATCCTACCCCTTTTGACTGCTTAAGTTCATACCTCTTTTTACGCCTTTTCGAACATATTTGTTTTTGCTTCTTTATCTTTATTATAGTTTGTTTTATTGTTGCATGTTCTAAAAAAAAAGTATTCAAATAAAAATAAAATGTATACCATGGTTCATGTCTGGGAACCCTGTACTACTATACGATTTTTTTACATTTAGAAACGCAAATCAACTCCTTTCTGACCTTTTATACACCATGACCATTCTCAAAGCAAACATGGAAACTGTACTTACAGCTCATCCACCCCCTTTTTTTCATTCATCAGCTTTCTAAAATACTCCCTCCACATAGAGGGTCAGTATGGAGATCTTTTTCATGATCTTTTGATCATGATTTTTGCATGTATTATGCCTGTCCTGACACAACCCTCCTTATTGTAGCTTGGGTCCAAAACTAAGACTGCGCAGGCTTATGGAACTTCAATGGCAGAGTAAAAAAAAGAAGCCTCTCTATACCACCTTTTATATTAACGCCATCTTTTACGAAGTTAATCTTTTCTGTACTGTGTGACCAATTCGAAAACTCATGGGAGAGATCACAGATGACTGTAGTTGACCATCAGAAGCTGCTAAAACGTTGAGGACTGATTTTTCAGATCTAGTGGCACGAGTCTTCTCTGTGACAACCATAAAAACAGAGGTTACAGAGAAGGCCTTAAACAAGGAACACTTGTTCATCTTGGCAGGCCAGCTACATAACCACTTCCTTTTTAAGGCCCTGACAAAAGGCAGTCTTCATTTTTCCCCACTTCCAGCTGTTAGTGTGTGACAATCCATGGTGGTTATATTCAACAATTTTTTTTCTCCTTCCTCTATGAATGTGAGCAGCTGCTCCTTGAATTCTTTTGTCACAGGTGTGTGGTTGAACACTTGCTCTCCAATGAGACTCTACTCTGGGGAGGCGGTTGTAGCCCTGTGGAAAATTTAATATGTGACGAGGCTGAAGAACTGCATAATCTGCTGTTTTGAGAAATTCTTCTGCCTGACAAAGTATAATTTTTGAGGATTTGGGTGAAACAAGGAGAGAAGATATTGCGTTGGGGAGGGGTCTCAGCTTGATGTTCTGTTCAGTTGTGTTCTCCTACCATCTGTAGGTGTTGGGTCAGGTTTTAGCAAACTGAGCATTACTTCACTGGTAGTGAAGTAATCTGGAGTAATCAGCATCTGGTGGTGTCAATGTAAATGTATAAGGTATGAGTGAGATTGGAAATAGGCGTACATAATCAATACTCTGTTGAATGTGCTGGTGAAACATTGCACTGGGGACTGTAAAAATATTCTGGAGTTCTTTTCAGTTATTCACTTATAAGCTAACGGATTACTTGAGTATTTTAGTTGCATTACTTCATATAAATGAATCAAAACTAGTGAAAAAGTGCACTCCAAAAGATTAGATTAGATTCAACTTTGTCATTGCACATAGCAACGAAATGCAGTTAGCATCAACCAGAAGTGCAAGTTAGCAATGCAATATAAACATATATACAGATCTATAAAACTATATAGGATAAAAATAAGGTCTATGCTTAAATTGGATTACAGAAAGAATGTGTATGTATGTACATGAATATACAGTGTAAAGTGAGCATAGATGGGTAAATTAATATGCCGAATAATTGTAAATCTACAGGTATTTCTAAATATAAATATGTGATATAAAGATATACAGAAACTATATGTAGGAGAATTGACATCATGTGCAATAGTATGAATATACAGTGGAACCTCGGATTGCGAGTAACGTGGTTTACGAGTGTTCCGCAAACCGAGCAAAGATTTTTATTCAGAAACCGAGCAAGTATTAGTTTACGAGCGCAGAGTATCATGTATGACAGATGCGACTCTTTTGACACCGAGCGTCACTCTCTCACCTTCCCCTCCCCCCACGGCTTCGCAAACACACACAAACTCTGTTAGTCTCTTATGAGTTTGACACATGCGCACATGCACAGACGCTCTTTCACCTTTTCACGCCCTCCCCGGCTTCACAAACGCACAGAAACTCTGCTCTGTCGCGATTCTTTTCAAAGGTAAGGTGCTGGTTCATTTGTTTTGTTTTTTACTTTACAGCAGTGATTCCCTTAGTATGCGCTCACGCCAGGTCAGAGAGATTTTTTTTCCCTGTTAAAACGTTTTTTTGTGTGTTTGTGTGTGTCCGTTTGTTGTGAAACTTAAGTGATTCTGTTAGTATGCGCTCATGCCAGTCTCGCTTTTTTCCGTTAAAATGGTGTTTCCACTGTGTTTATGCGTTTGTTGTGAATCTTAAAAAGCGAGATGGGGAGAGGGAGGAGGAGTGTTACTGTGTAAAATGAGGCGAGGGAAGGGGCTAATTCCACACACACACACACACACGGTTCCTGCGTGCACCAACGGAAACACTTATCTGTCAGGATTTATTTGTACTTTTTTTTAAAGGTAAAGTGCAGATTTATTTGTTTTATTTTCATTTTATAGATTGTATTAATTATTTTTATCTATTTATTTTTTGGGGCTGTGGAACGAATAATTTGAGTTTTCATTATTTCTTATGGGAAATGATTTCCTTTACGAGTGTTTTGGAATACGAGCCCACTTCCGGAACGAATTATGCTCATAATCTAAGGTTCCACTGTACATATGAATAAATATGAGTAATTTAACAGCTGGATGGAAATGCTGAGTGTACCTATACACACACATCTACATATATGAATATACATATATTAGTCTACAGTCTATGTGCAGACTGTACAAATGAATGAACAGGAAGTATTTACAGAGGTATTAAACAGGAATGTTGGGTTATCAGTGATGGTGGTACCATCCATGTAAGGGGGTCAGTGAAGTTGTGTTCAATAAGGTAACCACTGTCGGGTAAAAACTGTTCCTCAGCCTGCTGCTCTTGGCTCTTAGACATCTGAACCTTTTTCCAGAGGGAAGGAGAGAAAACATTTTATGTGCAGGGTGAGAGGTGTCCTTCATGATGCTTCGAGCTCTACGCAGATACCTCCTCTTGTAGACTTCCTCAATGACAAGAGGTGGGGTACCAATGATGCGCTGGGCAGTTTTTACCACCCTTTGGATGGGTTTGCGGTCCGAGACAGAGCAGTTACCATACCAGACTGTAATACAGCTGGTTAGGATGCTCTCTACTGCATAATGGTAGAAATTGTTCATTATGTCCTTAGAAAGGTGATTCTTCCTTCGTAGTCTCAGGAAGAAGAGGCACTGGGAAGCTTTGGTACATTGGTATTCAGGGACAGGCTTTAAAATGGTTTAGATCCTACCTGTCTGATCGATTCCATTTTGTAGATCTGAATGGAGAACAGTCTGGTGTAATGCCAGTGAAATATGGGGTGCCACAAGGGTCAGTTTTAGGACCTCTGCTGTTCTCAATATACATGCTTCCCTTGGGTAACATCATTAGAAGACATGGGATTAGTTTCCATTGTTATGCTGATGATACTCAGTTATACATTTCCACAAAACCAGATGAAATACCCAAATTGTCTAGACTAACTGAGTGTATTCAAGATATAAAAGATTGGATGACTGATAATTTTCTTTTACTAAATTCAGATAAGACAGAGGTATTACTTATTGGCCCAAAAACCAGTTCATACCAGCTCTCACAATTCAGCCTACGTTTAGAAGGATGTACTGTTACCACCAGCTCGACAGTGAAAGACCTGTGTGTAATATTAGACAGTAACTTATCCTTTGAAAATCATATCTCCAACATCACAAAAACATCCTTTTTCTACCTTAGAAATATTGCCAAGCTTAGGAACATTTTATCTGTATCTGATGCAGAAAAGCTGGTTCATGCATTCATGACTTCCAGACTGGACTACTGTAATGCATTACTGGGAGGCTGTCCTGCATCCTCAATTAACAAGCTACAGTTAGTCCAAAATGCAGCCGCCAGGGTTCTCACTAGATCCAGAAAATATGATCATATAACCCCAATATTATCATCCCTGCACTGGCTACCTGTTCAGTTTAGAATTAATTACAAAATAGCATTACTTACTTACAAGGCTCTAAACGATCTAGCTCCCACATACCTAACCAGTCTTCTGATACGTTACAATCCACCACGCTCCTTAAGATCAGAAAACTCCGGACTACTGGTAGTTCCCAGAATATCAAAATCTACAAAAGGAGGTAAGGCATTTTCATATTTAGCTCCAAAGCTTTGGAATAGCCTTCCTGACAGTGTTCGGGGCTCAGACACAGTTTCCCAATTTAAAAGTAGACTCAAGACGCATCTCTTTAATCTGGCATACACATAATTAATTTATTTACCTCATACTCCAGTACATCTATCTTGAATGGCAACCATGCTAATTCTTTTCACCTGCTCTTTATATTTCCACCCATCCCGAGGCATCTGGAGATTGTGCCAACCCTGCGAGGTTCCTGAGGCATCCAGAGAAGGACCTGCTCCAGCTGAATTTTTCTTCATGTTGGTTTGGATCTACACATGCTGCTCCTGAGCTCCCAGTGATCCAGACCCTCATCTGCCCTCTGCACCTGCTGACTCATCCCTGAGCTGAACTGGACTTTGTGTTAATTTAAATAACTTCTGTTATATCGAACTTTCATCTGCATAACACACATGATGTTCTACAATTTCTGTTATCTGTCATCACCCAGATGAGGATGGGTTCCCTGTTGAGTCTGGTTCCTCTCAAGACTTCTTCCTATTGCCATCTCAGGGAGTTTTTCCTTGCCACTGTCGCCGTCACCCTGGGCTTGCTCATCAGGGACAATCTCATTATCTAGACACATTTTTCTTACACATATATACATTTCCATAAGTCTTCTTTTCATTTTCTTTTCATTTCTGTGAAGCTGCTTTGAGACAATGACCATTGTTAAAAGCGCTATAGAAATAAAATTTAATTGAATTGAATTGAATTTCTTGAGGAGACTGTAGGTATAAGTGAACCAAGTTAAATCTTCAGAAATGTGTATCCCCAGGTACGTCCAGGTATTCCATCAGGGCTAGCAGCTTGCCGATTGTTTATCCTGCTGAAGGCAGCAGAGACTTCTGCGGTGGAAAATGAGAGAGCTGAAAGTTCATAAGCGGTATCAACATAATGATTGTCTCCTGATGACTTTGATCAAAGTGAGCATAAAAGTTATTTAGCTCACTGAGGAAGGAGATTTTGGGCAGGTTTGTAGTCACTGATGGACATACGCAGAGGATCAGAGTTGTTGAAGTGATCTTTGATCCTCAGCTTGTAGCTCCACTTGGCCTTAGCGATACCCCTTTTCAGGTTAGATCTGGATGCACTGTAGGCCTGTGCATCTCCTGATCTGAAGGCAGCATTCCGGGCCTTGAGCAGGAGACGAATTTCCCTATTCATCCTTGGCTTCTGATTAGGGTAGCTTTGCATCACAAAAAATATATATCCTGGATGACTGCGATATTGTTACTGAAATATAGATAGTAAAATGTCTTTTATGCACTGCCTGCCGACAAAAGTAAAAAATGCTTGAAGAGGGTCAAATTATTTGCATACATTGTAACTGTTACAATTATATGCTTTGCCTTACCACAAGGGGGTGCTAATTTATCATTTAGACTATTTTTATTCAGAGGCAGGGGATGAAGAAGGGGGCTTGTGTTTGGGGATGGAAAGTGGGGAACCACTAACTAGCTTGGATATGTCGCTGGGGGGAAAAATCTTAAATGCAGGTTACTTAAACACTGTTAAGCTTCATCAAATACTGGGGAGAGTAGAAGTGAGAGATGTGTTTAATAGTGTAACTAAGAACATTTTTAGACAATGTGATGAACAGCTGCAGAGCTTCATTCATTTTTGACAAATTGTATTGATAACAGGAGAGTCTTCTGTCATTTTGTGGGAAAGTCTTCTCCCACACATCACTACAACTTTTCAATGGGGTTAAGGTGGCCAATTCACTTGTGAAAATGATTCCTCATGCTCCCAGAACCACTCCTTCACAATTTGACCCTCACATAAATGTCATTGTTGTTGATGGTTTATCTCCACAGGCTTGTACAGTGGGTGCTATGCATGATGGCTTCATGGTGGATCCACATTTTTATTATTATTATTTTTTTTTACAATTCTTGCATATTTGTCTTACAATTCCTGATAGATTATTCACTATCAGGACAGACATTTTCTATCATACTGCTTCTGGACTAGCTCACTGAAACCGGTGAGGGACTTCCTGTATTCTTAAAACTGACAAAATATTACATGATGATATGAAAGAATACAAGTACATGGGTTAAAAAGGCGTAATTACCAACATGAAAGTTATAAACAAAACCCTGTAAATATTTTCTTACAAAAACAAGTTTCATGCAATAAACGAAAAAAAAAATTTTTGTGGATAATCTACAGATGTGTGACGAGCAGTTTTCTAGTTTTGTCGCCGCACCTCACGGCGACGGTATGCAGTTGCTGGCTTTTACCACTGAGTGGCGCTATAACTATAGACCGACGCATCAGACCTTAGTTTATTCTCTCAAGGATTAATGAGCCGCGTAGTAGCGGATAAAATCAAGTGTAACATTGTACTTGAATTAATAATCACAGTACTAAAATTACAGTACAAATGTAGAATTTAATTTTATTAGTATTTTATTAGTATCGAATTTAAGCAAAGTAAATGTTAACACAGTGAGCCTTTAGATTTTATCATGTGTAGAAAGCCTACGTGCGTGTATACACTGTAAACCCTAATGCTCAAAGTAATTAAACACATTGAGTACTGTTAACCTAAATAATTGAATAATAATTTTGAGTACGTGAGTAACAATAACTTAAGTAAAACTTCCACCAATGTAAAATCTATAGAGCACACATGGCGCAGTGGTAAGTGTTTCGCCTGCCAATTGGCAAGCCCGGGTTTGATTCCCGTGCTGGATGGTCTGCAACAATTTTTTTTTATTTGTTCTACAATCTCAAAAATTGATAGTTCTGTTTACTTAAAATTGGAAACATCATTAATTGAAAAAAAATTATGTAACTGATTACCTCAAATATTTTGAGTTTTGCCAACTTAATTGGGTTTACAGTGTAGGGTTTTGGGTCATCTTAAATTTTGTGTTCTTTGAATTTGTAGTAGATAATACCGAAATAAATTAAACTAAATTGCTATAAAATTAAAACATTGTCAGGATGTGCTACTGCGTAAGCAGATGTCGATGTCATTCAGCCCCGCTTGTATTTTTGCGGTATTATGGGAATGAAATGCAGTACGATGTTATGATTTTTGATTTTCTTGAATAATGACCCCTGTTGCACTGTACCACCGCTGGCAAAACCTTATAAAATACAATCACAGTACTAAAATTATAGTAATACATATAGCTGTTTCTTATTTGCATCAAATTTAAGCAAAGTAAATGTATACTTGTCATGGCATGTGCCTGTGATGGGTCCGCGCCCAAATCGATATCGTTCCTCACTCATTCCGAAGCTCACTAGGTAGGCGGCCTAGGCGCACACTGGAGGTGTGCGAAGAAGCGGGGCCACCTAACTAGGCACAACTGGTGAGCTATCGGCGCTAATGGTCCCGAGCTTCTCTCTGCACAATGAAACACAGAGGGGAGTGTATCTGTTGGGGAAACTGAACTTTAAAAAGCAGCGCGCGGTGGAGTTTACTAAGGAGAGTGGCACGCGAGTGGGATGATGTGATGTGCCCCAGAGACTTTAAAAGGGGGAATGCCACCCTTTGATCTCCGCGAGAGGACAGCGTGTGAACAAGCCTTTATAATACTCCACTTTTATTTAAGTGCACTCACAATGACGAAAAACTCTTATGATTTTTAAAATGATGAAAGTAAACAGGGTACGCTAACTTGAGCGCATCAGAAAATGAACCGAATCTCCGTGTATACTTGCCTCACAGACGTGAAAAATATATACTTATAAAAAGCGAAATGTCTGCTTTTATGTAAATTTTATGTATGTAGTGGTCTGCTTTCTGTGTGTTTTGGTGTGTGTGTATGGGGGGCGTCACCTGAGGTGTCAATAGGGCTTACATATTCATGAAAAGTCGTGGATTATTCAGTGAAACAGAGGCTCTGTGTCATGGGTCTAGCTGGTGGTGCTGGCTAGACCCGGCTGATGGTGTGGTTGCCGTGGGCATATGGGTAGGCATGAAGGCAGAGGGGTTGTTAAACAGAAAGTCTTTTTATTAACAAAACTCAAAAACAGTCACAACCAAACAAAGGAACCAAAACAACAAACGTAAACTAAAACTAGGGCTCAGGAAAAACAGGGACGGCACACTGACACAGGGAGCCAGGAACTGACACAGGGAGCCAGGAACTGACACAGGGAGCCAGGAACTGACACAGGGAGCCGACAGAGAGCTGGGGATGAGGAAACATGGAGCTGAAGCTAACTAAGACACATAGGGGAACTAGAGACTGGAGAGACAGGAGACGGGAGAGACAGGAGAGACTGGAGACAGGAGAGACTGGAGACAGGAGAGACTGGAGACAGGAGAGACTGGAGACAGGAGAGACTGGAGACAGGAGAGACTGGAGATGGAACAGGCTGGGTTAGTGGTTAGTTGGGTTAGTAGCTACATGGAATGCTGGGGACACTGGATGCTGACCTAACCAGGTTAGTATCTAAAGGGGTTAGTGGCTAACCGGGTTAGTACTGACCTAATGGTGGGGAACTGAACACAAAGGCAAAGCACACATGAGGCTACTCCAAACTAGCGGCTAACCTACTAGCGACCAGAACCACTAGCAGTCAATCCCCCTAGAGGCTAGCCTACAGGAGGCTAACCCTACTAAGGGCTAACCCTACTAGCAATTAAGGCCTACTAGCGGCTAACCCTGCTAGCGGCTAGGCCTGCATGTGGCTACACAAAACTAAACAAAGAATTAGACCAGAAGACAGAACAGTACTTACATAGGACACAGGAGGAGACAGCCTAGCTAAACATGAAACAGGATAGCTCCATGAATCCAGCAACACAAGGAACATAAAGAGAACAAACAGTAGAGCCCTAGATAAACAAAGGTTACAAAACAAACCAAAGTATAAACTTAAAGAAACAAGAACCAAACAAAAGGAATGCCCACATGACGGTAGTTACAAATACAAACATAACAAACCAAACAGACAAACCTACTGACAAACAATGCTCGACCCAGTTTCCCAGAACAAACTGCTATTTATAGAAACTTTAATGAGGCACCTCAGTCCAGGTGAGCACTCATCACCTGACTGAGGTGCCTTCTGGGAAACTGAGTCAACCAACATGAACTACAGAGACAGACAGACATGAACAGTGACCTCTAGTGGAGGTTCCTAACACTCTGCTGACAAAAGTTAGGCACATCAGTCAGTGTGGAAGAGATGGAAAGTTTCCTCATCATAACATGCCTTGTACTGTTTTTAATCACTCTATACACAACAAATGAAAATACAAATGGTCTATTTTTTTGTTTTTTATTTTCATTTTGTATTAAATTTTAATATTTTATTTTTTTTAAAGTACCAAAGAAAATTGTGTAGAGAGTGATTAAAACAATACAATTCATGTTATGATAAGGAAAATCTCAATGTCTCAATGTCTTCCATTCAAACTCAAAATTATTACTCATTCAATTATTTAGGTTAACAGTACTCAATGTGTTTAATTACTTTGAGCATTAGGGTTTACAGTGTAGTGTACTTGTTTTAATGTTCAACTTCAATGTTTTTTTTACTCATTATTGTACAGCAAATATCAATAGCTCTGGTTCAGGTTTTTCATGCTTGTATAAAATACATAGATGTGGAAATTACCATTACTGTAGTATTTCTTTGATACAGCATATTGCTTTGACTTTTTTATGACTTAATTATTTTTAAAAAACCAAGATGACGGAAAATTTCACTTTGCGCCACCTGGCTGTCATTTCACGAATTACTTTGAAATGCAACTGATTTATTTTGGCCGCTGTCGTTTTGTCACAGCGGTAATAGACATTCCCCTCTTCACACCTCTGTACATAAAAGATAACAGATTCTGCATCCTACAAAACATTACATTTAAGATGTTTACATTTTAACGTTTTCTAAAAATGTTTTCCTTTGTCATTTTATGTAAAACACTGATTTCTATACTAAGGTAAACAGTTAGTAATAGATTGTATGAAACCAATAAATGTCTGAAACACTACACTTCAGTTTGCATACAGTCCACCGTCCTCATAGTCATTGTCCACTGCATATCCTTTTATATTGGCATCAAGATTAATGTTGTCTAAATCCTTCTCCTTTTGGTAAATGGTATCTGCATTTTCATATCTCTGTCTCCGACTCTCCTTGGGGATTCTCATAAATGTTCCCGGGACCTACAAAGTAATTGTAAAAATGCACACAAGCTTGTTGGTTATTTTTTCTCAAGATAAACATAATATATTTGTTTAAGAAGATTTATATTACAGCTCTGAAAAAAAATAAGAGCACTGCAGTTTACTCCAGAAAACTTCTGGAATGTCATCAAGAGGAAGCTGGATGGCTTAACAAACAAAGCTAAAACGTTTTTGTTTTTTCTTTGCAAAAAGAGTGGTATGAAGTTACCCAACAGCAATGTAAAAAACTGGTGGAGAGCCAAAACGCATGAAAGCTGTAATTGCAAATCGGAATTATTCCACCAAATACTGATTCTAAATGTTATTTAGTCAAAGCGTTAAAGGAAATTACATCACAAAACAGCAAAATAACCCAAGATCATGCAATATTTACAGAGCTTTAATAACTTGAATACAGTAAAATGCAAATAATTTGTAAACTACTGTATTCAGCTTATTAAAGCTCTGTAAATATTGCATGATCTTGGGTTATTTTGATGTGTTGTGATGTAATTTCCTTTAAATGTACACTACAAATAACTAAAGTTCTATTTTTAATTTAGGAGAAATATTGTCAAAAAATTTAACAAAAAGAAACTGATTATTTTCCAGTGCTGTCTTATTTTCCCTGAGAGCTATACTGTATGTATGCATGTATGTGAATATCTCTCTCTCTCTCTCTCTCATATATATGTGAATGAGTGTGTGCGCCAAGCGATGGATTGGCACCCTGTCCAGGGTGTACCCTGCCTTGTGCCCCAAGTCCCCTGGGATAGGCTCCAGGCCCCCTGTGACCCTGAATACAGGATAAAGCGGTATAGATGATGAATGAGTGATGAATAAAAACAGCCGTGTTGCGAGGAAGTAATCATTACATGAGTAATGTAGTAAATGATTACATTCTAAATGTTTTTAGTCCTCTTAAGGTTTCATTTTTATATATATTTGATTCATTATAGAATAAAAAGCAATTTTTGTATCCAGTTATTATTTATTATGCAATATACTTGAATTACTAATACTTGTATGCGACACAAACTGCTTCATGTTATCAATTATTATACAATGAGTTCTCACCAAGTAAACCGATTGGACAAGAGCATTCCATGAGTAGGGGTAAAAGATTGTAACTGCACTCCGGGCCACAGGTGTTCTGGCAATGTTAATTACACTAATGCAGCATGGGTGGAAGTAGGTTGTTACGGTCTGCTGTACTGTACTGAAAGCTGCCTGCTAAAACCCACATCCAAAACCAGTCATGGATGCGCACTTTCAGTAGGAAAACACATCTGATACCATTATTGCCTCTAAAGCCCATCTTCTGTTCATGGTTAACATGAGCTACAAAGCTAACTAGTTACAGCTGCATAGCTGTAATATTTAGCACTACAGCCTGACTTCAATGTTTGATATTAATTAATTGAACAGACTTTTAAAAGTGCTGACACTGGAGACACCTGTCAGAAATACTAAAGAAAACTGAAAGTAAGTGCACCAATAAGTACTGCTTTTTAAAAATATATAGTGCATCTGTGGTGTGTTCCCTGTACAAGTCTCTGTTAAGATTATTACAGAATTAATGCAACAAGTCAAACATGATATTTGTATCTGCACTCCTGTCAGAACGCTGTTAAAGAAAATTAATTAGCTGTAAGAATGTAACAATCCTGTGGTATAAAAAACAAACTAAACAATTACTTTATTTGATGATTTCTTTTTCCTTTACTTACACTGTGTATCCTTCATCTTATTCACGTGATAGTTTTGTCTTTTCTGTGTCTTGACAAAGCAAATGATGACTGGAACTAAGATGAGAAGCAGTCCTGCTATTCCTCCAACACCAATGTAAGGAGCCAGAGTTGCTGAGAGAGAAATCCTCATGATTAACCTTTTTAAACTATTAACTGCAAATCCCACACAAAACAACAGAAGAAATGTATTTTACTATACCCTTCACAGTGATGAACAGGGGTTCAGTGGGAGAGGAGGTAAAGGTTTGCGAAGACACATTAACATTATAAGTACAGCTGTAGTTTCCATGATGGCCAAAATCTGCCTCAGGAAAGAGGAAGACAGCTGAGTGGTTAACAGCTGACTGAGTCCTGGTGATGTTGGATCCGCTGAGCTCCAAGTGGAAGGAACCTCCTGGATACTGAGATTTGGTGGAGCAGATGATGGAGAAGCTGTAGCCCCTTGTCACTTCTGGTCCATCAGCACTGAAGGAGATATTGGGTTGCTGCAAGTTCACTGGAAAACAACAGGTAGGGTTTGTCAGGAACATCAAAATCAAATCCAGTTGGTGTAATAAAAATAAAATTACAGACCTACACTATAAATAGAGTTGCAAGTATTGTGTAGTTACTCTGTTCACAGTATAGCATCCTCTTTGCTCTTACCTACAGTGATGGTAATGTGGCTGCTCATGAATGATGTGAAAGCAATTAATTTGTTTAGGTAATGCAGTCAAAACAGGCTGTAGACAATTACACTGTAAGTAGGTACAACACTGAATTACTGATGGGTAGTAGAATGTTTTAGCCTACTGTACCTATTCAGCCATCACTGAATAACAGTATTAATTTGAGTGTTTACTTAAGTATGCTATTTATATAATACATACTGTATATCTGTAGTATCGGTTATAAGTGGCAACTATTTGAACAGCCTAAATACAGGAAATGAACCACCCCCAAAAACAGCAGTTACTTGAACCATTTACCAGCCATATCTGATTACGAAATTGATTTGTTGACTTGATTGTTATTTAGCAGGTTTGTATAGTGAATTGTATAGTAGAGGTAACACTAGAAGTAAAACTAAAAATAGGCTGTAGACAATTTTTACAGTAAATCTTGGGCTACTGTAGTAGTTTTATCATCTATTCATCTATTGTATCACTGACCAACAGTATTAATGCTTTATTCTACTCAAGTATGTTATTTCCATGATGCGTATATGTACAGTCTTATGCAAAAGTTTGTGCACCCCTTGATAAATAACAGATTTTGGTGATTTTTTTTTTAATTGAAAAGATGGTAACAGTCTCTCTTGGAAATGGAAAAAATGCATAATATTTTCAGCAAACATTGGTGCATACTTACTTTTTATGTGATAAATTGAACAAAGATAAAAAAATAAAAACATTCTAGTTATGTAATATTCTTTGGTCATCTTGCCTGCACAGCTCTTTTAAGATCTACCCACAAATTTTCAATGATGTTTAAATCAGGGGACTGTGATGGCCGTTCCAAAACCTTCTGCTTGCGTCTCTTGAGGTATTCCATAGTGGATTTTGAAGTATGTTTAGGATCATTGATCATCAGCTTCAGCTTTTTTACAGTTGGTGGGATGTTTGCTTCCAGAATTTGCTGGTATTTAGTGGAATCCATTCTTCACTCCACCTGTGCAACGTTTCCTGTGCCACTGGCCGCAACACAACCCCAACGCATGATAGATCCACCCCCATGCTTAATAGTTGACAAGGTGTTCTTTTCATGAAATGCTGCTCATTTTTTTCAAATGTCCCCAAGTGCCTTTGCTGATTGTGGCCAAAGAGTTCTATTTTAACTTCATCGGTCCACAGCACTTGTTTCCAAAACGCATCAGGCTTCTGTAGATGTTCTGTTGCATACTTCTGACATTGGATTTTATGATGTGGACGCAGGTCAGGTTTTTTCAGTTGAACGGTGCACCACCACTCCTGAGTCTGCTAAATCTTCCTGCAGGTTTTTTGCAGTCAAATGGGGATTTTGATTTGTCTTTCTGACCAGCATACAAGCAGTTCTCTCTGAGTTTTTTTGGTCTTCCAGATCTCATTTTGACCTCCACAGTTCCCCTGAACTGCCATCTCTTAATGACATTTCTCACTGTGGAAACTGCAAGCTGACAACGCTTTGCTATCTTCTTGTAGCCTTCTCCTGCATTGTGGGACATCAATAACTTTCATTTTCATAGTCTTACACAGCTGCTTAGAGAGGAACCCATGGTTGTTGAGTATCTGCAGGTGTGTGCACAATGTTTGAAGAGTCAAAGTATTTGTAAAGCTTTGAAATTGGCATTTACTAATGAGAGCTGTTGCCATGCATCAGATTTAACGAGCTGATTAAGGTCAGAAACCTGGTAAAAAAAAATCTGAGACTCTGGAACTCTTAAGGTGCCCAAACTTTTGCACAGTGCCATAATAATGTTTTTATTTTTGTTCAATTTATGGCATAAAAAGTAACTATGCATCAGTGTTTGCTGAAAATATTGTGCATTTTTTCCATTTTCCACAAGAGAGACTGTGTTAACATCTTTTCAATTAAAAAATCACCAAAATCTGTTATCAAGGGGTGCCCAAACGTTTGCATAGGACTGTACATTTGCATCCTAAAACCCTTTGAGGATGTCATTCTGGAGTTGAACTTATGTACAAAAAATCTGACACCGTTATGAAGACTAGGTTGTGCATTGTGGCCAGATTTCTGCCATGTGAAAGAATAATTTCTAAAGCAGGCCAGATTGTTGCTGACTAGGGTTGGGTATCGTTTGGGTTTTTTTCGGTACCAGTGCCAAACGGTGCCTGAACCGATACTTTGCAAAAGCCACAAAATGATGGTGAACTCAAGAATAAATTTTTAGTTAACAAAAAAAATTTTATGCTTAAAATTTAATAATCTTAATAATTAAAAGTTTAAGTACTAGCTGGAAAGCCATAATTATAAACAGAATCCATGTTACATTAGTATTTTACAAATCGTTTGACCATTTGTTAGCATGAATGCAAGATTTGCATTTTGTAATTAACATTACATTAGCCTACTGCTAACCTGCGGAAAGGCTGCTGTCATCATAATTGCTGGACTCCTTTTTGCTATGGTTGGTATGACTGGGGCTGGAGTCATCCGTCAAAGACGGTGCAGTCCTCTGCTTTAAGTTCATTCCGTTTGCCCACAAATGTTTCATTAGATTTAACGTGTTTCCCCCTTTACACGCAACTGCTGTAAAACATTTACTGCACGTCGTGGGGTCGGAATCCTTTCTTGTGAAATATAGCCACACTTTCAACCGTTTAGTTTTAGGCATTTTAACGAAAGTTAATTTAGCAAGTTAAGATAGCGGTAGATCACCTGCTGACGTCAGAGCGAGTGTAACGCAAGATGCATTTACAGTACAGGTGCCGTATTGGCACCGGTTTTCGGTACCCAACCCTATTGCTGACAGAAGAAGCAAGTTCAGCCCTTTTATTGTGCGGCCGCTGACTGACACGCTGAATGAAGTACACTTATTGTAGCTTGAATGTCAGTCTGTGTCAATAATATTTTCATATATTCAAATGTTATATTTCTTGTATTTGTACATTTGCAGTTCCAGCATTTTCACATTTACTTTTACTTGCACATTTGCATTTCTTGTTGATAAAGTGCATATTGCATTTTCTTTATTTTAAAAGCTTTTCACATTTGTTTAAAGTGAAAGGGTTTTATATATATATATATATATATATATATATATATATATATATATATATATACACACATTTGACATGTCCATATTAGTCTACAGGCCAAATTCTGAATGATCTGCACTTTTTGCATTTTCATATTTCTGTATTTGTCATTAAAACATTTGGCATTGAGAATTCTTCATTCCTTGTCATTTATATTTTTTATTCTTTGTCATTTATATGGTCAGAAACAAAAGTGATTCAAAATACTATACAGGTACTATAGGTGTCCTGGCTGATTCATGCGAACCGTATGTCTCGTATTGCGTAGGGAAACCGCCGAATCCGAGGGACTCGTTGTGTGAGATTCATGAGTCCAAGAATTCTAGGAATTCAGTGAGTGCCACCTAGTGGAATACCATGTAAAAAGCAGTGGGAATCACTACTTTCTCAAGTGACTCAAAGGACTTGTGAGACTCGGATCAATTCAGTGAGTGATTCAGAAGGATTAGAATCCGCTAAATTTCTAAGAAATTATTTATAAAAGAAAAGATTTCTAAGAAATGTACAGGACTAAATACTTGGTCAGGGCTCTCTTTGCATGAATTACTGCAGCAATGCAGCTGGCTGTTCAGAGTGCTGTATCCAAGCACATTAATGGAAAATTTAAAATGTGGTAGAAAACTGTGCATAAGCAACAGGGTCTTGAGAGGATTGTGAAAGAGCCCATTTAAGAATTTGCCAGAGATTTGCAAGGAGTGGACTGCAGCTGTATTCAGTGGTTCAAGAGCCACCACGTACAGACTTAACCAGGACATGGGCTATAACTTTTGCATTCCTTTTGTCAAGCCACTCTTGAACCAGGGACAACATCAGAGGTGTCTTACCTGGGCTAAGGACGCCTCTGATGTCAAAAGAATCCAAGTTACTTGAGGCCCAGTGCAAAGTTTGCAACAGTCAGTGGTGGTTTGTGGAGCCATGTTATCTGGATGTGTTGATCCAGTGTGTTTCATCAAGTCAAAGATTGGCACAGTTGTCTACAAAGATTCCTCTGCTGACCAGCTTTATGGAGATGCTAATTTCATTTGCCAGCAGAACTTGGCAACTGCCCACACTGCCAAAAGTACTAATACCTGGTTTAAGGACTATATTAGACTTGTGCTTGAGCTCCAACCAAGCATTGACAACTGTACATGTTCATACTGGTCAGTAGGTCAATATATCTATACTAAACCTTTTGATAATACTCTATATTACTGAGATGCACCTGTATATTATGGGTAATCAAGGCCGGTTCTACGCAGGGGCAAGAGGGGGCAGGGCCCCCTCAAATAAATGTCTTGCCCCCTCAAATCAAAATTTTGAAATGTGAGAAAGCAGATGTTAATATACTCACAAAATTATCTGCGGTATTAGAAAAATCCGCCAAAAAAGGGACAGTACACAATATGGTATTAGATTTTCCTCATGTCTCTGTTCCTCCGCTGTGTGTATTAATTCACAGGCTGCAGCGCACGCACACACTCCACCCCTGAGCCCTCGGTAAACATCCAATCACCGTCCGTATGCAAATGAGTCAAGACGTAGCCTTGTCGTGTAGTAGTGTCATGTCGGATTTCAGCAAAAACAGAGTTTTTTTTTATTTCATGTGACAACCTTTCAGTTTTGTAAATATTCTAGTTATAGTGTGTTAAATCTTACTTTAGGTTAAACGTTTTTGAGAATTAGACCATCCAGCTAAGATAAATGTTATGTCGTTGATTGATAAAATCTGGATTAAGGATATTTAATTTTTTATTAAATTTTTATTTTTAACCCCTGAGTGATTGCCACCTTATTGTGGTAAGGGGGTTTGCGTTCCTCAGTGACCTTAAGAGCTATACCAGCAGGAGCTTAGTCTTCAAGTGGGACACCCAAGTTGGACAGGTCTAAAAGTAGAGGCTTGACAAAGCGCAATCTACTTCTCCAGGCTTTGGACGCAGCTAACAGCACAATTCAGCACTATAAGCACAGGGGGAAAAAAAAACACTGCTCGAACATGTGTGCAAATGATGCCCCCCTTCACATTTGTGACTGCCCCCCCAAATATGTCTATCTAGAACCGGCCCTGTGGGTAATAAATGACAACTGTTTGAACAGGCTAAATAAATGAATAACTTATAACACTGTTCAGATTAACATCCTTTCTGCTCTTACCCACAGTGATGGTAATGGAGCTGCTCCTGGATGATGTGGAGTTACTTTCCCTGTATGAGTAGTCACAGGTGTACTGGCCCTGATGTGATTCATCTACAGTCAGAGTAAATGTTGTTGTAGTCTCTGCAGTTTGCTTCTTTATTAATCTCCCAGTTTTATACAAACTGAAGTCTACAGAGATGCATGTTGAGCTGGGTGTGGAACATCTGAACTGAAGGACTTCTCCAGGTGAGACCACAGAGTTTGATGAGATCTGGGTCAGTGAGGGACTCTGTAAATCTTATAAAAAAGATATATATTGAACTATTTTGGAAATGTATTCACTTTTGAATGTATTTTGCTACAACAAATAATAACTTACTTAAGCACACAACTCCAGCATCTTTATCATGTCCACAGTTCTCTACTCCAAATCCTCTGTGTGAGCACTGATATAGGTAGCCCTCTGATCCCATACACTGAACATCATCCAGCCAGGTTGGTTCACTTCCCTGACCAAAGCGAGCATTATGAGGAGCGCTGACTGCTTTACCACATCCAAGCTGTCGACACACCACCTCTGCATCCTTTAAATCCCAGGCATCACTACACACTGTTCCCCACTGGGCTTTGTGCTGGATCTCCACTCGACCACAACAGTTATGCGCACCATTCATCAGCCTGATCTGCTTATGAACTTGACTCATTATATAAAAAAGCAAAAAAAATTCTAAGCTTAGACTTTTTTTTTTTCTTCTCAGGTTTGCTCATGAGTTGTAAAGTAGAATAACACTAAAAGTAAAAACGGCCTGTAGACAATTTTAACAGGACAACACTCGGTTACTTATGAGTAGTAGTTTTAGGCCACCTATTCAACCATCACTGAATAACAGCGTAAATGCTTTAGTCTACTGAAATTGTTCTATTTATATAAATCATATATCTATACTATGGGTAATAAATTACAAATATTTGAACGGCCTAAATAAATAAATAAATGACTTCTAACAGTGTTTTGATGAACATCCTCTCTGCTCTTACCCACAGTGATGGTAATGGAGCTGCTCCTGGATGATGTGGAGTTACTTTCCCTGTATGTGTAGTCACAGGTGTACTGGCCCTGATGTGATTCATCTACAGTCAGAGTAAATGTTGTTGTAGTCTCTGCAGTTTGCGTCTTTATTAATGTCCCAGTTTTATACAAACTGAAGTCTACAGAGATGCATGTTGGGCTGGGTGTGGAACATCTGAACTGAAGGACTTCTCCAGGTGAGACCACAGAGTTTGGGGAGATCCGAGTCAGTGTGGGAGTCTGCAAATCTTATAATAAAGACATGTTTAAAAAAATTATATATATATTTTATATAAATATGTACAGTGTGTGGTATATATTTTACATGTCTTCACTTTTGACTGTATTTTGTTAGAACAAATATTAACTTACTTAAGCACACGACTCCAGCATCTTTGTCATGCCCACAGTTCTCTACTCCAAATCCTCTGTGTGAGCATTGATATAGGTAGCTCTCTGTTCCCGTACACTGAACATCATCCAGCCAGGTTGGTTCACTTCCCTGACCAAAGCGGGCATTATGAGGAGCGCTGACTGCTTTACCACATCCAAGCTGTCGACACACCACCTCTGCATCCTTTAAATCCCAGTCATCATCACACACTGTTCCCCACTGGGCTTTGTGCTGGATCTCCACTCGACCACAACAGTTATGCGCACCATTCATCAGCCTGATCTGCTTATGAACTTGATTCATTATATAAAAAGGAAAAACAAATTCTAAGCTTAGACTGTTTTTACAGGTTTGCTAATGAGTTGTAAGGTAGAATAACACTAGAAGTAAAACGAAAAACAGGCTGTAGACAATTTGAACAATACAACACTAAGTTACTAGCTTACTAGTTACTAGAGGTTTTAGCACACCTCTTCTACCATCACTGAATAACAGCATAAATGCTTTAGTCTACTGAAATTATGCTATTTCTATAAAACATACATCTATATTATGGGTAATAGGTGACAACTATTTGAACAGCCTAAATAAATAAATGACTTCTAACACTGTTTAGATGAACATCCTCTCTGCTCTTACCCACAGTGATGGTAATGGAGCTGCTCCTGGATGATGTGGAGTTACTTTCCCTGTATGAGTAGTCACAGGTGTACTGGCCATGATGTGATTCATCTACAGTCAGAGTAAATGTTGTTGTAGTCTCTGCAGTTTGCTTCTTTATTAATGTCCCAGATTTATACAAACTGAAGTCTACAGAGATGCATGTTGAGCTGGGTGTGTAACATCTGAACTGAAGGACTTCTCCAGGTGAAACCACAGAGTTTGATGAGATCTGGGTCAGTGTGGGACTCTGTAAATCTTATAAAAAAGATACATATTGAAATATTTTGTAAATGTATTCACTTTTGAATGTATTTTGCTACAACAAATAACAACTTACTTAAGCACACAACTCCAGCATCTTTATCATGTCCACAGTTCTCTACTCCAAATCCTCTGTGTGAGCACTGATATAGGTAGGCCTCTGATCCCTTACACTGAACATCATCCAGCCAGGTTGGTTCACTTCCCTGACCAAAGCGGGCATTATGAGGAGCGCTGACTGCTTTACCACATCCAAGCTGTCTACACACCACCTCTGCATCCTTTAAATCCCAGGCATCACTACACACTGTTCCCCACTGGGCGTTGTGCTGGATCTCCACTCGACCACAGCAGTTACCCGCACCATTCACCAGCCTGATCTGCTTATGAACTTTATTTCATTATGTAAAAAAGCAAAAAAAAATTCTAAGCTTAGACTTTTTTTTTCTTCTCAGGTTTGCTCATGAGTTGTAAAGTAGAATAACACTAAAAGTAAAAACGGCCTGTAGACAATTTTAACAGGACAACACTCGGTTACTTATGAGTAGTAGTTTTAGGCCACCTATTCAACCATCACTGAATAACAGCGTAAATGCTTTAGTCTACTGAAATTGTTCTATTTATATAAATCATATATCTATACTATGGGTAATAAATTACAAATATTTGAACGGCCTAAATAAATAAATAAATGACTTCTAACAGTGTTTTGATGAACATCCTCTCTGCTCTTACCCACAGTGATGGTAATGGAGCTGCTCCTGGATGATGTGGAGTTACTTTCCCTGTATGAGTAGTCACAGGTGTACTGGCCCTGATGTGATTCATCTACAGTCAGAGTAAATGTTGTTGTAGTCTCTGCAGTTTGCTTCTTTATTAATGTCCCAGTTTTATACAAACTGAAGTCTACAGAGATGCATGTTGGGCTGGGTGTGGAACATCTGAACTGAAGGACTTCTCCAGGTGAGACCACAGAGTTTGATGAGATCCGAGTCAGTGTGGGACTCTGTAAATCTTATAATAAAATAATATATTTAATAATTTTGTAAATTTATTTACTTTAAAGTGGGTTTTGCAACAACAACAACTAATAACTTACTTAAGCAAACAACTCCAGCATCTTCACCATGTCCACAATTCTCTACTCCAAATCCTCTGTGTGAGCACTGATCTATGTAGCTCTCAGTTCCATTACACCGAACATCATCCAGCCAGGTTGGTTCACTTCCCTGACCAAAGTGCGCACTACGAGGAGCGCTGACTGCTTTACCACATCCAAGCTGTCTACACACCACCTCTGCATCCTTTAGGTCCCAGTCATCATCACACACTGTTCCCCACTGGGTTTTGTGCTGGATCTCCACTCGACCACAGCAATTACGTGTACCATTCACCAGTCTGATCTGGTTATGAACTTGATTTATTACATGAAAAAGAAAGTTTTTTTTTTTTTTCAAGCTTAGTTTTTTTTTTTGCCTTTTTAGCAGGTTTGCTTACCAGTTGTAAAGCAGAACAACACGAAGTGAAACTAAAAACAGGCTGTAGACAATTTTTTAAGTAAAACACTGGGTTACTAAGAGGTTGTAGTTGTACCGCATCTATTCTGCCATCATTGACTGATAGTATTAATGCTTTAGTCTACTTAATTTATATAATACTTATATATACAGGTGCATCTCAGTAAATTAGAATATGATCGAAAAGTTGATTTATTTGATATTTCTATTCAAAATTTAAACTCATATATAGATTCATTACACAAAGACTGATAAATTTCAACTGTTTTTTTTTAAATTATCATTATTTTGATGATGATCGCTAATGAAAACCCAAAATTGTCTATCTCAGCAAATAAAAATAATAATAAAAAGATTAAGATCCATATGTTGTACTACTGAAAAGTATAAAAAAAAGCAAATGATCCAAATCTTGGTCAAGGCTCCCTTTGCATTAATTACTGCAGCAATATAACCAATGAATTTGGGGTAAATTTACAAGGAGTGGAATGCGACTGAATTCATTGCTTCAAGAGCCACCACATACAGACTTAACCAGGACATGGGCTACAGTGCCACAGACTTATCAACTCCATGCCACATCGCATTGCTTGATTAATTCATGCAAATTAAGCTCCAACCAAGTATTGACAGCTGTACCTGTTCATACTTTTCAGTCGGTCAACATACCTACTGTACAGTGTACTACACCTTAAAAAACACTGGGTAAATATTGGACCAACTACATGCTGGGTTAATTTAACCCAGCAACATGGGTTATTTGCTTAACCCAGCAAGATGGATAAAATATTCAATCCAAATGCTAGGTCATATTTAACTATAATGCTGGGTTAATTCTACCACATAAATGGGTCAAATGTTCTAGCCAGAACTATTCTACTCTACCCATTCTATTAACTGGAATGTTGCATTAATTCCACCTCACAAATAGGTTATTATTATTTTTATGTTTTACTTGTCTACACACTAAAAAATGCTGGGTTGTTTTTACTACCCAAACGCTGGGTTGCCTCTGTTGGGTCATTTTTCTGGGTTATTTACAGGGAGTTGGGTACTCTTTGTTTAACTCAGCTTGCTGGGTTGGAGTTGGGTTAGCAAGTAACAGCTAACATCACAGACAAGACCGCCCCTCCCCCGAAGTTCACCGGTGTATTCAGTGGCTGTGTCAGCTTCGTGTCTCTTTTTGGTCTTCCACCTCACGCATTTAAGAGGAAATGTAAACGTTAAATATAAGGTCTGTATACACACTTTCACTCACCTATGACTGAATTTGTTCACTGTATGTAACATTTATTACTGTTACCGTGTTACACTCAAACTTTCAGCCTGGTCTCTGCTATAGCATGCTAGTTTATCGGACAATGGCTGCTAGCTAGCCAAACCAAAGAACCCCACCTGTGTATGAAAGAAACTGGAAAAAATGTCTGAGCTTTTTAGCTTTCTTTGTAGAATGCTTGCAGGGTGTAAAGACGGTGAAGTGATGAATGAAAGCTAAACTGTTAACTGTAGTGCCAGCATGACGCTAGCATTTAGCTAGGTTGCTAGCGTTAGGAACCACATATAAAAAGCTGAGGTGTTACAAAACACTAATCTTCTTAAAAATATGCATACTAGCCAACCCTCTCGAATTTTTCCATAAACTTTTAATTTCTTTCTTTTTAAGGTTGGAACCGACAGCGTGGAATATCTCCAGCAGGCTGAAGTGCAGAGGCCGTACCCCTATATCCTGATGCTGAGAGATAATGACCAGCACTGCTCTCAGGCATAAGTGCTTCTCAGTAATAGTATTGTTTAATCTTGTGCTTTTGAAAAATAAATATTTTTTTCTATGATTTGTACAATTAATTGGGTGTTGTTTATTGCATATATGTATGAGTTGCAAAACTTAGAGTTTTTATTTTTTTTGTAATAGACCAGTATATCAAAGTAATTTAACTGTTTAAAGTGTTTTAACCATAGACATGTAAAACATAAAAATAATAATAACCTATTTGTGAGGTAAAATTAACCCAATATTATACCTAGCATTTGGATTGAATATTTTACCCATCTTGCTGGGTTAAATAAATAACCAATAAACCATAAATATATGCAATAAACACCCAATCACATGTACAAATCATAGAAAAAAATATTGATGTTTATTTTTCAAAAGCACAAGATCAGATAATACAAAACAAGTCCAACAGCGGCATCATTACGATACTATTACTGAGAAGCACTAATGCCTGAGAGCAGTGCTGGTCATTATCTCCCAACATCAGGATGTAGGGGTTTGACCTCGACAATTCAGCCTGCTGGAGATATTCCACAGTGTTCGTTCCAACCTTAGAAAGAAAGATATTAAAAGTTTATGGAAAAATCGAGAGGGTGGGCTAGTATGCATATTTTTAAGAAGATTAGTGTTTTGTAACAACCCAGCTTTTTATTGTCTCAAGTACTGAGATTAATAAAGTTCAAATGTTAATGTGGTTGCTAACGCTAGCAACATAGTCATGCTGGCACTACAGTTAATAGTTTAACTTTCATTCATCACTTCACCATCTTCATACATACACCGTGCAAGCATTCTACAAAGAAAGCTAAAAAGCTCAGACATTTTTGCAGTTTCTTTCATACACAGGTGGGGTTCTTTGGTTTGGCTAGCTAGCAGCCATTGTCAGATAAACTAGCATGTTATAGCACAGACCAGGCTGAAAGTTTGAGTTTAACGTTTACACGGTAAGAGTAATAAATGTTACATAGAGTGAACAAATTCAGTCATAGGTGAGTGAAAGTGTGTATACAAACCTTGTATTTAATGTTTACGTTTCCTCTTAAATGCTCGAGGAGGAAGGACCCTCATCAGCGGGCCAAAAAAGAGACACGAAGCTGACACAGCCACTGAATACACCAGTGAACTTCGGGAGAGGGGCGATCTTGTCAGTGATGTTAGCTGTCACTAGCTAACCCAACTCCAACCCAGCAAGCTGGGTTAAACAAAAAGTACCCAACTCCCTGTAAATAACCCAGAAAAATGACCCAACAGAGGCAACCCAGCGTTTGGGTAGTAAAAACAACCCAGCATTTTTTAGTGTGTAAAAATCTTTTTTTTTTTTTGGTCTTAAGTAATATTGTATTCTTCAAAGATAATGACTTTTGGGTTTTCATTAGCTGTAAGCCATAATCATCAAAATGAAAAGAAATGAACTATTTGAATATATCAGTCTGTGTTTAATGAATCTATATAATGAACAAGTTTCACTGTTTGAATTGAATTGCTGAAATTAATCAAATGTTTGATGATATTCTATATTACTGAGATGCACCTATATATTATTGGTCATAAATGGCAACTATTTGAACGGGCTAAATAAATGAATAACTTATAACACAGTTCAGATGAACATCCTCTCTGCTCTTACCCACAGTGATGTTGATGGAGCTGCTCCTGGAGCTGCTCCTGGATGATGTGGAGTTACTTTCCCTGTATGAGTAGTCACAGGTGTACTGGCCCTGATGTGATTCATCTACAGTCAGAGTAAATGTTGTTGTAGTCTCTGCAGTTTGCTTCTTTATTAATGTCCCAGTTTTATACAAACTGAAGTCTACAGAGATGCATGTTGAGCTGGGTGTGGAGCATCTGAACTGAAGGACTTCTCCAGGTGAGACCACAGACTTTGGGGAGATCCGAGTCAGTGTTGGACTCTGCAAATCTTATAATGAAATACAGTAATATGTTTAATAATTTTGTAAATGTATTCACTTTAAAGAGTTTTTTTCAACAACAAATAACAATAACTTACTTAAGCACACGACTCCAGCATCTTCACCATGCCCACAGTTCTCTACTCCAAATCCTCTGTGTGAGCACTGATATAGGTAGCTCTCTGTTCCCGTACACTGAACATCATCCAGCCAGGTTGGTTCACTTCCCTGACCAAAGCGGGCATTACGAGGAGCGCTGACTGCTTTACCACATCCAAGCTGTCTACACACCACCTCTGCATCCTTTAAGTCCCAGGAATGATCACACACTGTTCCCCATCGGCTATTATGCTGGATCTCCACTCGACCACAACAGTTACTCGCACCATTCACCAGCCTGATCTGCTTATGAACTCGATTTATTACATGAAAAAAAGATTTTTTAGTATGCTTACACTTTTATCAGTTATAAATTAGAGTAACACTAGAAGTAGACCGAAAAACTGTATATAGACAATTTTACAGTAAAACACTGGGTTACCTTCAGGTAATATTTTTATATTATAAAAATGCACGCAGCGCGTTTCAGGGCTTCAAGAGCCACCACATTCAGACTTAACCAGGACATGGGCTACATCTTTTGCATTTCTTGTGTCAAGCCACTCTTGAACCAGAGACAACGTCAGAGGCGTCTTATCTGGGCTAAGGACAAAAAGGACTACTTGTTCTTAGCCCAGGTAAGACGCCTCTAATGTTGTCTTTGGTTGAAGACTCTTGCACACTGGGCCAAAGTCCTCTTTTCAGATGAAAGTAAATTTTGTATTTCCTTTGGAAATCAAGGTCCCAGATTCTGGAAGAACGGAGGTGAGGAACAAAATCCAAGTTGCTTGAGGTCCAGTGTAAAGTTTCCAACAGTCAGTGGTGGTTTGTGGACCCATGTAATCTGCTTGTGTTGGTCCACTGTGTTTTATCAGGTCCAAGCTTTCCACCAGGATGTTTTAATGCACTTCATACTTTGCTTTGCTGACTAGCTTCATGGAGATGATGATTTAATTTTCCAGCAGGACTTGGCACCTGCTCACCCAGTCAAAAGTAATAATAACTGCTTACGGAATATGGTATCCCTGTGCTTGATTGGCCAGCAAATCTATCCATCATAAAGCCTATAGAGAATCTATGTGGTATTTTGAAGAGGAAGATGCGAGACACCAGACCCAACAATGCAGAAGAGCTGAAGACTGGAGCAACCTGGATTTTCATAACACCTCAGCAGTACCACAGACTTATTGCGTCCATGCCACACCGCATTGCTGGAGTAATTCATGCAAAGTAAGCCAAACCAAGTACTGACAGCTGTACATGTTCATACTTTTCAGTCGGTAAACATATCTATACTAAAAATCTTTTTTCTTTCTCCGTATAAGTAATATTCTAATTTTCTGTGATAAGGATTTTTTTATTTTCATTAGCTGTAAGCCATAATCTCCAAAATAAATAAAATTAATGAAAAATTTGTATATATCAGTCTGTTTGTAATGAATCTATATCAGGAATAAGTTTCAATTTTTAAATTAAATTACTAAAATTAATCAACTTTTTGATGATATTCTATATTACTGAGATGCAGCTGTATATTATTAGTCATAAATGGCAACTATTTGAACAGGCTAAATAAATAAATGACTTCTAACACTGTTTAGATGAACATCCTCTCTGCTCTTACCCACAGTGATGGTAATGGAGCTGCTCCTGGATGATGTGGAGTTACTTTCTCTGTGTCTGTATTCACAGGTGTACTGGCCCTGATGTGATTCAGCTACAGTCAGAGTAAATATTGTTGTAGTCTCTGCAATTTGCTTCTTTATTAATGACCCAGTTTTATACAAACTGAAATCTACAGAGATGCATGTCGGGCTGGGTGTGGAACATCTGAACTGAAGGACTTCTCCAGGTGAGACCACAGAGTTTGGGGAGATCCGAGTCAGTGTGGGACTCTGCAATTCTTAGAGTAAAGAATTATATTTTATTAATTTGTATATGTATTCACTTTAAACTGTTGTGCTACAGTCAAATAATAACAACTTACTCAAGCAAACAACTCCAGCATCTTCATTATGTCCACAGTTCTCTACTCCAAATCCTCTGTGTGAGCACTGATCTATGTAGCTCTCAGTTCCATTACACCGAACATCATCCAGCCAGGTTGGTTCACTTCCCTGACCAAAGCGAGCATCACGAGGAGCGCTGACTGCTTTACCACATCCAAGCTGTCTACACACCACCTCTGCATCCTTTAAGTCCCAGTCATCATCACACACTGTTCCCCACTGGGCTTTGTGCTGAATCTCCACTCGACCACAGCAGTTACTCGTACCATTCACAAGCCTGATCTGGTTATGAACTTGATTTATTACATGAAAAATAATTATGTTTTTAAACTTAGGCATCTTGTACTAAACGGTAGACAATTTTTAAAGTAAAAAACACTGGGTTACTAATAGGTTGTAGTTGTACTGCATGTATTCAGCCATCAATGACTAACAGTATTAATGCTTTAGTCTACTTAATTTATATAATACGTATACAGTGGAACCTCGGATTGTGAGTAACGTGGTTGACGAGTGTTCCGCAAACCGAGCAAAGATGTAAAAAAAAAATTTTATCGGAAACCGAGCAAGTATTACTTTACGAGCGCCGAGTATCATGTATCACGCATGCGACTCTTATTTTGACACCGAGCGTCACTCTGTCACCCTTTCACCCCCCCTGCCCCCCCACGGCTTCGCAAACACACAGAAACTCTGCTCGTCTCTTTCTTTTAGTCCCTTATGCGTGTGCACGCGTAATTTGACACCGACACACACACGCACAGACGCTCTTTCGCCTTTTCACGCCCTCCCCGCCTTCACAAACACACAGAAACTCTGCTCTGTCGCGATTCTTTTCAAAGGTAAGGTGCTGGTTCATTTGTTTTTTTGTTTTTTTTTTACTTCACAGCAGTGATTCCCTTAGCATGCGCTCACACCAGTCTCAGAGAGATTTCTTTTTTCCCTGTTATAACAATGTTTCCGCTGTGTTTGTGTGTGTCTGTTTGTAGTGAATCTTTAAAAGTGAATCTGTTAGTTTGCGCTCACGCCAGTCTCAGAAAGATGTATTTTTTTCTGTTAAAACGGTGTTTCCGCTGTGTTCATGTGTTTGTTGTAAAATTTAAAAAGTGATTCTGTCAATATACGCTCATGCCAGTGTCAGAGAGATTTTTTTTTTTCCTGTTAAAATGGTGTTTCCATTGTGTGTGTGTGTGTGTGTGTGTGTGTGTGTGTGTGTGTGTTTGTTGTCAAACTTAAAAAGTGAGGTGGGGAGAGGGAGGAGGAGTGTTACTGTGTAAAACGAGGTGAGGGAACGGGCTAATTCCACACACACACACACACACACACACACACACACACACACAGCGCCTGCGCGCACCAACGGAAACACTTATCTGTCCAGATTTATTTGTACTTTTTTTTTTGTTAAGGTAAAGTGCAGATTAATTCATTTTATTTTAATTTTATAGATTGTATTAATTATTTTTATGTATTTATTTTTTGGGGCTGTGAAATGAATAATTTGAGTTTTATTTATTTCTTATGGGTAATGATGATTTGGTTTACGAGTGTTTTGGAACACAAGCCCACTTCCGGAACGAATTATGCTCGTAATCCAAGGTTCCACTGTATATACGGGTGCATCTCATTCAATTAGAATATCATCAAAAACTTGATTTATTTAACAATTCTATTCAAAATTTAAACTCATATAGACTGATATCTTTCAAGTGTTTATTTTTTAAATTATTATTTTCATGATTATGGCTTAAAGTTAATGAAAACCCAAAATTTTGTATCTCAGGAAAAGAAAAAAGATGTTTAGTATAGATATGTTGACCTGCTGAAAAGTATCAACATGTACATGACTCAATATTTTGTCAGGGCTCCCTTTGCATGAATTACTGCAGCAATTACTGGCTGTTTACAGAGTGTTGTATCCAATCACACTGATAGAAAGTTGAATAAAAGACAAAAATGTGATATAAAAATTTGCATGAGCAACAGTGATAACCACAATCTTGAGAGGATTGCAAAACAAAGCCCATCCAAGAATTTGGGGTAGATTCACAAGGACTGGACGACAGCTGGATTCAGTGCTTCAAGAGCCACCATGTACAGACTTAACCAGGACATGGGCTATAACTTTTGCATTTCTTGTGTCAAGCCACTCTTGAACCAGAGACAACGTCAGAGGTGTCTTATCTGGGCTAAGGACAAAAAGGATTACTTGTCCTGAGTCCAGGTAAGATGTCTCTGATGTTTCTTTGGTTGAAGACTGTTGCACACTGGGCCAAAGTCCTCTTATCAGATGAAAGTAAATATTTTGCATTTCCTTTGGAAATCAAGGTCCCAGAGTCTGGAAGAACAGAGGAGAGGAACAGAATCCAAGTTGCTTGAGGTCCACTGTAAAGTTTCCAACAGTGAGTGATGGTTTGTGGACCCATGTTATCTGCTTGTGTTGGTCCACTGTGTTTTATCAGGTCCAAGTTCAGCGCAGATGTCTATCAGGAGGTTTTAGTGCAGTTCATACTTCCCTCTGCTGACCGGCTTTATAGAGATGCTGATTTCATTGTCTAGCAGGAATTAGCACACTGCCCACAATGCCAAAATCACTAATACCTGGTTTAAGACTGTGGTATTCTTGTGCTTGATGGGCCAGCAAGTTCGCCCGACCTAAAGCCCATAGAGAATCCATCGGGTATTGTGAAAGGAGGATGCAGGACACTAGACTGAACAACTGAGAACAGCTGAAGGCCGCTACAAGAGCAACCTCGACTTCCATAACACCTCAGCAGCGCCACAGACTTATCGCCTCCACGCCACATCGCATTGCTGGAGTAATTCATGCAAAGGAATCTCCAACCAAGTATTGACAGCTGTACATACTTTCCAGTAGGTCAACATACCTACTGTACAGTATACTAAATATATATATATATATATATATATATATATATATATATATATATATATATATATATATATATTTTGGTCTTAAGTATTATTCTAATTTTCAAAGATAATGACTTTTAGATTTTCATTAGCTGTAAGCCATAATCATCAAAATGAAAAAAGAAATGAACAATTTAAATATATCAGTCTGTGTTTAATGAATCTATATATTGGACAAGTTTTACTGTTTGAACTGAATTACTGAAATTAATCAACTTTTTTGCTGATAATTGCAACTATTTGACCAGCCTAAATAAATGAATGACTTATAACACTGTTGAGATAAACATCCTCTCTGCTCTTACCCACAGTGATGGTAATGGAGCTGCTCCTGGATGATGTGGAGTTACTTTCCCTGTATGTGTAGTCACAGGTGTACTGGCCCTGATGTGATTCATCTACAGTCAGAGTAAATGTTGTTGTAGTCTTTGCAGTTTGCTTCTTTATTAATGTCCCAGTTTTATATAAACTGAAGTCTACAGAGATGCATGTTGGGCTGGGTGTGGAACATCTGAACTGAAGGACTTCTCCAGGTGAGACCACAGACTTTGGGGAGATCTGAGTCAGTGTTGGACTCTGCAAATCTTATAATGAAATACAGTAATATGTTTAATAATTTTGTAAATGTATTCACTTTAAAGAGTTTTTTTCAACAACAAATAAAAATAACTTACTTAAGCACACGACTCCAGCATCTTCACCATGCCCACAGTTCTCTACTCCAAATCCTCTGTGTGAGCACTGATATAGGTAGCTCTCTGTTCCCGTACACTGAACATCATCCAGCCAGGTTGGTTCACTTCCCTGACCAAAGCGGGCATTACGAGGAGCGCTGACTGCTTTACCACATCCAAGCTGTCTACACACCACCTCTGCATCCTTTAAGTCCCAGGAATGATCACACACTGTTCCCCATCGGCTATTGTGCTGGATCTCCACTCGACCACAACAGTTACTCGCACCATTCACCAGCCTGATCTGCTTATGAACTCGATTTATTACATGAAAAAAAGATTTTTAGTATGCTTACACTTTTATCAGTTATAAATTAGAGTAACACTAGAAGTAGACCGAAAAACTGTATATAGACAATTTTACAGTAAAACACTGGGTTACCTTCAGGTAATATTTTTATATTATAAAAATGCACGCAGCGCGTTTCAGTGCTTCAAGAGCCACCACATTCAGACTTAACCAGGACATGGGCTACATCTTTTGCATTTCTTGTGTCAAGCCACTCTTGAACCAGAGACAACGTCAGAGGCGTCTTACCTGGGCTAAGGACAAAAATACTACTTGTTCTTAGCCCAGGTAAGACGCCTCTAATGTTGTCTTTGGTTGAAGACTGTTGCACACTGGGCCAAAGTCCTCTTTTCAGATGAAAGTACATTTTGTATTTCCTTTGGAAATCAAGGTCCCAGATTCTGGAAGAACGGAGGTGAGGAACAAAATCCAAGTTGCTTGAGGTCCAGTGTAAAGTTTCCAACAATCAGTGGTGGTTTGTGCACCCATGTAATCTGCTTGTTTTGGTGCACTGTGTTTTATCAGGTCCAAGCTTTCCACCAGGATGTTTTAGTGCACTTCATACTTTGCTTTGCTGACTAGCTTCATGGAGATGATGATTTAATTTTCCAGCAGGACTTGGCACCTGTTCACCCAGTCAAAAGTAATAATAACTGCTTAAGCAATATGGTATCCCTGTGCTTGATTGGCCAGCAAATCTGTCCACCATAAAGCCTATAGAAAATCTATTTGGTATTTTGAAGAGGAAGATGTGAGACACCAGACCCAACAATGCAGAAGAGCTGAAGACTGGAGCAACCTGGATTTTCATAACACCTCAGCAGTACCACAGACTTATTGCGTCCATGCCACACCGCATTGCTGGATTAATTCAAGCAAAGTAAGCCAAACCAAGTACTGACAGCTGTACATGTTCATACTTTTCAGTCGGTAAACATATCTATACTAAAAATCTTTTTTCTTTCTCCGTCTCAAGTAATATTCAAATTTTCTGTGATAAGGATTTTTTTATTTTCATTAGCTGTAAGCCATAATATCCAAAATAAATAAAATCAATGAAAAATTTGTATATATCAGTCTATTTGTAATGAATCTATATCAGGAATAAGTTTCAATTTTTTTAATAAATTACTAAAATTAATCAACTTTTTGATGATATTCTATATTACTGAGATGCAGCTGTATATTATTAGTCATAAATGGCAACTATTTGAACAGGCTAAATAAATAAATGACTTCTAACACTGTTTAGATGAACATAATCTCTGCTCTTACCCACAGTGATGGTAATGGAGCTGCTCCTGGATGATGTGGAGTTACTTTCTCTGTGTCTGTAGTCACAGGTGTACTGGCCCTGATGTGATTCAGCTACAGTCAGAGTAAATGTTGTTGTAGTCTCTGCAGTTTGCTTCTTTATTAATGACCCAGTTTTATACAAACTGAAGTCTACAGAGATGCATGTTGTGCTGGGTGTGGAACATCTGAACTGAAGGACTTCTCCAGGTGAGACCACAGAGTTTGGGGAGATCCGAGTCAGTGTGGGACTCTGCAAATCTTAGAGTAAAGAATTATATTTTATTAATTTGCATATGTATTCACTTTAAACTGTTGTGCTACAGTCAAATAATAACAACTTACTCAAGCAAACAACTCCAGCATCTTCATTATGTCCACAGTTCTCTACTCCAAATCCTCCGTGTGAGCACTGATCTATGTAGCTCTCAGTTCCATTACACCGAACATCATCCAGCCAGGTTGGTTCACTTCCCTGACCAAAGCGAGCATTATGAGGAGCGCTGACTGCTTTACCACATCCAAGCTGTCTACACACCACCTCTGCATCCTTTAAGTCCCAGTCATCATCACACACTGTTCCCCACTGGGCTTTGTGCTGAATCTCCACTCGACCACAGCAGTTACTCGTACCATTCACCAGCCTGATCTGGTTATGAACTTGATTTATTACATGAAAAATAATTTAGTTTTTTATACTTAGGCATCTTGTACAAAATGGTAGACAATTTTTAATGTAAAAAACACTAGGTTACTAATAGGTTGTAGTTGTACTGCATCTATTCAGCCATCAATGACTAACAGTATTAATTCTTTAGTCTACTTAATTTATATAATACTTATACAGTGGAACCTCGGATTGCGAGTAAGGTGGTTTACGAGTGTTCTGCAAACCGAGCAAAGATTAAAAAAAATAATTAATCGGAAACCGAGCAAATATTACTTTACGAGCGCCGAGTATCATGTATCACGCATGCGACTCTTATTTTGACACCGAGCGTCACTCTGTCACCCTTTCACCCCCCCTGCCCCCCCACGGCTTCGCAAACACACAGAAACTCTGCTTGTCTCTTTCTTTTAGTCTCTTATGAGTGTGTGCGCGTAATTTGACACCGACACACACACACACGCACAGACGCTCTTTCGCCTTTTCACCTCCTCCCCGCCTTCACAAACACACAGAAACTCTGCTGTGTTGCGATTCTTTTCAAAGGTAAGGTGCTGGTTCATTTGTTTTTTTTTGTTTTGTTTTTTTTTTACTTCATAGCAGTGATTCCCTTAGTATGCGCTCATGCCAGTCTCAGAGAGATTTCGTTTTTTCCTGTTAAAACGGTGTCTCCATTGTGTGTGTGTGTTTGTTGTGAAACTTAAACAGTGATTCCCTTAGTATGCGCTCACGCCAGTCTCAGAGAGATTTCTTTTTTCCCTGTTATAACGGTGTTTCCGCTGTGTTTGTGTGTGTCTGTTTGTTGTGAAACTTAAAAAGTGATTCCGTTAGTACGCGCTCACGTTAGTCTCAGAAAGATGTCTTTTTTTCCGTTAAAACGGTGTTTCCGCTGTGTGTGTGTGTGTGTGTGTGTGTGTGTGTGTGTGTGTGTTTGTTGTGAAACTTAAAAAGCGAGGTGGGGAGAGGGAGGAGGAGTGTTACTGTGTAAAACGAGGTGAGGGAAGGGGCTAATTCCACACACACACACGCCTGCGCGCACCAACGGAAACACTTATATGTAGGGATTTATTTGTACTTTTTTTTTTATTAAAGTAAAGTGCAGATTAATTTGTTTTATTTTAATTTTATAGATTGTATTAATTATTTTTATGTATTTATTTTTTGGCTGTGGAATGAATAATTTGAGTTTTCATTATTTCTTATGGGAAATGATGATTTGGTTTACGAGTGTTTTGGAACACAAGCCCACTTCCGGAACTAATTATGCTCGTAATCCAAGGTAACACTGTATATACGGGTGCATCTCCTTAAATTAGAATATCATCAAAAAGTTGATTTATTTAATAATTCTATTCAAGATTTAAACTCATATAGACTGATATCTTTCAAGTGTTTATTTTTTTATTATTATTTTGATGATTATGGCTTAAAGTTAATGAAAACCCAAAATTTTGTATTTCAGGAAAAGTAAAAAGATGTTTAGTATAGATATGTTGACCTGCTGAAAAGTATCAACATGTACATGACTCAATCTTTTGTCAGGGCTCCCTTTGCATGAATTACTGCAGCAATTACTGGCTGTTTACAGAGTGCTGTATCCAATCACAATAATAGAAAGTTGAATGAATGACAAAAATGTGATATAAAAATGTGCATAAGCAACAGTGATAGCCACAATCTTGAGAAGATTGTAAAACGAAGCTCATCCAAGAATTTGGGGTAGATTCACAAGGACTGGACGACAGCTGGATTCAGTGCTTCAAGAGCCACCATGTACAGACTTAACCAGGACATGGGCTATAACTTTTGCATTTCTTGTGTCAAGCCACTCTTGAACCAGAGACAACGTCAGAGGTGTCTTATCTGGGCTAAGGACAAAAAGGATTACTTGTCCTTAGCCCAGGTAAGATGTCTCTGATGTTTCTTTGGTTGAAGACTGTTGCACACTGGGCCAAAGTCCTCTTATCAGATGAAAGTAAAGATTTTGCATTTCCTTTGGAAATCAAGGTCCCAGAGTCTAGAAGAACAGAGGAGAGGAACAGAATCCAAGTTGCTTGAGGTCCACTGTAAAGTTTCCAACAGTCAGTGATGGTTTGTGGACCCATGTTATCTGCTTGTGTTGGTCCACTGTGTTTTACCAGGTCCAAGATCAGCGCAGATGTCTATCAGGAAGTTTTAGTGCAGTTCATGCTTCCCTCTGCTGACCAGCTTTATAGAGATGCTGATTTCATTGTCTAGCAGGAATTGGCACACTGCCCACAATGCCAAAATCACTAATACCTGGTTTAAGACTGTGGTATTCTTGTGCTTGATGGGCCAGCAAGTTCGCCCGACCTAAAGCCCATAGAGAATCCATGGGGTATTGTGAAAGGAGGATGCAAGACACTAGACTGAACAACGGAGAACAGCTGAAGGCCGCTACAAGAGCAACCTCGACTTCCATAACACCTCAGCAGTGCCACAGACTTATCGCCTCCATGCCACATCGCATTGCTGGAGTAATTCATGCAAAGGAAGCTCCAACCAAGTATTGACAGCTGTAAATACTTTCCAGTAGGTCAACATACCTATATATATATATATATATATATATATATATATATATATATATATATATATATATATATTGGTCTTAAGTATTATTCCAATTTTCAAAGATAATGACTTTTGCGTTTTCATTAGCTGTAAGCCATAATCATCAAAATGAAAAAAGAAATTAACAATTTAAATATATCAGTCTGTGTTTAATGAATCTATATATTGGACAAGTTTCACTGTTTGAATTGAATTACTGAAATTAATCAACTTTTTTGATGATATTCTATATTACTGAGATGCACCTGTATATTATGGGTCATAAATGGCAACTATTTGACCAGCCTAAATAAATGAATAACTTATAACACTGTTGAGATAAACATCCTCTCTGCTCTTACCCACAGTGATGGTAATGGAGCTGCTCCTGGATGATGTGGAGTTACTTTCCCTGTATGAGTAGTCACAGGTGTACTGGCCCTGATGTGATTCATCTACAGTCACATTAAATGTTGTTGTAGTCTCTGCAGTTTGCTTCTTCATTAATGTCCCAGTTTTATATAAACTGAAGTCTACAGGGATGCATGTTGAGCTGGGTGTGGAACATCTGAACTGAAGGACTTCTCCAGGTGAGACCACAGAGTTTGGGGAGATCCGAGTCAGTGTTGGACTCTGCAAATCTTATAATGAAATACAGTAATATGTTTAATAATTTTGTAAATGTATTCACTTTAAAGAGTTTTTTTCAACAACAAATAACAATAACTTACTTAAGCACACGACTCCAGCATCTTCACCATGCCCACAGTTCTCTACTCCAAATCCTCTGTGTGAGCACTGATATAGGTAGCTCTCTGTTCCCGTACACTGAACATCATCCAGCCAGGTTGGTTCACTTCCCTGACCAAAGCGGGCATTACGAGGAGCGCTGACTGCTTTACCACATCCAAGCTGTCTACACACCACCTCTGCATCCTTTAAGTCCCAGGAATGATCACACACTGTTCCCCATCGGCTATTATGCTGGATCTCCACTCGACCACAACAGTTACTCGCACCATTCACCAGCCTGATCTGCTTATGAACTCGATTTATTACATGAAAAAAAGATTTTTTAGTATGCTTACACTTTTATCAGTTATAAATTAGAGTAACACTAGAAGTAGACCGAAAAACTGTATATAGACAATTTTACAGTAAAACACTGGGTTACCTTCAGGTAATATTTTTATATTATAAAAATGCACGCAGCGCATTTCAGGGCTTCAAGAGCCACCACATTCAGACTTAACCAGGACATGGGCTACATCTTTTGCATTTCTTGTGTCAAGCCACTCTTGAACCAGAGACAACGTCAGAGGCGTCTTATCTGGGCTAAGGACAAAAAGGATTACTTGTTCTTAGCCCAGGTAAGACGCCTCTAATGTTGTCTTTGGTTGAAGACTGTTGCACACTGGGCCAAAGTCCTCTTTTCAGATGAAAGTAAATTTTGTATTTCCTTTGGAAATCAAGGTCCCAGATTCTGGAAGAACGGAGGTGAGGAACAAAATCCAAGTTGCTTGAGGTCCAGTGTAAAGTTTCCAACAGTCAGTGGTGGTTTGTGGACCCATGTAATCTGCTTGTGTTGGTCCACTGTGTTTTATCAGGTCCAAGCTTTCCACCAGGATGTTTTAATGCACTTCATACTTTGCTTTGCTGACTAGCTTCATGGAGATGATGATTTAATTTTCCAGCAGGACTTGGCACCTGCTCACCCAGTCAAAAGTAATAATAACTGCTTACGGAATATGGTATCCCTGTGCTTGATTGGCCAGCAAATCTATCCATCATAAAGCCTATAGAGAATCTATGTGGTATTTTGAAGAGGAAGATGCGAGACACCAGACCCAACAATGCAGAAGAGCTGAAGACTGGAGCAACCTGGATTTTCATAACACCTCAGCAGTACCACAGACTTATTGCGTCCATGCCACACCGCATTGCTGGAGTAATTCATGCAAAGTAAGCCAAACCAAGTACTGACAGCTGTACATGTTCATACTTTTCAGTCGGTAAACATATCTATACTAAAAATCTTTTTTCTTTCTCCGTCTCAAGTAATATTCTAATTTTCTGTGATAAGGATTTTTTTATTTTCATTAGCTGTAAGCCATAATCTCCAAAATAAATAAAATTAATGAAAAATTTGTATATATCAGTCTGTTTGTAATGAATCTATATCAGGAATAAGTTTCAATTTTTTAATTAAATTACTAAAATTAATCAACTTTTTGATGATATTCTATATTACTGAGATGCAGCTGTATATTATTAGTCATAAATGGCAACTATTTGAACAGGCTAAATAAATAAATGACTTCTAACACTGTTTAGATGAACATCCTCTCTGCTCTTACCCACAGTGATGGTAATGGAGCTGCTCCTGGATGATGTGGAGTTACTTTCTCTGTGTCTGTATTCACAGGTGTACTGGCCCTGATGTGATTCAGCTACATTCAGAGTAAATATTGTTGTAGTCTCTGCAATTTGCTTCTTTATTAATGACCCAGTTTTATACAAACTGAAATCTACAGAGATGCATGTTGGGCTGGGTGTGGAACATCTGAACTGAAGGACTTCTCCAGGTGAGACCACAGAGTTTGGGGAGATCCGAGTCAGTGTGGGACTCTGCAATTCTTAGAGTAAAGAATTATATTTTATTATTTTGTATATGTATTCACTTTAAACTGTTGTGCTACAGTCAAATAATAACAACTTACTCAAGCAAACAACTCCAGCATCTTCATTATGTCCACAGTTCTCTACTCCAAATCCTCTGTGTGAGCACTGATCTATGTAGCTCTCAGTTCCATTACACCGAACATCATCCAGCCAGGTTGGTTCACTTCCCTGACCAAAGCGAGCATTATGAGGAGCGCTGACTGCTTTACCACATCCAAGCTGTCTACACACCACCTCTGCATCCTTTAAGTCCCAGTCATCATCACACACTGTTCCCCACTGGGCTTTGTGCTGGATCTCCACTCGACCACAGCAGTTACTCGTACCATTCACCAGCCTGATCTGGTTATGAACTTGATTTATTACATGAAAAATAATTATGTTTTTAAACTTAGGCATCTTGTACTAAATGGTAGACAATTTTTAAAGTAAAAAACACTGGGTTACTAATAGGTTGTAGTTGTACTGCATCTATTCAGCCATCAATGACTAACAGTATTAATGCTTTAGTCTACTTAATTTATATAATACTTATACAGTGGAACCTCGGATTGTGAGTAACGTGATTGACGAGTGTTCCGCAAACCGAGCAAAGATGTAAAAAAAAAATTTAATCGGAAACCGAGCAAGTATTACTTTACGAGCGCCGAGTATCATGTATCACGCATGCAACTCTTATTTTGACACCGAGCGTCACTCTGTCACCCTTTCACCCCCCCACGGCTTCGCAAACACACAGAAACTCTGCTCGTCTCTTTCTTTTAGTCTCTTATGCGTGTGCACGCGTAATTTGACACCGACACACACACACGCACAGACGCTCTTTCGCCTTTTCACGCCCTCCCCACCTTCACAAACACACAGAAACTCTGCTCTGTCGCGATTCTTTTCAAAGGTAAGGTGCTGGTTCATTTGTTTTTTTTGTTGTTTTTTTTTACTTCACAGCAGTGATTCCCTTAGTATGCGCTCACGCCAGGTCAGAGAGATTTCTTTTTTCCCCTGTTATAACGGTGTTTCCGCTGTGTTTGTGTGTGTCTGTTTGTTGTGAAACTTTAAAAGTGATTCTGTTAGTTTGCGCTCACGCCAGTCTCAGAAATATGTCTTTTTTTCTGTTAAAATGGTGTTTCCGCTGTGTTCATGTGTTTGTTGTAAAATTTAAAAAGTGATTCTGTTAATATACGCTCATGCCAGTGTCAGAGAGATTTCTTTTTTTCCTGTTAAAATGGTGTTTCCGTTGTGTGTGTGTGTGTGTGTGTGTGTGTGTGTGTGTGTGTGTGTGTTAGTTGTCAAACTTAAAAAGCGAGGTGGGGAGAGGGAGGAGGAGTGTTACTGTGTAAAACGAGGTGAGGGAAGGGGCTAATTCCACACACACACACACACACACACACATACACACACGGCGCCTGCGCGCACCAACGGAAACACTTATCTGTCCGGATTTATTTGTACTTTTTTTTTTTAAGGTAAAGTGCAGATTAATTTATTTTATTTAAATTTTATAGATTCTATTAATTATTTTGATGTATTTATTTTTTGGGGCTGTGGAATGAATAATTTGAGTTTTCTTTATTTCTTACGGGAAATGATGATTTGGTTTACGAGTGTTTTGGAACACAAGCCCACTTCCGGAACGAATTATGCTCGTAATCCAAGGTTCCACTGTATATACGGGTGCATCTCATTCAATTAGAATATCATCAAAAAGTTGATTTATTTAATAATTCTATAAAAAATTTAAACTCATATAGACTGATATCTTTCAAGTGTTTATTTTTTTTATTATTATTTTGATGATTATGGCTTAAAGTTAATGAAAACCCAAAATTTTGTATCTCAGGAAAAGAAAAAAGATGTTTAGTATAGATATGTTGACCTGCTGAAAAGTATCAACATGTACATGACTCAATATTTTGTCAGGGCTCCCTTTGCATGAATTACTGCAGCAATTACTGGCTGTTTACTGAGTGCTGTATCCAATCACAATGATAGAAAGTTGAATGAAAGACAAAAATGTGATATAAAAATTTGCATGAGCAACAGTGATACCCACAATCTTGAGAGGATTGCAAAACGAAGCCCATCCAAGAATTTGGGGTAGATTCACGAGGACTGGACGACAGCTGGATTCAGTGCTTCAAGAGCCACCATGTACAGACTTAACCAGGACATGGGCTATAACTTTTGCATTTCTTGTGTCAAGCCACTCTTGAACCAGAGACAACGTCAGAGGTGTCTTACCTGGGCTAAGGACAAAAAGGATTACTTGTCCTGAGCCCAGGTAAGATGTCTCTGATGTTTCTTTGGTTGAAGACTGTTGTACACTGGGCCAAAGTCCTCTTATCAGATGAAAGTAAATATTTTGCATTTCCTTTGGAAATCAAGGTCCCAGAGTCTGGAAGAACAGAGGAGAGGAACAGAATCCAAGTTGCTTGAGGTCCACTGTAAAGTTTCCAACAGTCAGTGATGGTTTGTGGACCCATGTTATCTGCTTGTGTTGGTCCACTGTGTTTTATCAGGTCCAAGATCAGCGCAGATGTCTATCAGGAGGTTTTAGTACTTCCCTCTGCTGACCGGCTTTATAGAGATGCTGATTTCATTGTCTAGCAGGAATTGGCACACTGCCCACAATGCCAAAATCACTAATACCTGGTTTAAGACTGTGGTATTCTTGTGCTTGATGGGCCAGCAAGTTCGCCTGACCTAAAGCCCATAGAGAATCTATCGGGTATTGTGAAAGGAGGATGCAAGACACTAGACTGAACAACGGAGAACAGCTGAAGCCTGCCACAAGAGCAACCTCGACTTCCATAACATCTCAGCAGTGCCACAGACTTATCGGCTCCATGCCACATCGCATTGCTGGAGTAATTCATGCAAAGGAAGCTCCAACCAAGTATTGACAGCTGTACATACTTTCCAGTAGGTCAACATACCTACTGTACAGAATACTAAAATATATATATATAACATATAACAATAACAATATATATATATATGTATATATATATTGGTCTTAAGTATTATTCCAATTTTCAAAGATAATGACTTTTGGGTTTTCATTAGCTGTCAGCCATAATCATCAAAATGAAAAAAGAAATTAACAATTTAAATATATCAGTCTGTGTTTAATGAATCTACATATTGGACAAGTTTCACTGTTTGAATTGAATTACTGAAATTAATCAACTTTTTTGATGATATTCTATATTAGTGAGATGCACCTGTATATTATGGGTCATAAATGGCAACTATTTGACCAGCCTAAATAAATGAATGACTTATAACACTGTTGAGATAAACATTCTCTCTGCTCTTACCCACAGTGATGGTAATGGAGCTGCTCCTGGATGATGTGGAGTTACTTTCCCTGTATGAGTAGTCACAGGTGTACTGGCCCTGATGTGATTCATCTACGGTCACATTAAATGTTGTTGTAGTCTCTGCAGTTTGCTTCTTCATTAATGTCCCAGTTTTATATAAACTGAAGTCTACAGGGATGCTTGTTGAGCTGGGTGTGGAACATCTGAACTGAAGGACTTCTCCAGGTGAGACCACAGACTTTGGGGAGATCCGAGTCAGTGTTGGACTCTGCAAATCTTATAATGAAATACAGTAATATGTTTAATAATTTTGTAAATGTATTCACTTTAAAGAGTTTTTTTCAACAACAAATAACAATAACTTACTTAAGCACACGACTCCAGCATCTTCACCATGCCCACAGTTCTCTACTCCAAATCCTCTGTGTGAGCACTGATATAGGTAGCTCTCTGTTCCCGTACACTGAACATCATCCAGCCAGGTTGGTTCACTTCCCTGACCAAAGCGGGCATTACGAGGAGCGCTGACTGCTTTACCACATCCAAGCTGTCTACACACCACCTCTGCATCCTTTAAGTCCCAGGAATGATCACACACTGTTCCCCATCGGCTATTGTGCTGGATCTCCACTCGACCACAACAGTTACTCGCACCATTCACCAGCCTGATCTGCTTATGACCTCGATTTATTACATGAAAAAAATATTTTTTAGTATGCTTACACTTTTATCAGTTATAAATTAGAGTAACACTAGAAGTAGACCGAAAAACTGTATATAGACAATTTTGCAGTAAAACACTGGGTTACCTTCAGGTAATATTTTTATATTATAAAAATGCACGCAGCACGTTTCAGTGCGTCAAGAGCCACCACATTCAGACTTAACCAGGACATGGGCTACATCTTTTGCATTTCTTGTGTCAAGCCACTCTTGAACCAGAGACAACGTCAGAGGCGTCTTACCTGGGCAAAGGACAAAAAGGATTACTTGTTCTTAGCCCAGGTAAGACGCCTCTAATGTTGTCTTTGGTTGAAGACTGTTGCACACTGGGCCAAAGTCCTCTTTTCAGATGAAAGTAAATTTTGTATTTCCTTTGGAAATCAAGGTCCCAGATTCTGGAAGAACGGAGGTGAGGAACAAAATCCAAGTTGCTTGAGGTCCAGTGTAAAGTTTCCAACAGTCAGTGGTGGTTTGTGGACCCATGTAATCTGCTTGTGTTGGTCCACTGTGTTTTATCAGGTCCAAGCTTTCCACCAGGATGTTTTAATGCACTTCATACTTTGCTTTGCTGACTAGCTTCATGGAGATGATGATTTAATTTTCCAGCAGGACTTGGCACCTGCTCACCCAGTCAAAAGTAATAATAACTGCTTACGGAATATGGTATCCCTGTGCTTGATTGGCCAGCAAATCTATCCATCATAAAGCCTATAGAGAATCTATGTGGTATTTTGAAGAGGAAGATGCGAGACACCAGACCCAACAATGCAGAAGAGCTGAAGACTGGAGCAACCTGGATTTTCATAACACCTCAGCAGTACCACAGACTTATTGCATCCATGCCACACCGCATTGCTGGAGTAATTCATGCAAAGTAAGCCAAACCAAGTACTGACAGCTGTACATGTTCATAGTTTTCAGTCGGTAAACATATCTATACTAAAAATCTTTTTTCTTTCTCCGTCTCAAGTAATATTCTAATTTTCTGTGATAAGGATTTTTTATTTTCATTAGCTGTAAGCCATAATATCCAAAATAAATAAAATTAATGAAAAATTTGTATATATCAGTCTGTTTGTAATGAATCTATATCAGGAATAAGTTTAATTTTTTAAATTAAATTACTAAAATTAATCAACTTTTTGATGATATTCTATATTACTGAGATGCAGCTGTATATTATTAGTCATAAATGGCAACTATTTGAGCAGGCTAAATAAATAAATGACTTATAACACTGTTCAGATGAACATCCTCTCTGCTCTTACCCACAGTGATGGTAATGGAGCTGCTCCTGGATGATATAGAGTTAATTTCCTTGTAAGTGTAGTCACAGGTGTACTGGCCCTGATGTGATTCATCTACAGTCAGAGTAAATGTTGTTGTAGTCTCTGCAGTTTGCTTCTTTATTAATGACCCAGTTTTATACAAACTGAAATCTACAGAGATGCATGTCGGGCTGGGTGTGGAACATCTGAACTGAAGGACTTCTCCAGGTGAGACCACAGAGTTTGGGGAGATCCGAGTCAGTGTGGGACTCTGCAATTCTTAGAGTAAAGAATTATATTTTATTATTTTGTATATGTATTCACTTTAAACTGTTGTGCTACAGTCAAATAATAACAACTTACTCAAGCAAACAACTCCAGCATCTTCATTATGTCCACAGTTCTCTACTCCAAATCCTCTGTGTGAGCACTGATCTATGTAGCTCTCAGTTCCATTACACCGAACATCATCCAGCCAGGTTGGTTCACTTCCCTGACCAAAGCGAGCATTACGAGGAGCGCTGACTGCTTTACCACATCCAAGCTGTCTACACACCACCTCTGCATCCTTTAAGTCCCAGTCATCATCACACACTGTTCCCCACTGGGCTTTGTGCTGGATCTCCACTCGACCACAGCAGTTACTCGTACCATTCACCAGCCTGATCTGTTTATGAACTTGATTTATTACATGAAAAATAATTATGTTTTTAAACTTAGACATCTTGTACTAAATGGTAGACAATTTTTAAAGTAAAAAACACTGGGTTACTAATAGGTTGTAGTTGTACTGCATCTATTCAGCCATCAATGACTAACAGTATTAATGCTTTAGTCTACTTAATTTATATAATACTTATACAGTGGAACCTCGGATTGTGAGTAACGTGATTGACGAGTGTTCCGCAAACCGAGCAAAGATGTAAAAAAAAAATTTAATCGGAAACCGAGCAAGTATTACTTTACGAGCGCCGAGTATCATGTATCACGCATGCAACTCTTATTTTGACACCGAGCGTCACTCTGTCACCCTTTCACCCCCCCACGGCTTCGCAAACACACAGAAACTCTGCTCGTCTCTTTCTTTTAGTCTCTTATGCGTGTGCACGCGTAATTTGACACTGACACACACACACGCACAGACGCTCTTTCGACTTTTCACGCCCTCCCCGCCTTCACAAACACACAGAAACTCTGCTCTGTCGCGATTCTTTTCAAAGGTAAGGTGCTGGTTCATTTGTTTTTTTTTTTGTTTTTTTTTTACTTCACAGCAGTGATTCCCTTAGTATGCGCTCACGCCAGGTCAGAGAGATTTCTTTTTTCCCCTGTTATAACGGTGTTTCCGCTGTGTTTGTGTGTGTCTGTTTGTTGTGAAACTTTAAAAGTGATTCTGTTAGTTTGCGCTCACGCCAGTCTCAGAAAGATGTCTTTTTTTCTGTTAAAACGGTGTTTCCGCTGTGTTCATGTGTTTGTTGTAAAATTTAAAAAGTGATTCTGTTAATATACGCTCATGCCAGTGTCAGAGAGATTTCTTTTTTTCCTGTTAAAATGGTGTTTCCGTTGTGTGTGTGTGTGTGTGTGTGTGTGTGTGTGTGTGTGTGTGTGTGTGTGTTTGTGTGTGTTAGTTGTCAAACTTAAAAAGCGAGGTGGGGAGAGGGAGGAGGAGTGTTACTGTGTAAAACGAGGTGAGGGAAGGGGCTAATTCCACACACACACACACACACACACACACACACACACACACACACACACACACACACACACACACACACAGCGCCTGCGCGCACCAACGGAAACACTTATCTGTCCAGATTTATTTGTACTTTTTTTTTGTTAAGGTAAAGTGCAGATTAATTTATTTTATTTTAATTTTATAGATTCTATTAATTATTTTGATGTATTTATTTTTTGGGGCTGTCGAATGAATAATTTGAGTTTTCTTTATTTCTTACGGGAAATGATGATTTGGTTTACGAGTGTTTTGGAACACAAGCCCACTTCCGGAACGAATTATGCTCGTAATCCAAGGTTCCACTGTATATACGGGTGCATCTCATTCAATTAGAATATCATCAAAAAGTTGATTGATTTTATAATTCTATAAAAAATTTAAACTCATATAGACTGATATCTTTCAAGTGTTTATTTTTTTTTATTATTATTTTGATGATTATGGCTTAAAGTTAATGAAAACCCAAAAATTTTGTATCTCAGGAAAAGAAAAAAGATGTTTAGTATAGATATGTTGACCTGCTGAAAAGTATCAACATGTACATGACTCAATATTTTGTCAGGGCTCCCTTTGCATGAATTACTGCAGCAATTACTGGCTGTTTACTGAGTGCTGTATCCAATCACAATGATAGAAAGTTGAATGAAAGACAAAAATGTGATATAAAAATTTGCATGAGCAACAGTGATAACCACAATCTTGAGAGGATTGCAAAACGAAGCCCATCCAAGAATTTGGGGTAGATTCACAAGGACTGGACGACAGCTGGATTCAGTGCTTCAAGAGCCACCATGTACAGACTTAACCAGGACATGGGCTATAACTTTTGCATTTCTTGTGTCAAGCCACTCTTGAACCAGAGACAACGTCAGAGGTGTCTTACCTGGGCTAAGAACAAAAAGGATTACTTGTCCTGAGCCCAGGTAAGATGTCTCTGATGTTTCTTTGGTTGAAGACTGTTGTACACTGGGCCAAAGTCCTCTTATCAGATGAAAGTAAATATTTTGCATTTCCTTTGGAAATCAAGGTCCCAGAGTCTGGAAGAACAGAGGAGAGGAACAGAATCCAAGTTGCTTGAGGTCCACTGTAAAGTTTCCAACAGTCAGTGATGGTTTGTGGACCCATGTTATCTGCTTGTCTTGGTCCACTGTGTTTTATCAGGTCCAAGATCAGCGCAGATGTCTATCAGGAGGTTTTAGTGCAGTTCATACTTCCCTCTGCTGACCGGCTTTATAGAGATGCTGATTTCATTGTCTAGCAGGAATTGGCACACTGCCCACAATGCCAAAATCACTAATACCTGGTTTAAGACTGTGGTATTCTTGTGCTTGATGGGCCAGCAAGTTCGCCTGACCTAAAGCCCATAGAGAATCTATCGGGTATTGTGAAAGGAGGATGCAAGACACTAGACTGAACAACGGAGAACAGCTGAAGGCCTCTACAAGAGCAACCTCGACTTCCATAACACCTCAGCAGCGCCACAGACTTATTGCCTCCATGCCACATCGCATTGCTGGAGTAATTCATGCAAAGGAAGCTCCAACCAAGTATTGACAGCTGTACATACTTTCCAGTAGGTCAACCTACCTACTGTACAGAATACTAAAAAAAAAAAAAATATATATATATATATATATATATATATATATATATATATATATATATATATATATATATATTTCGTCTTAAGTATTATTCTAATTTTCAAATATAATGACTTTTGGGTTTTCATTAGCTGTAAGCCATAATCATCTAAATGAAAAAAGAAATGAACAATTTAAATATATCAGTCTGTGTTTAATGAATCTATATCAGGAATAAGTTTCAATTTTTAAATTAAATTACTAAAATTAATAAACTTTTTGATGATATTCTATATTACTGAGATGCACCTGTATATTATTAGTCATAAATGGCAACTATTTGAACAGGCTAAATAAATAAATGACTTCTAACACTGTTTAAATGAACATCCTCTCTGCTCTTACCCACAGTGATGGTAATGGAGCTGCTCCTGGATGATGTGGAGTTACTTTCTCTGTGTCTGTAGTCACAGGTGTACTGGCCCTGATGTGATTCAGCTACAGTCAGAGTAAATGTTGTTGTAGTCTCTGCAGTTTGCTTCTTTATTAATGACCCAGTTTTATACAAACTGAAGTCTACAGAGATGCATGTCGGGCTGGGTGTGGAACATCTGAACTGAAGGACTTCTCCAGGTGAAACCACAGAGTTTGGTGAGATCCGAGTCAGTGTGGGAGTCTGCAATTCTTAGAGTAAAGAATTATATTTTATTATTTTTTATATGTATTCACTTTAAACTGTTGTGCTACAGTCAAATAATAACAACTTACTCAAGCAAACAACTCCAGCATCTTCATTATGTCCACAGTTCTCTACTCCAAATCCTCTGTGTGAGCACTGATCTATGTAGCTCTCAGTTCCATTACACCGAACATCATCCAGCCAGGTTGGTTCACTTCCCTGACCAAAGCGAGCATCACGAGGAGCGCTGACTGCTTTACCACATCCAAGCTGTCTACACACCACCTCTGCATCCTTTACGTCCCAGTAATCATCACACACTGTTCCCCACTGGGCTTTGTGCTGGATCTCCACTCGACCACAACAGTTACTCGTACCATTCACCAGCCGGATCTTATTATGAACTTGATTTATTACATGAAAAAAAAAAATTTGTAAGCTTAGAGTTTTTTTTAAACAGGTTTTCTTAAGAATTGTGAAGTAAAGTAACACTAGAAGTAAAACTAAAAGCTTAAAATAGGCTGTAGACAATTTTAAAGATTGACACAGACCACACATGGTTCTTAAAATATTCATGTTCATATTACATGTGTAAGAATGAATGTTAAAATTAAGTAAATAAATGAAATAAAGTCACTATATAAAATTCAATTTGATGTATAAACAGTGAAATAATTGAACACAGACAATGCTCATCCTGTGTACATGCGCATCTTGGGCAGTTACTAATGAATATTAAAGAACATGCAAACGCGATGTTCACTTGACTAGACGTCAAAACAAACAAGATATCGGAAACACAAACAACTGAAGATTTTTCCTTCCGCATTCTGTAATTTGGTTGGTTTTGGCAAAAAGTTGTTTTGTGTCCACCATGATGGTTTTTTTGGAGAAAATTAAAATGATGTCTCAGGTCTCAACATCTCATAGTCCTCGAAGGGAGGTTGGGCCTAATTATCATAGAAAAAAAATACAAGGTGCACAAAACAACTTTTTTTCTTTATTTTATTATAATTTTTTTAATAGATAGATGTGCATTGTCAAGACAATAACGGTATCACCCTTCACTTTATGAATATTCTTCTTATTGATTGTGTACTTGTCAAGACAAGTCAAGTAGGCTTTATTGGCATTCCAACCATATACTGTTCAGTACACAGTGAAACGAAACAACGTTCCTCCAGGACCAAGGTGCTACATACAGTACATGCAAACGACATAAATTTACAACACAACATAAGTATAGTCTAAATCAATCTTTATCACTAAAACACTGAGTTACCTATAGGTAGCAGTTTAAGCCCAACTTTTCAGTCATCACTGAATAACCTTATTACTGGTTTAGTCTACTTTATTATGCTATTTATACAGTCACCTAAAGGATTATTAGGAACACCTGTTAAATTTCTCATTAATGCAATTATCTATTCATCCAATCACATGGCAGTTGCTTCAATGCATTTAGGGGTGTGGTCCTGGTCAACACAATCTCCTGAACTCCAAACTGAATGTCAGAATGGGAAAGAAAGGTGATTTAAGCAACTTTGAGTGTGGCATGGTTGTTGGTGCCAGACGGGCCGGTCTGAGTATTTCACAATCTGCTCAGTTACTGGGATTTTCACGCACAACCATTTCTAGGGTTTACAAAGAATGGTGTGACAAGGGAAAAACATCCAGTATGTGGCAGTTCTGTGGACGAAAAATGCCTTGTTGATGCTAGAGCTCAGAGGAGAATGGGCCGACTGATTCAAGCTGATAGAAGAGCAACTTTGACTGAAATAACCACTCGTTACAACCGAGGTATGCAGCAAAGCATTTGTGAAGCCACAACACGCACAACCTTGAGGCGGATGGGCTACAACAGCAGAAGACCCCACCGGGTACCACTCATCTCCACTACAACTAGGAAAAAGCGGCTACATTTTGCACAAGCTCACCAAAATTGGACAATTGAAGACTTGTCTGATGGTCTGATGAGTCTCAATTTCTGTTGAGACATTCAAATGGTAGAGTCAGAATTTGGCGTAAACAGAATGAGAACATGGATCCATCATGCCTTGTTACCACTGTGCAGGCTGGTGGTGGTGGTGTAATGGTGTGGGGGGATCCTTTCTTGGCACACTTTAGGCCCCTTAGTGCCAATTGGACATCGTTTAAATGCCACAGCCTACCTGAGCATTATTTCTGACCATGTCCATTCCTTTATGACCACCATGTACCCATCCTCTGATGGCTACTTCCAGCAAGATAATGCACCATGTCACAAAGCTCGAATCATTTCAAATTGGTTTTTTGAACATGACAATGAGTTCACTGTACTAAAATGTTCCCCACAGTCACCAGATCTCAACCCAATAGAGCATCTTTGGGATGTGGTGGAACGGGAGCTTCGTGCCCTGTATCAACTGCAAGATGCTATCCTATCAATATGAGCCAACGTTTCTAAAGAATGCTTTCAGCACCTTGTTGAATCAATGCCACGTAGAATTAAGGCAGTTCTGAAGGCGAAAGGGGGTCAAACACTGTATTAGTACGATGTTCCTAATAATCCTTTAGGTGAGTGTATAATAGATATATCTATAGTATGGATAATCAATGACAACTATTTGATCAACCCTTAATAAATAAATGAGTTATAACACTGTTCAGATGAACATCCTCTCTGCTCTTACCCACAGTGATGGTAATGGAGCTGCTCCTGGATGATGTGGAGTTACTTTCCCTGTATGAGTAGTCACAGGTGTACTGGCCCTGATGTGATTCATCTACAGTCAGAGTAAATGTTGTTGTAGTCTCTGCAGTTTGCTTCTTTATTAATCTCCCAGTTTTATATAAACTGAAGTCTACAGAGATGCATGTTGGGCTGCGTGTGGTACATCTGAACTGAAGGACGTCTCCAGGTGAGACCACAGAGTTTCGGGAGATCCGAGTCAGTGTGGGACTCTGAAAATCTTAAAGGAAAGAAGTATATTCAATTATTTTGTAAATGTATTCACTTCAAGCTGACTTTTGATGCAACAAATAAGAACTTACTTAAGCAAACAACTCCAGCATCTTCACCATGCCCACAGTCCTCTACTCCAAATCCTCTGTGTGAGCACTGATCTATGTAGCTCTCAGTTCCATTACACCGAACATCATCCAGCCAGGTTGGTTCACTTCCCTGACCAAAGCGGGCATTACGAGGAGCGCTGACTGCTTTACCACATCCAAGCTGTCTACACACCACCTCTGCATCCTTTAAGTCCCAGGCATCATCACACACTGTTCCCCACTGGGCTTTGTGCTGGATCTCCACTCGACCACAGCAGTTACTCGTACCATTCACCAGCCTGATCTGGTCATGAACTTCATTATGTACAAAGACATTTTTTTTAAGCAGATTTGCTCATGAGTTGTAAAGTAAACTAACACTGGAAATAAAACTTAAAACAGACTGCCAGACAGTTTTAACAGTAATGCACCACCTCTGCATCCTTTAAGTCCCAGGAATGATCGCACACTGTTCCCCACTAGGCTTTGTGCTGGATATTCACTTGAGCAGAGCAATTATTCAGACCCTTCATAATCAGTCAATAATTTTGATTAATAAACAATTGCATTTCATACAAACCTCCATAATTTCTTTTGATTTTGTAAATCTGATTTGCAACAATGACAATTGTTAAATGCACTATATTAGTAATCAAACATTAAACTGTATGTGGTACTGTGTCAGAAGCCAGTGGAGGGAATACCAGCATGTTTACAAGTATTAGTCAGCATACGAGTCACAGGATTCAGCACAAGCTGCAGGTGATGCAGATGAGCCTGAGCGACTCCAACATAAAGGGTGTTGCGATAATCTAGCCATGAACTAATCAAAGCGTGAATTACTTTCTCCAGGTCACTCTGGAGGTGAAGATGAAAAAGTCTGCCTTAACAACAGAGTCAATGTGTGTATGAAAGTTTAAACTGTAGTTTTATGTCACAGCACAATGAGGGACATGTGAATTAATACTAGTAGCAACAAAACTTTGAAGATTGGAGGTGCCAAACAGAATACATTCTGCTTTACTCTCATTCACACAAAGAGAATTCTATGACATCTGTGGATAGATTCAAGTGTATCAGAATTTGGCACAACTGACAGATACAGTACAGACCAAAACTTTGGACACACCTTCTCATTCAAAGAGTTAGAATTTGTATTATGGCAAGAAAAAAGCAGCCAAGTAAAGAAAAACGAGTGGCCATCATTACTTTAAGAAATGAAGGTCAGTCAGTCTGAAAAATTGGGAAAACTTTGAAAGTGTCCCCAAGGGCAGTCACAAAAACCATCAAGCGCTACAAAGAAACTGGCTCAAATGCAGACCGCCCCAGGAAAGGAAGACCGAGAGTCGCCTCTGCTGCAGAGGATAAGTTCATCCGAGTCACCAGCCTCAGAAATGGCAGGTTAACAGCAGCTCAGATCAGAGAGCAGGTCAATGCCACACAGAGTTCTAGCAGCAGACACATCTCTAGAACAACTGTTAAGAGGAGACTGTGTGAATCAGGCCTTCATGCTAGAATATCTGCTAGGAAACCACTGCTAAGGACAGGCAACAAGCAGAAGAGACGCGTTTGGGCTAAAGAACACAAGAAAGAACACAATGCAGCTTGTGCTGAATCCTGTGACTCTTATGCTGACTAAAACTTGTAAACATACCGGTATTCCCTCCACTGGCTTCTGATACAGTACCGCATACAGTTTAATGTTTGATTACTAATATAGTGCATTTAACAATTGTCATTGTTGCAAATCAGATTTACAAAATCAAAAGAAATTATGGAGGTTTGTATGAAATGTGATTGTTTATTAATCAAAATTATGAGATCAAAATGATTGAATTAGGAGGTGTGGCCAAACTTTTGGTCTGTACTGTAGATTTGCACATGATCTGTATACAGATAAAATGAAACACTGTGCTTTTAAATAATTGACCCTGATGGCACCGTGTACAAAGAAAATAGAACAGAGCCCAAAATGGAAACCTGTGGAACATCAGAGGTCAAATGCTTTTTATTTTTTAAGTAGTAAAAGCAGGGCTCGATTTGAAGGGGATGGCATCCCCCCTGTTGAAAAAAATGACAAACACCATCCCCTCTGCAAAACCACCCTTACCATCCGCTTTAGATTAATAATGCTGTGTATTATGTAACATTTGTCATAAAAAAAAAAAAAATATATATATATATATATATATATATATATATATATATATATATATAAAACATCAATAAAAGCATCAATATTACATCATCTATGAACTATAAATAATGACGATTAGCCAATCAGAATTCAGTATTGTAACACGCTGACCACAAACTCACGCAAGTTTGCATAATTTTTCATACTGTTCGCACTTTTGCAAATGGCCAAGAGAACAGTTCAAGCATAGTTTTTGAGATATTTCAAAAAGAAGAGAACTGAAGGTATGATACATAATAATATTATGCATAATAATAATAATGATAACAAATCCTCTCAGCGGAGATGCGATGAAAACGAAGGATTCAGTTCAATACGGGAGTTTTCTAAATGACTGACAGCTTTAAAATCACTAAGATGCATTTGAATTTACACAAATTGGTTAAATACAAATGCATCTTTTATAATCATTAAAGCTTTTATAATAATTAAAGAGAGACTGGTGCATTCTTAATTTAAAGAAGAGGTTTTGTTTTTTCATTAGACTTTGTGGCTTACATGCCTGGGAACGAAAGGGTCAAAAATAGATTTTTGAATGCCATAATAGTAATTTGATGATTTGTGTGTGTGTGTGTGTGTGTGTGTGTGTGTGTGTGTGTGTGTGTGTGTGTGTGTGTGTGTGTGTGTGCGTGTGTGTGTGTGTGTGTGAGGGAGAGAGAGAGGGACTGGTGCATTGTCATACAAAACTACAGAACTAGCAAATTATTTAATTATTAATGTTTATGTAGATTTGTATTTCATAATGAAAGCCATGGAAAGGATCAAATGATAGTTTTGACAATTGCAATTTATATTTTGATGGCTCCAAGTTGATTTAATTAAGCTTTTCTTTGGTTAATAAAACTGTTCTTAAAAAATGTACATATTTCGCAATCATCTTGTATGGTTTGTTGTACCCATCCCCCCATACCCCCTTGCATCGTATATCATGATCTAAGTTTTCAGTACCTGAGCAAGTAACACCAGCATCTTCACCATGGTTACAGTTGTGTGTTCCAAATCCATTATGAGTGCACTGTCTAATGCTGCTTTCATTTCCAGAACAGCGAACATTATCCATCAATATTTCGCCACTTCCCTGACCAAAGGCAGCACTTTGATGAGCCCTGACAGCATCACCACATCCAAGCTGTCTACACACCACCTGTGCATCATTCATGCCCCAGTCATCATCACACACTGTTCCCCACTGGTTATTATAATAGACTTCCACTCTACCAGAGCAGGAGTCATTACCACCAACAAGTCGTATGTTAGCGCCATCTAAGACAAACAGCAAAATGTATGGTGACATTAGAAACATTTAACAGAAATACAAAATAAATAAATTAATTAATTTCTCAAATGTTCAGGTGTAAGAGGTACTTTGTAACAGTTGAAAGGTAATTTGTAACAGTTCATAGACAGTCCCTGAATTATTAACATGAGTTTAATACAAGTCCGAGATGATTTGTATGTGTATTGTAAGACTGTGTCGTCCACCCTCAGAACACCTAAGCTGCTTTCTGCTTTCTCTCATGCACTTCCTTCGATGTGATCCAGAGGCCAGGGGGCACAGATAGCTGTGATAGACTTTCTCTCTTATCGGGGTTGGAGTTGGCAACATAAGGGATGATGGTTCCTCAACCTAAGACTAATCATAGGGATGTGTGATGGTGAAGGATGGTTTGGTGCCAGTTTGTGACGTATGCAAGGATCATGCAGGTTGGGAAGAGTGAGAAAAGGAAAAAGAGTGTAGCATTTTAAAGGAAACAGATGATGTGACAGGAGCAAACAAACACAATTTAAAATCACTAGTCTAATTCTAAACATTAACATATTTGAAAAGGGTTCAGCCTTTCCCAGTTGGGTGAGGGGGTGAGGGGTGTTGCTGAATGTGCAGGCACTAAAGTTTGTTTACCAGCGTCTATGGTAACCTGAAATAACTTTAAAAGGATGAAATATTATATGTGTTTTTATGGATAAAACTTATTTTTATTTAAATTATTTCCAAATTGACATGTTATAGGAGAAGTAAACCTGTGAAATTAATGCTACACGGTCACAACCACAACCTAATGACTTTGCTCAATCCCTCCCTTATGGTTGGTCTTGTATTCATGTTTTCTCAGATATTGGTGAGTGCCGATTCGTCTGCTTGACTCTATTGCACAAGGATTATCAGTAAACACAGAAACTATCTGTGAGGGTTCACCACTAGAGGCCACTGTTTTGTAGTTTTTGTTTGTAGACTCAGTTTCCCAGAAGGCACCTCGGTCAGGTGATGAGTGCTCTCCTGAACCGAGGTGGCTCATTAGACATTCTATAATTAGCTGTTTGTTCTGGGAAACTGGGTCGAGTATTATTGTCAGTTGGGCTTTCCTTTCTGTTCCTTTGGTTTGGTTATGTTATGTTCTGTTTTAGTTAAATTGGCATATGTTGTATGGAGCTGTGTTTGTTCACTGTGTTAGTTTGCTTTGTAGTCTGTTTGGTTCCCCCTGTGTAAGTACCACTGTTGAATGTTTAGATCTTTTTTAGATCTAAACAATGTTTAGTCTGTTTTACTACTAACGTGGTGATACTAACCTGCCTAGTTCTTAGTCTGTGTAGTCTCCACGTCTGCTTAGATCTTAGTCTGTTTAGGTACTAACTTGCTTAGCCACTAACCTGCTTAGTTATTAGTCTGTCCCCTACCTAGTCTGCTGTGTACCTATTCTGTTTGCCCTTAGACCTCTGGCTACTAGTCTGTTAGGAACTTGTCTGATTAGCCATCATCCAGCTTAGCAGCAAGTGTGCGTAACAGCTAGTAGGCTAGGTCTGTTGGGCTTAGCTAAACCTCTTGTCTGTATTGTATTAGTCTGTCCAAGTTATTTGGTTAATGTTAATGTCATGTGTTTCATCCTCCTATTAGTAAGCCAACATCCTTTGTTTCAAGTTCATGTTTTGGTTTGTTCAAATAAAATGGACACTGTATGTTTTACACAACCCTCTGCATTTATGCCTGCCCTTCTTAGCCCACCGCCATCACCATGAGCCATTACCAGCAATCATGACACTATCTGCATCCTGGTTGTCTTTGGGTTCTGCTCTGTCTACGCACAGAAACAGCTCGAATAGTTTTAATAATCCAGCAAACACTATATAATCAGGCTAAATGCCCAAAGGTGAAAAAAGCTAAATAAATGAACTACATCTACAGTATGTTCTTTTTCTTTACAATCTAATCGAATTTATATGTTTAATACAAACATATTCATAATCACATTCATTACAAGATCATAATTTAAGAGGTTATCAGTACCTGAGCACGTAACACCAGCATCTTCACCATGGTTACAGTTGTGTGAGCCAAATCCCCGATGAGAGCACTGTGTGATGGTACTTTCTCTTCCAGAACAGCGAACATCATCCATCCAGATTTGGCCACTTCCCTGACCAAAGGTGGCACTTTGATTAGCGCTGAGAGCTTTACCACATCCAAGCTGTCTACACACCACATGTGCATCATTCATGTCCCAGTCATCATCACACACTGTTCCCCACTGGTTATTATAATAGACTTCCACTCTACCAGAGCAGGAGTCACTGCCACCAACAACTCGTATGTTAGCTGCATCTAAGACAAACAGCAAAGGGCATGTTATTATTAATTATTGATAATGATAATGAAGGTTCATTACAATGTTACAATATTAAAACAGGATTAAATTTAATATGAATCCATTTCTGTCATTCTTAATTCTTTCTTGAAGATTTTGTCCAGATTTTACACAATTAATAATAAACATTATCTGCATTATGTAATGAATCTTTTATTGTATGCATTTTCCCTACACCATGGCCCATTTGTTCAAGGTTTGTATAAAATAACATCTTCTTAAACTTCTATCTCTTCTCTCTCCTTAAAAAGTAAAAAAAAATATTCAGTATCTGTTTTCAGAGTGTAACGGAATGAATTTGGGGGAACTTTCATTTCCATCAGCCTCAGGATTAGATCGTAATGAGATGTGACTTGGGGAACTACAAAGCCCATCAGCCTCAGTGTTATAAAAAAAAATTTGATGGGATTTGTTCTTCCACCTTCTCCCTTTTGTTTTTTTTGTTACAGGTTTCTGAATGGAAGTTGCGGCAATATATCACCAGATTTCCGGGTTGCTTAAGTGCAGCCACATGTCAACTATTGATGGAGTATTCTTGAGTGTTGGACATATGATGCATCGTTTGGAAGTTTTACGGCTGTATGGTTGCCTGAGTGTCACAAACCTAAATAATGGATCGTAGAAGGATGCATGATAACAGTTTATTTGGTGTTTATTTTGCATTTATTTTCCATTTATTTTGTGTTTGATTCGTATTTCTTTGTTAAATTTTGTATTTCTTTGTTTGGATATGGCCTCAGTTTCCCCCTGGCCAATAATGGTACAACAAAGGGAACTGAGTTAAATCATATTCGTTTCAGCATGCTGACCTTTCTTTCCTTGTATTAACTACTGATAATAATATTTTTTGGTTTGTTGACTCTGCATCCCCGCCTCTTGCCTGATCATTCACCCCTGTTTGCCATGATTCAAGACCGCACTTTTTGATTACGGCTTTTGTTTCACGTTTTTGGATCTATCGACTCGCTCTTTGATCTCCCAGTTACCGAACTTACGCTTGGCCTTTTGACCACAGATCTTATTTTGCAATTTGGCTCAGACACCTTGCTGATTAACACCCTGGATTTTGATCCTTGCTTCCGCCTTTCGACCATGCTCTCGTCTCACTCTGCAGTAACTCATCTGCACTCGGATTCCACTCGTTCTGCTCCGCCACGTGACATAATAATGCAGCGAGCAAAATGAATCGAACAGAATGTGACCACATGAGAGAGCCTGGAGAGCGAAGGCACTCTTTTCGGAGCACATAAGCAGGAGCTGCTTAGCACCAGACATGCCCTTGCTGATGCCATGACCTGGCTCCAACAGCTCCAACTGTCTCCTGTTCAAGGCAGAGATCTCAACATGTGATGACAACCATGACTACGTGTAAGTGGCCTCTAGAGGTCACTAGAGGTAATTATTTCAGTCAGGTTATTCATGTGACAAGGTTTGTGTTTGTGAGCCCAGGAACCTGTATAACCCATCAACAGTTTCCTTGTTCAGATTTCCTTTGTTCAAAAAGCTCAGCACATATGTAAGTAAATTCTGTTTGTGTAATTCTTGTGCTGTGCACTGTAAAATTTTTAAGTTGCTTTACCTCATGTTCACACTTGTGTGCTGTTTAGCCCAGACACTTTAAAGCTACATCAGAAAGCAGCAAGTAAAAGTTTGTACCCTTGGTGAGCGGAGCGAGGTGTGTATTATTGGTTCCATGTTTAAGAGGCAAAATTTCTACATTGACTATTTCTGGAATTTTGCTTTGTGTATCCTTTACAAGGAAATTTTAATGTTTGTATATCAGATCATTGTTTGTGTTTATTTTGTAGTTTTTACGGTGCTTATGCTGGTTGCAAAACAATAAACTCAATTGCACCCATTAAAGACTCTCTGCCTTGTATTCAGAAGCCAAGGGCTGTGACACTATGGGCTATAGTCATGTCATGTCTCAGCCCTGCTTCCACAGAGAAACCACTGAATCTCACCCACGTTTGCTCAGAGTACCACAATCTCAAGGCTGTGTTCAGCAAATCCCGCGGCACATACCATGTGCACCATGTTCCTCGGATATGTCATCTGGCCTTCAGGCATCAAGATGGAACCCGCCAACCTCCAAGCTGTCACAAACTGGCCCACACCTATTTCATGGCATGAAATCCAGACGTTCCTGTGGTTTGCTAATTTCTACCGCCACTTCATCGGGGCTACAGCTCCATCGCTGCTCCCCTCACAGCCCTCACCTTTCCCAAGACCTGTCTTTGCAGGAGCCTGGAATCCGAGAACTTATGAAGCAGTTCACGTCGACCCCTATCCTCTTCATACCAGACCCATCGCATCAGTTCACTGCAGAGGTCGATGCCTCCAGCATGGGGGATAGCGGCATCCCAAACTGCACACCTGCTCCTTCCTCTCTCACAGCTTAACTCCCGCTGAAAATAATTTTGGTATCAGCAATCGCAAGCTCTTGGCCATCAAGCTGGCTCTGGAGGAGTGGAGACACTGGCTAGAAGGGACAGAGGTCCCATTCCTAGTCTGGCCCAATCACAAAAACCTTGAATACCTACGGAGCGCTAAGAGGCTCAATGGCCACCAGGCTTGGCGGTCCCCCTTTTTTCCAGGTTCAACTTCACCCTCTCCTATCACCCAGGGTCAAAAAATTCTAAGCTAGATGTCCTATCAGGCTCCTAGATACTGAGTGGGGTAGAGAGTCATGCTCGCCACCCGACACATCCCCCTCAAGACCACCTCCCGCAAACTATCTCCCTGTTACATTGGTCCTTTCATCATCACCAAAATTATTCATTCTTGCGCGGTAAATCTCTTGCTCCAATTGACCAGGCCTGTAAATAATCACATGTACTTATGTGTTCAGACTCTTTACTAAGTACTTTGCAGATGCACCTTTAGCAGCAATTACAGCTTGAGTCTTTATGGGTATGACGTGGTAAGCTTTGCACGCTTAGTATAAAGATATAATATATAAGAGCTCTAACGCAGGGCTTCTGAGGGGGTCAGTGAAATAGGAGGTTGTGAGAGTGCTTATGACACGCACAGGACGATTGTCCTTAAGCCATCCTAAGTTGTCTTGGCTTTGTGCTCAGTATCTTGTTATAGTGTTATAAAAAAAAATTTGATGGGATTTGTTCTTCCACCTTCTCCCTTTTGTTTTTTTTTGTTACAGGTTTCTGAATGGAAGTTGCGGCAATATATCACCAGATTTCCGGGTTGCTTAAGTGCAGCCACATGTCAACTATTGATGGAGTATTCTTGAGTGTTGGACATATGATGCATCGTTTGGAAGTTTTACGGCTGTATGGTTGCCTGAGTGTCACAAACCTAAATAATGGATCGTAGAAGGATGCATGATAACAGTTTATTTGGTGTTTATTTTGCATTTATTTTCCATTTATTTTGTGTTTGATTCGTATTTCTTTGTTAAATTTTGTATTTCTTTGTTTGGATATGGCCTCAGTTTCCCCCTGGCCAATAATGGTACAACAAAGGGAACTGAGTTAAATCATATTCGTTTCAGCATGCTGACCTTTCTTTCCTTGTATTAACTACTGATAATAATATTTTTTGGTTTGTTGACTCTGCATCCCCGCCTCTTGCCTGATCATTCACCCCTGTTTGCCATGATTCAAGACCGCACTTTTTGATTACGGCTTTTGTTTCACGTTTTTGGATCTATCGACTCGCTCTTTGATCTCCCAGTTACCGAACTTACGCTTGGCCTTTTGACCACAGATCTTATTTTGCAATTTGGCTCAGACACCTTGCTGATTAACACCCTGGATTTTGATCCTTGCTTCCGCCTTTCGACCATGCTCTCGTCTCACTCTGCAGTAACTCATCTGCACTCGGATTCCACTCGTTCTGCTCCGCCACGTGACATAATAATGCAGCGAGCAAAATGAATCGAACAGAATGTGACCACATGAGAGAGCCTGGAGAGCGAAGGCACTCTTTTCGGAGCACATAAGCAGGAGCTGCTTAGCACCAGACATGCCCTTGCTGATGCCATGACCTGGCTCCAACAGCTCCAACTGTCTCCTGTTCAAGGCAGAGATCTCAACATGTGATGACAACCATGACTACGTGTAAGTGGCCTCTAGAGGTCACTAGAGGTAATTATTTCAGTCAGGTTATTCATGTGACAAGGTTTGTGTTTGTGAGCCCAGGAACCTGTATAACCCATCAACAGTTTCCTTGTTCAGATTTCCTTTGTTCAAAAAGCTCAGCACATATGTAAGTAAATTCTGTTTGTGTAATTCTTGTGCTGTGCACTGTAAAATTTTTAAGTTGCTTTACCTCATGTTCACACTTGTGTGCTGTTTAGCCCAGACACTTTAAAGCTACATCAGAAAGCAGCAAGTAAAAGTTTGTACCCTTGGTGAGCGGAGCGAGGTGTGTATTATTGGTTCCATGTTTAAGAGGCAAAATTTCTACATTGACTATTTCTGGAATTTTGCTTTGTGTATCCTTTACAAGGAAATTTTAATGTTTGTATATCAGATCATTGTTTGTGTTTATTTTGTAGTTTTTACGGTGCTTATGCTGGTTGCAAAACAATAAACTCAATTGCACCCATTAAAGACTCTCTGCCTTGTATTCAGAAGCCAAGGGCTGTGACACTATGGGCTATAGTCATGTCATGTCTCAGCCCTGCTTCCACAGAGAAACCACTGAATCTCACCCACGTTTGCTCAGAGTACCACAATCTCAAGGCTGTGTTCAGCAAATCCCGCGGCACATACCATGTGCACCATGTTCCTCGGATATGTCATCTGGCCTTCAGGCATCAAGATGGAACCCGCCAACCTCCAAGCTGTCACAAACTGGCCCACACCTATTTCATGGCATGAAATCCAGACGTTCCTGTGGTTTGCTAATTTCTACCGCCACTTCATCGGGGCTACAGCTCCATCGCTGCTCCCCTCACAGCCCTCACCTTTCCCAAGACCTGTCTTTGCAGGAGCCTGGAATCCGAGAACTTATGAAGCAGTTCACGTCGACCCCTATCCTCTTCATACCAGACCCATCGCATCAGTTCACTGCAGAGGTCGATGCCTCCAGCATGGGGGATAGCGGCATCCCAAACTGCACACCTGCTCCTTCCTCTCTCACAGCTTAACTCCCGCTGAAAATAATTTTGGTATCAGCAATCGCAAGCTCTTGGCCATCAAGCTGGCTCTGGAGGAGTGGAGACACTGGCTAGAAGGGACAGAGGTCCCATTCCTAGTCTGGCCCAATCACAAAAACCTTGAATACCTACGGAGCGCTAAGAGGCTCAATGGCCACCAGGCTTGGCGGTCCCCCTTTTTTCCAGGTTCAACTTCACCCTCTCCTATCACCCAGGGTCAAAAAATTCTAAGCTAGATGTCCTATCAGGCTCCTAGATACTGGGTGGGGTAGAGAGTCATGCTCGCCACCCGACACATCCCCCTCAAGACCACCTCCCGCAAACTATCTCCCTGTTACATTGGTCCTTTCATCATCACCAAAATTATTCATTCTTGCGCGGTAAATCTCTTGCTCCAATTGACCAGGCCTGTAAATAATCACATGTACTTATGTGTTCAGACTCTTTACTAAGTACTTTGCAGATGCACCTTTAGCAGCAATTACAGCTTGAGTCTTTATGGGTATGACGTGGTAAGCTTTGCACGCTTAGTATAAAGATATAATATATAAGAGCTCTAACGCAGGGCTTCTGAGGGGGTCAGTGAAATAGGAGGTTGTGAGAGTGCTTATGACACGCACAGGACGATTGTCCTTAAGCCATCCTAAGTTGTCTTGGCTTTGTGCTCAGTATCTTGTTATAGTGTTATAAAAAAAAATTTGATGGGATTTGTTCTTCCACCTTCTCCCTTTTGTTTTTTTTTGTTACAGGTTTCTGAATGGAAGTTGCGGCAATATATCACCAGATTTCCGGGTTGCTTAAGTGCAGCCACATGTCAACTATTGATGGAGTATTCTTGAGTGTTGGACATATGATGCATCGTTTGGAAGTTTTACGGCTGTATGGTTGCCTGAGTGTCACAAACCTAAATAATGGATCGTAGAAGGATGCATGATAACAGTTTATTTGGTGTTTATTTTGCATTTATTTTCCATTTATTTTGTGTTTGATTCGTATTTCTTTGTTAAATTTTGTATTTCTTTGTTTGGATATGGCCTCAGTTTCCCCCTGGCCAATAATGGTACAACAAAGGGAACTGAGTTAAATCATATTCGTTTCAGCATGCTGACCTTTCTTTCCTTGTATTAACTACTGATAATAATATTTTTTGGTTTGTTGACTCTGCATCCCCGCCTCTTGCCTGATCATTCACCCCTGTTTGCCATGATTCAAGACCGCACTTTTTGATTACGGCTTTTGTTTCACGTTTTTGGATCTATCGACTCGCTCTTTGATCTCCCAGTTACCGAACTTACGCTTGGCCTTTTGACCACAGATCTTATTTTGCAATTTGGCTCAGACACCTTGCTGATTAACACCCTGGATTTTGATCCTTGCTTCCGCCTTTCGACCATGCTCTCGTCTCACTCTGCAGTAACTCATCTGCACTCGGATTCCACTCGTTCTGCTCCGCCACGTGACATAATAATGCAGCGAGCAAAATGAATCGAACAGAATGTGACCACATGAGAGAGCCTGGAGAGCGAAGGCACTCTTTTCGGAGCACATAAGCAGGAGCTGCTTAGCACCAGACATGCCCTTGCTGATGCCATGACCTGGCTCCAACAGCTCCAACTGTCTCCTGTTCAAGGCAGAGATCTCAACATGTGATGACAACCATGACTACGTGTAAGTGGCCTCTAGAGGTCACTAGAGGTAATTATTTCAGTCAGGTTATTCATGTGACAAGGTTTGTGTTTGTGAGCCCAGGAACCTGTATAACCCATCAACAGTTTCCTTGTTCAGATTTCCTTTGTTCAAAAAGCTCAGCACATATGTAAGTAAATTCTGTTTGTGTAATTCTTGTGCTGTGCACTGTAAAATTTTTAAGTTGCTTTACCTCATGTTCACACTTGTGTGCTGTTTAGCCCAGACACTTTAAAGCTACATCAGAAAGCAGCAAGTAAAAGTTTGTACCCTTGGTGAGCGGAGCGAGGTGTGTATTATTGGTTCCATGTTTAAGAGGCAAAATTTCTACATTGACTATTTCTGGAATTTTGCTTTGTGTATCCTTTACAAGGAAATTTTAATGTTTGTATATCAGATCATTGTTTGTGTTTATTTTGTAGTTTTTACGGTGCTTATGCTGGTTGCAAAACAATAAACTCAATTGCACCCATTAAAGACTCTCTGCCTTGTATTCAGAAGCCAAGGGCTGTGACACTATGGGCTATAGTCATGTCATGTCTCAGCCCTGCTTCCACAGAGAAACCACTGAATCTCACCCACGTTTGCTCAGAGTACCACAATCTCAAGGCTGTGTTCAGCAAATCCCGCGGCACATACCATGTGCACCATGTTCCTCGGATATGTCATCTGGCCTTCAGGCATCAAGATGGAACCCGCCAACCTCCAAGCTGTCACAAACTGGCCCACACCTATTTCATGGCATGAAATCCAGACGTTCCTGTGGTTTGCTAATTTCTACCGCCACTTCATCGGGGCTACAGCTCCATCGCTGCTCCCCTCACAGCCCTCACCTTTCCCAAGACCTGTCTTTGCAGGAGCCTGGAATCCGAGAACTTATGAAGCAGTTCACGTCGACCCCTATCCTCTTCATACCAGACCCATCGCATCAGTTCACTGCAGAGGTCGATGCCTCCAGCATGGGGGATAGCGGCATCCCAAACTGCACACCTGCTCCTTCCTCTCTCACAGCTTAACTCCCGCTGAAAATAATTTTGGTATCAGCAATCGCAAGCTCTTGGCCATCAAGCTGGCTCTGGAGGAGTGGAGACACTGGCTAGAAGGGACAGAGGTCCCATTCCTAGTCTGGCCCAATCACAAAAACCTTGAATACCTACGGAGCGCTAAGAGGCTCAATGGCCACCAGGCTTGGCGGTCCCCCTTTTTTCCAGGTTCAACTTCACCCTCTCCTATCACCCAGGGTCAAAAAATTCTAAGCTAGATGTCCTATCAGGCTCCTAGATACTGGGTGGGGTAGAGAGTCATGCTCGCCACCCGACACATCCCCCTCAAGACCACCTCCCGCAAACTATCTCCCTGTTACATTGGTCCTTTCATCATCACCAAAATTATTCATTCTTGCGCGGTAAATCTCTTGCTCCAATTGACCAGGCCTGTAAATAATCACATGTACTTATGTGTTCAGACTCTTTACTAAGTACTTTGCAGATGCACCTTTAGCAGCAATTACAGCTTGAGTCTTTATGGGTATGACGTGGTAAGCTTTGCACGCTTAGTATAAAGATATAATATATAAGAGCTCTAACGCAGGGCTTCTGAGGGGGTCAGTGAAATAGGAGGTTGTGAGAGTGCTTATGACACGCACAGGACGATTGTCCTTAAGCCATCCTAAGTTGTCTTGGCTTTGTGCTCAGTATCTTGTTATAGTGTTATAAAAAAAAATTTGATGGGATTTGTTCTTCCACCTTCTCCCTTTTGTTTTTTTTTGTTACAGGTTTCTGAATGGAAGTTGCGGCAATATATCACCAGATTTCCGGGTTGCTTAAGTGCAGCCACATGTCAACTATTGATGGAGTATTCTTGAGTGTTGGACATATGATGCATCGTTTGGAAGTTTTACGGCTGTATGGTTGCCTGAGTGTCACAAACCTAAATAATGGATCGTAGAAGGATGCATGATAACAGTTTATTTGGTGTTTATTTTGCATTTATTTTCCATTTATTTTGTGTTTGATTCGTATTTCTTTGTTAAATTTTGTATTTCTTTGTTTGGATATGGCCTCAGTTTCCCCCTGGCCAATAATGGTACAACAAAGGGAACTGAGTTAAATCATATTCGTTTCAGCATGCTGACCTTTCTTTCCTTGTATTAACTACTGATAATAATATTTTTTGGTTTGTTGACTCTGCATCCCCGCCTCTTGCCTGATCATTCACCCCTGTTTGCCATGATTCAAGACCGCACTTTTTGATTACGGCTTTTGTTTCACGTTTTTGGATCTATCGACTCGCTCTTTGATCTCCCAGTTACCGAACTTACGCTTGGCCTTTTGACCACAGATCTTATTTTGCAATTTGGCTCAGACACCTTGCTGATTAACACCCTGGATTTTGATCCTTGCTTCCGCCTTTCGACCATGCTCTCGTCTCACTCTGCAGTAACTCATCTGCACTCGGATTCCACTCGTTCTGCTCCGCCACGTGACATAATAATGCAGCGAGCAAAATGAATCGAACAGAATGTGACCACATGAGAGAGCCTGGAGAGCGAAGGCACTCTTTTCGGAGCACATAAGCAGGAGCTGCTTAGCACCAGACATGCCCTTGCTGATGCCATGACCTGGCTCCAACAGCTCCAACTGTCTCCTGTTCAAGGCAGAGATCTCAACATGTGATGACAACCATGACTACGTGTAAGTGGCCTCTAGAGGTCACTAGAGGTAATTATTTCAGTCAGGTTATTCATGTGACAAGGTTTGTGTTTGTGAGCCCAGGAACCTGTATAACCCATCAACAGTTTCCTTGTTCAGATTTCCTTTGTTCAAAAAGCTCAGCACATATGTAAGTAAATTCTGTTTGTGTAATTCTTGTGCTGTGCACTGTAAAATTTTTAAGTTGCTTTACCTCATGTTCACACTTGTGTGCTGTTTAGCCCAGACACTTTAAAGCTACATCAGAAAGCAGCAAGTAAAAGTTTGTACCCTTGGTGAGCGGAGCGAGGTGTGTATTATTGGTTCCATGTTTAAGAGGCAAAATTTCTACATTGACTATTTCTGGAATTTTGCTTTGTGTATCCTTTACAAGGAAATTTTAATGTTTGTATATCAGATCATTGTTTGTGTTTATTTTGTAGTTTTTACGGTGCTTATGCTGGTTGCAAAACAATAAACTCAATTGCACCCATTAAAGACTCTCTGCCTTGTATTCAGAAGCCAAGGGCTGTGACACTATGGGCTATAGTCATGTCATGTCTCAGCCCTGCTTCCACAGAGAAACCACTGAATCTCACCCACGTTTGCTCAGAGTACCACAATCTCAAGGCTGTGTTCAGCAAATCCCGCGGCACATACCATGTGCACCATGTTCCTCGGATATGTCATCTGGCCTTCAGGCATCAAGATGGAACCCGCCAACCTCCAAGCTGTCACAAACTGGCCCACACCTATTTCATGGCATGAAATCCAGACGTTCCTGTGGTTTGCTAATTTCTACCGCCACTTCATCGGGGCTACAGCTCCATCGCTGCTCCCCTCACAGCCCTCACCTTTCCCAAGACCTGTCTTTGCAGGAGCCTGGAATCCGAGAACTTATGAAGCAGTTCACGTCGACCCCTATCCTCTTCATACCAGACCCATCGCATCAGTTCACTGCAGAGGTCGATGCCTCCAGCATGGGGGATAGCGGCATCCCAAACTGCACACCTGCTCCTTCCTCTCTCACAGCTTAACTCCCGCTGAAAATAATTTTGGTATCAGCAATCGCAAGCTCTTGGCCATCAAGCTGGCTCTGGAGGAGTGGAGACACTGGCTAGAAGGGACAGAGGTCCCATTCCTAGTCTGGCCCAATCACAAAAACCTTGAATACCTACGGAGCGCTAAGAGGCTCAATGGCCACCAGGCTTGGCGGTCCCCCTTTTTTCCAGGTTCAACTTCACCCTCTCCTATCACCCAGGGTCAAAAAATTCTAAGCTAGATGTCCTATCAGGCTCCTAGATACTGGGTGGGGTAGAGAGTCATGCTCGCCACCCGACACATCCCCCTCAAGACCACCTCCCGCAAACTATCTCCCTGTTACATTGGTCCTTTCATCATCACCAAAATTATTCATTCTTGCGCGGTAAATCTCTTGCTCCAATTGACCAGGCCTGTAAATAATCACATGTACTTATGTGTTCAGACTCTTTACTAAGTACTTTGCAGATGCACCTTTAGCAGCAATTACAGCTTGAGTCTTTATGGGTATGACGTGGTAAGCTTTGCACGCTTAGTATAAAGATATAATATATAAGAGCTCTAACGCAGGGCTTCTGAGGGGGTCAGTGAAATAGGAGGTTGTGAGAGTGCTTATGACACGCACAGGACGATTGTCCTTAAGCCATCCTAAGTTGTCTTAGCTTTGTGCTCAGTATCTTTGTCATGTTATAAGGTGAACCTTTGGCCCAGTCTGATATCCTGAGTGTTGTGGAACAGGTTTCATTAAGAATATCTTAGTACTTTGATCCATTCAGCTTTCCCTTCAAAACTCCAAATGGGCTTTCATGTGTTTTGCACTGAGTAGAGGCTTCCTTCTAGCCATTCTGTCATAAAAACCCAGATCGGTGGAGAGCTGGCTCTTCTTCCCTGATTGGTCAGTTTGGCTAAACAACCAGCTGTTGTCCTGGTTGTGCCAAATTTCTTCCATCTGAGAATTGTGGATGGCTGACTGTTCTCTTTAGAACTTTCAGTGCAGCAGAATTTCTTTTTTAGTCTTCTCCAGATCCGTGCCTTGCAATAATCCTGTTTCTAAGCTCTGCCGGCAGTTCTTTTGACTTTATGGCTTTTGGTCTGATACAACAGACATTTTCAGCTGTGAGGCCATGTGTACCTTTCCAAAACATGTACAATAATTTTTAATTTACCACAAGATATGTGGTAAATTAAAAGATAGATAGAATGTAGAAACATTTCAGCATGAGATGAGGAGGCTGGAGTCAGTAATTAGCCACACATTGACCATTGGATAGTGGTCCAAAGTCCCCTTTTTAGATGAAAATTAGCTCTTCATTTATTGATTTGGAAATCAAGGTCTGGATCAGAGTCTGGAGAAAGTATGGAGAGTTACAGAATGCATGTTGCTTGAAGTGTAGTGTGAGGTTTCCACAGTTGGTGAAGAGCAGGTTGTCATGTCATCTGCTTATGTTGATCCACTAATTGGTTTGCTCACCATTATATTAATGTCCTTGATTGGCCACCCAACGCCTGACCTGAACCCTATAGAAAAATCTATGGACTAGAGTAAAAAGAAAGATGAACAACACCTGACCCAACAATACACATGGGCTATAAGGCTGCTATCAAAGCAACCTGATCTTCAATACTATCTCAGCAGTGCCACAGCCTCCATTTACCTCCATGCCATGCCACATTGATGCAGTAACCAAGTACTGAATATATAAATCAATAATATTTTTTTGTATTGTAAATTACTCTTAATTCCTCTTAATGAAAAGAATCACACTTAATAAATATTCTAATATTTTGAGCTGTATGTTGTGTAATCATCAAAATGAAAACAAAAGAAATTCTTAAATATTTCTTGATGTAATGAATCTATAATATGAGAGTTTCACTTTTGAAATTAAATTATGGAAAATGCATACACTAGAATGTTAGAAGGATAAGCCACATTTTAGCTTCCAAAATGTAATCTGCAAATCTGTCTCATCTCATCAACCCCGATCCAACAAGCTACATCAGTGAAAGATGTTCCTTAAATAGTTTGCAGCAAATGTTAAATATGACTGTACCATGGAGTGGTTCATAACAAAACTTCAGACCATGTCAAGGGACTAAGGATGTCCATCCTAATTTCAACCAGTTAAATGGTCAACTGTCCTTGAAAGTGCCATGAGAACATTAATTGCTAATGATAACTCCAATCAAATGCTTTCAAATTCTAGGGGTGCTGCTTTCTGTACGTAGACTTAATTCAAAAGTTGTTGAACCAACCTACTTTACTGTTAATATTGACCAATTGTGATTAATCTTTTCTAATATACATTTAATAACTGAAGTTTATGAGACATCTGAGGTTTGAAAAAAAAGTGCCCTTGTAGCCTGGACTAAATTTTAGCTTGATGCACCTGATCAAGAGAGTAAATTAAATCTAGTCAAATGGAAAATTCACTTACCAGCCAACAGAGGGGCTCCAAGAACACCGACTATGGAGAGAAAATAAAGAGGAAGAACTTCATTAAAACAGTCACTTAAAAACTAAATTTTATATATAAAAAATATATTGTGCTAGAAACACAGTCGCAATCGAACAGCTTTGTGCTTCTTCCTACAAAATGCTGTTAAAACATGTGTTTATAATGAACCTGTTGGAAATTTGCTATTTAAATGCAAATACTGTAATGACAATAACTGTAGCCATCAATATTATGGTCTTATTTTGTACTATGTAATTTATATAAAACATAGTCTGTGTATAGGTTTGATAGCCAAGACATGATGTTTTCATGCTTTATGTAGCAGCCAATTGGAGGGTTGCCTAAAAAGAATAATAGAAGCACAATCAGATGTGTTATTATCCATACGCTTCCTCGCTATTTCAAATATTCTCTATAGCATTTATCCTGAACAGGGTCACGGGAGGCCTAAAGCGTACCCAAGGGGGCCTGGGTCACTAAGTGGACAGGGCACATAAACGAACACATGCACACGCACAAATGCATGAGCGTATGCACTACAGACAATTTGAAAATGCTTATTAGCTTACTAAGCATGTCTTTGAACTGTTGGAGAAACCTGGTGGGAATACTCCAAAACATGAGGAGAACATAAAAATTCCACGCACACAGACCCAAGATAAGACTTGAACCCTTGCCCTGGAGGCACGGGGCCACAGTGCTAACCACCATGGTATCCTGATGCATCCGTACCATTCATGTTAAATAATGCATTGTAACAGGATTTAATTTAAATGTACAGTGTGAGTCACATGTTGTTCCCAGTCCATCCCTGACCACAGAGTTCATGAATTCTGGATTTTTAATTGATAAGAAAATGTTAATACATTAGTATATTAATACATTAGTTTTAATACAGTATGTCATTGTTTCTATAGTAACTGCTCATTTACATAAACTTGTATGGCTGATATACCACAGAAAACAGGGCTAATAAAGTTTCCCAAATCTATATTAAACTGTAATACATAAATAGAGATGTGCTTCTTTAATATACTTAAAAAAGACGCACATACTGTTATTGGAAAAGAATCAGCATTAGGGTGGTAACAGTAACTCCACTTCAAGTTCATAGTTCACTGAACAGCAGTGAAGACAGAACACAAGAAGTGGCTGAGTTGACAGTGTGGCAAATTAAGTAATACAGGCAACTGCAGCATAATTTTTTTTAAAGTTTGTGTGGACCAGATAAAATAAGACTGTGAGAGGTATGACGTTTGGTAAAGATTGACACTAATAAGACACTGTCACTGACACTAATAAGAAAAAATACATTCATACATTTGGGGCAAATAACAATTACATATAACAATCTTATATATAAGATTATATATGGAATCATAGAAAACATTTTTAAACCACTTTTTTCCTATATGTTTACACACACATACTGTATATGGCTTCTTAGTTTACATCAAGATTTCCAAAACTGTAGATAATTATCAAGGGATATATGGAATTATATATATTTTATGTAAATAAAAGGTAACTGTAAAATGTCTTCACACTAAAATAAATATTACAATTACAATGAATATTTACATAAAAAAATAACTAGAACGTTTTTGTTAGTATGTTAACTTATGCATATTAAACTGAAACAAAAATTATTAATAAAAATATTGAATTTACCAAGCATTAAACTGAGATGAATGCTCAGCATCCTGGTCCTTAAATTGCTGTTCAGTTTGGTGTCACTTACTGTGTCCACTGTCTACTCAAAATAAAACTCATGAGATCATGAGGACGAAGGTCTTTCTCTATACATTTAAAGAGGCGGAGTTTATTTTTTGTGGCCAGTTCCATTTCTGTAAAAGGTCAAAATGTAAAGTTCATAAAATTCCTATTATATCACAAGCACTTGTCTAGATTATATATATCTTTTTAAATTAGTAATAATTAAAGCAACATTTGTGAGTATAGAATTATACATTACAACAAAGAAACTGATCTGCATCCACTTGCATGTTCCTGGCATAACAAGTCTTTGCATCACATGCTGCTCATATTTTTATAACATACTTAGATGATTTGTTTGGCATATACTGCTTAAATGGGTACCATCCCCTAAAACTGACAAGATGCTCATTAACAGTGATGTCAGGACCAGGTTTGTAAATGTGTGTCAGGCGCTCCACCCACTTCTGCCAAGCTTCCAAGTTTGTCTCATTGATTTCGGGCTGCTTTTATGTGGTGGTCAGAATATCACACATGACTGGAAATAGAAGGTCTGCATCTCATAAGCTGGATGCAAATTCGTTCCAGGATTTGTAGACACTAAAGGAAATCAACACACCCATGTAGGCTTCAATATTCACCTGGTCTACCTCTTTCCAGGTGTTTCCATAAACAATTATCCCCTCCAGGCTTGTCATGTTCATGACAATGGTTACAATAGAGTACGCAAGGAAAAGTTGAAAACCAGATTCGATGTCATCTCTCACTTGTCACTGTCAACCTGGTTACTCTCCACTTGATCACTGTCATTGTCAAATATAATTCCACAGCGTCACGTGCAGTATATCTCTTGGCCTTCATGCTGCCAAAGAATGAACAGCGAGTAAGGTCTCAAAAAGCTTTATATACCAGAGCTGCAAGAAAGGTGTATGAAGCAATATTGCAGTTTTCTTTTGCAACAGGTATGGTAAAAATGATGTTGTCGATAGGTTCCTGTGTGGGTTGCAATGGAAGGCAAAAAGGGGCATAAGAAGTGTTTGTGTGTGTTTGCTCAAAGTCACCTGCATCATGAGATGTGGGAAAGAAGTGTAGAAATGTGCTTGAACTCTGATATATTAATTGTAGTCTTACCTATATGACCGGTCATTTTTAACTGAGAACACGAAGAGTGTATACAAGTTCAATGAAACACACAAATTGTTTCGAGTTTATTATGTGTGAACAAAGTCATTGAACCTCATGAAAAATGGATAAAATGTATGCACTTTTTTAGAGAGGAAATCGGTCAGATTTGCCTGACACAACAGGATTTAAGGGTTAAGTTTGAGGAACAATACTCAGAGCCCACAGAGTGTCTAAAGTCTTAAAAAAAAATACTTCCTCTTGGTACATTTGTTCATCTACTATTCATTTTGTTCATCTACTATTCATTTTCAATGACCGGTCATTTTAAACTGAGAACACGAAGAGTGTATACAAGTTCAATGAAACACACAAATTGTTTCGAGTTTATTATGTGTGAACAAAGTCATTGAACCTCATGAAAAATGGATCAAATGTATGCACTTTTTTAGAGAGGAAATCGGTCAGATTTGCCTGACACAACAGGATTTAAGGGTTAAGTTTGAGGAACAATACTCAGAGCCCACAGAGTGTCTAAAGTCTTAAAGTCTTCCTCTTGGTACATTTGTTCATCTACTATGGTCTCTAGACATTATACACAGACAAAGGTCAATTATCAAAGGTTAGTAAGCAGTTATTATGAGCTGATTTAGCATAACGAGTTGCTCCATCTGTATTTTTTTGTTCAGTCAGAACATTCACAATAACTCTGCTCAGACACTAACCAATACTCAGGATCCAACTGTGCCAGACATACAAGATTACTTTAACATTATATGACATTACATTACAAGACATTACAAGATTACTGTAGAAGCACAAGTGTCTGTGGGTGAAAGAAGTTAACTTTAATCTGACAAAAAACACAGTATGTGTCATTAGCATTGTAATATTTTTAAAATAAATTTGAATATATAACCTTACCAAAACAGCTGGTATAGCGTAAGAACAGAAGATGACCTATCACCGAATCTTGTGGGACATCAAGGAAGAGTCTCTATTGAACAAAAATTAATCCTCTCCCTGCCAATTAATATTAACACAACATTAGCAAGCCAACCCTTTTCTGCTGTGTCATGAATTCCAAAATACATGGCAAGGCTCTAACTTGTAAATGATTACAGTGTAGTGGCATGAGTCTTCTCAGTAACAACCACAAGAGGACTTTCTGCTTTATATGCCACACTAAAAACTGTACTGGTGCTAGAATCTTGGAGGTCATTATGGGAGAGATAAAGAAAAAGGTGTTTGATGGAATATACAGGAATTCTTAATAGGCTCAGAATGGTTTGCTTCAATCATGGGGCTAGCTGCACCATTGTGGACTTGGTGTTCCAGAGAGGTTGTTGATATCGAGCCAAGGGACACTTGATCATCATGGCAGGCCAGTTCCACAGTTTTTGAGGCGTGAACAAAAGTGCAGGCTTTTATCATCCCCTTTCAGCTGCTAGTGTGCAAAAGTCCAGGGTCAAATCCAGCTATGTTTTTCATCCACTATGTGACTGTGAGAAGCTGCTTCTTGATTTGTTTGGCCTAAGGTGATCTCTCTGCTTAGTATTTAGCAGGATGTGAAACAAGCAAGCTAGGCATCATCACATATTCTTCTTTTTCACTGCCATATTCAACTTTTCCCAATTTAAAACGATCAAGTCAGGAACAATGGTGGAGGTCAATCAACCCTTTTACACTTTCACTTCCAGAGAAATTAAAGCCCAAATGGCAAGTCCATCCTAGACTCATGGCACAGAGTACCTGGTCAATTAAGTGAACTATGATCCCGAGGAGTGACACTGGGGCAAAATTCTCATTAGGAAAACCCCCACCCTGTAACCCCCCTGAAATTATTAATCCAAAACAATGTGGTTACTCCACTTAGATCTGATCCACTTAAACTGGTCCCGGTTCTAGGAGGAGTTCAAAAGTTGCATTTTAGATCCCCAATATCCAAACTGTTATTTATAAGGTTAATTATATATTTCAGCAAGTAAATAAATGCAAGTTACTAATATTAGTTAATAAATCATAAACACAGACACGAGGTGAGGTCTTCTAGTAAATTGATTTATTTTTTATAAATTTATTTGGAAAATGGGGAAGGAAAAGGGTTTAAGGGGAGAAGAGGAAAAAAAGGGAAGGAAAATAGTGAAGGTGTGCATGTGCAGGTCTGGTTGCAGTGCCCAGCTGGCATGTGGGCACAAACATAAAGGGAACACTAAAATAACACATCTTAGATCTGAATGAATGAAATATTCTTATTAAATACTTTGTTGTTTTCATAGTTGAATGTGCTGACAACAAAATCACTCAAAAAATTATCTAAGCAAATCAAGTTTATTAACCCATGGAGGTCTGGATTTGGAGTCACACTCAAAAGTGAAGTGGGAAAACACACTACAGGCTTATCCAACTTTTATGTAATGTCCTTAAAACAAGTCAAAATGAGGCTGGGTAGTGTGTGTGGCCTCCACGTGTCTGTATGACCTTCCTACAATGCTTGGACATGCTCCTGATGAGGTGGCGGATGGTCTCCTGAGGGATCTCATCCCTGACCTGCACTAAAGCATCCGCCAACTCCTAGACAGTTTGTGCTGCAACGTAGAGAAACATGATGTCTCAGATGTGCTCAATTGAAGTAAGGTCTGGGGAAAGGGCGGGCCAGTCCATAGCATCAATGCCTTCGTCTTGCAGGAACTGCTGACACACTCCAGCCACATGAGGTCCAGCATTGTAGTATTGAATGACTTCATTGATGACAGGTACAGTACGTGATGAATTTCATTTATACAACAGATAGATAGGAGGAACCTTATTGTACAAGAGGCATTCCACAAGTGGCAATATACTGTGGATGGTAACAGCACTGGGACGTTTCTTTAACTATATGTATAATTCAGATAATCATATCAGAGGTATTCTAATAACTGTTAATTACACTAACCCTTGGTCAACAGCATAGGTGAAAGTAGATCTGTGTGGTCCACAGTACTGAGGAAAGAGCAGATCGCTACCAAAACCCACCTTTAAAACCAGTCATGGATATCAGCAAGAACTCATATCTGTAACTAGCTTCTAACACAATATTGAATGCCATGTCCCTCTCTTACCCCTATAACCCTAAGGGGACTACTTGGTGTGTACAAACAATTGTACACACTAAATAGTGCACTAGCTTTCCATTCAACGCTATATGGGATTCAACCCCAAATCCTCGGAAATTAACAGAGCTGATATGCTAAAGCAGAATAAGTGGAAATATAAAGAGAAACCAATAAGATTCACAGGACTGTCCACCATATTCATGGTTTATTCTACACCCCTAATGGCTACATACAGTAGTACCAGTAAGAATTTAAAATTACTTTCACCCTGGTTAATTACACTAATTGTTGGTTTCCAGCTCTGCCAGTTGTGCTTAGTTAGTGCCACGAGGCATGGAAAGATATGTGTTGGCGGAGCAAAATAATTGGTTAAAAAAAAAACGTGTATATATATATATATACATACACACACACACACACACACACACACACACACACACACACGTGGACAAAATTGTTGGTACCCTTCGGTCAATGAAAGAAAAACTCACAATGGTCACAGAAATAACTTTAATCTGATAAAAGTAATAATTAAAAAAAAATCTATGAATGTTAACCAATGAAAGTCAGACATTGCTTTTCAACCATGCTTCAACAGAATTATTTAAAAAAATAAACTCATGGAACAGGCCTGGACAAAGATGATGGTACCCCTAGAAAATACTGAAAATAATGTGAACAAAGACTTTGGTCACATTATTTTCAGTATTTTCTAGGGGTACCATGTTAATTCAATGTTACAATGTTAATTCAAAGTCAAGTCAAGTCAATTTTAATTATATAGCGCTTTTAACAATTGACATTGTCGCAAAGCAGCTTTACACAATAAAAAGAAGTAAGTTTTTATGCAATGTATGTATAAGGTGTGTCCACTAATTAGCATCACAGGTGTCTACAGTCTTGTAATCAGTCAGTGGGCCTATATATAGGGCTCCAGGTAGTCACTGTGTTGTTTGGTGACATGGTGTGTACCACACTCAACATGGACCAGAGGAAGCGAAGGAAAGAGTTGTCTCAGGAGATTCGAAAGAAAATTATAGACAAGCATGTTAAAGGTAAAGGCTATAACAGCATTTCCAATCAGCTAGATGTTCCTGTGACTACAGTTGCACATATTATTCAGAAATTTAAGATCCATGGGACTGTAGCTAACCTCCCTGGACGTGGCCGCAGGAGGAAAATTAAAGAGACGGATAATCCGAATGGTAACAAAAGAGCCCAAAACACACAGCTAAAAACACCCAAGAATGGCTAAGAGGAAAACATTGGACTATTCTAAAGTGGCCTTCTATGAGCCCTGACCTCAATCCTATTGAGCATCTTTGGAAGGAGCTGAAACATGCTGTCTGGAAAAGGCACCCTACAAACCGGAAACAACTGGAGCAGCTTGCTCATGAGGAGTGGGCCAAAATACCTGCAGAGAGGTGCAGAAGTCTCATTGACAGTTACAGGAATCGTTTGATTGCAGTGATTGCCTCAAAAGGTTGTGCAACAAACTATTAATTTTGGGGTACCAACATTTTTGTCCAGGCCTGTTCCATGAGTTCATTTTTTTTTATAATTCCGTTGAAGCATGGTTGAAAAGCAATGTCTGACTTTCATTGGTTAACATTCATATAATTCTTATTTATTATTACTTTTGTCAGATTAAAGTTATTCCTGTGACCATTGTCACAGTTTTTCTTTCATTGACCGAAGGGTACCAACAATTTTGTCCATGTGTGTAAAAGCAATATCATACTCGAATACAGAAATTATAACCATGCTAAAATTCAGTATAACAGAACTCCCTGAAATATGATTTTGAACTTTCAAAGAGCACAGCTAATTCTTAGCACAGTCACCTGCTGCGTTATACAATAGTGGGTACCCATCTGGAACAACGTCAATTAATGTTTTTGTTTTTTTTAACCTAAAACATAGGTGTTTCATTTTTACTTACATTTTATTGGTTATTAAATAAACTTTATCAGAAATAAAAAAAGAGCAGACATAACTTTTCTTGGAGCATTTTTAAGATCCAGTTGTCAGGGTAATCAGAACGGACACAGGTGCAGGTCAATTCCAAAGATTTATTGACAGTCTTCTAATGAGTCTTACTCCACAGAACCTCCAAGGCGAAAAATAAACACAACAAAACAATATCCCTTGTAGCGGGAAAACAACACAGGAGCGCCTTAGTCCCAAAAAATAAAACAAAAAACAAAAACTACTCTGTAGAGGGAAAAAATGGCTATGACTTCCGAAGTGCAGCTGTAGTTCCTTCCACGGCCACCAGAGGGCGATAGGGGCGCGATGCGCTGCACTGCTCGGCCGCGAGGAAGAGCGCGAGCTGGCCGGCCATGGGGCGGGACGCCGCTGGATAACGCGGACTAAAACAAAAGCCGGACCGGCCTGGAAGAAAAAGGGAGACTAAAACAACGAGAGAAAAGGGAAAAAATCAGGGAGAAAAAATAAACGGAAACATTAACCGGGAGCCAAAACCTAGGGGTTTACAAGGACTGGGCTAGACCGGACAGGAAGCAAGCAAACGGCTGCCGACATGGAAACAACGAACCGACAGCCGGACAACAGACAAGAGAGAATAAATAAAGCAAACAATTACGACGGAAACGAGTGAAACAGGTGAGTGAAATCATCTTACTAGACTAGGGAGGAAGTGGGAGGGTTTATCGTGACATAAATGCGGACAGCTGGTGAGCGAACAAAAACAAACACCATGTGCTCGAACAGACATATAAACATAGAACATTAGGGAAGAAGAGATTGGGCCAGAGATCTGACAGTACCCCCCCCCCCCCCCCCCCCCAAGGGCGCCACTAGGCGTCCCCAGGGAGGGGCTTACCTTGTCGCCGACGGAGGTCCCTGATCAGCGCCTGGTCCAGGACATCCCGGGCAGGAATCCAACTCCTCTCCTCTGGACCGTAGCCCTCCCAGTCCACTAGATACTGAAAGCCCCGACCTCTGCGACGAACGTCCCGCAACCTCCTAACAGTGTATACTGGGGAGCCATCCACTAGACGGGGGGGAGGGGGGGTCGGGGCAAGAGGAACAAGATGGGATGAAAACACAGGTTTAACCCTAGAGACATGAAACACTGGGTGTACCCGACCAAGCGTGGGAGGAAGCTTGAGCCGAATCGCCACTGGGTTCAAGATCTTTGTGATCTGGTATGGACCAATGAACTTGGGAGCCAACTTGCGTGAAGCTACCCTGAGAGGCAAGTCCCTGGTAGAGAGCCATACTCTTTGAACACAAACATAGTGTGGGGCAGGAATCCGGTGGCGATCAGCTGCGGCTTTGGTCCGTCTAAAAGCCCGGACCAAGGCTTCCTTGGCTTTTCTCCAGGTGCGCCAACAACGTTGAACAAAAGCCAAGGCAGACGGGACCGCCGCTTCGGGTTCCTGTGAAGGGAACAGAGGGGGTTGATAGCCAACTGAACACTGAAAAGACGACATACCTGTTGCAGAAACCGGTAGGGTATAATGGGCATACTCTACCCAGGTCAGTTGTTGACACCAAGACTTAGGATTATGTGATGCCAGGCAGTGGAGAGCACGTTCCAAATCCTGGTTAGCCCGCTCAGACTGCCCGTTGGTCTGGGGATGGAATCCAGATGACAGACTCGTTGAGGCCCCGATCTGTCTGCAAAATTCCTTCCAAAACCGAGAGACAAACTGTGGGCCCCTGTCAGAGACCACATCAACCAGAAGACCATCAATCCGGAATACTTGGTCCACCACCACCTGAGCTGTCTCCTTGGCAGAGGGGAGCTTGGGGAGAGGAATGATGTGAGCTGCTTTGGAGAAGCGATCCACCATCGTGAGAATGACGGTGTTGCCCTTCGACTCGGGGAGGCCAGTGACAAAGTCAAGGGCTAGATGTGACCATGGGCGGGCAGGGACGGGTAATGGGCGGAGCAGACCAACGGGAGCCGAAGATGAACCCTTGTTCTGGGCGCAAACTGAGCAGGCTGCCACGAACTGCCTGACATCCCTGGTCATGGAAGGCCACCAAAATCGCTGGCGGATGGAAGCCAGCGACCTCCGAACTCCTGGGTGACACACTAGTCTAGACGAGTGACCTCACTGGATGACTTTAGGGCGCAGCACCACAGGAACAAACAACTTGCCCACTGGAACCCCTCTGGGTATGCGGTAATTGTGCTGGGCCTCCTGGACCTCTCTCTCGACATTCGATGAGAGGGAGGCCATCCCGGAGAGAGCGTTGTGACAGGACTGCACCTACTCCGACATCAGAAGCATCCACCTCAACAATAAACTGCTGTTCAGGATCTGGAGTAGACAAAACAGGAGCAGAGATAAACCGGGACTTTAATTTATCAAAGGCCTGCTGGGTCTCATTACCCATTTAAACAGTACTTTAGGAGAGGTGAGCGCTGTTAAGGGTGCAGCAATTTGACCGAAGTTCTGGATGAAGCGCCGATAAAAGTTGGCGAACCCCAGGAACCGCTGCAGAGCCTTCCGAGAGTCAGGAGTTGGCCACTCAGCTACAGCCCTTATTTTAGCAGGGTCAGCTCCGATCTCACCCGCCGAAATCACAAACCCCGAGAACGAAACTGACCTTGCATGGAAGACGCACTTCTCTGCTTTCACAAATAGCTGATTTTCTAGTAGTCGTTGCAACACCTGGCGGACATGCTGAGTGTGTACCTGCAAAGAGGGAGAAAATATCAAGATATCATCAAGGTACACAAAGACAAATTGGTTTACCATGTCCCTCAGCACATCATTGACCAGGGCCTGGAAGACAGCGGGGGCATTGGTCAGACCAAACGGAAGGACCCGGTATTCAAAGTGTCCCATGGGTGTGTTGAAAGCTGTCTTCCACTCATCTCCCTCCCGGATGCGGATAAGGTGGTAGGCGTTGCGCAGGTCAAGCCTGGAGAAGACCTTGGCTCCCTGCAAGAGTTTGAAAGCTGAAGACATAAGCGGCAGGGGGTACCTGTTCTTAACAGTGATGTCGTTCAGTCCACGATAATCAATGCAGGGACGCAAGGAGCCGTCTCTCTTCTTGACGGAGGAGGGACGGATAAGGCCGGCTTTGAGGGACTCGTTAATATACTTGTCCATGGCCTCTCTCTCTGGACCTGAAAGGGAATATAAGTGACCCTTGGGCGGAGAAGTGCCTGGGAGGAGCTCTATAGCCAAATCATAAGGACGATGCGGAGGCAAGGACATGTCCCGGGACTTGCTGAACACCAGACGCAGATCATGGTACCCCGCCGGTACCCCAGACAGATCAGCCTCCTCCACCTGCAACACAGGGCAAACAGAACCAGAAAAAGGAGCAGGACCAAGACATGAAGCAAGACAGTTTTGGCTCCAGGATAAAACAGAATTTCCAGACCAATCCACATGAGGGCCATGCTGTACCAACCAGGGGTTCCCCAAAACTATGGGAGTGCAAGGAGAGTCCAGAAGGTACAGCGTGGTGACCTCACGGTGATTGCCTGAGACTACCAGGCTAACTTTTGGGGTTTGATAAAAAACGGTAGTAATCAAAGTCCCATCTAGGGATCGGGCAGGGATAGGTTCACGCAGTGGGATGGCTGGGATACCCCACCGTGCGGCTATTCAGCTGTCCATGAAGTTCCCTTCAGCCCCTGAATCGACCAACGCCGAACAGGACTCTGAAGTTCCCCCATATTGGACCAGTACAGGTAAAAGGGTTCGAGAGGAGGGGGATTGTGAAAAAGGTATCGTGCTCACCAGGATCCCCTGCTTCACCGGTGAGCCTTGGCTTTTGCCGGACAGACTGCTGCAAAATGGCCTGGTTTTCCACAGTAGAGACATAAGCCCCGGGTCAGACGCTGTTGTCTCTCCTGGGGTGATAGGCGAAGACGTCCCAGCTGCATGGGCTCGGGATCTGGTAGGTCGGAAGTTGCCGAAGGTGAGTGGGGGCCCTCCACCCCGCCAGAGAGGCGGATCAACTGGCCCTGGTGCCGACGACGGAGACGAACCTCGATGCGCAGGGCCAGGTTTATGAGCTCTTCGAAGTCACGAGGTAAGTCAAGAATGGCCAGTTCATCCTGTATGTCTTCCTCCAGCCCGGCCCGGAACATGGCCCGACAGGCTCCCTCATTCCAGTCACAGGAGGCTGCTAGAGTCTTAAACTGTATGGCAAACTCCGTGACGGAACGGCCTCCCTGGCGAAGCCGTGCGAGCTGGTCTGCTGCTTCTTGCCCTCTGGCAGACCGGTCAAAGAGTCTCATCATTACCTGCCGAAGCTCATCAAATGAGAGACAGCATGGGGCTCCAGATTCCTAGACTGAGGTTCCCCACTCGCGCGCCTTGCCCGTTAGGAGAGTCATAACAAATGCCACCTTTGTCTCCTCTGCCGCAAACGTGCGTGGCTGGAGGGCAAATATAACTGAGCACTGTGTCAAGAACGCTCGGCATGAGTTGGGGTCCCCATCATAGGGGGGTGGATTGTTGCAGTGGGGTTCGTGCTCTGGACGGGAGGAAGGGTGGGCCGAACCTCCTTGGGCGCCTTCTCGCTGGAGTTCTTGGATGCGGCAGTGATGTCTGCCACTTGGTTGGTGAGGAACTCGAACTCCCTCGCGGTGCTGGTCAGCCTGCCCTCATGTTGGCCCAGAAGCACCCCCTGTTGGGCCACGGCCGACCAGACGGGATCTGGACCTGCTGTGTCCATCTTGGTCGGTTCGTTCTGTCAGGGTAATCAGAACGGACACAGGTGCAGGTCAATTCCAAAGATTTATTGACAGTCTTCTAAGGAGTCTTACTCCACAGAACCTCCAAGGCAAAAAATAAACACAACAAAACAATATCCCTTGTAGCGGGAAAACAACACAGGAGCGCCTTAGTCCCAAGAAATAAAACAAAAAACAAAAACTACTCCGTAGAAGGAAAAAATGGCTTTGACTTCCGAAGTGCAGCTGTAGTTCCTTCCACGGCCGCCAGAGGGCGATAGGGGTGTGATGCGCTGCACTGCTCGGCCGCGAGGAAGAGCGCGAGCTGGCTGGCCACGGGGCGGGACGCCGCTGGATAACGCGGACTAAAACAAAAGCCGGACCGGCCTGGAAGAAAAAGGGAGATTAAAACAACGAGAGAAAAGAGCAAAAATGAGGGAGAAAAAATAAACGGAAACATTAACCGGGAGCCAAAACCTAGGGGTTTACAAGGATTGGGCTAGACCGGACAGGAAGCAAGCAAACGGCTGCCGACATGGAAACAACGAACCGACACCGGACAACAGACAAGAGGGAATAAATAAAGCAAACAATTACGACGGAAACGAGTGAAACAGGTGAGTGAAATCATCTTACTAGACTAGGGAGGAAGTGGGAGGGTTTATCGTGACATAAACGCGGACAGCTGGTGAGCGAACAAAAACAAACACCATGTGCTTGAACAGACATGTAAACATAGAACATCAGGGAAGAAGTGATCGGGCCAGAGATCTGACACCAGTATTCATAGTATGATTGTATATAATTGCAAAATAATTAATTCTAAATTCGAATTTAAATAATAATATTGCAAATGAATTAAAATTAATATACAGGGTAGTTATCATTTTTATAATTTAACTCATGTTAATTCATTTATCCATTCTTTTATTTATTAATTTATTAATTTATGCATCTCAAGTAACTGGTTCTCTCTGCATCACCCAAAATGGTGCAAATGATATATATAAAAAAATCACACAATCTCTTTAACATAAACTCTCACTCACTCACCATCTATACTGCGGTATCCTGTATTCAGCGTCACGGGGGGCCTGGAGCCTATCCCAGCAAGCTTAGGGCACGAGGCGGGGTACACCCTGGACAGAGTGCCAATCTATCACAGGGCACACACACAAACTCTCCCACCCACCCACACACACACACACACACACACACACACACACACACACACACACACACACACACACAAAAACTATGGGCAATTTGGGAATGCTAATTATAAATAATAATTAAATATTTAAATTTAATTATCATTTAAATTGGTAATAATAATAATAATAATAACAAATAAATATTTTGGAATCATTTGCATTCTATTTTTTTTTCTTCAAAAATCCATAAAACACCAATGTCAGTTAGAAAATTAATTGAATTACATTTTGAAAATATACTCCTAAATGTACAATATATAATATCAACAGATTCTGCATCGTGCAATCAAAACAAAACATTACATTTAAGATGTTTACATTTAGATGTTTTTTTTTTACTCATAATTTCATGTACATCACTGACTTATCATTTTACTCACTTTACAATATTTACAATATTACAACAGTTGGTTTGTATTGAGTAATCTGTTTGGGTGAGAGACATGCCACAAGTGACAACATAAAGCAAAATAGCATAATAATGGTGAGACATTTGCTGTAACTATATGTGTCCCTCGGCATCCTAGGTGTTCTACAACCATTAATTACACTAACTGTCAGTCGCAGCATAGGTGAAAGTAGGTCTGCATGGTCCGCAGTACTGAGGAGAGAGTAACTGCCTGCCAAATCCCACATTCACAACCAGTCACAGAAGCACTTTCAGCAAGAATACACATCTGACAACATTATGACATCTTAAACAACACACTCATTTACTTAGTATTTGCTTATGGAAGTCGTTCCAAATTGCCTATGATCCATTTGTTTTGTATTTTTTTATGGATGACGTGAGCTACAAAGATAACTATGATAGAGATAGAGATCGAGATATTCCTATTTCAATTGGTGTACAAGGTACACACATTTTTAAAGCTGTCCGAGTAAGATCCAAGGGAGAACAAAGGATGTGACCCAAAGTGGCAGCCCCAGTAAAAACAAGCCGGGGAAAAGTGAGAAAAACAAGCAGGAACATTCTGGCTGCCAACGTCCAATCACTGGAAAATAAGCTTGATTCGGGACTGCAATCTCCCCTGCTTCACTGAGATATGGCTGAACCACGACATCCAGCTGGCCAAGCAAGTTCACCACATGGACAGAACACTGTTGGACAGAAGAATACATGAACAGCTGGTGCAACAGCTTCCTCTGGAATTTACATCGCTTATAATCAGCTTGTTTATATTCTACCACAAGCAGACACGGACGAGCTCCATGAGGCACTCACCGAACTTTTATTAGCATTTTATGCAACCACAGACACAAGGCACAATCTCACCCAATGTTTAGTAAATCCAAATACGCGGCCATCTTCCTCATGCCAAAATATAAACAAATGCTCAAATAGGAAGCTCCAGCTCAGAGGGAAGTCTCGCGCTGGATGGACCAATCGGTGGCCGCTTGACAGGACGCACTTGATGACACAGACCGGAACATGTTCTGGTGCAGCTCTTGATACCATAAACGTGTTTACGGAAGCAGTTGTGGGAATCATCAGGAACGTAGCGGATGACACCATGCAAAAGTGACCATCGGGACATTTCCAAATCAGAAACCGTGGGTGGATAAAACCAGATCTTGCACTGCTGAGTATAACGTGGATGACATGGACTCAACCAAGACTATGTCATACAATGTACATAATGCGGTGAAGGATGCGAAACAAAGCTACGGGAGGAAACTAGAGTCACAGCTCTAACAGAATGACTCTATAAGATGAAATATATCTTTATTTGTCTCACAGCAGGGAAATTTACAGCTGCGAAGAAAAAAATTGTGCAAATAGAAAAATAGGGACAGTACAGTGTATAAATACAAGAGAAAATGAAAAGACGATACAATAATTGCACTTACAAACAAAAAATTGCACTAGTTCCAACAAATTGCACAAGGGTAATATTGCACAGTTTAAAAAGTCGTTATTGCAGAGTTTCAATTGCAGTGAGTTGCACTATGATAATATTGCACAGTTTAAAAAGTTATTGCACAGTTCTGTTGCAGTGAATTGCACTGGGATAATATTGCAGTTTCAAATGGTGTTATTGCACAGTTGCTAAAATTACATTTTCATTGTAAGGCGCTAGGTGCCTCTGGCAGGGCCTAAGAACAATAAAGCACCATAAAGCACCAAAATTAAGTTGCATTCTCATAGGGGTGCTTCCAGGGCACCAAACATATGAATACCTGTTTAACACCTCAAAACAACACTTTTTTTCGCACATATCCAAACACTTCTGTTTATGCTCTTCGGTGGGTTGTTTCAGCAAAAGTTACACCCTTAGACCACAAAAAATGACTCACTGCACGCTGCTCTTTTTTTGTGCAAATCAGAAGTGGGACATCCATTTTTGCTCGCACCACAGTTACAAGTGAATTGATGTAACACATTTACACCTGCACAGCAGTGACTGGGGAGACAGTAGCCTTGGACAGGATAATTTTTTATGAATATTTAAAATTAAATCATATAAATAATAACCCTTACGTGTCTGCAGTAAAGAACAAAAAATAAGTCACAGGAATAAGGCCACAAACCACATTCATAACATTCAAGACATTTGTGAATTGGCTCTTGTAGCCTGGAGTTTTTTGCCTTAAAATGATGCGACAATCATCCTGCTCACTCATTCACAGAAAACAACATCTTTATTTACATTTTCAAAAGCACATTTTTTTTTAGAAAGGCCATATGTGAGGAAGCATGAACAATGATGAATTCTGTTGTAATTCAAACCAGAGAAGGCAAAGTCCTGTATAATGAGCCTTTCAGTCTGGTATGTGACAGAGGGAAATGCTACAAGAAAATAATTTGAGGACAAAAGAAAAACATTTTTTTGTTTGTTTTTTGTTTATTCAGAGGAGAACTTTTACTATTTTTTTCTCTAGTGCTATGGCTATATAGGGAGAATCTACAGATTATTATCTGAAGACTCTTTTAATCAGATTCATAGAATCTGATTATATTAGTCAGATTCACTGTACTGGCGCACATAGAAGCGACTCCTATCAGTGTGTGCCTCATGCGCCCAAGCCTTGTAGGGCAGTGGTGGCTCAGAGGGCTAAAGCATTGAGTTACTGATCGGAAGATCGGCGGTTCGATTCCCAGCTCAGCCAGGTTGCCATTGTTGGGCCCTTGAGCGAGGCCCTTAACCCTAACTGCTCCATGGCTGACCCTGCGCTCTGACCCCAGTTACGCTGGGATATGCGAAGAAGGAATTTCACTGTGCTGTAATGTATATGTGACAAAAAAAAAAAAGGCTTTAAAGGCTTTAAGTATATGACAGGCAGGTCTCAGTTGGTCTTGAACAGCTCTCTGTGCAGGCACCATATAACACTTTATTGTCCTGACATTCATTCTGGATCTAGACATACTAAGTAAAAATGAATCAGAGCATTGCTAGTGTACTTCTTACACATGAACTAATTATAGTTTTAGTATATCTTTGAGGCTTACAGGCTACACTCAAACCACTAACCTGCTTATTGTAATACACCCCTTTAAATTGTACACTATATGGACAAAAGTATTTGACCAAACCTGTTAATTATTGAATTGGGGTGTTTCAATCAGGGCCCTTATCCCTAAGGAAGGACATTCTTAATGCTTTGGCATACCAAGACATTCCCAATTTTGTAGCAACAGTATGGGAAATGTCCATTTCTATTCCAACATGACTGTGCCCCAGTGCACAAAACAAGGACTATAAAGACATGGTTTGATGAGTTTGGTGTGGAAGACCTTGACACAGAGCCCTGACCCCAACCCCATCGAGCACCATTGAGATGAATTGGAACCAGGCCTTCTCTTCCAACATCAGTCCCTGACCTCATATATGCTCTACAGAATGAATGGGCTTGAAATCCCACAAAAACACAAATCTTGTGGACAGCCTTCCAAGAAGAACGGAAGCTGTTATAGCTACAAAAGGGGGAACAACTCCATATTGAAGTATATGTATTTGTATACAATGTCGTTGCAGATTTGGCCAAATACTTTTGTCCATATAGTGTTGTAAGATGACTGGTCTTTGCGGCCCAACGTCCGTAAAAAGGGTTCTTCAACACCACAAAAAAAAGGGAAAAAGGGAAAAAAATTATCCAAAAAAATGATGGCAATACTCGCAGAGGTGTTAAAAGAAAAAAGTGATAATTTATTTACAGTGCTTGAGAGGTGTAATTTGGGAAATTAGTCTAATCTGCATGTCTTTGGAATGTGGGGGGAAACCGGAGCACCCAGATAAATCCCACCAAGCACTGGGAGAATATGAAACTAGATGCTTACAGACCCGAGGCGGGAACAGCACCCGGAATCTGGCGGTGCAAGGCCACAGCGCAAAACAATATGCACTGTATCACTCATTTACATTTAGTGAACTATATGACCACAAGCACCAAAGTGTTACATCAGTGAGGTACACTGTTACAGTAAAGTCCTCTTTATTAGAATAACTTTTTCAGGTATAGGTCTGTTCCTGTCTCACATAAACACAGCAAGCAACAAATTATTCCTTCAAAATTTATTTTCTCCATTTTGACTGATTCTTTTCACTGGAAGATTTTTTGTACAACTCCTGTATAACTTATACTTTGGGTTGAGCAGTGCGACACTTAATATCTTTGTCAGGTTGTGTGACATTGTGGATCAGTATCATCCAGTGTCTTGATTTGCCAGATTTTGCTAATGTCTGTCATATTGTGTGAATTGTAAATTAATTACAATTACAACTTAAACATTTTGCCATTTTATGTTTATTTCATTTATGTTTTTATTTTTACATATGGGCTAGAGCTACAAATTAGTGGTAATATTAAACTGTAATATGTTTTATATTGTTAACTTGTTGGTTTTAATGTTGTGGTGGACAGAGGTCAGTATGGACACTGACTGGTCTAAGGTGGTGCTAGTTGTGACTCTTCACTGTATGCTGTTAGTTAAGGAGTTTTGATCAGTTTGATCAATAAAACTAAACTATTTATAATTTGTGTTTCATATTTCTCATTTATATCTGGCTTTAATCTCATTATGGTCTCATATATGGCTCATTTGCTTCTCCTTCAAATGCTGTTGTTTCTCATGTACATCTCAGATCTCTCAAATGTTTCTTAAGCAAGTCTCAGGTTGTATCTCTATTGTGTTTGTCTTTTTCTCCTAAGTCAGCTTTGGGAGAGAAAGAAAAGAAAGTCGAGCTTGTAATGAGAAAGCTCAATTCAGTCTCATGAGACTAGAAAAACATTCTGAACAAGAAAAAAATTGCCATGGGTACAGTAGGCATCAACTTTAAAGCCTCACTTTCTTTCTGTACTGTGCACTTTAAATAAAGCTTAGCCTTTGTGAAGGTTTGATAGACTATTTTTTTATGCTTAATCTAGCTGAGCAATTGAAGGTTGATCTAAAAAGAACAATAGCAACACACTATCCCTCACTATATCTCTTATTCATTCTATATTGCATTTATTCTCTACAGTGTCACAGAAGGTTAGAGCCTATCCAAGGGGACTTGGAGCACTAATTGGGGTACACTCTGGACAGGACAGTCTCTCTCTCTCTCTCTCTCTCTCTCACACACACACACACACACACACACACACACACACACACACACACACACACACACACACACACACACACACACACACACACACACACACGGGCAATTCTGAGAAAACCTCAAACACCTGGAGGAAACTTCTCAAGCATGAGGGAAACATGCAAACTCCACACGTACAGACCCAAGACAGGACATGAACCCTAAACCCTGGAAGTGTGAGGCCACAGTGCTAACCACAATGGCATCCTGCTGCATTATCCATATAATTAATATAAAATATCATTTAACTTAAGCACTGCAACAGGATTTAGTAGTCTCAAAATGTATAGTGTGTCATGTCCCAGTCCACCCCTGACCCCAGAGTTCATGAATTCTGGATTTTGATTGGTCAGTAGATTTTGTATGGCTGATATTCCACAGAAAGCATGGATAATGAAGTTTCACGGATAATCTAGAAGGTTAATTGTAATATATAACTAAAAGGTATGAAGTGTTCCTTTAATGTACCTTAAGAAACAGATAATTATGAACAGGCTGTTACATTAAAATAATCAGCATTGGGTTGGTAACAGAAACTCAACTTTTTTATGTCATAGTTTTAATGTCAAGTTACTGTCTAGACTACATTTCTTAAAATTAGTAAAAAGAAATTCTTAAAATTAGCCAAAAATGATTTAGGCAACATTTGTGAGTATAAAATTATGCAGTATAACAAAACTAATCTGCACCCAGTTTAATGGTTGCAGAATTAGAATTAAATTAATAAGATTGCTTTGGTTATTAAAGATCTAGCGTCTAGCGTCTATTTAGGAAAAAAATGCCATAAATTAAGTCTATGTTCTACTGCTGTATATACATTAAGTTTCAGGAACCACTCAGAGCCCACAGAGTATCTAAAGTGTTAAAACAACAACAACAACAAAAAAAAACTTCCTCTTGGTACTTCCGTTCATCTGCCATGAGATTTAGCCATTATACAGAGAGGTGACAAAGTGAAAATAGCATAAAGCTCAGTAAGCTGTTGAGTTGTTATGAGCTGATTAATGCACATAACCAGTTGCTCCATTGTCAGTTTTTAAACAGTCAGAAGAACATGCACAGAAATTCTGCCCAGACACTAATCAATGCTTAGAATCCAATTGGGAAACCGGAGCCCTGGGGCTTAATTGAAATGATTCACATACAAAAATGACTCTTACCGCTGCACTCTCTGTCGCGACAAAACGGCAACGGACAAATAAATGTCCTGTTATTCATGAAACAACCGCCAGGTGGCACAAAGTGACATTTTTCACTTTTTAAATATGATTTGAGCTTAAGTCACAAAAAAGTCAGATGTTGTATCGAAGAAATACTAGTGATAGTAATTTCCACATAAGAGTACTTTATACAACAGACATGAAAAATCAGTACCAGATCTATTGGCATTTACTGTACACTAATGAGTTAAAAATGGTTAAATGTTGTTTAGACAAACAAGTTCATTAGCTAAAATTTTATTTGTACAAAGAATTAACTGTTATATTCTTTCTATTTGTATCATTTTATTGTTATTATTAAAAAAAAATTACATTTAAAGACATCAAACCTTAAATATAGAAATAACTGGAAAAATAGACTTTCAGAATAGAACATTAGCATAACTCACAAAATCTAAAAAATGCTGGGTTGTTTCTGAAAACACCTGGTTGGGTTATTTTGACCCAACAACTGTTTTATTCTTTATTCTCTGGTTTCTCCAAACAGCTTGCAAAATGTTCACATTATTACTGTTATTGTGTCACAAAGTGTAGTTTTATGAGTTGTTTAGGCAAGAATGCATGTGTGTACAGCTCAAAAGGTCTATCGGTTATTAAATATAGCATCTACAGTATTTAGAAAAAAATGCCCCAACATTTTTGGAGATTTTGCAATGCCCATGTACATGCCTCATGTACCCCACCCAACGCAGCCTCACCACGGAAAGAATTTCTGAAAAGGTATTTTATTTTTGGTTTTTCTAATGATGCGGGTCGCGAGAGGGGCAGAGCAGATCCATAGGCTGCTACCACACGGAGTTCTGAAGTAAGCATTTTATAAAGGAAAAATAATAAATAAACCAAATAAAATTATTCCACTTGTATTTTCCCTTTAAAAGTCATAAAAATCATGGGGTGTGTATCGAGCGATAAAAAAAAAGGCATGTTATGATAAGGAAACTTTCCATCTCTTCCATTCCAGTGATTAAACAATGATAATGTGAATTTTGTAATCCGCAGAAGCTCAGTGTTCCGAGCACAATGTAATAATCTTTGTATGATAAAATGACTCATGGCAATGAATCCACACGAACGCTGAACACAAACGGCAAAAAAGCATGGTAACAATAACCATAATAATAATAATCCTCATTCTTTTTTGCTGTTTGTGTCCAGAATTGAATAATTATTTGAACATGAATGGCTGAATTAAAGCTGCTCATGCCGCGCACGCTTTCACTTTTAAAAAATGCAGTGTTTATTCAGCAAGTATATATTTGTGCTCTGTTGTTTTTCTGGGGTACTGATTTTACATTGTGTTTGCTTTGCAAAAGTCACCCCTATTTATGATTGATGAATATTATAACTGAAACAAAGCTGCTCGTATCGGCTCATATTGGCAGCGAGATGAAAAGTGCAAAGTGAAAGCATGTACCAAAAACAGCAGTTACATTTCATTCATAAAATACTCTGATTACAAACAACAAGATAGCACAATGCATGTCTGTGAATGGCTGAAATGTGGTTGCGAGAATACGTTTTAACAGGGATGGGGCTAAGAAAGTCTGAAGTGAAGTGAAGGGGCTCATCTCCGCAACAGTGGATGCGCCATTAATTCGCATTTCATATGAATTACATAATCTGCAATTTGTTTTCCATTAGTTTAAATAAAAGCAGACATTTCGCTTTCTATGAGTATATATTGTTCACGTCTGTGAGGCAAACATACACAGAGTTTCGGTTCATTTTCTGTGGCGCTCAATTTCACGGATGCAGAATAGCGCTGTAACCCTGTTTGCTTTCATTATTTTACAAAATCATAACATTTTGTCGTCATTGTGAGTGCATTAAATAAAAGTAGAGGCTTATAAAGGTTATGTATCTTATATAGTTTTATTATATAGTTTTTGCACCAGATGGCCATGGAAGGACTTTATCTAAAAGCCAGACCAAGTACAACGAAGAACTGTGTATAATTATTTAGCCTAAAACAATATTGTTTCCAATGCTGAAGCAAACATGAATTTTATTTTGTTTTACAATAATAATATTTTATGATGAATCTGCGTATGTGCTTCAGAGATGCCCTAAATTATGAGGCGCCGTATAGGGCTTAAATCAAACTTCATTCATGCACACACACGTGAAACACTTGCATTCACATATATGAAACACATACACGTTTACACATATATAGTCACACATCTATGTATAATACTAACTGCTCAAACAACTACATATGAAATGCGCGCACACACAGCTATGGTACGCGTGCACATACACACAAACTCTCCGCGCACACACACCTATGAGATGCGCGCACATATACAGTAACTATGCGAATGTTCTGATTCGTGAATATGCCAACATGTCTTCGTTAAAACGTAAAAATGTGTCGCGCACCATCAGAAGACATGAATGAACAAAAAAAACATGAAGTACTTCGGGCTTTTTATAAAAAATAATCATCTGGCTTTTTTGCGGTTTGTGTCCAGCATTGAATAATTATTTCACCCATTATTTGACCACGGCTGGAAATAATAGCTGGAATGTGATTGTGGATTTATGACCGAAATAAAGCTGTTCATCAGCGTGCGTGAACCCGCGGCTCGTACTTTCACTTTACAAAAGGTGCAGACATACTCCCCTAGAAAGTCATCGCCTCTTGCAATAATGCAGATCAAACATACATCACCTGTCCATACATAAAAAGGAATATTTAAGCATATATGCAAAATGTATTTCACTTAAATATTACAAATTAAAGTAGACGTGCTGAGCTTCAGTTCATTGTGATGCAGACAAACGGTCCAGGAAGGAAACGGGTTGCATTATTTTACAAAATCTGAATATATTCAGTAAATTTATAAATTACACTCAAAGTATCAAATCCAACTATGAAGTCTGATTTAATTGATACCATTAAACATTTTATTTGTTTCCATTTATGATTATGTTTTGCTGGCGAAACACATTTTAGGCAGGAGCGATTGCTCGGTCTTGTTAATTCTTTTTAAAACCCTCAATTCTGCCAATTCCCCCATCAGCAAAACCCCTGGGGGTCGGCGGGTGTTCACCTCGGAGCATAAGTTGTTCCGGAAGTGGGCTCGTGTTCCAAAACACTTGTAAACCAAATCATCATTTTCCCATAAGAAATAATGAACACTAAAATTATTCGTTCCACAGCTCCAAAAATTAAATACATAAAAATAATTCATACAATCTATAAAATGAAAATAAAACAAATTCATCTGCACTTTACCTTTAAAAAAAGTACAAATAAATCCCGACCGATAAGTGTTTCCGTTGGTTCGCGCAGGCACTGTGTGTGTGTGTGTGTGTGGATTTCCCTTGCCTCCTTTTACATAGTAACACTCCTCCTCCCTCTCCCCACCTCGCTTTTTAAGTTTCACAACAAACACACACATACACCGCAGAAACACAGTTTTAACGAAAAAAAAAAAAGAAATCTCTCTGAGACTGGCGTGAGCGCATACTAACGGGATCACTTTTTAAGCTGTACAACAAACGGACACACAAACACAATGGAAACACAGTTTTAACAGGGAAAAAAGAAATCTCTTCGATACTGGCATTAGCGCATACTAAAGGAATCACTTTTTAAGTTTCACAACAAACACACAACGGAAACACCGTTTTAACAGGAAAAAAATAAATCTCTCTGACACTGGCGTTAGCGCATACTAAGGAAATCACTGCAGTAAAGTAAAAAAAAAACAAAAAAACAAATGAACCAGCATCGTACCTTTGAAAATAATCGAGAAAGAGCAGAGTTTGTGTGTTTGTGAAGCCGGGGAGGGGGTGAAAAGGCGAGAGAGCCTCTGTGCATGTGTGTCGGTGTCAAATTACGCGCACGCACACACAACAGACTCTGAAAGGGAGAGGGACATGTTGATTATGCAAGATTACACACAATTCCGCAGTGCAAGAGTGACGCTCGGTGTCATGCAGTTTGTAACTTACTTGCAATTGTACTTTTAAAATGTAAAAGTACAGCGCGCTAGAAACTTAATATCTGCTTATATCTGCGTGTGGGTTTATCAGCCATTTGATCAAAAAGCGCACATGCACAACTCACCTTTACTTTGCAAAGGCAGTGTCCATAAATAAAAATTAATATTTAGGCCTATACGTGGCCTATATAACTTTATTTCACTTAAATATTACAGATTAAAATAAGGAAAGTAAATGTGCTGAGCTTCAGTTCATTGTGATGCAGACAAAAGGTCCAGGAAGGAAACTGAGACATTTCTTTTTCCATTTTTTGCATTGAGCTTAATCATGTAGCACTTTTAGTATTCATAGCAAAAGCAACCCAACGGTGTGATTAAAGTACCCGAAATAACCCAGCATTTTGACCCAGCATAAACAATCCAACGACAGCATTTTTTAGAGTGTACTACTACTACTACTACTACTACTACTACTAATAATAATAATAATAATAATAATAAATGGAGAAAGTGCAGTCAAAGCCCAGGGATTCTGTGTGCTGTTGCGTTGTATTCAGCGAGTGGCATATATTTTTGTGCTTGTTGCATTTCTGGGGGCGTTTGTCTGTAATTTTATCAATAAATCTGCTGATATCTGCATGCGTGTTTATCAGCCTTTTGATCAAAATGCGTACACGTGCAACTCACTCTTACTTTGCAAAAGGCAATGTTTATTGTTTAGTGCATATTTAAAGCGCATATACACAATAAAACAATATTGTTTTAGGCTAACTTAACATACACTTTTGTATTTTTTGTTGTACTTCGTCTTTTTGCACACGTGCAGGCGCATTACAATAATAATAATAATAATAATAAATTCACAGCACTACTAATACTACTACTAATAATAATAATAGTATTGAATGGCGAAATGCAGTCAAAGAAGAATCATCATTGAGAAGAAAATGAAGAATACATACATATCAGTATTTACAGTTTGAGCTCGACACGTTTATGAGCTCTGTCGCTTGCACAGATTGAAACACGACTGCCCCCTGTAGGTAATTTACATCATGTTCACAGCTTTCCACGCGCTGCTGTGGCAGCTTGCGAGGTCCCTTTTCAGTGCAATTTTTTAATCCACATACCAGGGGCCGCTTATACACTAAATGCAAGCTTCAAATGCCTCATTAAATTACAAATATTGTAACGTATAAATTACGTAAACAGAATTTAGCAAATGTATAACTTTGTAAAACACACCCAAAAGAGCGTGTCTCCCATAACGGGACATGGTTTGATGATGTAGTTAATCTGCAATGATAGCGCTGCATATGGTTTTAGCTCGTTGCTTACAGCACCGGTTCAGTTCCAGTTCTGTCAAATACAACGTGAGACAAAAATGAACATTTCTTTTTTTTTTAAATATACACCAATTATATGAAAATGTACTATTTACCTAAACATTTTCAAAGTAGAAAATAAATTAAAAACTTTTCTGACCAAGGAAGGAAGTAAAATAGCAAAGTAACGCTTAACTTACTTTCCTGGAGTGAAAAGATTAGACAAGCCTCCAGAATGCAAAGTTTTTAAGTTGCGTAGTAGAATAAGCGAGTCACTTGGTCTGTGTCCTGTGCTTTGATAAGCTTTTCTGGTGCCAGAGACCCCATTGCCATCTGTTACTACAAAAAACCTAAACCACTGTAAAATGTCCTGGTGAAATCCTGAAGAACAAAAGAGTGGAAGTTGGACAGGTGTTTGTCTAGAGGCAAACCAGCAGGTGTTGGCTCGAGTTAAAAGATAGATAGTTAAAGAGAGAGAGAGAGCGTCACGTGATCACAACTGAGCCAATGTTTTTTCTCTCACGCGCGTTGCAGAATTGTGGGTAATCTTCTCCCATACTTGGCATTAGTGCGCGTCTCTCACTAGTATAATCAACATCAGTGCACGAGTGTACTGTTTACTATAACACTGTGACCACGTGTGTGTAAAGCCTCTTTAATTTTGTGTTTGTATGTGTGTTTGTGCGTGTGTGTGTGTGTGTACAATGTGCATGTACTGTTTATTATAACACATGTGCACGCATGTAAAGCAAAATAAAGTCTCGTTAGAGAGGTTAAAGATCCGTTTTCTCTCTCTCTCTCTCTCTCTCTCTCTCTCTCTCTCTGTATCAGCCTGCACTGATTCAGTGTGGGCGTGCGTCATTAGACACTTTGCCCCTCCCCTTCTCTTATTGCCTTCTCTTTCTCTCACACACACACACACACACACACACACACACACCTCCTCCTCTCGCCTTCACACACACACACACACACACACACACACACACACACACACACACACACACACACACACACACACACACACTATTAACAGAAACACTGCTCTGTCACGATCCTAAAGTGCAGGTTAATTAGGGCCCGAGCACCGATGGTGCGAAGCCCTATTGTAACCGAAGGAATTATTATTAGGGCCCGAGCACCGAACGGTGCGAAGCCCTATTGAAACCGAAGGAATTATTAGGGCCCGAGCACCGATGGTGCGAAGCCCTATTGTAACCGAAGGAATTATTAGGGCCCGAGCACCGATGGTGCGAAGCCCTATTGTAACCGAAGGAATTATTATTATTATTATTATTCTGTATTCTTTGCCGTGCCTAAATAACTGCTAATTTGGGGGCCTTAACATGCACGAAAACTCCCCAAACTTTCCACAAAATTGTCCCCCGGCGAAAATCGCGATCTGAAACTGTCGCCGTGAGTAGGCGTGGCCAAATGGCTCTGCAGCGCCCCCTGGAATGAGATGTGGCTCCCTGTAAGACCTACGGACATGAAATTTGGTAGACTGATCTATCTTCCCGGCACGAGAAAAAAAGTCTCTTAGGGGTATCCTCTAAAGTGAACAGGAAGTCGGCCATTTTGGAAAAACTGCGAGATCTTGCGTTTCGCACATGTCGTACTTTGACGAACTCCTCCTAGGGGAATTGCCCTATCGAGTTCAAAATTGCTCAGGATGCTCTTAAGGGGTCAAGGACCAAAAGTTATCAAAAGCTTGCATCTGGGTCACATGGTCTACCTGTGGCGGCCCCACGAATTCTACCCTCCCCCGACGCCCAGGAAGTGGATGCTTTTTTGCCAATTTCTCCCACACACATCTTCCAATGTTCACTAAACTTTACAGTCATCATACTCGTTCGAGTCTGAACAGATTGATATGCCAATTTGACCATATCCGTATAACGCCACCTACTGGCAGGAGCTTATGTCTTTTGCCTGATTTTCCCCTTTCCACATGGCGTATTTTAACGAACTCCTCCTAGGGAAAGAATGCCAGAAGTACCGAATTTTGCCCCATGGTCCTGAAGACATTGGTGACTAAAAGTTATCAAAAGCTTTTATCTAAGTTCTACGGTCTGGCCAGGGCGGGGCCACAAATTTGATGCTTCGGCAGTATTGAGGATTTGGCTGTATCTCTTACACTCTTCCTCCAATCAAGCTCATACTCTAGATTTACATCAGGCCATCCACACCTTTCCTCATGCCACTGTCGTCATGAGTGGGCGTGGCCAAATGTCTCTGCAGCGCCCCCTGGATTGTGATCTGAGTCCCTGTATGACCTACAGGCATCAAATTCGGTAGGCTGATGTATCTCCTCACCACAGGAAAAAAAGTCTCTTGGAGGTACTCTCTACGATGAACAGGAAGTCCGCCATTTTGGAACATTTGCAAGATATCGCCTTTCGCACACGTCGTATTTTAACGAACTCCTCCTAGGGGGTTTACCCGATGGAGGTCAAAATTTCTCAGATCGCTCGTAAGGCATCAAGGACAAAAAGTTATCAAAAGCTTTCGTCTCGGCCACATGGTCTGCCTGTGGCGCCCTGACGAATTTGACGCTCCCCCGCCGCACAGGAAATGGATGTATTTTTCCCTCTTTCTCCCACACGCTTCGTCCAATCTGGACAAAACTTGACTGGATCATTGAGATTCACACTTTCTACTCATTGACATGCCAACATGATAAGTCGGTCATAGCGCCACCAACTGGTATGAGGAAATTATTGGTTTCTACCTATTTTTGACCGTAGTTCTGCTCAAATTCAAGGACTACATCAGAGACAACATGCAGGAGGTCACTGTGCAGCCCGCGTGGACTGCACCGTGTGCGAGGGCCCGATCATCGCTGCTTGCAGCTTTAATTAGGGCCCGAGCACCGATGGTGCGAAGCCCTATTGTAACCGAAGGAATTATTATTATTATTATTATTATTATTATTCTGTATTCTTTGCCGTGCCTAAATAACTGCTAATTTGGGTGCCTTAACATGCACGAAAACTCCCCAAACTTTCCACAAAATTGTCCCCCGGCGAAAATCGCGATCTGAAACTGTCGCCGTGAGTAGGCGTGGCCAAATGGCTCTGCAGCGCCCCCTGGAATGAGATGTGGCTCCCTGTAAGACCTACGGACATGAAATTTGGTAGACTGATGTATCTTCCCGGCACGAGAAAAAAAGTCTCTTAGGGGTATCCTCTAAAGTGAACAGGAAGTCGGCCATTTTGGAAAAACTGCGAGATCTTGCGTTTCGCACATGTCGTACTTTGACGAACTCCTCCTAGGGGAATTGCCCTATCGAGTTCAAAATTGCTCAGGAAGCTCTTAAGGGGTCAAGGACCAAAAGTTATCAAAAGCTTGCATCTGGGTCACATGGTCTACCTGTGGCGGCCCCACGAATTCTGCCCTCCCCCGACGCCCAGGAAGTGGATGCTTTTTTGCCAATTTCTCCCACACACATCTTCCAATCTTCACTAAACTTTACAGTCATCATACTCGTTCGAGTCTGAACAGATTGATATGCCAATTTGACCATATCCGTATAACGCCACCTACTGGCAGGAGCTTATGTCTTTTGCCTGATTTTCCCCTTTCCACATGGCGTATTTTAACAAACTCCTCCTAGGGAAAGAATGCCAGAAGTACCGAATTTTGCCCCATGGTCCTGAAGACATTGGTGACTAAAAGTTATCAAAAGCTTTTATCTAAGTTCTACGGTCTGGCCAGGGCGGGGCCACAAATTTGATGCTTCGGCAGTATTGAGGATTTGCCTGTATCTCTTACACTCTTCCTCCAATCAAGCTCATACTCTAGATTTACATCAGGCCATCCACACCTTTCCTCATGCCACTGTCGTCATGAGTGGGCATGGCCAAATGTCTCTGCAGCGCCCCCTGGATTGTGAACTGAGTCCCTGTATGACCTACAGGCATCAAATTCGGTAGGCTGATGTATCTCCTCACCACAGGAAAAAAAGTCTCTTGGAGGTACTCTCTACGATGAACAGGAAGTCCGCCATTTTGGAAAATTTGCAAGATATCGCGTTTCGCACACGTCGTATTTTAACGAACTCCTCCTAGGGGGATTGCCCGATGGAGGTCAAAATTTCTCAGATCGCTCGTAAGGGATCAAGGACAAAAAGTTATCAAAAGCTTTCGTTTCGGTCACATGGTCTGCCTGTGGCGCCCTGACGAATTTGACCCTCCCCCGCCGCACAGGAAATGGATGCTTTTTTCCCTGTTTCTCCCACACGCTTTGTCCAATCTGGACTAAACTCTACAGCATCATTCAGATTCACAGTTTCTACTCATTGACATGCCAACATGATAACTCGTTCATAGCGCCACCAACTGGTATGAGGAAATTATTGGTTTCTACCTATTTTGGACCGTGCTTCTGCTCAAATTCAAGGACTACATGAGAGACAACATGCAGGAGGCCAGTGTACAGCCCGCGTGGACTGCACCGTGTGCGAGGGCCCGATCATCGCTGCTTGCAGCTTTAATTATTATTATTATTATTCTGTATTCTTTGCCGTGCCTAAATAACTGCTAATTTGGGTGCCTTAACATGCACGAAAACTCCCCAAACTTTCCACAAAATTGTCCCCCGGCGAAAATCGCGATCTGAAACTGTCGCCGTGAGTAGGCGTGGCCAAATGGCTCTGCAGCGCCCCCTGGAATGAGATGTGGCTCCCTGTAAGACCTACGGACATGAAATTTGGTAGACTGATGTATCTTCCCGGCACAAGAAAAAAAGTCTCTTAGGGGTATACTCTAAAGTGAACAGGAAGTCGGCCATTTTGGAAAAACTGCGAGATCTTGCGTTTCGCACATGTCGTACTTTGACGAACTCCTCCTAGGGGAATTGCCCTATCGACTTCAAAATTGCTCAGGATGCTCTTAAGGGGTCAAGGACCAAAAGTTATCAAAAGCTTGCATCTGGGTCACATGGTCTACCTGTGGCGGCCCCACGAATTCTACCCTCCCCCGACGCCCAGGAAGTGGATGCTTTTTTGCCAATTTCTCCCACACACATCTTCCAATCTTCACTAAACTTTACAGTCATCATACTCGTTCGAGTCTGAACAGATTGATATGCCAATTTGACCATATCCGTATAACGCCACCTACTGGCAGGAGCTTATGTCTTTTGCCTGATTTTCCCCTTTCCACATGGCGTCTTTTAACGAACTCCTCCTAGGGAAAGAATGCCAGAAGTACCGAATTTTGCCCCATGGTCCTGAAGACATTGGTGAGTAAAAGTTATCAAAAGCTTTTATCTAAGTTCTACGGTCTGGCCAGGGCGGGGCCACAAATTTGATGCTTCGGCAGTATTGAGGATTTTGCTGTATCTCTTACACTCTTCCTCCAATCAAGCTCATACTCTAGATTTACATCAGGCCATCCACACCTTTCCTCAGGCCACTGTCGTCATGAGTGGGCGTGGCCAAATGTCTCTGCAGCGCCCCCTGGATTGTGATCTGAGTCCCTGTATGACCTACAGGCATCAAATTCGGTAGGCTGAAGTATCTCCTCACCACAGGAAAAAAAGTCTCTTGGACGTACTCTCTACGATGAACAGGAAGTCCGCCATTTTGGAACATTTGCAAGATATCGCGTTTCGCACACGTCGTATTTTAACGAACTCCTCCTAAGGGGTTTGCCCGATGGAGGTCAAAATTTCTCAGATCGCTCGTAAGGCATCAAGGACAAAAAGTTATCAAAAGCTTTCGTCTCAGCCACATGGTCTGCCTGTGGCGCCCTGACGAATTTGACCCTCCCCCGCCGCACAGGAAATGGATGTATTTTTCCCTCTTTCTCCCACACGCTTCGTCCAATCTGGACAAAACTTGACACGATCATTGAGATTCACACTTTCTACTCATTGACATGCCAACATGATAAGTCGGTCATAGCGCCACCAACTGGTAGGAGGAAATTATTGCTTTCTACCTTATTATGACCGTGCTTCTGCTCAAATTCAAGGACTACATCAGAGGCAACATGCAGGAGGTCGGTGTACAGCCCGCGTGGACTGCACCGTGTGCGAGGGCCCGATCATCGCTGCTTGCAGCTTTAATTATTATTATTATTATTCTGTATTCCTCGCCCCGCCGAAATAACTCCTAATTTGGGTGCCTGAACATGCTCGAAAACTCCCCAAACTTTCCAGAAAATTCTCCCCCAGCGGAAATTTTCGTCTGAAACCGTCGCCGTGAGTAGGCGTGCCCAAATGGCTCTGCAGCGCCCCCTGGAATGAGATGTGGCTCCCTGTAACACCTACGCACATGAAATTTGGTAGACTGATGTATCTTCCCGGCACGAGAAAAAAAGTCTACTACGGGTACCCTCTAAAGTGAACAGGAAGTCGGCCATTTTGGAAAAACTGCGACATGTTGCGTTTCGCACATGCCGTACTTTGACGAACTCCTCCTAGGGGGATTGCCCAATCGACTTCAAAACTTGGCAACATGCTCTTAAGGGGTCAAGGACCAAAAGTTATCAAAAGCTTGCATCTGGGTCACATGGTCTACCTGTGGCGGCCCCACGAATTCTACCCTCCCCCGACGCGCAGGAAGTGGATGCTTTTTTGCCAATTTCTCCCACATACATCTTCCAATGTTCACTAAACTTTACAGTCATGATACTCGTTCGACTCTGAACAGATTGATATGCCAATTTGACCATATCCGTATAACGCCACCTACTGGCAGGAGCTTATGTCTTTTGCCTGATTTTCCCCTTTCCACATGGCGTATTTTAACGAACTCCTCCTAGGGAAAGAATGCCAGAAGTACCAAATTTTGCCCCATGGTCCTGAAGACATTGGTGAGTAAAAGTTATCAAAAGCTTGTATCAAAGTTCTACGGTCTGGCCGGGGCGGGGCCGCAAATTAGATGCTTCGGCAGTATTGAGAAATTTGCTGTATCTCTTACAATCTTCCTCCAATCCAGCTCATACTCTAGATTTACATCAGCCCATCCACACCTTTCCTCATGCCACTGTCGTCATGAGTGGGCGTGGCCAAATGTCTCTGCAGCGCCCCCTGGATTGTGATCTGAGTCCGAGCACCGAACGGTGCGAAGCCCTATTGAAACCGAAGGAATTATTAGGGCCCGAGCACCGATGGTGCGAAGCCCTATTGAAACCGAAGGAATTATTATTATTATTATTCTGTATTCTTTGCCGTGCCTAAATAACTGCTAATTTGGGTGCCTTAACATGCACGAAAACTCCCCAAACTTTCCACAAAATTGTCCCCCGGCGAAAATCGCGATCTGAAACTGTCGCCGTGAGTAGGCGTGGCCAAATGGCTCTGCAGCGCCCCCTGGAATGAGATGTGGCTCCCTGTAAGACCTACGGACATGAAATTTGGTAGACTGATGTATCTTCCCGGCACGAGAAAAAAAGTCTCTTAGGGGTATCCTCTAAAGTGAACAGGAAGTCGGCCATTTTGGAAAAACTGCGAGATCTTGCGTTTCGCACGTGTCGTACTTTAACGAACTCCTCCTAGGGGAATTGCCCTATCGACTTCAAAACTTGGCAAGATGCTCTTCAGGGGTCAAGCACCAAAAGTTATCAAAAGCTTGCATCTAGGTCACATGGTCTAGCTGTGGCGCCCCCACGAATTCTACCCTCCCCCGACGCCCAGGAAGTGGATGCTTTTTTGCCAATTTCTCCCACACACATCTTCCAATGTTCACTAAACTTTACAGTCATGATATTCGTTCGAGTCTGAACAAATTGATATGCCAATTTGACCATATCCCTATAACGCCACCTACTGGCAGGAGCTTTTGTCTTTTGCCTGATTTTCCCCTTTCCACATGGCGTATTTTAACGAACTCCTCCTAGGGAAAGAATGCAAGAAGTACCAATTTTTGCCCCATGGTCCTGAATACATTGGTGACTAAAAGTTATCAAAAGCTTTTAGCCAAGTTCTACAGTCTGGCCAGGGCGGGGCCGCAAATTAGATGCTTCGCCAGTATTGAGAAATTTGCTGTATCTCTTACAATCTTCCTCCAATCAAGCTCATACTCTATATTTACATCAGGCCATCCACACCTTTCCTCATGCCACTGTCGTCATGAGTGGGCGTGGCCAAATGTCTCTGCAGCGCCCCCTGGATTGTGATCTGTGTCCCTGTAAGACCTACAGGCATCAAATTCGGTAGACTGATGTATCTCCTCACCACAGGAAAAAAAGGCTCTTGGACGTACTCTCTACGATGAACAGGAAGCCCGCCATTTTGGAAAATTTGCAAGATATCGCGTTTCGCACACGTCCTATTTTAACGAACTACTCCTAGGGGGATTGCCCGATGGAGCTCAAAATTTTACAGATCGCTCGTAAGGGATCAAGGACAAAAAGTTATCAAAAGCTTTCATCTCGGTCACATGGTCTGCCTGTGGCGCCCTGACGAATTTGACCCTCCCCCGCCGCACAGGAAATGGATGTATTTTTCCCTCTTTCTCCCACACGCTTCGTCCAATCTGGACAAAACGTGACAGGATCATTGAGATTCACACTTTCTACTCATTGACATGCCAACATGATAAGTCGGTCATAGCGCCACCAACTGGTATGAGGAAATTATTGGTTTCTACCTTATTATGACCGTCCTTCTGCTCAAATTCAAGGACTACATCAGAGACAACATGCAGGAGGTCGGTCTACAGCCCGCGTGGACTGCACCGTGTGCGAGGGCCCGATCATCGCTGCTTGCAGCTTTAATTAGGGCCCGAGCACCGATGGTGCGAAGCCCTATTGTAACCGAAGGAATTATTAGGGCCCGAGCACCGATGGTGCGAAGCCCTATTGTAACCGAAGGAATTATTAGGGCCCGAGCACCGATGGTGCGAAGCCCTATTGTAACCGAAGGAATTATTATTATTATTATTATTATTATTTTTATTATTATTATTATTCTGTATTCTTTGCCGTGCCTAAATAAATGCTAATTTGGGTGCCTTAACATGCACGAAAACTCCCCAAACTTTCCACAAAATTGTCCCCCGGCGAAAATCGCGATCTGAAACTGTCGCCGTGAGTAGGCGTGGGCAAATGGCTCTGCAGCGCCCCCTGGAATGAGATGTGGCTCCCTGTAAGACCTACGGACATGAAATTTGGTAGACTGATGTATCTTCCCGGCACAAGAAAAAAAGTCTCTTAGGGGTATCCTCTAAAGTGAACAGGAAGTCGGCCATTTTGGAAAAACTGCGAGATCTTGCGTTTCGCACATGTCGTACTTTGACGAACTCCTCCTAGGGGAATTGCCCTATCGAGTTCAAAATTGCTCAGGATGCTCTTAAGGGGTCAAGGACCAAAAGTTATCAAAAGCTTGCATCTGGGTCACATGGTCTACCTGTGGCGGCCCCACGAATTCTACCCTCCCCCGACGCCCAGGAAGTGGATGCTTTTTTGCCAATTTCTCCCACACACATCTTCCAATGTTCACTAAACTTTACAGTCATCATACTGGTTCGAGTATGAACAGATTGATATGCCAATTTGACCATATCCGTATAACGCCACCTACTGGCAGGAGCTTATGTCTTTTGCCTGATTTTCCCCTTTCCACATGGCGTATTTTAACGAACTCCTCCTAGGGAAAGAATGCCAGAAGTACCGAATTTTGCCCCATGGTCCTGAAGACATTGGTGACTAAAAGTTATCAAAAGCTTTTATCTAAGTTCTACGGTCTGGCCAGGGCAGGGCCACAAATTTGATGCTTCGGCAGTATTGACGATTTGCCTGTATCTCTTACACTCTTCCTCCAATCAAGCTCATACTCTAGATTTACATCAGGCCATCCACACCTTTCCTCATGCCACTGTCGTCATGAGTGGGCGTGGCCAAATGTCTCTGCAGCGCCCCCTGGATTGTGATCTGAGTCCCTGTATGACCTACAGGCATCAAATTCGGTAGGCTGATGTATCTCCTCACCACAGGAAAAAAAGTCTCTTGGAGGTACTCTCTACGATGAACAGGAAGTCCGCCATTTTGGAACATTTGCAAGATATCGCGTTTCGCACACGTCGTATTTTAACGAACTCCTCCTAGGGGGTTTGCCCGATGGAGGTCAAAATTTCTCTGATCGCTCGTAAGGCATCAAGGACGAAAAGTTATCAAAAGCTTTCGTCTCGGCCACATGGTCTGCCTGTGGCGCCCTGACGAATTTGACCCTCCCCCGCCGCACAGGAAATGGATGTATTTTGCCCTCTTTCTCCCACACGCTTCGTCCAATCTGGACAAAACTTGACAGGATCATTGAGATTCACACTTTCTACTCATTGACATGCCAACATGATAACTCGGTCATAGCGCCACCAACTGGTATGAGGAAATTATTGGTTTCTACCTTATTATGACCGTGCTTCTGCTCAAATTCAAGGACTACATCAGAGACAACATGCAGGAGGTCAGTGTGCAGCCCGCGTGGACTGCACCGTGTGCGAGGGCCCGATCATCGCTGCTTGCAGCTTTATTATTAGGGCCCGAGCACCGATGGTGCGAAGCCCTATTGTAACCGAAGGAATTATTATTATTATTATTATTCTGTATTCTTTGCCGTGCCTAAATAACGGCTAATTTGGGTGCCTTAACATGCACGAAAACTCACCAAACTTTCCACAAAATTGTCCCCCGGCGAAAATCGCGATCTGAAACTGTCGCCGTGAGTAGGCGTGGCCAAATGGCTCTGCAGCGCCCCCTGGAATGAGATGTGGCTCCCTGTAAGACCTACGGACATGAAATTTGGTAGACTGATGTATCTTCCCGGCACGAGAAAAAAAGTCTCTTAGGGGTATCCTCTAAAGTGAACAGGAAGTCGGCCATTTTGGAAAAACTGCGAGATGTTGCGTTTCGCACGTGTCGTACTTTAACGAACTCCTCCTAGGGGAATTGCCCTATCGACTTCAAAACTTGGCAAGATGCTCTTAAGGGGTCAAGCACCAAAAGTTATCAAAAGCTTGCATCTGGGTCACATGGTCTAGCTGTGGCGCCCCCACGAATTCTACCCTCCCCCGACGGCCAGGAAGTGGATGCTTTTTTGCCAATTTCTCCCACACACATCTTCCAATGTTCACTAAACTTTACAGTCATGATACTCCTTCGAGTCTGAACAGATTGATATGCCTATTTGACCATATCCCTATAACGCCACCTACTGGCAGGAGCTTATGTCTTTTGCCTGATTTTCCCCTTTCCACATGGCGTCTTTTAACGAACTCCTCCTAGGGAAAGAATGCAAGAAGTACCAATTTTTGCCCCATGGTCCGGAAGACATTGGTGACTAAAAGTTATCAAAAGCTTTTAGCCAAGTTCTACGGTCTGGCCAGGGCGGGGCCGCAAATTAGATGCTTCGGCAGTATTGAGAAATTTGCTGTATCTCTTACAATCATCCTCCAATCAAGCTCATACTCTAGATTTACATCAGGCCATCCACACCTTTCCTCATGCCACTGTCGTCATGAGTGGGCGTGGCCAAATGTCTCTGCAGCGCCCCCTGGATTGTGATCTGTGTCCCAGTAATACCTACAGGCATCACATTCGGTAGACTGATGTATCTCCTCACCACAGGAAAAAAAGCCTCTTGGACGTACTCTCTACGATGAACAGGAAGTCCACCATTTTGGAAAATTTGCAAGATATCGCGTTTCGCACACGTCGTATTTTAACGAACTCCTCCTAGGGGGATTGCCCAATGGAGGTCAAAATTTTTCTGATCGCTCGTAAGGGATCAAGGAGGAAAAGTTATCAAAAGCTTTCGTCTCGGTCACATGGTCTGCCTGTGGCGCCCTGACGAATTTGACCCTCCCCCGCCACACAGGAAATGCATGCATTTTTCCCTGTTTCTCCCACACGCTTCGTCCAATCAGGACAAAACTCTACAGCATCATTGACGTTCACCGTCTGTACTCATTCACATGCCAACATGATAACTCGGTCATAGCGCCACCAACTGGTATGAGGAAATTATTGGTTTCTACCTTATTATGACCGTGCTTCTGCTCAAATTCAAGGACTACATCAGAGACAACATGCAGGAGGTCAGTGTGCAGCCCGCGTGGACTGCACCGTGTGCGAGGGCCCGATCATCGCTGCTTGCAGCTTTATTATTATTATTATTATTATTATTCTGTATTCTTTGCCGTGCCTAAATAACTGCTAATTTGGGTGCCTGAACATGCACGAAAACTCACCAAACTTTCCACAAAATTGTCCCCCGGCGAAAATCGCGATCTGAAACTGTCGCCGTGAGTAGGCGTGGCCAAATGGCTCTGCAGCGCCCCCTGGAATGAGATGTGGCTCCCTGTAAGACCTACGGACATGAAATTTGGTAGACTGATGTATCTTCCCGGCACGAGAAAAAAAGTCTCTTAGGGGTATCCTCTAAAGTGAACAGGAAGTCGGCCATTTTGGAAAAACTGCGAGATCTTGCGTTTCGCACGTGTCGTACTTTAACGAACTCCTCCTAGGGGAATTGCCCTATCGACTTCAAAACTTGGCAAGATGCTCTTCAGGGGTCAAGCACCAAAAGTTATCAAAAGCTTGCATCTAGGTCACATGGTCTAGCTGTGGCGCCCCCACGAATTCTACCCTCCCCCGACGCCCAGGAAGTGGATGCTTTTTTGCCAATTTCTCCCACACACATCTTCCAATGTTCACTAAACTTTACAGTCATGATATTCGTTCGAGTCTGAACAAATTGATATGCCAATTTGACCATATCCCTATAACGCCACCTACTGGCAGGAGCTTTTGTCTTTTGCCTGATTTTCCCCTTTCCACATGGCGTATTTTAACGAACTCCTCCTAGGGAAAGAATGCAAGAAGTACCAATTTTTGCCCCATGGTCCTGAATACATTGGTGACTAAAAGTTATCAAAAGCTTTTAGCCAAGTTCTACAGTCTGGCCAGGGCGGGGCCGCAAATTAGATGCTTCGCCAGTATTGAGAAATTTGCTGTATCTCTTACAATCTTCCTCCAATCAAGCTCATACTCTATATTTACATCAGGCCATCCACACCTTTCCTCATGCCACTGTCGTCATGAGTGGGCGTGGCCAAATGTCTCTGCAGCGCCCCCTGGATTGTGATCTGTGTCCCTGTAAGACCTACAGGCATCAAATTCGGTAGACTGATGTATCTCCTCACCACAGGAAAAAAAGGCTCTTGGACGTACTCTCTACGATGAACAGGAAGCCCGCCATTTTGGAAAATTTGCAAGATATCGCGTTTCGCACACGTCCTATTTTAACGAACTACTCCTAGGGGGATTGCCCGATGGAGCTCAAAATTTTACAGATCGCTCGTAAGGGATCAAGGACAAAAAGTTATCAAAAGCTTTCATCTCGGTCACATGGTCTGCCTGTGGCGCCCTGACGAATTTGACCCTCCCCCGCCGCACAGGAAATGGATGTATTTTTCCCTCTTTCTCCCACACGCTTCGTCCAATCTGGACAAAACGTGACAGGATCATTGAGATTCACACTTTCTACTCATTGACATGCCAACATGATAAGTCGGTCATAGCGCCACCAACTGGTATGAGGAAATTATTGGTTTCTACCTTATTATGACCGTCCTTCTGCTCAAATTCAAGGACTACATCAGAGACAACATGCAGGAGGTCGGTCTACAGCCCGCGTGGACTGCACCGTGTGCGAGGGCCCGATCATCGCTGCTTGCAGCTTTAATTTGTTTTATTTTTACTTCACAGCAGTGAGTCCATTAGTGTGCGCTCACTTGAGCGTCATTAGTGATGTTCCTTCCATTTTTCCAATAAAATAGTGTTTCCATCAATGTGTGCATGTGTGAGAAAATCAAATACGAGAGGAAGGGTTACTGTTTAAGATGAGAAGAGGGGAGGGTCTGATCCCTCCTCTCCTCTTACTTTAGCTTCACACACAAACACACGCGCACACACACACACACACAGCACCTGCACGCACAAACACACACTTACACACAAACGCAGTGCCTGTCACATGATGCATTACAAAAAGGGCATGTACCCATGTGGGTCACTAAATGTTTTTTCTTTTTTTCCCTAAAATATCAGTATATATTTTGCTTACATTTTGTTGGTTATTATATAAAAATATGGTAAATAAAGAAATCTGAAATATGCAAATCATGTTCATTCATTCATTCATTCATTCTGCTTCACCACCAAAGGTGCAAAAGATTGAAAAAAAATTCGTGCACCAAAAAAGAAGATATAACTCAAATACTTTTAGTAAAAATCCACAAAATTTGATATTCAACAGATTGATAAAATATTGCAGAAAAGATATGAAAGAATACATTGTCAGTACATAGATTAAACAGACTTAATTAACAACAAGAAAAAAATAGATGATAAACAAACCCTGCAAATAATATTGAAACAAGTTTCATAAATTAATTAAATTAAATTTAGCAAAGATTGCCTAGTCTAAATAAAATATAACAAATTCTGTATTCTACAAAACATTCCATTTAAGATGTTTACTTTTGAATGTTTTCTAAAAATGTTTTTCACTTATCATTTTATGTAAACCATGGATTCTACACTATGGTATTTTCAATTAAGTATATGAAAAGTTTGTATAAAACCAATAAAATGCTTCTGAAGGTAATGAAATTTAATGCAACTATAATTAGCAAAGATGACATAAAAAAAAAAAAAAGGAAAACTTCCCAATTCAACAATGTTACTGTTTCTGGACTCTGGATAATGGTTTAGTTTGTAGCACGGCCACATAAGAAGGTCATTTTATAAAGCAGGAAATCAAGGAGAGGTTAAATAAGCCTACCTGTGCCGATAAATGAATCTGCTATGTTGATTTTGTTCCAATGACTGTGGTTTGGTTCTATCCTGAGGCACGTCCACTGAGAAAAGCCACATCGAAGAATATTGTGAAATCAAGACCTCCCCAAGGAAGTATTCACCGACCAAGGCAATGTGTGCAAATTTGTGCAGGCTGTTGCAGATTTAGCAGATACGCATGTCAGTATATCCACAGACCAACAGTCTTGTTGAACGCTTCAACCAGACCTTGAAACTGATGCTCCGGTAAGTGGTTGACGAACCCAGCCACAACTGAGACCAAATTTTGATGCACATCCTATTTGCGGTATGTGAAACCATGCAGTCTGCTCGATGTTGCCTAGGAAGCCTGGGAGGAGCAGCCATCACCTTTCAGGTTGATAATTGAGTTTGTGCAAGAACTGCAAACCAACAGTAGCAAAGTTCTTCCTATTGTACAACAGCATCTGCAGGAGGCACAGGAAAAGCAGAAACGCGCCTATGACTGCCTGGCTTATCCATGTAAATTCAAGGTGGCCGATCATGTGCTGCTGCTCCTCTCCAGTGCTACTTGTAAGTTCTTGTAAGCAAGAACCCTTCGCCGTGGAACAATCATCTGCAACAGCCCGGAGAGGACAAAATCACTGAGCTGTATCACATAAACCTTTTGAAACGATGAATTGAACCTATTCCTTTCCCCTCAGCTCTTGTCCCTCTCTCCGCTACAGAACAAAGGCATCATCTTGTTCACTGAGGAGAGGATCTGCTACACATTGCAGGAACTGAGAAAAAATTGTGGATCAGTTCACAGATGTGTTCTCCACTGAACCAGGGTTCATACACCTTGTGTGCCATGATATTCAAACGCCACTTGGTGCAGTTATTCGCCAGCGCATCAATCGAGCCCTGGAGACCTGGCATTAATGCTGAGGTGAACAGCATGCTGAGACATGGCATCATAGGAGTCAACGAGCCCCTAGTCAAGCCCCACCACTACAGTGCCCAAGCCTGATGGGTTGATAAGGCTTTGTAACAACTTCCAGTGGCTCAACGCTATCACTATCTTTGATGCGTACCGACTTGATCTCGTGGACCATTTGGGAAAGGCCTGATTCATCACCACCCTTGATCTAATAAGGGTTATTGGCAGGGCGCCCACATACCAGAAGCCAAGGCCAAGATTGCTTTAGGTCCTCCCTTTCGGTCTCCATGGTGCCCCAGCTACAGTTCAGTGGCTAATCGACATTGGACATTGTCCTTATTTCCCATGACTCTTTTGCCCTGTCCGTCAGACACCGGACTTGGGGTCATTCTTTCTCAGAAGTTTGAGAGCAAAGAACACCCAATCCTGTATGGAGGTAGGGAGAACCTATGCCACAACTGAACAGGGGCTCTTGCCATTAAGTGGGCAATAGAGGAAGCGGCACTTCACGTTAGTCATAGACCATGCTTCTATACAGTGGCTGGCAAGAGCCAAAGATACTTACCCCCCGAATAACTCACTGGTTTCTCTTCATACAGGACTTCTCGTTCTCAATGATCCACAGGTCCAGCACACAACATGGGAATGCACATGCTTTCTCATGATGTCATGCCCAGCACTCGCCAGCAGGGGTGAGCTTGAAGCTGAGGGGAGTGCTGTGATGGTGGGCCACTCAGTGCAGGTGCTTCTCACACACACTCATTGTGCACACAGCGTGGGTTGTGCCAACCGTGGAGCACACCTAACAAGGGGTCGGGCCCGTGGAACTATCCTGGGCTGGAAGCGGATCACTCAGCATCCATGCTGGCTTTTAAGAGGCTCCCTTGCCTGTTCCCGATGAGTAGTTTATCTCTAAGCTCTAATTTCACCTAATAATCTCCTGTTCCCTTACGCTGCCTGGTGTTCCCCCATGTGCCCGCACTGCTGTCTCTAGTTACACTGCGTGTCCTGCTCAGCGCCGTTGGTCTCACGTGTTCTGCACATATGCCTGTTGCCCTCTGCTGATATCTGACTGGTATCAGCAGTTATTCCTGGTGTTCCATGATCTAAATCTGCTGAGGATCGACACACACGACTGCAACCTTCACCGAGACAGCTGTAAAGCCTATGCTTTTACAGCACGTAGCACACTTCACAAAGACCTGCATACGTTGTTGCTAAACCAAAGCTTTCATTAAAAGAACTGTTGTTGAGATGTTAACACCGGCTTCCTGTGTGTTCTGTCAGTGTGCGAGACCCATTGCAATATATATATATATATACAGTCATGGCCAAAAGTTTTGAGAATGACACAAATATTAGTTTGCTGCTAAACTGCTTTTAGATCTTTGTTTCAGTTGTTTCTGTGATGTACTAAAGTATAATTACAAGCACTTCATATGTTTCAAAGGCTTTTATCGACAATTACATGACAAAGAGTCAGTATTTGCAGTGTTGGCCCTTCTTTTTCAGGACCTCTGCAATTCGACTGGGCATGCTGTCAATCAACTTCTGGGCCAAATCCTGACTGATAGCAACCCATTCTTTCATAATCACTTCTTGGAGTTTGTCGTTTGACGTTTTGGTCCCTGAGCCACTTAGTTATCACTTTTGCCTTATGGCAAACTGTTGTTGGATTGTTGGAAGAAGTTGCTTTTGGAGGGTGTTTTCTTACCATTCTTTATTCATGGTTGTGTTTTTGGGCAAAAATGTTCTCAGGATGCTTTACTGTTGGCATGACACAGGACTGATGGTAGCGCTCACCTTTTCTTCTCCAGACAAGCCTTTTTCCAGATGCCCCAGACAATCGGAAAGAGGCTTCATCCGAGAATATGACTTTGCCCCAGTCCTCAGCAGTCCATTCGCCATACTTTTTGCAGAAGATCAATCTGTCCCTGATGTTTTTATTTTTGGAGAGAAGTGGCTTCTTTGCTGCCCTTCTTGACACCAGGCCATCTTCTAAAAGTCTTTGCCTCACTGTGCGTGCAGATGCGCTCACACCTGCCTGCTGCCATTCCTGAGCAAGCTCTGCACTGGTGGCACACCGATCTCACAGCTGAATCCACTTTAGGAGATGATCCTGACGCTTGCTGGACTTTCTTGGATGCCCTGAAGAGCTTCTTAACAAGAATTGAACCTCTTTCATTGAAGTTCTTCATGATCCTATAAATTGTTGATTTAGGTGCAATCTTAGTAGCCACAATATCCTTGCCTGTGAAGTCATTTTTATGCAACACAAGGATGGCTGCACGCATTTTTTTGCAGGTCAAAATGGTTAACAATGAAAGAACAATGATTTCAAGTATCACCTTCCTTTTAACATGTCAAGTCTGCCATTCTAACCCAATCAGCCTGACATAATGATCTCCAGCCTTGTGCTCGTCAACATTCTCACCTGAGTTAACAAGACGATTACTGAAATGATCTCAGCAGGTCCTTTAATGACAGCAATGAAATGCAGTGGAAAGTTTTTTCATGGCAAAGAAGGACTATGCAATTCATCTGATCACTCTTCATAACATTCTCGAGTATATACAAATTGCTATTATAAAAACTTAAGCAGCAGCAACTTTTCCAATTTCCAATATTTATGTAATTCTCAAAACTTTTGGCCACGACTGTAGATGTATCTGCTACTCACGACCTGTAAAGTCTTCATAACAGCTTGTCCAAGGTGCTGTTATTTGGTGATTTTTGAGGCTGGTAGCTTTAAATAAACTTCTGCTCTGCAGCAGAGGTAAGTTTTGCCTTGCCTTCCTGGGATGGTCTTCATGAGAGCCAGTTTCATCATGGTGATTAATGCGTTTTGCAAATGCACTTGACAATAATGTTCTTGCAAGAGCTATTCCAGAAAGTCCTCCATGTCTTAAAATAACAACTAATTGTTGTTGCTGTTGTTTCATAATTAACTAATTCCATAATGTTTATTTAATAGTTTTGAAATTTCATTATTTTGAAAATAAATTACTAAACAAAAACAGAAATTTGTAAGTGATCCCAAACTTTAAGCGGTAATGTGTGTATATTTTATGCATCCTAAATCAGTGGCGGCCGGTCAATACGGGGTGCAGGGCAACCGCCCCCATAAAGTTAGGCAGAGAAGAATGCTACTTTAACATGTAACTATTTAAAATAATAATTAGTTATTTTAATAATGAAATAAAGTCATTTAGTCACAATATTCCACTGTATTTTTTAATATAGTTTATTTGCAATAAAAAAGAATCTAAACTGTATTAGGTTCATTTCTGTTCGTGTACGTGGGGACAAATGAGTGTCTATGTACGCACATAAATTTGTGCGTACATAAAGCATGTGACTTGCGTCTGAGCTCTAATTGGATCTTTTCAAATCATTCTTGAGACGCAGCTCTGTGCGCTCCGAAATTAGCAAATCAATATTATTTTTAAATATTTGGGCTCCTGTGATTGGACCGTTCTCAACGAGTCTTTTCCAGCACTTTTTATGGCAAGCGGAGCTGCTGACTGGATGCGATGTGAGTCATGCTTTTATTTTATACTCGTAGTAATGATGCTTAATCACCTGATAAATGGCTATTTTCAGGCGAGTATTAAAAGTTTAATTTTTATTTTGTTTGCGCCCCCTCAAAATTTTTTTGCACCAGCCACCACTGTCCTAAATGTTTTTAGTCCTCTTAAACCTCGTCAGTTTGCCATTGATTAGCTTTTTATTCAGTGAGGAATAAAAATATATATTTGAAATTTATTTTTAATAACTTATTATGCATACAAGGTCTGCGACACAAACCAATTCCTGTTATCAATTAGTATACAGTGAGTTCTAACCGAGTAATCAGATTGGACAAGAGGCATTCCATGAGTGGTGATAGAGTATAACAGCACTCTGTGTCACAGCTGTTCTGACAACCTACCAATTTAAAGTAAGTTGTTACAGTCTGCAGTACTGAAGAGAGAGCAGCTGCCTGCCAAAACCCTTATTTAAATCCAGTCATGGGAGCCCTTTCAGCAAGAACAGACATCTGATATCATTATGTCATCTTAATCAAATTTTTGTGTACTTAGTAATTGCTTTTAAATTGTTCTGAATAGGCTCTGAATCTGTGTTGTTCTGTTCATGGCTAATGTGAGCTACAAAGATATCCAATTACAGCCACATCACTGTAATATTTAGCACAACAGCCGCAGTGACATCAAGTGTGATATTGTTTAATTGTACATCAACTATAAATAGTCGTTCCATCACCGGCTCTGTCTTAAAGTTAAGAGATGAAAACTCAAACTCCTCTGTCCTAAAGACTTTTCAGTAAAAAAAAAAAAAAAAAAGTGATAGTACTTTCAAAAGTCAGAAGTACAGCTAACACTAGAGACTTCACCAAATCACCAGGAAGCAAATAAAAAAATATATATATAGGAAATGAGTCTCTGTTAAGGTTGTTGCAACAGAATCAATAGAACAAGTATTTTAAAAATATATTGTAAAATAAATATGATATTTGTAGCTGCGCTCCTGTCATAACACTGGTAAAGAAAATTAATTAGCTGTAAGAATGCAACAGTGCTGTGGTATAAAAGAAAATGACATTAGTTCCGTCTTCACAAGAATTATTTTGAAAAAAAAAAACCACACAAAAAAAATATTTATTTTAGTTATTTTTCAACTCACACTGTACATCCTTGATCTTATCCTCTTGAAAGGTTTTTTATTTTCTGTGTCTTCACAAAGAAAATGATGACTGACACTAATATGAGAAGCAGTCCTGCTGTCAATCCAACACCAATGTAAGGAGCAAAAGATGCTGAGAGAGAAATTATCATCATCATCATTAACCTTTTTAACCTTTTAACTGCATAACCCTCACACAAAAAGCAGAAGAAAATTATTTTCCTATACCTTTCACAGTGATGAACAGGGATTCAGTGGAAGTGGAGGTCAAAGAGCATGAAGACACGTTAACTTCATAAGTACAGCTGTAGTTTCCCTGATGGACAAAATCTGCCTCAGGAAAGAGGAAGACAGCTGAGTGGTTAACAGCTGACTGAGTCCTGGTGATGTTGGATCCACTGAGCTCCAAGTGGAAGGAACCTCCTGGATACTGAGGTTCAGTGGAGCAGATGATGGAGAAGCTGTAGCCCCTTGTTACTTTTGGTCCATCAGCAGCACTGAAGGAGATACTGGGCTGCTGCAGGTTTACTAGAAAACAAAAAGCAGAGTTTGTCAGGAACATCAATATAAAATCAGTATAAATCTTACCAAAAATAAATTATAGAAATACACTACAAACAAAGGTGCAAATATTGTCCAGAAACACTGTTCAGATGAACATCCTCTCTGCTCTTACCCACAGTGATGGTAATGGAGCTGCTCCTGGATGATGTGGAGTTACTTTCCCTGTATGTGTAGTCACAGGTGTACTGGCCCTGATGTGAGTCATCTACAGTCAGAGTAAATGTTGTTGTAGTCTCTGCAGTTTGCTTCTTTATTAATGTCCCAGTTTTATACAAACTGAAGTCTACAGAGATGCATGTTGGGCTGGGTGTGGAACATCTGAACTGAAGAACCTCTCCAGGTGAGACCACAGACTTTGGTGAGATCCATGTCAGTGTGGGACTCTGCAAATCTTATAATAAAACTATATATTTAATATTTTGTTTATGTATTTACTTTAACCAGCATTTTATTACAACAAGAAATAACTTTTTTGAGCACACAAGACTTGTGTGCTCAATAAACAACAACAATGTGGTCCTATCCTCTATTTGCTTAATCTGTTGGCTTGCATAAAATTTTAATCATTGTTTAAACATTCAGCCATTAAATTTATTTTATACAGGTTGTCCCCTACTTACAAACGAGTTCTGTTCTGGAAGCACATTCATAAGTCTGATTTGTTCTTAACTCTGACAAAGTGAATCTTATACATCCTTGACACAAATATACAACGTAAAGTATACCAATCTTAACCACTTAACTAAATCTCTGTCTCCTTTCCCCACATTGCCATCATGTGGCCAAAAATTGTAACCGAGCTTAAGAAATAAATCTTACACAGTGCTGTCTCTGCGCCTTTAAATTGCGAGGGAAATTACAGACGCCATTTTGTCTCAGAGCGAATTTCCCTATAAGAAATAAGGGAAAGATGATTCCAGTTTGTCTCAAAGCTGTTTTCTACTGTTCATTGGACTGTGAACTCCTCATAGCTAGAGGGCTCGTATATCAAACCACATTGTATTTTCCCATAAGAAATAATGGAAACTCAAATTATTCGTTCCACAGCCCCCCCCCCCAAAAAAAAATACATAAAAATAATTAATATAAAATATAAAGTAAAAATAAAACAAATTAACCTGCACTTTACCTTTAAAAAAAGAACAATAAATCTCGACAAATAAGTTTTTCCATTTGTGTGTGCAGGAGCTGTGTGTGTGTTTCTGGGTGTGTAATTAGCCCCTCCCCTCTCCCTCTTCTCATTTTACACAGTATAACCATACCACGCCCAAACCCCCACTTTTTAAGTTTCACCATACACACACAACAGAAACACTGTTTTGAAAGAGAGAAACAAGAAATCTCTCTAATGACACTGGACTGAGCGCAGACTAATGGAATCACTACTGTAAAGTAAAAATAAAACAAATTAACCAGCACTTTACTTTTGAAAAGAATCGCGACAGAGCAATGTTCCCTTTCAAAAGCTACATTCGTTGCTGCTTGAAAACGCTCTGGGAACATCTCTTTGTTCCCCGGTTGTGAAGCCTGTGTATGTCAAAAACGCCGAATACTACAGCTTATAACCTCAGTCAGGTGACGTCACCAAATAAGGTGCACCTGCAGGTTATAAATAGGAGTGAACCAAAAACAGATCTTTTTGTCTTCAGGACCGCTTTGTGTTTGCGTGTGTGTGCAAGCGGATAACGAAAGGAAAAGAAAAAAATAACAGCATTAACTCACCAATATGGCGGAGTTGGTTAAGTCAATTTATTTTTTATATAGCGCTTTTAACAATTGACATTGTCGCAAAGCAGCTTTACAGAATCAAAAGAAGTAAGTTTGTATGCAATGTGTATGAATCAAAATGATAAGATTGTCCCTGATGAGCAAGCCGAGGGCGATGGTGGCAAGAAAAAACTCCCTGAGATGGTAATAGGAAGAAACCTTGAGAGGAACCGGACTCAACAGGGAACCCATCCTCATCTGGGTGATAACGGATAGCAGGGATTGATCAGCATAATAATGTGTAAGACTGGAAGTTCAGTATAAAAGGAGATGTGTTAAAATTTTAATTAAAAGGGGTCCAGTTTGTTTCTGGAGGCTCAGGTAGACTTTAGGAAATTCCATTCCTGAGCTATCGAACAACTGAAGTCACAGGTCCCCAGAGAACAGCTGTCAGCATCAATCGAGGACAAAACAGTCTCCGTGGAAACCATCCCCAGCCACCACACGAATCCAGGCAGACCACACGGGGCATCCATGCGACGAGATCTCCAACCAGAAGCAGGACTCCAGGACGGGTTAGACAGGTCCAGAGGGCAGAGGGGTCTGGATCACTGGCAACTCAGGAGCGACATTTATAGCTCGACAGAGAGACAGGGAGAGGGAAAGGAGAGAGGGAGAGAGAGAGAGGAGAGAGCAGAAGAGGAGAGAAGAGAAAATAAGGAGAGATGGCAGTTAGGTATGGTCACAGTCAACATGTATAAGGTGAATGTATATTTAGTGCAGAGTGCAAGCAGGGACTCCGGCAGGACTAACTATAACAGCATAACTAAAAGGGAGAGCCAGAAGGAAACACAGACATGAGGGCTTCCTGTGATGTAAAGCAACCAATCACCTCACTGTCAACAAACCTGAGTGATCAATGAGAGTGGGGAAGACAGCATCTAAACATACCAGTTCACCAGAATACTCTATGCCCATGAGTCCCCCAGATCTGCGCCTTTACCTAAGGCTAATTTATTTAAGAGATGTGTGCCTCCGTGTGCTAGATCTCTTTCGGAGAGGAATCTCCACGAATTTTGTTTTGAGTGCTTGGGGGAAGAACACGCTTGCCTCAGGCTTCAGGGAGACTGTGAGTATTGCGATCTTCTCCCTATTAAGGTGCTTCGTGCGCAGATCGCTTTCTTTAAAGAGAAACCGCGAACTGCGGCTCATTCCTGGGGCTCGCATGCTGATCTGGCAGAAGCGTATGAGATGGAATTCCCCCTTTCTCTCGCGGTCTCTCCGGATCAGGAAGTTTTAGCTTCCGCTTCTCAAGTCCGCTCCGGCGCTTCTTGTGAAGGAGCGGAAGAGTCTTCCTCTCTCAGGTCTATGGAAGTAGCCTCCTCACAACACTCCTCTAGTGTTGACAGAGCGTTTGAGGAATTATTGGAAGTTATAATGCGACTGGCCACAGAAGCGAGATTCCCCCAAGCGCTCGAAAGTAGACGACAGGTTTCTGTAGGGTGGCCGGGGGGAGGAGCCTCAACGTCTCTCTCTCTCCCCTTCTTTAACTCGTCATGGAGCAAGCCGTACTCAGGGTGGTGCTTCACTGAACACCATGGCGGTTTTGGAGGCCTACCAGGCTGACCTGCTGAAGGACCTGAGCACCGGTGGGGCTATTGATGAGAGGGGTGTTTGCAGAGCTGCGCCGAGCCACAGATCTGTCTCAACGTGCAACCAAGCAGACGGCCCGTGCTGTTGGCCGTCGATGGTTGTCATGGTATCCACGGACAGGCATCTGTGGCTGAACCTCACGGGCATTAAGGATAGGGATCATGCTGTCACGCCTCGTGGGGAGCTACAAGGCTCTTCTCAATCTGCCTCAAAAAGACCGGACTTAGGAGCTTCCTCTGCAAAGAGGAAGTCCTGAGGCTCGTTTGCCCAGGGCCATAGGGGTGTCTACCGGCGGGGAGGGGCGTCTGAATTTCCTTCGCAGAATAGGGTCTCCTCCCTGGCACTCCCAGGAGGCCGGTGTTCAATCCCCGTTTTTCGAGGAACGTCGGCCTCCAATGAAATGTTGGGTGTTTGGTCATCTCCTGCCAAACGTCAGGATACCGAACATCTAACACCCCTCCATCCAGCCGAAGTGTCAAAACTCGTGCCCCTTTCGGAGAAGCTGTCAGCGTGGAAACTACTGCCAGGCATATCTCCTTGGGTACAAAGGACTGTAGCCACAGGCTACAGGATTCAGTTTGCACATCAGTCTACTACAGTCGGTACTTCTTGGTTCCCAAGAGAGATGGGGGGTTGCGTCCGATTTTGGATCTTCTCGGCTTGAACCTCTATCTCAAGAAATTCAGATTCAAAATGTTGACTGTCAAAATGATTGTTTCTCAAATCCAACCAGAGGATTGGTTTGTGACAATCAACCTCAAGGACGCATATTTCCATATAGAAATATTGGCACAGCACAGGAAGTTCCTGAGGTTCGCTTTTGGGGGCGAAGCTTACCAGTATCGGGTCCTTCCATTTGGCCTAGCTCGGTCACCCCGCACATATACAAAATGCATGGATGCGGGCCTGGCTCCTTTACGACTCCAGGGCATCCGTATTTTGAATTACATAGACGACTGGCTGATTCTGGCTCAGTCTCAGGAATGAGCGCTTCGACATCAAAATGTCGTCCTAGCTCATCTCCATTCTTTAGGATTGCGACTCAATGCCATGAAGAGCGTTCTCTTTCCTTTTCAGAGAACAACATATTTAGTTGTCACATGGGATTCGGTCACAATGCGGGCACAGCTGTCTCCTGCTCGTGTCGAATCCATTCTCAACACCCTGAAGGAAATCACGCTAGGCCAGAAGGTGACTGTTCATCAATTTCAGAGATTTCTAGGCCTCATGGCAGCTGCGTCCATGGTGATACCTTTGGGCCTTCTTCACACGAGAGCATTTCAGTTGTAGCTAAGAGCAAGGGGATGTTAGATTTTATAGTCTGGATGTCAATGCTACTCCGGGCTCGCGGATCATTGACTCAGCATCCCAGAGCTCGGTCTCAGACCTCCTTGGCTATTGTGCACATATGCTACACAACCTCGGGGTCCAGACACTTGCAGTGTGGCAGCGTTGGTATTCTTGTTCCCATAGCGTTTTCACGCAGCATCGAGTGTAGGTTTTGAAAGGGAACATCTCGGGTTACTTAGCTGTAACCCTGTTCCCTGATAAAGCTGGAACGAGATGCTGCGCTTCAATGCCGCACTGCTGGCATGCCTGGATGTCCTTCAGACAAAATTGACCTGAAAATGCCTCACAATGCACTCGCACACCGCCTTACTCGCAATCTGAGGTTACACTGTATGCTCTTGGGTTGATTAATTGAAACCGGTGAGGTCAACTCATTCTCCCACACCCCCACACGCACACACAATATACCAGACTTTAGACATTTTATACATTCACTTACACACTCAAATATTATATGATTACAAATATAGATATCCGGTGCACTGCTGTGTCTATTTTTGTACAATACAATTCACACACTACTTTCGCGATGTGTTCACATCTATGAATGTTTTTTTTTTATCTGTGGTAATTCGTCACTTGAATGTTCGTAAACTGGGGACTACCTGAATTTATTGTAACTCTTTGGAGTAGAATATAAGTTGAATTGATAATTTATTTTTTACAAATCATACAATATTAGAAAATGATTAAAACATGTTTATGCCCAGTAAGACATTTATGTTAATAAAATAAACACCTAATAATTTTATATAAATTAACTTAAACAGCAGCTAAAAATATTTTGGGTGATCAGCGTGGGACTCTTATAATCTTGTAATAAAAAATATCTTGAATTGTTTTGTACATGTGTTTTTACACATAAAAAATAAATAATAATAACTTACCTGAACACACAATACCAGCATCTTCATCATGTCGACAGTCCTCATCTCCAAATCCTCTGTGTGAGCACTGATCTATGTAGCTCTCAGTTCCATTACACCGAACATTATCCAGCCAGGTTGGTTCACTTCCCTGACCAAAGCAGGCATTATGAGGAGCGCTGACTGCTTTACCACATCCAAGCTGTCTACACACCACCAGTGCATCCTTTAAGTCCCAGAAATGATCACACACTGTTCCCCACTGTGCTTTGTGCTGGATCTCCATTCGACCACAACAGTTACTCGTACCATTTATAAGCCTGATCGCATAATGGCCTGATTTATTATATAAAAAGAAAGAACTGGTTACTAATGACTGTTTTTGTTTGTTTGCTAATGAGAAATAAAAACAATATAAAAAAATAAAGATTCTTTATGGAATCAGACAAATGAAATGCTTTTTGGGACTGCAAAATTCTGAGAAGTATTATAAAATAAAACCAAATATTAAAAAAAGGTGTTAGGTGCACATGGATGAGGAGAAGCAAGTGCAGGCAAAACAAAGTATTTATTCAAATTTGGGTAATGGAAATGCAAATGCATCAGGTCACAAGCTATGGTCAGGCAATCAATCAACAGATTAGTCAAGGAGTAAAAGTAAAGTTCATACAAATGGAATCCAAACAGAGTCCAAGGCTTGGTATAATCAAGGAGTGAACTCACAAGAGCATATACGTCATGAAGACTTGTAGTTTCTGCACATTGTTTATACTTCCAGGAAGAATGGGATTAGGTGTCTTGTGTAATTCACACTCTAATGACTTAGAGGTGACTAGGTCAGGTGACTTTGAAAAATGATGCTTGAAAGTGTAGTTCATCTGTGCCTTACTACAGGTGTGACAGACATTATATCTTGACCTTATACCTCTATCTTAACCTGGTTGTTCTTCAATTTGCAACAGTTCTCCTGGTATTTCAATTATTGCGGTTTTGTCTAGGTGTCCTTTCCTGATGGTATTTAGTTGTGAAATGTAGGTGGCTAGGCTGCAGTGAGCGGGAGGTGCCAGCTTGTATGTTACGTTGTTTATTCGTCTTAAAATTTTAAAGGGGACAATGAATTTGTGATATAGCTTTGGCCACACATCTACAGCTGGTGAGTTGGATGTGCTTGCATTCCATGGAAATAGAGGTAGTTGACAAATTTAGTGATTAACATACACTTCAGTGCTGGATCGTGTTAAGTTCTGTGCATATTTGGTACATGGAAGGAATTGTGCATAACTTCTTCAGTTCCCTTTCAAAAGCTACACTCGATGCTGCATGAAAACGCTAGGGGAACATCTCTTTGTTCTCCGGTTGTGAAGTTTGTGTGCATCAAATATGCCAAATATTTTGGCTTATAACCTCAGTCAGGTGAGGTCATCCGATAAGGTGCACTTGCAGGTTATAAATAGGAGTGAACCAGAAACATCCTCAGATCTTTTTGTCTTCAGGACCGCTTTGTGTTTGCGCGTGTGTGTGTGCGCGCGCAACAGAATCAAGGTAGGAAAGAAAAACATTACTTACCGATAATGGCAGAGGTGGTTGAGAGATGCGTGCCTCCGTGTGATAGATTTCTTTTGGAGGGTGATCTCCACGACTTTTTGTTTGGATGCTTGGGGGAAGAACAAGCTCTCCTTGGGTTTCAAGGAGAGTGCAAGCATTGTGATCTCCTGCCTGTTAAGGTGATTCGCATGCGGCTCGCTTTTTTTAAAGAGAGCGTGCATTCTCCCCGGATCAGGAAGTTTTTAGAGTGCGCTTCTCAAGCGACCTCCAGCGCTTCTTGTGAGGGGGCGGAAGAGACTTCCTCCCTTGCTTCCATGGAGATAGCGTGCCGATCTGGCAGAAGCACATGACACAGAATTCCCCCTTTCTCTCGTGCTTTTGCCGGATCAGGAAGTTTTAGCGTCCGCTTCTCAAGCGCGCTCCAGCACTTCTTGTGAAGGGGCGGAAGAGACTTCCTCTCTTGCCGCATAAATAAATAAATTAATTAATTAATAAAAATATAAAAAATCCCCCAAGTGCTCAAAGTTAGACAACAGGTTTCTGTCGGGTGGCCAGGGGAGGGGCCTCAATGAGGGTCCCTCCCCCTCTTTGGCGACCTCCATGACGGGTTAAATCTTTCATGGAATAAGCCTTATTCATCCCGTTTTATGATGATGCCCCAGATTAAAGAGACGCTTGCGGTTATCTCTCTCCTGGGAGCTCATCCTCCCTGAAAAAGCCACCAAGCCGTGTAGACTAACATCTTCGTTGGTGGGGAAAGCTTTTCAGGCAGCAGGTCAGGTTGGTGCTGCCCTGCACACCATGGCGGTTTTGCAGGCATACCAGGCTCACCTGCTGAGAGTTCTGAGCACTGGCGAGTCTATCGGCAACGCCGAGCCACAGATTTATTTATCTGTGCCAACAAGCAGACGGCCGTGCTATCAGCTGTTCTATGGCTGCCGTGGTCACCACGGAGAGACATATGTAACTTGATCTTTGATGCTGCCCTCTCGCCTTCCGGCCTCTTTGGCGACGCCATAAACACCACCGCCACTAGGTTTCGGGAGGCGACTCTCTATGAGCAGACCTTTGTGAGGTTTCTCCCCTGCCATGCTCAGGAGTCGGGACTGTCAACCACCTAGTCCCGACCAGGTCTGGTCCCCACGAGGCGTGACAGCACCATCGGATTGCGAAGATTAGGCTTCTCAATCCACCTCAAAAAGGAAAAAGAAAAGAAAAGAAAAAAACATAGGACAACGGGGGAGTCTCCCCCCGGCAGGTTAAACATGTAAACATTCGAATAAGAGATAAAGACTCCTCCCTGGCACCCTCTGGGGGCCGTTGTCTAATCTCCGCCAACACTGGTGTTTCGGGAAGCAGCGGTCTACAGCGAAATGTTAGGTGCTCGGTTTCTTCCTGGCTTGTTGGCGTGGTCTCCAATTCCATGAAACTGGAACGAGCGCATCTGCTGACTCTGAAATTACAAACTTTCCTAGGAAAAGGGGCCATAGAACATGTTCCCCTGCCAGACAGGCTGCTAAGGGCAGTAATTCCTGGTTTCCAAGAGCGATGGGGGGGCTGCATCCAATTTTACATCTTTGCGGCCTGAACATCAAAATGTTGACAGCCAAAATGTTTGTTTCTCAAATTCAACCAGAGGTTTGGTTTGTGACAATCAACCTGAGCAACGCATATTTTCATATAGAAATATTGCCACAACACAGGAGGGTTCCTGACGTTTGCTTTCGGGGGTGAAGCTTACCAGTATCGGATCCTTCCATCTGGCCTAGCCCTGTCACCCCGCACATATATAAAATGCACGGATGGAGCTCTGGCTCTATTATTCCAGTGCATCCATATTCTGAATTGTATAGACGACTGGCTAATCCTGGCTCAGTCTTAGTAGCTAGCACTTCGACATCGGGATGTCATCCTAGCTCATCTCCATTCTTTAGGATTGAAACTCAACGCCACAAAAGGCATTCTCTTTCCTGTTCAGAGGAAAATATATTTGGGTGTCACATAGGATTCGATCACAAGGTGTGCACAGCTGTCTCCCGCTTGTGTCAAACTCATCCTCCAACACCCTGAAGGAAATCAAGCTAGGCCAAAAGGTGACTGTTCATCAAATTCAAATTTTTTATTTGTCACATACACAGTCATACACAGTACGATATGCAGTGAAATGCTTATCACTTTCAGAGATCTTTAGGTCTCATGGCAGCTGCGTCCACGGGGATACCTTTGGGCCTTCTGCACATGAGAGCGTTTCAGTTGTGGCTAAGAGCCAGGGGATTTCACTCAAGGGCCAATCCCCAGAGCCTAATAAGGGTTACGCGCCGGGGGCTTCGTACCCTTTCTAAGTGGTTCAGACCCCGGTTACTGACTTTGGGTCCCACTTTAGGTCAGTCTCGTCGTCGCAAGATGCTAACGACAGATGCTTCCCTCACGGGCTGGGGTACGGTCTTGGATAGCCGTCCAGCACAAGGGAGCTGGACAGGTCATCTTGTCACATGGCACAACAATTGCCTCGAAATGATGGCTCTGTTTCTGGCCCTGAAACACTTCCTCCAGCAGTTGAGAGGCTATCATGACCTAGAGCGGGTGAACAACACTGTGGTAGTCTTGTACATAAATCGCCAGGGTGGACTGCGCTCGCGCCGCTTGAACAAGCTAGCGCACCAGGTTCTGCTTTGGGCACAGGATAAGTTCCTGTCCCTCAGGGTGATTTACATTCTGGGGCATATGAATGTAGGAGCAGACTTGCTATCCAGACAAGTTGTGACACATGGGGAATGGAAACTCCACCACGAAGTAATCAGTCAAATCTGGGAAAGATTTTATGTAGCAGAGGTGGACCTCTTTGCTTCGCAAGAGGCAGCACAATGTCCCCTTTACTACTCTCTGACTCCTCCAGCTCCCCTGGGTCTGGATGTGATGGCCCACACGTGGCCCAGATTACGCCTTTATGCATTTCCTCCGATAGTCCTGCTCCCAGGAGTCCTGGTGAGGGTCCGTCAACAGGGTTTGCGCCTCTTATTGATAGCGCCCCATTGGCCGACCAGAGTGTGGTTCTCGGATCTAATATCTCTCCACGACGGCTCACCCTGGGTGATTCCAGTGAGGAGGGCGCAGGGGACAATATTTCATGGAGTGTATTTGAAAGTTGGTGCATGGCAAGACATGTAGACCCAGTCCACTGCCAGATTGTTTCAGTGCTGGAGTTCCTGCAAGAAAAGTTGTCCTCGGCCTTATACCCTAGTACTCTCATAACGTACTTAGCCGCTATTTCGGCTTGTCATGCTCTGACCGATGGGGTTTCTGTGGGAAAGCACCATTTAGTTGCCCATTTTATTTGTGGAGCTAAACGGTTGACACCTCCCACTCTGTACTCTCAGAATGTACAGTAGGTAGAAGAGGGGACTATCTATTATTGCCGCGCTCACCGATGCGACAAAACGACAGTGGCCAAAATAAATCAGTCACATTTCAAAGTAATTCATGAAATGACCGCCAGGTGGTGCAAAGTGACATTTTCCGTCATCTCGGTTTTAAAATATAATTAAGTCATAAAAAAGTCAAAACAATATGTTGTATCGAAGAAATACTACAGTGATGGTAATTTCCAGCAGGGCCTCAGAATTAGGCACGGCCGGTGAGCTATTGCCGATAATGATCCCGGGTTTCTCCATATGCTGTACAATACAGCGGTGAGTGTAGCTCGGGGTCTGTTGGGAGTTGGGTATCCCATACATGATGATGAGTGTGCCCATGTGATTAGGCGGTTTCGTATTCTGGATGGTAGAAATTGCTTGTTCCTCAGGCATTCTATTAAAATTTGTGAGGGGAAGATCCTCAGTGTCCTTTTTTTGATGTCCCACCTTATTGCGCCCACAATTCTTTGGTTAAGGATGGTGTGCTTTGATTCTTTTTCTGAAGTTGGGGCTTCATAAATGCAAGAGAGAGCATCGGCTTTTGTATTTTTTTATCCTGGTCTGTAGGACAAGGTGAAATTAAATTGTTTGAAGAATAGTGATCACCGCACTTAACGTGCATTCATTTATTTAGCAGATTTGATATATTTTAGTTTTATAAAATTATTTTATTTGATATATTATTTAGCATTTTTGATTTGTCTAAATAATGATTGGGTGTCAGCCCCTTTTAACTGGTGTCTCCATTATTCTAATAGAAGTTTAATTGTTAAAAGCTCTATATTTCCTATTTCCTAGTTTCTTTCTGCTGAAGATGCACTTTCACAGAACATGCGTTTTTCACAGAATCTTTGTAAGAGGACTGCTCCGACTTAAAGGGTTTTAAAGGAATTCAAGGGTGTTGGATGCTTTAGAATCGGTGCTTAATAATATCTTTAGGCTTTGAAATGCCATATCAACTGCTGGAGCCCACATTAGTCTTTTATTGTTTCTTCACAGAAGGCTTGTCAGAGGAGCAGCAATGAGGCTAATGTTTCTAAAGAATCCAAGAAATGTTTCAAATCCAAGAAAGCGATTTTGGAGGTTGGCCAGTCCTCTGCTAATCTACAGTATGACGTATCCCATCTTTTTGTGGAATTCACCCTTTTCACCTTTGACAGTTGATTCTTTTGTAGGTTCTGGAGAACTTGTTTTACAAGGTTGACGTGAGAGTGACTATGAAAGGAATTAATCAAAATGTTGTCGATGTACATGGTGAGAAATCTCCCCATGTCTCTGAGGACGTCATTGGAAAACTGTTGGGCCGTTGGACAATCTATAAGCATGGCACAATATTCATAGTGACTTAAGGCAGTGCTAAATGCTGTTTTCCAGTCATCTCTATCTTTGATTCTGACTAGGATGTATGTGGCCTCTCTTAACTGTAACAGGGCAAAAGGACTAGAGAGGTACTTATATTTTCTTGTGACTTGTTTTCAGTTCCCTTTCAAAAGCTACACTCGATGCTGTGTGAAAACGCTATGGGAACATCTCTTTGTTGCCCGGTTGTGAAGCTTGTGCATGTCAAACCCGCCGAATACCTTCGGCTTATAACCTGTGCAGGCATGACGTCACCGAACAAGGTGCACCTGCAGGTTATAAATAGGAGTGAACCGGAAACATCCTCAGATCTTTTTGTCTTCAGGACCGCTTTGTGTTTGCGCGTGCATGCAAGCCGTAACAAAAGCAAAATAAAAAATAACAGCATTAACTCACCGATATGGCAGAGTTGCTTAAGAGATGCGTGCCTCCGTGTGATAGATCTCTTTCGGAGGGCGATCTTCATGAGTTTTGTCTCGAGTGCTTGGGGGAAGAACACGCTCGCCTCAGGCTTCAGGGAGAATGTGAGTACTGTGATCTTCTCCCTATTAAGGTGCTTCGCGCGCGGCTCGCTTCCTTTAAAGAGAAACCGCGAGCCGAGGCGCATTCCTGGGGCTCGCGTGCCGATCTGGCAGATGCGCACGAGACGGAATTCCCCCTTTCTCTCGCGCTCTCTCCGGATCAGGAAGTTTTAGCTTCCACTTCGCAAGCGCGCTCCGGCGCTTCTTGTGAAGGAGCGGAAGAATCTTCCTCTCTCGCTTCCATGGAAGTAGCCTCCTCACAACGCTCCTCCAGTGCTCACAGAGCTTATGAGGATTTATTAGAGGTTATAACGCGTGCGGTCGAGCGATTGCATATCGACTGGCCGCAGCAGCGAGATTCCCCTAAGCGTTCGAGATTAGACGACAGGTTTCTGTCGGGTGGCCGGGGGGAGGAGCCTCAACATCTCTCTCTCCCCTTCTTTGGTGACCTCCATGATGAATTAACCCTTTCATGGAGCAAGCCGTATTCATCGCGTGTTTTTGTGCCATCGACTTTGACTTATTCGAATATCGTTGATGCAAAAGCACGCGGATATATGATGATGCCCCAGATAGAAGAGACGCTTGCGGGCTATCTCTCTCCTGGGACATCATCCTCCCTGAAAAAGCCTACCCTCCCCTCCAAGCTGTGCAGAGTGACATCTGCTTTGGTGGGCAAAGGCAGCAGGACAGGCTGGCGCTTTACTGCACACCATGGCGGTTTTGCAGGCTTACCAGGCTGACCTGCTGAAGGACCTGAGCACCGGCGGGGTTATTGATGACAAGGCGTTCGCAGAGCTGCGCCGAGCCACAGACCTGTCTCTCCGTGCAACCAAGCAGACGGCCCGTGCTGTGGGCCGTTCTATGGCTGCCATGGTATCCACGGAGAGGCATCTGTGGCTGAACCTCTCGGGCATCAAGGATAAGGATCGTGCTGTCCTCCTTGATGCCCCCGTCTCGCCTTCCGGCCTTTTCGGCGACGCTGTTAATTCCGTCGCCACTAGGTTTCGGGAGGCGAAGCTATATGAACAGGCTTTTGGGAGGTTCCTTCCCCGCCGTGCTCAAGAACCGGGACCGTCGGCCACCCGGCCCCGGCCAGGTCTGGCCCCTATAAGGCGTGAGGTCCAGAAGGAGAGCGTGACCAGCCGCACACCCCCTCGTAAAGACTGGGGTGGGGCTTGCCGCCCTTCCCAGAAATCTGCCTCAAAAAGACCAGATCTGAGGAGCTTCCTCTCTTCGAAGAATCTTCATCACAAAGGATCTTCATCACAAAGCAGGGCCTCCTCCCTGGCACTCCCTGGAGGCCGGTGTTCAATCCCCGCCACCACTGGTGTTTCGGGGAGCGCCGGTCTCCAACGAAGAGTTGGGTGTTTGGGTATCTCCTGCCATACTTCAGGATACCCAACACCTAACACCCCCCCATCCAGCCGAAGTGTCAAAGCTCGTGCCCCTTTCGGAGAAGCTGGCAGCGTGGAAACTACTGCCAGGCATATCTCCTTGGGTAGAAAAGACTGTAGGCACAGGCTACAGGATTCATTTTGCACATCGTCCTCCGCGTTTCAACGGCGTGGTCTCCACTTCCGTGAAACCGGACCGAGCACATCTGCTGGCCCAGGAGTTAAAGTCTGTCAAACTGTCAGACTGTCAAAATGATTGTTTCTCAAATTCAACTAGAGGATTGGTTTGTGACAATCGATCTCAAGGACGCATATTTCCATATAGAAATATTGCCACAGCACAGGAAGTTCCTGAGGTTCGCCTTTGGGGGCGAGGCTTACCAGTTTCGGGTCCTTCCATTTGGCCTAGCTCTGTCACCCCGCACATATACAAAATGCATGGATTTGATGGAAGATGCATGGAAGATGCTCTGGCTCCTTTACGACTCCAGGGCATCCGTATTTTGAATTACATAGACGACTGGCTGATTCTGGCCCAGTCTCAGGAGCTAGCGCTTCGACATCGGGATGTCGTCCTAGCCCATCTTCATTCTTTAGGATTGAGACTCAATGCCACGAAAAGCGTTCTCCTTCCTGTTCAGAGGACAACATATTTGGGTGTCACATGGGATTCGGTCACGATGCGGGCACAGTTGTCTCCTGCTCGTGTCGAATCCATTCTCAACACCCTGAAGGAAATCAAGCTAGGCCAGAAGGTCACTGTTCATCACTTTCAGAAATCTTTAGGCCTCATGGCGGCTGCGTCCACGGTGATACCTTTGGGCCTTCTGCACATGAGAGCGTTTCAGCTGTGGCTAAGAGCCAGGGGGTTTCATTCAAGGGCCAACCCCCAGAGGCTAATAAGGGTTACGCGCCTGGGGCTTCGTACCCTTTCTATGTGGTTCAGACCCCGGTTTCTGACTTTGGGTCCCACTCTAGGTCCGTCTTGTCGTCGCAAGATGCTAACGACAGACGCTTCCCTCATGGGCTGGGGTGCGGTCTTGGATGGCCGTCCAGCACAAGGGAGCTGGAGAGGTCATCTTCTCGCGTGGCACATCAATTGCCTCGAAATGATGGCTCTGTTTCTGGCCCTGAAACACTTCCTCCAGCAGTTGAGAGGCTACCATGTCCTAGTGCGGGTGGACAGCACTGCGGTAGTCTCGTACATAAATCACCAGGGTGGACTGCGCTCGCGCCGCTTGAACAAGCTAGCGCACCAGGTTCTGCTTTGGGCACAGGACAAGTTCCTGTCCCTCAGGGCGATTTACATTCCAGGGCACATGAATGTAGGAGCAGACTTGCTATCCAGACAAGCTGTAGAACAGGGGGAATGGAAGCTCCACCCCGAAATAGTCAGTCAAATCTGGGAAAGATTTTACGTAGCAGAGGTGGACCTCTTTGCCTCACAAGAGACAGCACAATGCCCCCTTTACTACTCTCTGACTCCTCCAGCTCCCCTGGGTCTGGACGCAATGGCCCACACGTGGCCCAGGTTACGCCTTTATGCGTTTCCGCCTATAGTTCTGCTCCCGGGAGTCCTGGCGAGGGTCCGTCAACAAGGGTTGCGCCTCTTATTGATAGCGCCCCATTGGCTGACCAGAGTGTGGTTCTCGGATCTAATATCTCTCCTCGACGGCTCACCCTGGGTGATTCCAGTGAGGAGGGATCTTCTGTCTCAGGCGCAGGGGACAATACTTCATCCCCGGCCCGAGCTCTGGAACCTTCACGTTTGGCCCCTGAACGGGACCAACTGAGACAGGCTGGGCTTAAAGCCAGCGTAATTGAAACCATTTTAAGTGCCAGGGCTCCCTCCACTAGGAGAACTTATGCCCTCAAATGGAGTGTGTTTGAAAATTGGTGCATGACAAGACACATAGACCCAGTTCACTGCCAGATTGTTTCAGTGCTGGAGTTTCTGCAAGAAAAGTTGTCCTCGGGCTTATGCCCTAGTACGCTCAGAACGTACGTAGCCGCTATTTCGGCCTGTCACGCTCTGAACGACGGGGTTTCTGTGGGCAAGCACCATTTAGTTGCCCGTTTTATTCGTGGAGCTAAACGGTTGAAGCCGCCCACTAGAGCGACGGTCCCTTCGTGGGACTTAACTATCGTACTCGAAGGCCTGGCTGACACCCCGTTCGAACCACTAGAGTCAGCGCCTGTCAAGCTTCTGTCTCTTAAGATGGTTTTTCTGATGGCTATTACTTCTTTGAAGAGGATTGGGGATCTGCAGGCTCTGTCAGTCTCCCCATCCTGCCTAGACTTTGCCCCTGGGCAAGTCAAAGCTATTCTGCATCCTCACCCGAACTATCTTCCCAAGGTTCCATTCTCAACCATGCACCCAGTTGTTCTCGAAGCCTTCTGTCCTCCGCCTTTCACAGCTCTGGAGCAGGAAAGACTTCACTTACTGTGTCCAGTACGTGCTCTTCGGATCTACGTCCACCGCACTAGCCAGTGGCGTAAATCAGAGCAACTCTTTATTTGCCATGGGGGTCGCAACCGGGGGGCGGCTGCCACTAGACAGACTCTGTCACACTGGGTGAGAGATGCCATTGCCCTAGCCTATGAGGCGCGTGGTCACACTTCGCCTCTGGGAATCAGGGCTCATTCAACCAGGGGGATTGCCTCATCGATCGCCTTGGCAAGAGGCGTACCCCTGCAGCAGGTGTGTGATGCGGCGGGCTGGTCCTCTCCACACACGTTTGTTCGATTTTATAGTCTGGATGTCAATGCTACTCCAGGTTCGCGAATCCTTGAGTCAGCATCCCAGAGCTAGGTCTGAGACCTCCTCGGCTTGTGCGCACACGCTACACAACCTGGGGGTCCAGACACTTGCAGTGCGGCGGCGTTGGTATTCTCGTTCCCATAGCGTTTTCACGCAGCATCGAGTGTAGCTTTTGAAAGGGAACGTCTCGGGTTACTTGGCTGTAACCCTGTTCCCTGATAAAGCGGGAACGAGATGCTGCGCTCCGATGCCGCACTGCTGGCGTGCCTGGACGTCCTTCAGACAAAATTGACCTGAGGATGTTTCCGGTTCACTCCTATTTATAACCTGCAGGTGCACCTTGTTCGGTGACGTCATGCCTGCACAGGTTATAAGCCGAAGGTATTCGGCGGGTTTGACATGCACAAGCTTCACAACCGGGCAACAAAGAGATGTTCCCATAGCGTTTTCACGCAGCATCTTGTTCCCGCTTTATCAGGGAACAGGGTAACAGCCAAGTAACCCGAGACGTTCCCTGTAATCAATACTTGGCTGTAGCCCACCCCATTTCTTGGAAACTGGCTGAAATAGCATATGTGGATCGTCAGACAAGTGCTTTGTGTAATTACTCAGGTGCCATGGAAAGAGCAGCTGGGTGTAGTAAAAGAATAGTATGTTCTGGGAGTTATGACAAAATGAGAAAACCACATTTTTTCAATAATTGTTTAAAAATTAATGAATAAATAAATAAATAAATAAGGCTAGTTTTCTGATTTCCAAATTTGAGTGCACACAAAAAAAAAAAGGAGTGCTGACTTTTCATTTTAGTTCATTGGACACAAGTAGCGTGACCTGGGAGTTTTTATTTGTGCTGACAAACTGTTATTTTTATTTTATTTTCCTTGAACAGCAAATGGTATTTAAGGAAAGCATATGTTTAACCTTTTGATGAACTATGGTGAAACAGCAGCACTTCCTAAAGCTGGGTTAATCAGCTGCACAGGGCTTTTAGGGGTGTGGCATTTAGTTACAACATTGCGGAAAGCAGAAAACCAGTTTCTGTGAGCTCCACACAGTCATTGCAATGTCACTTTCTACACAATAATAAATATTAAATAACTTAAATAACTAAGTCACAAAAAAGCACACAGTTCACAATATTTATGACCATAGACAATATGGTCTTCTTAAATAAAAATTAACTCTGTAAATAATTTACATAAGAAAATTTGCAAAAAAACACCAAGTTTAAAGTGTTTGTGTGCATCCATGACATGCAATTGGTTGGCACCCCATACACTGTGGTCTCTGTCGAATGCGCTGAGCTATGTATTGTTTGGAATTATCTATTTTTTTTTACTGCCACGAAGGGTTATTGCCAATGCAGTCAATATTTAAACAAGATATATTGGTATGATGACCTTTCAATGTAAAATAAGCACTATGTAGTAGGTTAAATCTTGGTCTAGTTCAATTTGATGATCTTTTAAACTTTTAGTATGAAAGCTTTTTCTAAAATTAATACATTCTATTTCATTTGTACAGTGGAACATTGGATTGTGAGTAATATGGTTTGCGACTGACAAGCAATTTTTTCCCTTGTTAAACGAGCGAGTCTTGATTTACGAGTAACAAGTATCATCGAGTGTCATGTGGCATGAGTTGCGCTTATTGTTTTGGCGCCGAGCGTCATGTGATCACAACTGAGCTAATGGTTCTTCTCTCTCTCGTGATGCGGAATTGTGGTTAATCTTATCCCATCGTTAGTGTGCCCACACTCAAATGTCATTAAAGATGTTTCTTGTTAAAGAAGTTTTCAGATAAAACAGTGTTTCAGTTTTGTGTGTGTGTGAGAAAGTCATCCCACACAGTAGCCCTCCATCCTCTCAAATAAGGGGAGGGAATCATTCCTTTTCTCGTCTTACTTTAGCTTCACACATACACAGCATGTTCACTGAAACACTAACAGAAACACTTATCTGTTAGGAATTATTTTTGCTTTTTTTCAAAGGTAAACTGCAGGTTAATTTGTTTTATTTTTTATTTTGTAATAATTATTTTTGAAAAAATTTTTTTGGGGGGTTGGGGCATGAATAATCAGAGTTTTCTTATTTTTTTTCATATTTTTCTTATAGCTGAAGTTTGTTTTAATATACGAGTGTTTTTGATGTACTGTACAAGCTTCCGGAACTAATTTTGCTCGCAATCCAAGGTTCCACTCTACTAAACTGAGTTTGTGTTTGGTTATCAGTGTGTTGGTCTGTCGAATAAGAATTTAAGCGTTATATTATTATTATTATTATTATTATTATATTATAATTATTATTATTACAAATCTTTTGGGGGGCTTACTAGGGGAAACTGGGACAATTGCAACACATTACTAACGGAATTATTTATATGTCAGCAAACTTCTTTAACAAGGAACCTCTCTAATGACACTTGCTACTGCCTTCTTTTAAGAATTTCGCAGAAATGTGAAATTAAATTGTCATTAAAAAGATTGATCTCCCACACTGCTACAGCCTTTTTAAGCTTTTCCATCCTGGAGGCCGTTGTTGCAGTACAGTCACTATACTTGGACACAAAATTTATTTTAAAAAATGCTTTATGCGGACTCACACATGGTCACAAAGTTATAGTAAACATTACGCACGTGCACTGAGACTGAACATGGGAGACTATTACTCATAATACCGTAGCACGAGAGAGAGAAAAAACATTGGCTCAATGGTGATCATGTGACGCACAGCATACAAAGCGCATGCATACTACTCGCATGTCAAGACCTTGCTCATTTATCAAGTAAAATGTATTTTGCTCGTCTTGCAAAATGTCCGCAGACCAAGTTACTCACAATCCAAGGTTCCTCTGTAATAGAAGTAAATCATATGTAATGCAGTGTAATCACATTCATTACAAGGTCAGGAGTTTTCTGTACCGGAGCAAGTAACACCAGCATCTTCACCATGGTTGCAGTTGTGTTTTCCAAATTCATTATGAGAGCACTGTGTTATGGTCCGTTCACTTCCACCACATTGAACATCATCCATCCATATTGGGCCACTTCCCTGACCAAAGTGGGCTTCTTGATGAGCTCCGACAGCATTACCACATCCAAGCTGTCTACACACTACCTGTGCATCATTCATGTCCCAGACATCATCACACACTGTTCCCCACTGGTTATTATAATAGACTTCCACTCTACCAGAGCACGAGTGACTGCCACCACTGAGCTGTATAGAGGCATCTAAGAAAGAAAAGAAAAAAACATGATGCATGTTAATATTAATGATTATTAATTTCATTACAATGCTGTAATATTAAAACCATTTAACAAGTATGAATACATTTCTATCATCCATAAAGCCAGAATTTGTACATACTTGATTTACAGTACATTATTTGTATTATAAAGTAAATTTCATATTACATCCAATTTAGTAATTCCCACACTACAGCTCCTCTGTTTATATTATTTAGCTTCTTTATTTATTCTCTCTTCTTAAAAAGGTACAAAGAAATACATTATATCACAGTAGTGGCCAAAAGTTTTAAGACAACACAAATTAATATGTCAAAAAGTTTAGCTTGTCTAGATACAATGTGAGTGTGTATGTTTTCTACTATTGTTTATTTATTTATGATGATAATTTTTTTTAAGTAAAGTTGTAATGCTTATGTGCAATGCACATTCATAACAATGACATGGTAAATGTGTTCTCTGTACCTGAGCAAGTGACACCAGCATCTTCACCATGGACACAGTTGTGTTTTCCAAATTCTTTATGAGAACACTGTGTGATGGTGCTTTCATTTCCAGAACAGTGAACATCATCCAGCCATATTGGGCCACTTCCCTGACCAAAGGTAGCATTTTTATAAGCACTGCCAGCATTACCACATCCAAGCTGTCTACACACCACATGTGCATCCTTCATGTCCCAGAAATCATCACACACTGTTCCCCACTGGTCATTATACATGACTTCCACTCTACCAGAGCAGGTGTTATTCCCACCAACAAGTTGTAGGTTAGTGCCATCTAAAAATAAAAAAAAATCCACGTTTATATTAATCAATGATAATGAGTCTTGTTACAATGTTGCAATATTAAAACAACTAATCTGAATCCATTCATGTTTTTCCTAATATTTTCTCAAAGAAGATGACAGGATTTGTGGGAACATTATTTGCATTTCATAAATAATCTCATATTGTATGCAAGTTCTTACTATTTTTAACACATCACTGCCCTTGTGTTTAGAGTTTGTATCACTTAACTTCTTTATTGATCCTATTTCTCCTATCTCCTTAAAAATAAACACAAAAGCATCTTTAAAATGCATCACACATTACAGTAGTGGCTAAAATAATAGATGTATTACAGTTAATCTTGTGCAAAAAACAGTTTGTCACTAATTAGTTCTATTTAGTTGAAGAACTTTGCCAAATAACTGAAATCTAGTGGGAAAATGACTGTGACAATAGCATTCATCTTCTGTAGCCATGGCCAGAGTCATCTCCAGACCTAATCCAGTAGAAGACTTTTGGACACTGGTGAAGAAGGAAGTAGCAATCAAGTCTTCTGCACATACTCTTCGGGAAGTGATTAAGCATAATGCCACCACTTTCTTGACTGTTTCACGTTTTGGCTCCACTACCACGCCTATCGCCTGCATCAATGTGAGTTTACCTCTTGCCTTCTCTTGAATCCACCTCCCAGCCCTTTGGTTCATTCTCGTTTCTTAAGAGCTGCCCACCAACCTCTACGGACTCATGTATCTCGTAGGCTGGATCAAACACCGCTGTTCGAGCCGACCATCCAGGAGATCGCCTTCGGCTAGGAGATCACCCCCTTCCAAATCAAACACACGTTTCCCTTCCTCTGTGATTGGGAGGAGCCCATGCAACAGGATAGGACTTACATCTCCAAGGAGGAAAGGTGGCGCAGCTGCCTCAAGAAGGCTTGCTTCTATTGTAGAGCTTCGGGACACATGTTTAAGAACTTTCAGACAAAAGGAGGTGCCCTCTAGTCAGACTTGGAGCACTAGAGTATGTGAATAAGGTGTCCATTCTCAACAAACAGGTCTTTAATGCAAGCTCTGATTTAGCAGCTTTACAACCATCTCACCAGGATGTCACTTGGCAGCCAAAAGGCCGCATGGTGGTTGAGTGGCAAGATTGCCAACACAGTAATCAACAAAATATATTTTTTTAAATAATAATTATAAAGAGCAAAACTAATCTGGAGACACAGCACAATTCTACGACAGTGATTTTTGTTAACATTTTGGACAACGGTTTTCATACTCATTAATATGATGTAAAATACAATACCCTGAAGTGGTACATCACAAAACCTCATACTGTGTCAAGGGACCAGATGAGAATTTACACTCGTCATGTATTATCCCAAAAAAAATCTCATGCTAATTATATTGTACCTGCACTTTCAACAATTGTCCAAGTGTCCTTGAAAGTGCAGTAATAACAGCATTTGCTAATAATAACACCAATCAAGAGCTTTAAAATTACAGTATAGGGGTGGTGCTTTCTGTGCATAGGAGTTCATTCAAATGTTGTTAAACCTAGCTATTATTGTTAATATTGACCAAGTGTGCCTAATCCTTCCTAACATACCTAATAGCTGTAGTTTGTGGCACCTCAGAGGTTTAAGTGCTCGTTACGTTTAAGTAAAAAGAAGTGCTATTGAGGTCTGGATAGAGTTTGAGCTTGATGCCCTGGATTTGTAAATTTTGTGAAGAGTGAATTAAATTTATCCAAAGGGAAAATTACTTACCAGCAAACAGAGATGCTCTAAGAACACTGACTATGGAGAGAAAATAAAGAAGAGGAACTTAATTAACTTTTTTCATTGACTTAAAAACTCAAACCTGTTTTATTTTGTGTTAAACTTAAATTCAAAATATACTATATTGTTCTGGCAACACAGTCACAATCTGAAAAAATATTGTTTCTTTAACATTTGCAGTTTTGAGCAAAAGCTTTGGGCCTTTCTGCCAAAGTTTGTGTTTTTGCTACAAAAAAGTTTGTGTTTCCGCTACACAATGCTGTTAAATATATAAGGTGTTTGTAATGAATCTGTTTGCAGCTTGGATACCATTTACTAGTCACTGTATTTATTGTTCCAGTGCTCTCCACATTTGCTACTTAAATGCAAATAATGACAATAATTATAGGCATTTACTTTAAAGCCTTACTTTCTGTACTGTGTACTTTATATTAACCCTTAGGAGTCTGAGGGTGTTTTGGGGCCCTGAAGAAGTTCTGACATGTCCTGACATTTGTATATTTTTCAGTTACTTATAAACATATAAATGTCTAAATGCTAACTACACTGTATTCAGCACAAACTGGGCTACAGTAATATGTGAGCAGCATGTATGTACAAGTTTGTATTTTGGAGAAAATAACAGTTATGCGTGATTATTGAAAACAACAAAAAATATATCACCGAAAGTTCACAAAACACATTTGTTTACAAGACTTTTTTTTTGTTACCTGGATCTTGTAGTCTAGAGTTTTTACTTCAAAATGATGTGATAATCATCTTGATCACTCATTCACAGAAAACAATATATTCATTTACATTTTCTAAGACATGTTTTGTTTAGAAAGGCTGTATGCAAGAAGGTGTGAATGATCATGAATAATGCTGTAATTCACACCAGAGAAGACAAAGACCCGAATAATGAGCTGCATAATGAGCCTTTCAGTCAGGTATGTGACAGAGGGAAATGCTAAAAGAAAATAATTTCAGGACAAAAAACATATATTTTTTGTTTGTAGTTTATTTAGAATATAGTTAACTGACAGGCAAAATAACTCACTTCCATCCTATACATAACCTACTCACTTACATAGTGCAAAGAAAATGTTCAGGATTGAATGGAGAGGGACACAGATCATCTTATACACAGAAGCTAAATTTATGGGATAAATATGGTCGTGCAAAATAAAATGAAAAACAAAAATGGTGTATAGTCCACTCTTACTTTACATCTTTGTGCCACTTTCAAAAAGCAGTTCATGTTTAACTGAAAACATAAGTGAACATTACATACCTGGCGTTTCCATGGTGTTTTTTGCTTCTTACCATACACTGCTTTACAATGCACACAGACACTGTTACTAGCTGGAGCAACAGTTCTGTAACCCGAGGTCAGTCCATGTGCTGGTTGTACACAGTCACAGGTACAGACAGATGCTTATTGTGTGTCCATCCAGTTTAAAATGACCAGAATTCAGCTCCCTTCCATCCACAATCCAGAGCCCTTGCTTTCTATCAAACATATGGCTGATCATTTTCACTGTCACAACTGTTTATAAAAAAAATTAATAAATAAAAAAAAAATACATGAGCATGATAACACAATAAAATAAACTACTGTATATCATCATCATCAATCACCATGCATAATGACCATTCATAAAGACAACACAAGCTTTTTTTTAATGTCATACAACAAATACAAAAAAGCGGGGGGCTTTTTATTCTTCTATCTGAATATCAATAAGCTACATAAGGTAGTATTTTAGCCACCAGGAGTGTTTGGGCTAAATAACATCATAGACACCAGTGTCATAAGCTAAATAAAAACCGAATCAAATAGCTACCGTAAGCTAAAGGTATTCAAAACGGGTAAAGTAAATTGGAATATTTACACCACAACGGCTACTGACAAGCATCACATAAGGCATTCGCTTCAGCCACCGGGAGCTAGCAGGTTTGTGCTAAGCTACATAAGGCAGTATGGTAGCCCGAATAGCAGTGTTTTCCACGTGCTACCATAAACTATGTATGTAAAAATAAAATAATATGAGATTTACAGATGTGTGAAGAGGAGAATGTCTATTACTGTTGCGCTCACCGCCGCGACAAAACGACAGCGGCCAAAATAAATCAGTTGCATTTCAAGGCACCGTCACCGTCAGGTGGCGCAAAGTGACATTTTCCGTCATCTCGGTTTTTTAAAAATAATTAAGTCATAAAAAAGTCAAAACAATATGCTGTATCGAAGAAATACTACAGTAATGGTAATTTCCACATCTGTATATTTTATACAACAAGCATGAAAAATCTTAATCAGAGCTACTGATATTTGCTGTACAATAGTGTAATGAGTAAAAAAAAAACATTGAAGCTGAACATTAAATAAGTACACTACACTGTAAACCCTAATGCTCAAAGTAATTAAACACATTGAGTACTGTTAACCTAAATAATTGAATGAATAATAATTTTGAGTACGTAAGTGACAATAACTTAAGTAAAACTTCCACCAGTGGAAACTCTATAGATCTCTCGTGGCGCAGTGGTTATGTGTCTCGCGTGCCATGTGGAAAATCCTGGTTCGATTCCCATGTTGGACAGTTTGCAATATATTTTTTTTTAATTTGTTCAACAAACTCAAAAATTGATAGTTCTGTTTACTTAAATTTGGAAACATCATTAATTTGTTAATTAATTAAAAAAATATATGTAACTGATTACCTCAAATATTTGGCGTTTTGCCAACTTAATCAGGTTTACAGTGTAGGGTTTTGGGTCGTCTTAAATTTTGTGTTCTTTAAATTTGTAGTAGATAATCCCAAAATAAATGAAACTGAATGACTATAAAATTAAAACATTGTCAGGACGTGCTACTATGTAAACAGATGTCGTTGTCATTCAGCCCCGCTTGTGTTTTTGCGGTAGTATGGGAATGAAATGCAGTACGATGTTATGGTCACCATAATTTTCTTTAATAAATAATGACCCCCGTTGTGCTGTACCACCGCTGGCAAAACCTTACACAATGTTTTAATTATATAGTAATTTAGTTTAATTTATTTCGGTATTATCTCCTACAAATTTAAAGAACACAACATTTAAGATGACCCAAAACCCTCCACTGTAAACCCGATTAAGTTGGCAAAACGCCAAATATTTGAGGTAATCAGTTACATATATATTTTTTTTAATTAATGATAGTTCTGTTTATTTAAAATTGGAAACATAAATCTTTGAGCCCACCCTGCGCGGGAATCGAATTGGGGGTCTTCCGCATGGAAGGCGAGACAACTGCACCACAAGAGATCTATAGAGATTAACTGGTGGAAGTTTTACTTAAGTTATTGTTACTTATGTACTCAAACAATTATTTATGTAAACAGTACTCAATGTGTTTAATTACTTTGAGCATTAGGGTTTACAGTGTACACGCGTAGGCTTTCTAATTACACATGATAAAATCTAAAGGCTCACTGTGTTAACATTTACTTTGCTTAAATTCGATACTAATAAAATTTTATTCTACATTTGTACTGTAATTTTAGTATTGTTATTATGAATTCGTTTAAGTACAATGTTACACTTGATTTTATTGATTTTATCTACTACTACGTGCAGCTCTAAAGGAGCTGCGGCTCATTAATCCTTGAGAGAATGAAATAAGGTCTGACGCGTCGGTCTATAGTTATATAGCGCCACTCAGTGGTCAAAGCCAGCAACTGCATACCATCGCCGTGAGGTGTGACGGCGAAACTAGAAAACTGGTCTTCACACATCTGTATATTATCAGAATAAGGATAATATGAGACTTAATGACTCACCCATGGGAACAGCTTGCTGGATTCTCCTCCTCCTCCTCCTCCGGTGGACCAAATAACTCTTTAAAACACACCCGTTTTCTGTCGGAGTTTCAGTATTGTTCTGAAGAAAAGATAAACTCCTCCCACCGTCCAGAACATTCGGTACAGCTTTAGAAACCTGTACAGCGCGTCACATCTTCTACACGTGCAGGAAACTTATTGAATCTGTGTGTGCGCGTGCAGGGGGCGTGGTCTTGTATGTAGCATGCTTCTACAGCTGTTTTCCCTGTGAATAGCATGTGGGCGTGTCCTGCCTCCGGTTATTATCAGATAATGAAGTGCGACAGAAAAACTGTGCCTCTCCTCGGATTCATACGGATTACATAAAATGAGAATATTTATTTTTTATTTAACTTACTTTATTTAAAAGTAGACCCTTTAAGCTTTATATAGATATATTTCTCATGTCCGTGTGTAAAGTATTTGCGGAGTTTCAGTTAATTTTTGTGACCGGTTTCAGAAAGATACTCACGGAGACTGAGACGGCTGACAGCGCACCCTGTTTATTTTCTTTATTTTACAAAAGCCCAATGTTTTGTTCATATAGTGAGTATAAATAAATAAAAGTAGACCCTTTGTAGTTTAAAATGATGTACTATACTTTTTATGGTTACCAGAAAAAAATACACTTGGACCCGGCGGCAGGTCCCCCGACTCCTAAGGGTTTTAATTAAGCATAGCCGGTGTGTATGTTTGATAGCCTAGACTTGATCTTTTCGTGTTTTATATAGCCGTCCAATTGGAGGTCCATCTAAAAAAGAACAAAAAAAACACAATTCCTCCTATCTCTCTCACTCTTTCTCTATACCATTTATCCTCTGGAGGCCTTGAGCCAATTTCAGGGGACAGGGCACATACTGTAATATTACCTGTAATATGTAAATAGAGAACATGTCACAACGGCAAACAGAGGCGAATCAGAAAGCTAGCAGTTAGCCCGTGTAGCGTGGATGGTAAACCCAAACGAGGAAATGACGCGAGCAGGCAGGATAACCACGCGACAATTCTTTCCTTTCCCGTTTATACCTGCTCCCTTCTTTTACCCTTTCCTTACCCATTTTTTCTAAATAAAATTTCCCTTTTTCCCGTAAGACCTCGCCTCATGTCTGTGTATCCCGTTATTATCTATCTATCTATCTATCGATCTATCTATCTATCTATAGTGGCGGCTGGTGCAAAAAATTTTGGGGTTGGGGCTGGGGGGCGCAAACAAAATTAAACTTTTAGTAATTGCCTGTAAATAGCCATTCATCAAGTGATTAAGCATAATTACTACTAGTAGTAGTAAGGCGTGACTCACATCGCATCCAGTCAGCCACCTCCGCTTGCCATAAGAAGTGCTGGAAAAACACAGAGTGTAAGCTCGACTGTGATCACTTGACTGCTGCTTAATTAGAAGATCAGGTCGATCTGATCCAAGTTCTTTAACTTTTTTCTTTCTTCGTCTGAACGCCTTTGAAGGGGTATTTTAGCAAAGAAATTACAGAATTTTCTCTCATATTTAGCTGGCTTCTATGTCAATAACTATTCAATACATTAACTAACAATCTGCGGACCGTTAATAAGACTCGTTGAGAATGGTCCAATCGCATAAGCCCAAATATTTAAAAACAATATTGATTCGATAAAAACAAAAGTGGGAGGGTTAAGACGGGCAGCGCTTGCTTTAAAGTATTGCCCGTATTGACCAGCCGCCACTGATATATATATACTGTATAATGTATACAGAAACCAAGTTTCTCGCCGACTCACTCATCCTTTCTATAGATGGCGCTGTGTTTCGGTGACGTCATGTTTCATTCAATATCTACTTAGTTTTCATTCAATATATTCAGACTTTTCATTCAATATATCAGTTTTCAATCCATATATTCAGAATTCATTCAATATATATATATATATTTTCAATCAATATATTCAGAATCCATTCAATATTCTCACAGTTCATTCAATATATTCAGAGTTTTCATTAAGTTCTCTCATGAATATTCTCCTAAACGGCATGCCATAATATATATATATATATATATATATATATATATATATATATATATATATATATATATATATATATATATATATAAATAAAACATTTGTCCACCTTTTTGTTTGGTTATTTGGCATATTGGCATATGGTTGATTATTTGGCATATGGTTCCTCAGGTTTCCAATTTGTAGCTAATTATAATATAGGAATTATATTACATTTTATGTAATTAAGCAGACACTGTACAGTAAGTGTCTTTCTTTTGGTTTTCTATATTGTGTTAATGAATGCATATTTAATTGAAAAGACAAAAACAAACAACAATATTAGCAATTAGGTAGCAAACATCCCCTGTGATTATTGTTTTTTAAGCTCTGGTCTTAATATTAAGTTTAAGAAAAACATGTTGATAAAAATGTTGAATTTACCTAGCATTAAATAGAGACGAAGGCTCATCATCCTGGTCCTTAAAGCTGCGTTTAGTTTGGTGTCCACTCCTGCTGTCTACTCACAATGAAACTTGTCATGAGGGCGATGGTCTTTTTCTATACATTTAAAGAGGCAGAGTTTTTCTTTTTTTTTCTTCTTTTTTTTTGTGGGGGCAGATCCTGTTTCTGTGACCAATCAAAATGTTAAGTTGATATAATTCCTATTCTATCACAAACATTTGTCTAGATTATATGGCTTAAAATGATTAATGATTAAAGCAACATTTGTGATTATAGAATTATACATTATAACAAAGAAATTGGTCTTCATCCAGTTTAATGGTATAAGATCAGTTATATTGCTGGACAGAGAAAAGTACTTTCATGCAACATTAAGTTTGAGGAACCACACTTAGAAAGTGTGTAAGTGTTAAAAAAATATATATAAAAATAAATAAATAAATAAATAAAACTTCCTCTTGGTACTTCCATTCATCTACCATGGTAGACATTATACAAAGAGGCGACAAACTAACAAAGTTTAGTAAGCAGTTATTTTGAGCTTATTTAGCAGAACAAGTTTCTCCATCTGCATGTCAACAGAACATGCACAGAAACTCTGCCCAGATACTAACCAATGCTCAGGATATGAATGGGAACCCTGAAGCTGTGGGACACTAATGCAATGATTCACATACAAAAATAGATGTATGTTTACAGTACATGTGTGATGAAGTTTCCATGTGGGTTCTATATTTTATATACATTAGCAGCAATTGCCTGAGGACTTTATTTGGAGAAACTTAACGAAGTGGAGAAACAAAAGTACTTTAAAGCTTATTAATCCACAGACTAGCTCACTAGGCCAGGGACTAAACTAAACCCATCCTTGTTCAGAGTACATAAAGAATGCAAGTAATCACATTAACGTAAGTTAACTACGTTATTTTTTTACCAAAAATGTAGTACAAAACATTGTTGAGCTACGCTGCCCCCTACCTGTGGAACCTACTACCTTCCGATATCCGTAACAGTAACTCTATCACTGTTTTTAAATCCCGTTTGAAAACACATCTATTCAGGCAGACATATCTTTAACACTATTGTGTGAATATTGTTTTTTATTTTATTTATTTATTTATTTATTTATTTATTTATTATTTAATTTAATTATTATTATTATTATTATTATTATTGAGTAAAACGCTAAACTCCATAAAATTGGACCTTTTGCGGATACCGTAGCAGCTCACCTTGGAAGCGGAGCAACATAACAGAAGGCAGAAGGTGTTTTCCAATCGGCCTGAAGTACCCTTGCGAAGTATACTTTACAGGGTGTTCAGCCACGTTAAGTGTGAATCCAAATTGCAGGGAGCGAAAATGTTCAGTTCAAAGGGAACTACGAACATTGTAGGGAACAAGTGAACAACAGGTCTTCACCTCACCGGAAAAGGGAATAAAAAAAAAAATTCCCATTAATCATTGTGTCTCAATTGAGTGTTGGAAAAAAATGGAGCTTGACAAAGGATTTATATATTTATCAATATTATTGAGGATGATATCATATTAAAATGACACAAAAAGTACATTTTAATTTAGTCAGTGTAAGGACTGCAAAATAACAGTGCCAACTAGATCTCAGTGGTTGAAGCACTATAGATTAATGCATGGAAATTATGGATGCTGTAATCATTTCCCGTGCACTTATTCTGATTACCCCTGTAGATTTAAAACATGGAATGCGCTTAATCACAGCCATCTTAATCGTTACCATGCTAAAGAGAACACTGAATTACCAGCCACATTCAGTTGTTCCATGTGTTCTTGCATAAGAACGAGAATATTTTAGTAACATCAATAACCATCTAAAAAACAATTAAACGGTTCCTCGTATGTTTGAGCACTGTTCTTTTCAGACAAATGTGTGTGGCACATTTAAGTGGCATAAAAATAGGAAGCACAATCCTTATTCTCTTCAGCACTTCAAACCAGGTGCTGTTGGAGAAAGTGGTGCACAGAATGTCTTCATCTGCAAAGCTAAGGAGTGAAACCTGGCCAATTAACTTTCCAATCCCCACATTTCCCTATGAGGAAGAGCTAGAACTGCAGAAAGCTAATGAAGAGTGCTTGAATTCTGGTACTTTACTTAACATAGACTCAAAGCCTAAACTAAAATCAGATTTTAGAATTCAAAGAATTCAGAAAACCTTGGCTGCAGAAATAGTGAAGTACAAAGTGTACCCAAGGTGTGAAGAATATGAAGAGGTTGTAAAAGCACTGATTAAAAGCATCCAAGCTTTCAGGGAAGGGAAGGGAAAATCAGTCTACAGTGGAAGATGAGGAACTAGTGTCGTAATCTGCGAGCAGCAGGCTGTCCCGGAGTAAAGATAAATTCTTCAAAACACAAACAAGGTGAAAATATAAATACAAAGAAAGTCAAAAAGCACAGAAAGGCTGAAGTCAATTTTTATCCTGATTATCCAGCTGGAGAAAACAAATGAAGCCTAGAAGAAAAATGATTAGCATTGCTGTCTGAGGGTCAGAAAAAAGACAACTATCAAATTATTTTTATTTATTTATTTATTTTTGGATTTTCCACGATTTCCTCCCTAATTTTTAGTGGCATCCAATTCCTCCCCGTCACTAGGGGGCTCCCACATTAAGGGTATTACTGCCACTCAGTCGGAAGGGCCGAAGACTATCACATGTTTCCTCCGAACTACGTGATGGCAGCAGACCGCATATTTCGTCGTACGGTTGGGGGCGACTAAACACACTCGGAGGACAGCGCTATCTGCTCCTTCTGCTCGCGTGAGCTCACAGATGCCCCTGATTGGCTGTAGAGATGTAATTAATGTGGGAACACTAAGTATTAAGAACATTTGCCCATAGAAGACATGAAGTAATTGAAGATGTGGCCTCCATTGTTGATTTCCAAAGCAGATGGCCAGCTCTGTTTTGTAAACATTAGGTAAATATGATTATATAACTGTATTTTTTTCTTTAGTAGTTTTAAATGACCAGTGTTACTGGTACTTGACGCACAGAAACATTCACACAAAACACAGGTGCTCTAAAACAAACTTGTTGATTGAATCAGCACATCTTCATTTCTTTTTCATGTGGCATTTATATTGTCTGTGGTTTTAAAAATTAGGGCCAGTTTTAATGTTACCATTGTTGATGGCAGCAACAAAATTTGGCACCAAAATTTGGAGTTCTGCAGCTTTTTGGCGCATGCTGCCTATCTCGAGCAGACTGTTGCTTTATTGTTTTTAGAAACTGTGAAGTTAAAATTGTGTTTGCGGTTGTGTACAAAAAATAACAGTGGCCAGTTTTAATGTTTCCTTTACCAATGCTCCTAAACATTTTAAATATACAGTACAGACCAAAAGTTTGGGCACACCTTCTCATTCAGCGAGTTTTCTTTATTGTGTTCTTTATTGTGTTCTTTAGCCCAAACGCATCTCTTCTGCTTGTTGCCTGTCCTTAGCAGTGGTTTCCTAGCAGATATTCTACCACGAAGGCCTGATTCACACAACGTCTCCTCTTAACAGTTGTTCTAGAGATGTGTCTGCTGCTAGAACTCTGTGTGCTTCAGAGCAGATCTAACTGAACTCACACAAGTTTTCATGAAGGTTACATTTATTTGATCAGAAATACAGTAAAACAGGAATAATGTGCAATATAGCAGCTTTTTTTCCCATTGGAATGTATTTAAATTGTTTTATTTATTGCTGTGATGTAAAGCTGTATTTTCTGCATCATTACTCCAGTCTTCAGTGTCACATGATCCGAAGAAATCACTATTTCTTTAATTCATTCATAATGATCAAGAAACATTTATTGAATTTTGTGGAAACAAGACCCCCCCCCCCCCCCCCCCAGGACTAAATGACAATATTAGACATTTTTATAGGCCAACATTCTTATTATTATTAAAATTGGAAAAAAAACTATAACTCTCTATACAGAAATATCAAGAAATTTTCCCATGATCAGATCCTCATATTAGAGGGATTTCTGAAGACCATGTGACACTAAAGACTTGAGTAATGATGCAGAACATTCAGCTTAATGTCACAGCAATAAATTACAGTTTTAAGTTCAGTACATTCCAGTAGACAACAGAAATTTTGAAGTCTAACATTATTTCACATTATTTCAGTTTTACTATATCAAATAAATGTAGTATTTTATATTGATCAAATAAATGTAGCATTGATTAACATAAAACTCTTTTAAAAACAAAAAATAATACAGATCTAAAACTTTTGAACATTATGCAGAGCTAATCTGACCAATTATATTGACCAAAATATTCAATAGTCTTTTTACTTCTTTTTAGTTATATTTAATGAAATGGGATATGAATGGTCTTACATAAAAAAGTAAACTAGTAAGGTATAACAAGAATTATTTTTTCCCCTTACTTCATACTTCGTTCTTAAAATCATTAAAAAATACTGCATTGTAAATGTTTACTTACATGAAATGGCAAAGTTTGAGGTCTTGTGATGAAGTCTGGAAATGTGTTCATCCAGGAGGATATTGAGAGAATGTGTTCTGAAACGTTAAATGCAAAGATTACAAATACTGTGGTGCAAATACTGCAGATTTTAAATACCAAGTGTAGAAGAGTTATTATGAATGTAACCCGACTTTCTACACTTTGTCTTACTATTCTCCAGTCTCTTTGGCTGCGGGTAATAAACGGCTACAGTTAAGTTTGCAACAAGTTATTTTATTAAGCCAAACGGCAAGACAAACTGCTCTCCTCATGTGCTTCTCTCACACCGTGTCACACTCTCACCTGTCCCATGGGAAACCCCAGGCAGGTAACCTGTTAGTTCCTCTTAACATAAGCAAAATAACCAATAAATCAAACATCACACATGCAGGGATATAGAGAAAATAATAATGTGCTGAAAATAATAATTAAATAATATTCAATTCTAAATGTAATAGTTCTAATATAATTAAATATACTTCATAATATGCAACAACTGTAATAAATAACATAAATGTAGTAAACTCAAAATAATACAAAATATATTGATTGACTTCGATATAAATATGTGCACTTATCAAAGTTTAAAAGAAGTTGTCCGTTGTGAGGTGGAGAAACGGGCTACTAATCCAGATGATGTTCAAAATACCCGCTGCACCCAACACGCATGCGCCAACTTCAGAAACGTAACAGCGCGCATGCGCCAACTTCCGAACCAACTTCTGTGCGTGTTAACTTGCATTAGAACGTCTGTTCAGTAATTAAACCTTAGTTACCCAGCGAGTTTTTAATGAACTTGTTTAGTTCAGTCAGCTTTTTCATGTCTTATTGTCCAGATTACTAATAAATACTCAGTACGCCAACATTTTGCTAGTTGGATTTTTTACAGTGCATGTTCCTGGGCACGTCAACCTCAGGACTTCAATCTTTGAGGCAGATTGCAAAGCGTGGCGAGTCCCTCCCCTGTCTCTACGAGGGGGTAGCTGGCTCGTTACACTCTCCTTCTGCGCCTCGTGGGGACCAGACCTGGGGGGGACACGGGACTGGGTGGCCGACAGTCCAAACTCCTGAGCACAGCAAGGGAGAAACCTCACAAAGGTCTGCTAGTAGAGCTTCGCCTCCCGAAACCTAGTGGCTGCGATGTTTACAGCATCTCCAAAGAGAGAGGGAAGTCTTTTCCGTCACTTTACAAAAAGCACCGGAGCGCGCTTGAGAAGCGGACGCCAAAACCTGCTTATCCGGGGAGCGCGCGAGAGAAAGGGGGAATTCCGTCTCATGCGCGTCTATCCGCACGCTATCTTCAGGGAAGCAAGGGAGGAAGTCTCTTACGTCTCTTACGGGCTACTGTAGATGCACCCTTGTGGGCTTGGTGGTTACAGAGGAGGTGCTCCAGGAGGTTGTTGATGTCAAGTCAAGGGACACTCTATCAGGGTATTGTGTGGTATATCATCCACCCGCTAGGTGGCCTCAGTGAGGATATATCTACAGGTACCAGAAAAGAAGAATTGTTGTTAGGTGCAGAGTGTAAAAGAGCACATGGAATTGTTTACTGTTCTACTGGATTCTTAATAAACAAATGAATGTCTTCTTGTAAATAAACACAAGACATGGTGTCACAAGTATAAAGGAAAGGAAGGTGAGATGGCAAAATTTAATCCGCCAGATAGTTTCAACTTTGGTCGTCCAACAGAGTGGCCGTCCTGGAGACAGAGATTTTCACGCTACAGGATGCTACAAATCTGAGTAAGGAGGACAAAGAGGTACAGATTAGCATGGTAATATGCTATGGGCATATTGAACATTTTCAAATCGTTCACATTCGCGGAAGGGTAGAGTGCGGAGGATTATGAGACTGTTCTTGGAAAATTTGAGGAATACTTTATGCTGAAAAGTTATGTGATACATGAACGGGCATGTTTCCATCAAAGAGTGCAGAGGCCAGGGGAAAATGCAGAATGCTACATCAGAGCACTGTATGAGCTTAGTGAGTACTGTGTATTCGGAGCGAGCCGAAATGAACACATAAGAGACAGACTCATAGTAGGAATAAGAGATAAAGATCTCTCTAGGAGAATGCAGCTAATGACAGCACTTACCCTGGAAACGGCGGTGCAGATGAGACGGCAGGCAGAGGATGTCGCAAAGCAGATCATCCAGCAAGAGGGAGGTAACATCGTGCAGGAGGTAACCTCCAGGCAGCCATCAAAGGCAGCTAACAGCCCATGGATGAAAGAGAAAAATAAAAGAAGCAGTGAGAACATCAAAGAGGATACAGAATGTGGTATGTGCGGCAGGAGAAGACACCTTGACATCAGAAAATGTCCAGCAGCAGGTACTGAATGTAAAAAGTGCAGGAAAAAAGGGCACTGGGCAAGAATGTGTAAATCAAAAACTGAGACAAGTCACAGTGAAAGAAGAAAGCGAAGGAAGCTTTTACTTGGGTGCAGTGAGTAACAAAAATAAACTAGAAGAGGTCTCATGGACTGTGTCACTTATAATAGGTCGAATCCCTGTTAGTTTTAAGCTTTTTGAGCTGACGTTAATGTTATTAACACTGAGACATTTAAAAGGCTCGAATCAAGCATACAGCTCAGACGCTCAAACATAGTACTGGACAGCCCAGGTGGACTACTAAAATGTATAGGACAGTTTACCTCAAAAGCAGAGCATAAAGGCCAAAAGTATGCAATTACTGTGGTAGACGGAGAAACTGTTGGTAATCTTTTGAGCTGAGAGACAGTGGCTGAGATGAGGCTGGTCAAAAGAATAGAGCAGTTAAGCACAATTTTTAAAGGAATAAAAACAGAGCTGGTAAAAATTCACCTGAGAGAGGGGGCAGGGCCATATGCAGCATATACTGCAAGAAGAGCGCCATTACCCATAATGTCCAAAGTTAAAGCAGAACTGCAGAGGATGGAAGACCAAGGTGTGGTGAAGAGAGTCACACAGCCCACAGATTGGTGTGCTCCCATGGTGCCAGTCATGAAACCCAATGGGGCAGTAAGAATTTGTGTTGGGCTGAGCAAGCTGAATGACAACATTAAAAGGGAGAGCTACATACTTCCCACAACAGAAGAAATCCTAGCTAAATTAACAGGTGCAAGTGTCTTTACATCATTGGACGCAGCGTCTGAATTTTGGCAGATTCCGTTAAGTGAGGACAGCAGCCTCTTGACAACATTTATCACCCCAGTGGGGCGGTATTGCTTTAAAAGGCTCCCATTTGGAATCAGCATAGCCCCAGAAATTTTCCAACGCAAAATGCATGAGGTTTTAGGAGACCTGGATGGGGTGGCAGTGTATATGGATGACGTGATTGTGTATGGGCAGGATGAAACAGAGCATGACAAACACTTAAAAGAAGTGCTGAAAAGAATGGAAAGTGTAGGCCTCAAGCTAAATAAAGAGAAATGCGTTTTTAAGAAAACAGAGTTAAGTTTTCTGGGTCACATCGTGGATGCTCGAGGTGTCAGAGCAGACTCTGAAAAGGTATGTGCAATTAATGAGTTACAAGACCCTAATAATGTAGGTGAACTGAGGAGAGCGTTAGGCCTTATAAACTATATGGGCAAATGCATTCCAAACCTTGCAACAGAAGGGGGTCCTCTGTATGAACTGCTTAAGGCAAAAAGTGTATGGGTTTGAGATCAACCACAGAAATACGCATTTAGCAATCTCAAGAATGCACTCATCAAAGCACCAGTTCTAGCAAATTACGACACAGCAAAAGAAACCATCGTGTCAGCAGACGCCAGCAGCTACGGTATTGGCAGTGTGTTACTGCAAAAGCACGACAGCAGCTGGAAACCAGTTGCATACGTGTCTAGAAGGCTGACAGATTCTGAGGTCAGGTACGCCCAAATAGAGAAGGAATGCCTTGCAGGCGTATGGGCATGTGAAAAATTCTAAAAGTACTTAGTCGGCTTGGAAAAATTTTAACTGGTCACTGATCATAAGCCATTAATACCACTGATAAATAGCAATGATCTGGACAGTGTACCAATAAGATGTCAAAGACTTTTGATGAGACTCATGGGCTTTAATGTGAAAGCGGAGTACATGCCAGGCAAAAGCATGGTGGTAGCAGATGCATTGTCACGAAGCCCATTAAGCACCACAGAGGATATCAACGGATGTGAGTGCCCATGTGAATGCAATCATCGAGAGTTTGCCAGTGTCACAGCATCAGTTGACAGAGATGAAGATGGAGACTCAAAAGGATGATGAGCTCCGAATGGTGAAAATTCATAAATGGTGAGAAATTCATAAAGGAAGGATGGCCCCAATATGCTAAAAGCATCCCTAACAGCATACAAAGCTTTTTACAAATGGAAAGACTTCTTGTCATTGTAAATTCTTGTAATTCCAAAAGCAATGCGACAGAGCATTCTTAGTAGAATTCATGAAGGACATCAAGGACTGTCAAAATGCAGGGCTCGAGCTAAAGAGACTGTGTGGTGGCATGGAATTTCGGAGGATCTGAGGCAAAAGATAGAGACTTGTAAATTTTGTATAGAGAACAAATGCACGCAGCATAAGGACCCGCTACACTCAACCCCATTACCAGAAAGGTCATGGCAGCGAATAGCCATTGACTTGTGCATGCATCAAGGGAAACAGTATTTGGTGGTATCCGACTATTATTCGCGATATTTGGAAATTCAGCGACAATGGACCACAATTCACCAGCGAGGTCTGGAGGGACTTCTGGGCCACGTATGACATCCAACACATTACCTCGAGTCCACGCAATCCTCAAGGTAACGGGCATGCAGAAAGGGCTGTTCAGACCGCAAAACGAATACTAAAGCAGGAGGATCCATTGTTGGCACTAATGAGTTTTCGTGCTACCCCCAACACATCAACAGTTCAGCAGAATTGTTAATGGGAAGAAAAATCCGCACAACTCTACCCAAACTGCAGAATAACCTCAGACCAAAGTGGCCAAACAAAGCAAGTATAAGAGAGGGGGATAAAGCAGCGAAGGAACAGCAGGCATACTACTTTAACAGGACTTGCCTGTTCTCAGACCGGGGATTCAGTCATGTTAAAGCTGGATAGTGAATCACAGTGGAAGGGACCTGCTAAGGTGCTAACAGGGAGTACCACTCCAAGGTCATACAATGTTTCCCATGAAAAGGAGGGAGAGAAAAGGAGAAACAGAAGATACATCCAGTTACTACCTGAAGGAGTTGCAGAAGAGACTTTTAAAACAACAATGAGTTCTGACCAGGCAACACAGAAAGCACTGCATGGACCCTGATATACTGGTTGGGGCAGTTACAATGAAACCTACTATCACAAGGTCAGGCAGAGTTAGTAAGCCTGTGGTTCACTTGGACTTGTGAAAAGATGACAGTATTACTGTAAAATGTAACAAATAACAAATGTAAAATGTTTATGTGGGCGTTATGTTAATTTGGTTATAACACAACATAGTAATGCATGTCTGATTAGTAGATGTGGAATAGTAGAGTCAGTAACATGCAATGTTGTAGCAATATTATGTTGTGTAGTTGTAGGTCATTGTTGGGTGGTAAGCAAGTTCTAAATAATGGTTTATTCTTTACAGTCGCTGTATAAAAAAAAGAAAAAAAAGGAGTTGTGTGAATAATAGTGGGTTCACTAGTGTTAATGATAACAGAAATGCTACCCTAAGGAATGGACTTTAATGGGGGAGGTGTCAGGGTATTGTGTGTTATATCATCCACCCGCTAGGGGGCCTCAGTGAGGATATATCTACAGGTACTAGAAAAGAAGAGTTGTTGTTAGGTGCAGAGTGTAAAAGAGCACATGGAATTGTTTATTGTTCTACTGGATTCTTAATAAACAATAAAGTGACGAACAAATGTCTCCTTGTAAATAAATACAAGACACACTCAATCATCTTGTCAGGCCAGCTCCACAAAGCTGCACTTTTTATTGCATACAGTGATGTGTGGAAAGCTTGGTAAGTTCAGGTTTTAGTTCACTGAGTATCAGTTCACACAGCATCCGGTTGTGGGAGTCTACATATAAAAGCAGGTGTACATAATCAGTATTCTGGTGAGTGTGAATGTGCTGGTGAAGGATTGCTCTAGTGATTGCATTCTGGGAAGTAGAAATTCTTTTTACAGCTATTCATTTGTAAGCCACATTTCAGTAGATTATTAAACATTGGTAAAGTGCATCACATAAATAATCAATTATAAAGACTAGTAAAAATGTGCAAAACCTTGGCATAAAAAAAAATTATTTCTGAAATATAGAAAGTAAAATATCATTTACACATTGATTGGCCAAAAATTACTGTGATGATGGGCTCCTCAGTGCAGGTGCTTCTTGCACACACACACACTGCCAATGATGGAGTTACTTGTGTATATATGTACATGAACATTTGTGCGTTTGTGTGTGAATGTAATATATCAAGACCTTGCTCGTTTATTAAGTTTATTTAAAAAAAAAAATAGTGAGTCGATGAGCAAAACACTCACTTGGTTTGTACAATGCATCTGAGCTACTTTTGATTACTGTGATTTATTTGCCTCTACCAATTTTTGTAGAACCATAGTCTGTTCATATCTGCGAAAATTCTATGTTCGGAAGTCGCGGCTATATATTCTGCGTCAAGCAAAGAAAAAAACTCAACTAATTGAATTCAACTAAAAAAACTATACATCACATTGTTCCAAACTGGAAGGATGGCGCTTTAGCATTTTCATGTGATGAGAACAGAATTGCAAGTAAACAGCTGTGTGGCCATAAGATAACCACTTCTTAGTGAGACTAATCAAAAAAAGGATTAAGGTGCTAGGGTTTGTCATAGCATCATGACATTTTGTTTCCATCCAGAAAATTTGCATACATTCTTGGCAGATTATATTGTATATTGTATTGTATAATTTAATGTTATGTTGTTTTAAACAGATAGTAATAAAACAGGTAAAATATACCAGGACTCAATAGCAAGTGGTTTTTATTATGCCTAGAAAGCTGTTTACTCACAATCCTTAGAATTCTCATCACATTGTCTGTGTAAAAATGCTCTAAGTGCTGCACTATTTATAAGAGAAAAAGTTTATGTATCATATATGGTAAAAGAATAATATATGAAAGTGTGATTTAAATTCATATGTATAACTGAATAATTAAAATGTGTGTATATGTATATATATATATATATACACACATTTTAATTTATAAAAAATATATATATATATATATATATATATATATATATATATATATATATATATATCTTTTTTTTTTTAAATAAATTTATCAATATACACACAACTCGTTTTTCCCTTCCTTTCTTCCTTCATCTTAAGTAACTGATTCACTAATAATACAAAATAAAAAAATAAATAACTTTTAACATACATTTTAATGTTTATTTTAATTGTTAATAATACATAATACACATTTTAATAGCAAATAAATGTTTCATATGAGTATTTATGTTACTTATGTATTGTTTCATCAAAAATCTATATACTCCCAATGTAATTCCTAAAATTTATAAAATATTTCAGCAAGAAGGCGTTTATATAAGTAAATAGATTAAAAAGGCTTAATTAACAACATTTAAAATAAAAATCTAACAATCAAACAAAGCCTTGAAAATAATATTTTCCAATAAAAACGAAATAAGTTTCCTGATTAATAATAATAATATTAATAATAATAAAATCCGAACTCTGCAATAAAACAAAAAACAAACGAAAGAACATTACATTTAATTACATTACATTTACATAAAACACTGAATTTTTCCTCTCTAGTATAGACTTTGCATTTTCACTCTCTAAACTATTAATGTCAATCAGTAGTATGATGTGTGTGTGTGTGTGTATAGTGTATATATATAAACTTTTAATATAGTTACAACTAAAGAGACTAATGAGTAAAGAACAAAATGTTTGAGGTCTGTGTAAATTAAAACATCTAATTAACAATCATGATTAAAAAAAAAAAAACTATCCAATTTTACTAATATCCAACTATCCATGTTATCTGTTCTGGGCCCTTGATATTTGCTTAGTTCTCTGACTACTCTGCATAGTTTTCATAAATGTCGTCGCTTTCATAGTCATAGTGTCCTTGTTCACTATCATAAACAGTATCATAAACTACATCTGAGTCCTCAAAATCCCCCCTCTGGTGCAAAATGGTCTCTGTGATATCATCATCGGCTTCGTCCTTTGTCGCCATCTCTCCGTGGGGACTCTCATTTGTTTTTCTGGCACCTACAAATTAATTGTTTCATAATGCACACAAGAGTGTTGATTTTATATACACTATATTGCCAAAAATATTCACTTGCCTGCCTTCAAATGCATATGAACTGCATTTGAATGCATTCAATTCTAAATCCACAGGATTTAATATGATGTTAGCCCTCCCTTTGGAGCTATAGCAGCTTCAACCCTTCTTGAAAGGCTTTCCACAAGGTTTAGAAGTGTGTTTATCCCTCTAGTAGCTCATTTGTGAGGTCAGACACTTAAATTGGACAAGTAGGCCTGCCTCGCAGAATCCGCTCCAATTCATACCAAGGGTCTTCTATCGGGTTGAGGTCAGGATTGTGCAGGCCAATCAAATTTTTCCACACCAAACTCGCTCATTCATGTCTTTATGAACCTTGCTTTGTGAACTGTTTCAGTCATGTTGGAACAAAAAGGGGCCGTCAGCAAACTGCTCCCAACAAGTTTGGAGCATGAAATTGTCCAAAATGTCTTGGTATGCTAAAATATTGAAAGTTCCTTTAACTGGAAACCCAACTCTTGATAAACAACCCCACACCAGTTCCAACATGACTGTGCAGCAGTTTTTAAATGGTCAAACATTTAAATAAACACACTCCTAAACCTTATGTAATTTTGGCATATATTCAATTTTACAAATAATACAAGCACTTAATGAAAACAGCTGTGTGTAGAAGAACTTATTAGTACACATCAGTCTATGTTGCAATTAATGGAATTATATCCAAAATAATTTAGTCAATTTCTATTAATGAGCTTTATAAAAGATTCATTTTTATCCATATATGATTACTTATGCAAGATGTGCAATGCAAGTTCCTGTTGTCAATTATCTGACTGGGGAAGAAGCAATGCATGAGTGGTGAAAACCAGTTAACCAGTGTTGTGCGATTTAAAAGTAATTCAAATTTACTACCGGTAGTTTTTACAGTAAAAGTAATACATTACTATTCCTAGTTACTATCAAAAGTAGCTCATTGCTTTTGTGTTACATTAAAATATTCTATGCCTTTTTAAAAAGAAAAAGAAAACTGCATACTTTTTCTAAGCGGCTTAGGATGATGGCGATGAAACACATGGGCAGATGCACAGGTGTTGCAGGGGAAGCTATAGAACGCTACCAAACATTTAACCACAGGCACTTACACGAATGTAGTCCCATTGTTTTATAGGTTTTATAGGCCAACCCTGCCATGGGTGTCAGTTAACCTAGATGGTGCCTAGCTCTGGCTACAGCAGTTTTCAAACATTTTCTGCCACTTAGGCTGATAGTGCTGATTCACCGGCTTTTTTATGGTCCATGTAACAAATTTATCCACTGGAGTTATTATGCCCAATACGTACGCTACTGACCCAGTTGGTGACCACGGTAAAGTTAATTTTATATTCAAATATCCGCATCTCGGCTTCAATAGCTGTGTAAATAAACCCGCAAATAAGATACCCACATATACATATATTTCACCTCTACACTGTTCTTAAGCTACATGCACTTTCTTCTCGAATAAGCACTTAAATTATACAGTGGCACCTCAGATTGCGAGTAACGTGGTTTGCGAGTGTTCTGCAAGACAAGCAAAGATTTTTAATCAATTTTGACTTGAAAAAGGAGCACGTCTTGGTTTACGAGTATCATGTATCACGCATGCGGTTCTTGTTTTGACGGCGAATGTCACGTGATCACAACTGACTCACAATGATTTTTCTCTCTTTCTTGCGCTGCAGAATTCTGGCTAATCATATCCCCTGTCTTATTGCGCGTCCCTTACTGGTATAATCAATATCTGTGCGTGTGTGTACTGTTTACTATAACACTGTGACCATGGTTGTGCGTGTAGAATATCTTTTATTAGGGTTTGTATGCATGTGTGTACAGCGCAGGTGTATTATAACACACGTGTGCGCACGTGTAAAGCAAAAGCAAGTGTCATTAGAAAGGTTAAAGATCCATTTTCTGTCTCTGTATCGCCTTCACACACACACACACACATACACACACATACAAACACACACACACACACACACACACACACACACACACACACACACACACACACACACACTCTTTCTGCTCTACAGAGACACTGCTCTGTCACTATTCTTTTTCAAGGTAAAGTGCAGGTTAATTTTTATTTTTTACTTTACAGCAGTCATTCTGTTAGTCTGCGCTCATTCGAGTGTCATTTGTTATGAGGGGGTGCTTCAATATGGCGGCCCTCGGTATTCAATCAGGTACGGAAGCCCCAACGCAGGACTTGGAGGGGTATCCCACTGTTTATTTCGGTGGGAGTAATCGGCTCGCGTGAACACCACGCAGCGCTATAAAGGGAAGGAGGGCGCCCTTATGTCGGCGCGTGCCACTGTGCTTCGTCACAACGAACAGGTATTTTGTTTGTTATTGTTATTATTCTTGTCTTTTACACCGCTCTTTTCAATTCTCTCTCTTTTCTCTTATCTCCTTCCCTTTTCCCTTTTCACTTTTCACTTTTCTCTTTTCACTTTCCCTTTTCACTCCCTATACCAGAGCCACGCTCTCGTACCTGGTGCTATCTAATGTTCGCACAGCGTGCGCTGGTTTCTGGGAGCTTCAATATCCTACCTGCCAGGTGTAGTTCATTTCCCTTGATTGTCAGTGCTGCGGGGTTGCCTAGCAACCGCCCGTCGCATGTGTGGCCGTGTTACCTCATTAGAGAGATTTCTTGTTTATTTTACGGATAAAACAGTGTTTCCGTTGTGTGCGCATGTGTCTGACCCTTAAATAAGAGAGAAGACGAGAAGAGGGAGGAGGGGAGGGGATAATTCCTCTTCTCTTACTTTAGCTTCACACACACACACACACACACACACATATATATATATATATATATATATATATATATATATATATATACACACACAGTGCCTGCGCGCACAAATGGAAACACTTCTTTGTCTGGATTTATTTTTACTTTTTTTAAAAGGTAAAGTGCACGTTAATTTCTTTTATTTTTACTTTATATTTTATATTAACTATTTTTATGTATTTATTTTTTTGGACCGTGGAATGAATAATTTGAGTTTATATTATTTCTTATGGGAAAATACAATTTGAGATCCACAGGGCTACAGCATGACCAAATGATAGTTGCAAGCTCTTTGAAACTGCACAACTCATAGGGCCAAAAACTTTTGCCATGTCTTCAGTAAGCACATTTTATACTGTAAATATATATACACAAATATATAGTGTAGTTTATATGTGGATTGACCCCTGTACAAATCATTGTTTAGGTTCTTACTATAAGAACAATAACTTCTAAATCTTGTAAAGATATAACATATATTTATAGCTGCACTACTGTCAGAACTGCTGTTAAAGAAAACTAATCAGCTTCAGTAATGCAACTTTCTGCTATTAAACAAACATCTTGACAATGATGTTTTTTAAACAGTGAATCTTTTTATGATTTTTTTTTCAACTCACTCAGTATATCATTCATCTTATCCACTTGACATTTTTGTCTTTTATGCCTCTTCACAAAGCAAATCATGACTGGAACTATGATGAGAAGCAGAACTGCTGTTCCTCCCGCAGCAATATAGAGAGCCAGAAATGCTGAGAAAGAAATCATCATCAGCCTTATTATTGTTATTATTATTATTATTATTATTATTATTATTATTATTATTATCACCAATAATAAAAAATAAATAAAAAATTAAACTGCATGGACACAGAAAAAAAATAAATTTATTTTACCGTACCTTTCACAGTCATGAACAGGGGTTCAGTGGCAGTGGAGGTAAAGGAGCGTGAAGACACACTAACTTCATAAGTACAGCTGTAGTTTCCTTGATGGACAAAATCTGCCTCAGGAAAGAGGAAGATAGCGGAGTGGTTAACAGCTGACTGAGTCCTGGTGACGTTGGATCCACTGAGCTCCAAATGGAAGGAACCTCCTGGATACTGAGGTTCAGTGGAGCAGATGATGGAGAAGCTGTAGCCCCTTGTCACTTCTAGTCCATCAGTCTCCCAGAAGAACCATCCACCACCACCACTGAAGGAAATATTAGGCTGCTGCAAGTTCACTAGAAAACAACAGGCAGGGTTTATCAACAACTTCAATTGAGTCTTAGTGAAAATAAAGAAATTGCATAACAAGAGCACAAACAGAGCTACAAATATATTCTGATTATAGGGGAAAAGGTATGGAAAATGTCACCTACCTACAGTGATGATAATGGAGCTGCTCCTGGATGACATGGAGTTACTTTCCCTGTATGAGTAGTCACAGGTGTACTGGCCCTGATGTGATTCATCCACAGTCAGAGTAAATGTTGTTGTAGTCTCTGCAGTTTGCTTCTTTATTAATGTCCCAGTTTTATACAAACTGAAGTCTACAGAGATGCATGTTGGGCTGGATGTGGAACATCTGAACTGAAGGACTTCTCCAGGTGAGACCACAGAGTTTGGGGAGATCCGAGTCAGTGTGGGAGTCTGCAAATCTTATAGTTTAAATATACATTTAATTACTTATCAAATATATTTACTTTATTTAATAATTATATACATTCACTTTAACCTGTTATAACTAATAATAACTTACTTGAGCACACGACTCCGGCATCTTCATTATGTCCACAGTTCTCTACTCCAAATCCTCCGTGTGAGCACTGATCTATGTAGCTCTCAGTTCCAGTACACTGAACATCATCCAGCCAGGTTGGTTCATTTCCCTGACCAAAGCGAGCATTATGAGGAGCGCTGACTGCTTTACCACATCCAAGCTGTCGACACACCACCTCTGCATCTTTTAAGTCCCAGGAATGATCACACACTGTTCCCCACTGGGCTTTGTGCTGGATCTCCACTCGACCACAACAGTTTCTCTCACCATTCACCAGTGTGATCTCATTATGAACTTGATTCATTACATAAAAGGACAAAAGTTTGTTTAATTTTACTGACCTTACATTTTTGCTAGGTTTACTTATGCATTGTAAAGTCAAATAATATTAGAAGTAAAACTAAAAACATATGGTAGACCATTTTACCTGTACAAAAGAGAGTTACTGATACTGTAGGTAGTAGAATGTTTTAGCCCACATATTCAGCCATTATAGAATAATAACAGTATTAATGCTTTAGTCTACTTCATTACACAATTTATATAACACATATTATATAAATTATATTATATAATATATATTATATTATACAGGGTGGGCCAAAAGTAGGGTTACAGTTACTTCATTATCTGCTTCACCTTTACAATCACGTTTTAGATATAAAAATATTGTTATCAAGAAGGTGGACCCTTTGAGCACTTGAGAGATTAAACGTTCAAAGTAAAATGTCTAATATGTAATTATAATATATGTAAATAAAATTCTAAATTTCTAATGAAGAAAAATGTTTAAGTGTTAACTGTAACCCTACTTTTGGCCCACCCTGTATAATATAACCTGGTATGTCTATATTATGGATAATAAATGACAGTTATTTGAACTGGCCTATATATATTAATCAATGACTCACAACACTGTTCAGATGAACATCCTCTCTGCTCTTACCCACAGTGATGGTAATGGAGCTGCTCCTGGATGACATGGAGTTACTTTCCCTGTATGAGTAGTCACAGGTGTACTGGCCCTGATGTGATTCATCTACAGTCAGAGTAAATGTTGTTGTAGTCTCTGCAGTTTGCTTCTTTATTAATGTCCCACTTTTATACAAACTGAAGTCTACAGAGATGCATGTTGGGCTGGGTGTGGAACATCTGAACTGAAGGACTTCTCCAGGTGAGACCACAGAGTTTGGGGAGATCCGGGTCAGTGTGGGAGTCTGCAAATCTTATAATAAAAATATACTTAAAATACATTTTAATATATTCACTTTAAACAGGATTTTGCTACAATAAGTAATAACTTACTTGAGCACACGACTCCAGCATCTTGACCATGTCCACAGTTCTCTACTCCAAATCCTCCGTGTGAGCACTGATCTATGTAGCTCTCAGTTCCATTACACCGAACATCATCCAGCCAGGTTGGTTCACTTCCCTGACCAAAGCGAGCATCACGAGGAGCGCCGACTGCTTTACCACATCCAAGCTGTCGACACACCACCTCTGCATCTTTTAAGTCCCAGTCATCATCACACACTGTTCCCCACTGGGCTTTGTGCTGGATCTCCACTCGACCACAGCAGTTACTTGGAGCATTCACCAGCCGGATCTTATTATGGACTTGATTATTACAAAAAAAAAATAAAAGTATTCATAATTTTACTGATCTCAGATCTGTATTTTTTTATCAGGTGTTCTCATGAGTTTTAAAGTAAAATAATAATAACTAAAATAGTGTAGAACATTATAATAGTACAACCCAGTTAATAAAATGTAGCAAATGCTGTATAACCCAAGTGTGCTTGAGGTTGTTTTCTCAAACTGTGGTCCAGATATTTTCTCCAAAGATTTTCTGGTTAAACAAAGTATTCATGGTTCCATCAATTTTAACAAGTCCTCCAGGTTCTAAAGCTGCAAAGCATCCTCAGACCATCACTAAGACCACCATGTTTGAGTGTTGGTGTCGCTGTGTTAGTTTTAAGCCAAATGTAATGGGAGACACACCTTCCGAATTTTGCCTCATCAGTCCACATAATATTTGTCCAAAAATCTTGAGGATAATCAAGATATGTTTTGGCAAATGTGAGATGAGCTTTTGGGTTCTTTTTGGTGAGCAATGGCTTTCACCTTGGAACTCTCCCTTGCCATTTTCCCCAGTCTCTTTCTTATTGTTGAATCTTGAACACTGACCTTAACTGAGACAAGTCAGGCCAGGAGGTCTGTATGTACAGTTTGTACATTTTATGAGGCCCTGGATGAACCGTCATTGTGCTCTGAGAGTAAGTTTGGTAGGCCAGCCTCTCCTGGGAAGATTCACCGATGTTCCAATTGTTTTGACCATTTGTGCATAATGGCTCTCACTGTGGTTTACTGGAGTCCTAAAGGAATGGCTTTGTAACCTACTCCAGACTGATACGTCAATTACTTTGTTTCTCTTTTATTTATTTAGATCTTCTATAGAGAACACACCCGGACCATCCCGCTCGCACACTCTATCATTAAACACTGGTTTCTCCCAGCATTTAAGAACGCGCGGCATGCTGTCTCATACTCTCTTGCTCAATTATCTTGTGTTTTTCATTAATTGTTTTTCATGTTGCCAAGTTAGATTTTTTCCTCTTTTGTCTAACGTTTTGGATTTGTCACTTCACTATTGGATTTCACGACTATGATCTAATGTTTCCGCCTTTTGACTATGGCTCTGTCTAACAATTTAGCTTTGTTACCACGCTAATTGGATTCATGGCACTGACCTACAGTATGCCCATTTCAATTACGCTCACAGCCATGCCGCCTGACTCTCTCTCTCTATCATCTCAACCATCAATCTTCTGTGACTGGAATTTTATGTGGCTGGAACCCATCATGTTCTACATCGTGCCTACAAGCTGCTGTCACTCCACACCTCAACCCTGTCAGCACAGGTGAATCTCCTGAGCTCTCCCATGTACTCATAGCGAACGATGGCCTCAAACTGCTTTTTAGTAAATCTTGTGCCATATCTTTCCCTTCTCACTGACCATACGACAGCGCAGTTAATGTGATCTTTGAAACCACTCCTCCTAAGGGACAGCTTATTCTCAGATGCCTAAGGAACAGGAGGCCATGAATAAGTATATCAGGGAGTATCATTCACTCCTTCTCATCTCTCTACAAATCTACTATGTTTTTAGGGTGCGTGATCATCCCTGTAAGAATTGAGAATCCAGTATTCTTTTCATGTACAGTACATTAAGACCATTTTCTCCTGTATTTATTTTCAGTTTCATAGTTTCTACTGTTGTAAGAAAGCAAGTTAATGAAGATTAACAAGTACACATTCTTTAATGTTACTTCCAAGTCTCAGTAATTAATAACCCTTATATGGCCTAGTATATCTGTTAAGCTACCTGACACTTCATGTAGAACCACACATGCAGGGGACGAACAAGAGAAAAAAAAGAGAATGTTTTACTAATTACTGATTTTTGTGTGTCTCAGTTTGCTGGAAATACATATATAATATTAGAAACAAAACCAGTCTAGTAAATAAACAATTAAAATATCTAAATTATATTCAAAACTGAATTTAAGGTGATCAATGAAATATGTGAAATGTAATGCAGTGCTTTTATTCATGTTGTGCAAATTTCTTTCTCTCAAACTAACTGCAGTCAATACAAAATATTGAACCTTAATATGTGAAGGTCACATAAATGTTGACGCAAAGCATTGCATGTAAACATGAACTCAAGATCTATTGAGGTTATCATATTGGATTTTTTTTTACTTTTTGTCTGATTTTAAATGTATAATTCTTTAGGCTTATACATGAAATAAAACAAATAAAATGCTTTTTGGGACTGCAAATATATAATGTAAGTAATATAAGTTTATAATGCAGACATACATATTTGTACATATTGTTTGAAAATGTACATAAAAAAAAACAATTTATCAAAAATCTATTTATTCTTAGTGCACACAAATTCCACAAACGGCCTTTTTAAAACTGCTGTTCTGTGTGAACTTCGTTCAAACTATTTGGTGCCATTTTATATTTGTTATTTGCAGAATCTGATATTGCTTGCTTGTATCTCTTTCTTTTCAGCTAACATTTTAGTTCTTTCTTTTCAGCTAATTCAGCATGAAAGTTTTGAATAAAAAAACATGGTGCCTCATTTTGAAAGAAGGTGAAGGATTAGGAGTTGGGAGAAGGATCTAGTTGACCAATTTTGTGTAGCACATGGACCCTAACATTTAACAACTAATGTAATTAATATGGACATGAAGCTGGGAGTAATATTGTACTCATCATCACAGCTGTCAGATGTGTGTATAAGTAAAGAACAAAATGACCCTCTCACTATTTTATAGCAGCTTATTAAAGTAATGACCTTATTAAACCAAATAACTGGAATATTTTCCCCTATAGGAAAGTCATCTTTCTTTCTTTCTTTCTTTCTTTCTTTCTTTCTTTCTTTCATTTTAAATAACAACATGAACCTAAATACAATTATTAAGTCACTGTTTGAAATCTTTGAATAAAATATATAAATTTGCAAATCAGGATTGAGGATTCAATACATAAATCAAACTATTAAAACACATAATAAAGAGATTTATTAAAGAGGGAAAGAAAAAAGATATTAAAAGAAGAAAAAAAAAAACACCTAGACACAATCACAGCAATAAGGTTTATGCAAATAGATCAATGTTAACCCAAAGTTTTTTTGTGTGTATTTTTTGTATTTCAATATGAGATAAGAAGTTGTGAAGTGCACGTTGAATATACTCTGAATCTTGAATCATGAATTTAAAAAAGAATTCCAAAAAAAGCAAGGCCCCCCTTTTTTTTTAACATAGTATTCTCAATTCACTGTTCCCTATAGGAAAACAAGATTCAACATTTTGTGCTAATTACTGCTATAATTACATATAATAAATATTAAAAGGTTATTAAAACCTTTATAAACTATAGATTTGCCTATGTGGCCCATTTTTTTCTGCTTATTCATGTTTGTATAATTGCTTAAAATTTATAAAAATTAAGTTCATCATATTACCCAGGTTGTTTGTTAAAAAAAAAAAAGCTACAACCATAAGCCACATAATAGCTTTCAGAACTGCTGTTATGTTTCTTTTCATGTTAAATGTTGTTGTACTAATACAATATTAACCAATTGTGGCTAATCTAATCCTAACCTAATATACCGTAAATCAGTGTTGTTTTTGGCATCACAGAGGTTTACAAAGAAAATGTGGTTATGGCCTGGACATGATTAGAGCTTGATGTAGAGAGTAAATGTAATTTGTTCATAAAAAAAATACACTTACCAGGTAGGAGATCAGCTCCAAGAACACTGACTATGTGGAGAATATAAAGAAAAGCAACTTCAATAAACCAGTGATTTAAAAATTCAAAGCTGTTTCTGTATAAATAAATAAATAAATAAATAGAACATTTTACTTTGGAAATGTATAAATAAGCATCAGCTATACTTGAATGTATTTATATTTTGCCTTCAATTCTGTCATGACTGAACAACAGTGCTACTTTAGTCTCTGCAGTTTTAGCCACGGAAATAAACCCCTTGTGTGTGACGTTTTCTGGGGGTAAAACATTGGGCTTCGGCTACACAATGCAATCAAAAGTATAATGAGATTAGTAGAAATGTGCAGCCTGGATACTATTTACTATAATAATTGTAGGAATCTATATTGTATATTTTATTTGTGTGATTTATGTAAAATGTAGGCTGTGTGCAGGTTTGAGAGCCAAGACCTGAAATTTTATATTTTATATTTTATATATTTATGCAAATGTTGGTCCGTCTAAAAGGAACAATGTCACATTTTATTGTCTATACTATTAATTTTAAAGATGCTTTAACGTATTCATTGCTACAGGTGTTAGTAGTTTCAAAATGTATAGTGTGGGTCAGATAAGTGGCCTGGATGGCTGTCAAACTCCTGGCCTGAAATGTTTCCCAGTTCACCCCTGCATTCATGGATTCTGGATTTTCATTTGTCAGGAGATATTTCTTCTACTTCTTCTTCTTCATAATAATAATAATAATAATAATAATAATAATAATAATAATAATGTTAGTTTTAATATGTATGTTATACAGTGATCAATGAAATTGATATATAGTATGTTAATATGCGCCTAGTGTAGCAGACACTGTACAGAAAGTAAGGCTAATAGAAGTTTCGCACATAGTCTACAATGTCAAATGTAATATGTTAATGGAGAAAACGGAAAAAGGAAAAGCAATTAAGAACATGCGATTACTGGAAAAGGATGAATTTTAGTATGGTAACAGTAACTCCAACTCGTAACGCTCATTAAACAGCAGTGAGTACAAAGCACAGGAAGTGGTTACTATGTGGATAGTGTAAAAAGGTTAGTATAGGCCTGGTACCATATTCTTTTTTGCAAGTTTGTGTGGGCTGAGTGAAAAAAAAAAAAAGTATGCTATGTTTGGCCGGCAGGTTTCACAAGTTTGATCTATCTGAAGCTAATAAGAAACATTTTCTCCATTTGTGTTACCCATAGTTGTCGGTGGTTTCCTCTGAATTACCAGAAAACTAAGTTAACTAATTCTAATAAATGTCAAACTACTGTCTGAGAATATCACATGTATTGAGCCATGTATTGAGATTAGAAATGCCTCAACCCTTAATGAGTGAAAAGTCACATTTGGCAATTTATAAATGTCATTATTGGTACCTCAAGAAAAGAAAAGAAAAAAAAACATATTTGTAGAAAATAAGAGTGTATTTTTGTATTTTTGCACATTTCTGTGTTCAACGTTATCAGTGCCTTTCAAATATTCTTATGCATACACATTTTGGGGGAAAAGTAATATCATGATGGGCGAGGTGGGAACTTCACTGAGCTTGATTTGCATGAAAACAATGACATCGAGGAATATTTCTGAAATAAATCACAAAAGTTATTTAAAAAAAAATCTTTTAAAAAGTCTTAAAACGAGTGCCCTAAAGGGTTTTGGAAATCACGTAAACATATCTCTCTTAATAAAATATATTTTTTAAACCATTTTTTTAATATTATGATCTATATATTATATTATATTCTCCATATTTTATATTATATTTATTATTTATATTTTTCTATAGACCGTACATGAGAATTTTTAGTTTAGTGAAACACACAAAAAAAAAAAAAAATGCATGATAATTGCAGATAATTATCATATTGGATATTATATTAGATTCTGTTCTATATAAAGATTCATGTAAACAATTACCTGACTTTACAGGCATACTGTAAATGTATTGTCCTGCAGAATTATTTCCTAGCATATATTTTTATACAGAAACATTGGTTTCTATAGTATGCTAATATATGCATATTTATTTGATCAAATCTCTCTCACATAAATAAAGAATAGATAGAATCAATCAACTAGCAAATATTACCTGTGATACCTGTTTGATAAACTCTGTTTTTAACATTAAGCACAAGTCAAAGGTATTAATAAAAATGTTGTATTTACCATGCATTACATAGAGACAAAGTCTCAGCATCCTGGTCCTTAAGGCGAGGTTCAGTTTGATGGTATTTTATTGTGCCTGCTGCTGCTCTGCTACTCAGGGTGAAATTAATGAGGTTACGAGGCTGGTGGTCTTTTTCTATACATTTGAAGAGGTGGAGTTTATATTTTGGCCATTTCCTTCGTCTGTGACTGGTCAAAATGTTTTTTTTTTTTTTTTTTGCTCCGACTATCACAAACAAGAGGTCTAGACTACATTCATCAAAATTAGTAATAATTGAAACAACATTTGTGAGCACATAATTATACATTATAACAAAGGAACTGATTTGCATCCACTGGAAAGACCAGTTTGTCAATGAGATAAATTAATTTGCTGGACACAGAAAAGACCAACTACGCTCTCTGTTGAGAAAAAGGAAATTACTGAACCCATACCTATGTTTTCCTGTATATACACGTACTTACATTTTGAATTCACACTGGCTGGAGGAATTTGTTAAAGCTTTGTGGGCTCACAAAGTATTAAAAATATGATAATACTTCCTCTGTTCATTTCGGTTTATCTACTGTAGTATCTAGCCTTTCAAGAAGAGATGTGGTAAGTAAAAACAAAATAAAGCTTAGTAATCTGTTAAGTTATGATGAGCTCATGGAACAGCTTTTCTGGAACTGTACACACTAAAAAATGCTGGGTTGTTTTTACTACCCAAACGCTGGGTTGCCTCTGTTGGGTAATTTTTCTGAGTTATTTACAGGGAGTTGGGTACTTTTTGTTTACCCCAGCTTGCTGGGTTGGAGTTGGGTTAGCTAGCGACAGCTAACATCACAGACAAGACCGCCCCTCCCCCGAAGTTCACCGGTGTATTCAGTGGCTGTGTCGGCTTCGTCTGTTTTTCTTCCTCCTCACGCATTTAAGAGGAAATGTAAACGTTCAATATAAGGTCTGTATACACACTTTCACTCACCTATGACTGAATTTGTTCACTGTATGTAACATTTATTACTGTTACCGTGTTACACTCAAACTTTCAGCCTGGTCTGTGCTATAGCATGCTAGTTTATCGGACAATGGCTGCTAACTAGCCAAACCAAAGAAACCCACATGTGTATGAAAGAAACTGCAAAAATGTCTGAGCTTTTTTAGCTTTCTTTGTAGAATGCTTGCAGGGTGTATGAAGGTGGTGAAGTGATGAATGAAATCTAAACTGTTAACTGTAGTGCCAGCATGACGCTAGCATTTAGCTAGGTTGCTAGCGTTAGCAAACACATAAAATAGCTGAGGTGTTACAAAACATGAATCTTCTTACAAATATGCATACTAGCCAACCCTCTCGGATTTTTCCATAAACTTTTACTTTCTTTCTTTCTAAGGTTGGAACCAACACCGTGGAATATCCGTCAGTCGAGGCCGTACACCTACATCCTGATGTTGGGAGATAATCACCAGCACTGCTCTCAGGCATTAGTGCTTCTCAGTAATAGTATAGTAATTATGTCGCTGTTGAACCTGTTTTGTATTATCTGATCTTGTGCTTTTGAAAAATAAATATTTTTCTATGTTTTGTACAATTAATTGGGTGTTGTTTATTGCATATATGTATGGTTTGCAAAACTTAGTGTTTTCTTTTGTAATAGACCAGTATATCAAAGAAATTAAACTGTTTTACCCATAGACATGTAAAACATAAAAATAATAATAACCTATTTGTGAGGTAGAATTAACCCAGCATTATAGTTAAATATGACCTAGAATTTGGATTGAATATTTGACCCGTCTTGCTGGGTTAAATAAGTAACCCATTTTGCTGGGTTAAATTAACCCAGCATGTAGTTGGTCCAATATTTATCCAGCAGCTGGGTTAAAAACAACCCAGTTTGGGTTGTTTTTAACCCAGCATTTTTTAGAGTGTAGTAGAGGCACTAAACCAGTTATGTAAAACATTTTGTTATGATGACAGTGGTGGAAAACGGTATATATTTTTTTTTCTGTATGTGAAAACCATGCCGTTAGCCGTTACCGTGGCTACAGTGATTTGATAAAAATTCTTTATGAGAGCTTTTTGTGATGTTACTTTCACTGCCAGAACCCTGAACATCATCCAACCATATTGGATCTTTTCCTTGACCAAAATGGGCGCAATTTGAACAGCATTAACATTAACAGCATTACCACATCAAAGCTGTTTACGCATAACATTTGCACACCACCTATCATAGGTTGTCAATCTCTAAGACAACAAAATGTATGTTCATTTTTTTATTAATGATGATGAATTTATTAACTACAACACTGACAAACACTTGCACAAATACAAATCCATTTCTTCCACCACTATGCATGTGGCAAAGAAGTGAAATCAGCACGCAATGTGCTTTACATAATTTGTTTTGGGTTATTAAAGATATCCTAAATGCTAACACATTTTGAAGCCAGTTTTCATCATATTGGCTACAGTCATTTCTGCCCCCCACACTCACTGCCTTTACAGAGATATTTCAACACTAAAAGCACACACTAATATTTTGTTGGACCACCTTATGCTTTGATTATGACACGTATCCCCCATAACATTTTTTCAATTATTCAATGCCACAACATTTATTTCTACCCTGAATCACATTAATTTCTCTCCAAAATCTTGTATTGATGTTTGCAAAATTCCCTTTACGGAGTCCCGAAGTGAAACAACTAACCTGCACCAAAAGTAAAGAAACAGAATGACAAAATACTTCCCTTCCTAACCACAAACCAGGAGAAAACAAGGTGGCGTCGACTCCCTACTAAGCCACTAATTACAGAACTATATACAAATATATACAAAAACGTATTTACTACTAGTGATGTTATGTACGACACTGGAGCTCCGAAGCTTGTGCCGAGCAAAAGAGGCGTTGCCCAAAGAAGCCTCATTTAGAGGCGTGTGTTGTTTCCCTGAATGTCACGTGACAATGACAAACTCGTTTTTGCTGGAGTCACGTGACTGATTCATTTGGCACTCAATTGGTTTAAATAAAGGCTCATCCACATGGAGTCTCAGTACTAACAACACACTGTGAACCTCGAGTAAGTGGGGCACTTGTAAATTGAGAGCTTTCCCCTATTTGGGAAGCATTTTTAATTAATTTCTCCAAATAAGGTAGTTACTTTAATAAATTGTTAGAATTTAGTCAGAGTCTCTTTTTTTTCTCTCTATTTTTAGAGGGTGGATATATATTTTTTTGTCCTTTACTTATTATTATTTTTTCATTTAAACATTCAGAGATGGTAGTTAAGGGCACATAACTATGCACAATACAATAATAATAATAATTTTAAAAAACTAATACAATTGCAGTTTCAGCAACGCAGATTTTAAAATAAATGTAATTGAATAGTTATTAGTAAAAACTTTGTTAAAGAAGAAACTGCCTAAACTCATCTATTACACACGTCATTATATATACTGTAAATATATATGACAATGAAACTGAAATGCCTGGTTTTAGACCACAATAATTCATTAGTATGGTGTAGGTCCTTCTTTTGTGGCCATCAATTTTTTGGGGGAATGACAGATACAAGTCCTGCACGGTGACCAGACGGATTTTGAGCCATTCATCTTGCAGAGTAGTGGCCAAGTCAAAAGGAAAACCTTTACTGACTGCCCAAGATTTTTGCTACTGGCACCATTGAAACCGACGTTTGGCATTGGCTCGAGTGACCAAAGGTTTGGCTGTAGCAGCCCGGCCATGTACATGGACCCTGTGGCGCTCCTGACGAACAGTTTTGGTGGAAACAGGAGAGTTGAGGTGCACATTTAATTCTGCAGTGAGTTGGGCAGCTGTGGTTTTAGGTTTTTTGGATACAATGCGGGTTCGCACCCAGACATCCCTTTCAGACAGCTTCCTCTCGCGTCGACAGTTACTCCGGTTAGATGTGGTTCGTCCTTCTTGGTGGTGTGCTGACGTTACCCTGGATACCGCGGCTCTTGATACATCACAAAGACTTGCTGTCTTGGTCACTGATGCGTCAGCGAGATGCGCACCAAGAATTTGTCCTCTTTTGAACTCTGATATGTCACACATAGTGTTGTGTGCATTGCAATATTTTAAGCAAAACTGCTAATGCTCTGCTAATTAAACCTTCACACTCTGCTCTTACTGGTGGAATATGCAATCAATAAAGATCGGCCACCAGGCTGGTCAAATTTAGCCATGAAACCTCCATCACTAAATTGGCGAGTGTTTCAGTTTCATTGTCGAGCCCCCTGTATATATATATATGTTGTGTGTGTGCATGCATGCACATGTACAGTTGTCAGTAATGAACGCTATATTACTTGCAGCTACATGTCCATTATTCTGTAGTTGTGCTGCTTTGCAATGTGAGTGTCTGTTAGATACACAACATTTACCCACTAGATGGCAGTACAATGAGCTCTTAAATGAAGCGTCATGAAATGACCCTTCTGGTGAAACTTTGAGCTGGAAAACCTCAACACCTAAACGAGGCTTCATCTCACCATTACTATTTATAAGCAAACAACCAAATTCAAAGAAGGATGTACACAAAAATGTAGTCAGAAACATAGCACATACACAGTATAATTTTACAATCAGCCATCAGGTAAACAGGAAGCAAAAACACTGTCTGCAGCACTGTGGTCTGAAGGGCTTATGTACCTCTGGGTCTCCTGGTTACCCAATCATCAGGCAGGATCAGCCAGGGACAGACAGGACAGCAAACAAGAAATTAACCAACTGCAGTTAGTGGTACCTGAAACATTGAGGGACACACCCCACCCCCAACATCCCACCACCAGCAGAGACAAGCAGGAACAGAAACACAAAGCGCAAGCAAAGACACAAAAATCACAAAATACATCATCACCATCAATTCATCTTGGAACTGCATTATCTTCGGCTGTTTGCTTTGACTTGATAAAATGCAGTTGACAAACACCAGCAGCACCCCAAATCATCATGTGTCAATGATCATCTTTTGGACAACTTCCAGGTCAGCAGTCTCCTCCATGCATGTTCTGAACTAGACTACGAGATACACCGTATTTACAGTATACTGTAATAATAGCAATTTACTGTACAATTACAAATTTATAAAATGTTAAATCTAGGTTCCAACAAAATAGTATAGAAACTGAAAAGTCATGTACATTGGGTTTTACTTTTTGAGGTAAAGATTATGACATTCTAAGGACATCAAGTCTGGTAGCCCAGGTGTGTGAGACATTAACCTTTTGTCTTTATTAACTTCCGGACCACTGGGTCGGGTCCCAAGGTAAATGTGAATGCTAATCTCAAGGCCAGGCTGTGCCTTTGTCTCTATGATAATGTGAAGGTCTGGACGATACTGTCAGGCTGATTAGATTAGCACCTGTGCATTTGAAAGGCAGTGTTATGCTGATGAGATCAGGGCTGAGGAACTTCCGTTACCAGGCTGATTCCTGTACGACACTATGCTTTGTTTAGATTGTCTCCACCTTTTTGTATCCCTGCCCCTTGTAAAGTATAAACTCTCCAGAGCCGAGTTTTAATTTAGACCTGGATGACTATAGCGACGCGCGGCGAGTTCTCAATAAAGAGTAACTTCTGCTTGAAAGACATCCCAACGTCTCCTGGTCTCTGATTCAACAAAGGGGAAAACGTTCACAACATTACTCAAACGTAAAATGAAATATTATAATATTTTTGAAATATTGGATTTTTGCTTTGCATGAGCTGTGATCCATAATCATCAAAATGAACACAAATAAAGCCCGGACATATCATACTTTATGTGAATTTAGAACATATGAGCTTCACTTTGAAAGTAAATTTAATGTAAAAAGTAAATTAAGATGAAAGTAAAGTATGAAATTAAATTATTAATGTGAATTAGTAAATTATTCATGTTTATTACAGTAACAAAAGTAACGAATTCACAAGAAAAAAAACATAAATTATATAAAAAATTATGAACAATTGTTTTAAAACCAATCAGTGTAACAGGTTTTATCCACAAGCCATCCGTCTGCTCAACACAAAGAGACTGGACTGATAAACACACACGCGCACACACACACACACACACACACACGCAAATCACTAAAACAGACGAACTAAATAACATCGGGACTGAACTGATAAACACACATATGCACAATCACACTGATTTACAACCACCTTCATTTGTTCATACCCACCTATCTGAACTGCTCTTTGCAATATTTGCACAATATTTTATTTCACTTTGCGGTTTTGCACACAATATTTTTGAACACAATGTAAATTTACTTGCTGCTCTCTCCACTACCTCAACCCATACAGTACCTTATCACTAAAAAGGTATTTCTTAACTGTAACGTGTTACGTTGTTGTGTTGTCATGTAGCTCTTCGTTTGCACATTTGCACGTGCGCTTTGTTGTCTGTTGTCTGCTGTCTTTGTTGTCTCTTTTTTGTATAGAAATTGATAGTTTTTTAAGTTAACTTAAAAATGTAAAAATCTGCGTTGTTAAATTTATGTTGTGTTGTTAATTTATGTCGTTGCATGTATGTAGCACCTTGGTCCTGGAGGAACGTTGTTTCGTTTCACTGTGTACTGAACTGTATATGGTTGAAATGACAATAAAAGCCGACTTGACTTGACTTGACTTGACTTGAATAATTTCTAGATCATATAAAATGTTCAATAGCATTAAGATAATCCAAAAGCAATAAAAGAGCTAGAAATTTATTTACACACACATACAGACACAGTTGTAAGGGCTAAAGGCAAAGATTAAAAAAAAAAAAACATTAGTTTGTTAAAAATTACACATTAATATAATTAAAAATAAGAGTATCTTTTGTTGTCCGAATCAGCCTTCTGGTGGAAACTGGTTTCTGCTACTTCATAATCAGGTTTGCAAACTGTCACATCTTCTGCTTGGAGATCCTCAAACGGCTTTCTGCCCCCTATAAAATGATTTATATCGGGTCACTTGTATACCAAAGAGCTGCATGTTTTGAGCCAGAACAGTTACATTATTATTCCATTAATAATGGAACAGAGAAAAAAAATCCCATTGAGATTCAAATCTCTTCTACCAGGGAGTCCTGGCCAAAATGACAGCACATTAAGTTTCACATAAAACACTTTTGAAAAGACACATAAAACCCAAAACACACACATCCATTGAAACGAAACTAAAACATTAGTCAAAGTGCACAATAGTTGAATGTTGTGAAACATCTACCAAACAATGTAGTCCCTGTTATTACTTATGTTATTTCAGCTATAAACTTTCATTCCTGGATCATCTCCTTTTTGAAGTTTAGAATGAAGAAAAAAAAAAAAAGGTCAGCATGTTACCAGGAAACTGCATGATCTTAATTACTGAAGACTTTCCCCATCTCAGAAAACAAAAACATCTTCCTTAAATGGTAAACCTCAACAGCACAATGCTTTAAATGAGTTTTATTATGTATTTGTACTTAGTTTGATGACTTTTGCAACTCACCATTTGTGCCCTCATTTTTAGCCATCTTACTTTTTTGTTTCTGCTTTTGTGTCACAAAACAAATGACTGGAACTAAGATGAGAAGCAGTCCTGCCTTCATTCCAGCACCAATGAGGAGCAGTCTTGCTATCACTCCAACACCAATGAGGAGCAGTTCTGCCTTCTGACCAACACCAATGTCAGGAATCAGAGATGCTGAAAGAGAAATCATCATCATCATCATCATCATCATCATCATCATCATCATCATCATCATTTTCAAACATTAAACCACAACATAACAACTGCACAAACTTATTTTACATGTGTGGCTAAGCAATGTCGGTTTGTTTGGTCAGCTAAACATATGTTTTACAGTCAAACTACAGAGTCTCAACTGTACCATTAAATATAAAAGCAGGTTTTGCTAAATTTGTTTCTTTAAATGGTTTAAGTCCATTCTAAATGGTTAACATAGATTATAATTACAGCCCATGGAAGCCTTGATGGAAATAAAGGCAGTTTAAATTAATCAAATTGATTTCATTTGTACAGCATAGGAAGAATTAAGCATGCTCTCACACTAGGCATGATTGCTTTCTAACATCTCTGGGTATAATAGATCCCCTGTCCCCACTTCCTCACTGATCAGCTTGCACAAATATGCTTAGTAATGGCGATCTGTACTCCAGTACAATGGTGCATCCATACACTCCAATGGCAGTATGAAAGTAGTAAGTTTGCAAGCTGGCCAATAAAAACGAATAAGAAGAGCATAGGGAAGTCACCTGTTGATGACTATTATGCTTATTATTATAGATTTTTTGGACAAAATGTCTTGTCTCTCTTTTTCCTTCATCAGTTATGGCCAAGCAATTCGGATGATGATAGAGTGCATGCTTCACTTATATGCAGAATTCAGAGGACACTTTGAGCGTTGATGAAGTCACATTATAAACAGCGTTTGAGTTATCTGGTTTTGTATGTTTAGCTTTCAAAATCGATTGAAACGGCGTCTGAGTAGACTGTAGGATTATTGGAAACAATGACTGATTATTTGCTCCCCCAGCCATTGTTGGTAATGTATTTATGTATTCGTGAAACTACTCAGTTGTATTATTCTGTAGTATGTTGCTATAGTGTAGGTTGCTCTCAGCTCACCACATGAGCAGAAGCTATACTCGGAGCAAGACATCCAGAACACTAAAAGCTCCAGTAAAATAGAAGAGCATATTTCCTTTGTCATGTTTTATAAGACATTGGTGAATGCTGGCTCTTCTACTTGATTTTAGATTTGAACATTGTCTATAAACACTCACGTTAACTGAATTATGACTGTCTTGTCACTGCCTACACAAGTTGTTTTAATAGTTCAGCAAAAACTGTATTATTTAGCTAAGCTGCCAAAATGACAGCAAGATAAATTATTGTACTACACCTGGGAGCGAGAGTTTCTGTACCTGAGCAAGTAACACCAGCAGTGTGATGATGCTTCCCCGACCAAAGTGGGCACTGGGATGAGCACTGACAGCTTTACCACATCCAAGCTTTTTACACATCATTTATGTCCCAGTAATCATCACACACTGTTCCACACTGATAATGAATCTTATTACAATAACGCCAAAGAAACTGCCTGAGCTATGCCCTGCTTCGCTTGAGCCACACACTTCCCCACCACAGACAAGCTCAACAAAGCCCCCCGGAGGCCAAGGTCCCACCAGCCGGGTTCAAGATTGGTGCACTTTTTCACTTTTATATGGCAAGAAAAAAGCAGCTAAGTGAAGAAAAAAACGAGAGGACATCATTATTTTTTCCTTTCCAGGAAGGGAAGACCGAGAGTCGCCTCTGCTGCGGAGGATAAGTTCATCCGAGTCACCGGCCTCAGAAATCGCAGGTTAACAGCAGCTCAGATCAGAGAGCAGGTCAATGCCACACAGAGTTCTAGCAGCAGACAAACATCTCTAGAACAACTGTTAAGAGGAGACTGTGTGAATCAGGCCGTCATGCTAGAATATCTGCTAGGAAACCACTGCTAAGGACAGGCAACAAGCAGAAGAGACGCGTTTGGGCTAAAGAACACAAGAAAGAAAACTCTTTGAATGAGAAGGTGTGTCCAAACCTTTGGTCTGTACTGTATGCATATTTGACCTATTACATGATGGTTTTCTAATCAGACTTAGGGTCCTTTACTTTTACTTCAGAAAATGTTTATGCGTTGAACAAACTTTGTATTCTGGAGAATTGCTGGTTGTTGATTTGTATAGATATATGTTTTTACATGAGTCTCAGCTGAATTAAAAATCAGACCATGCCGTTTTTCCCCCCAAATGATTTCAGTGAATTTTAAATAGTTAAACTTTAGTTTATTTGTAGGCCCTGCAAGGATTGTTAATTCAACCAAATAATTCAAATAATTCAACCTAATGAACAATTATCTTGCACAACACTGAAAAGATTAAGTGTGCTCTCATGCTACATACTAATTCTTAATACTGTACCTTGCCTGAGTACTATTACAGTATAGTAAAGTTTTTAGTAATTAGGAAAGGAGCTCATGTCTCAGCGTTGTTTATTATTAGCAAAAATAAAAAATAAAAAATAGTTTCATAAATGATTTCTGACCATCACAAGAGAAACTAATTGACACAGTTTTGTAGGGAAATAAAATAACATAAGAAAATATATAGAACCAATAAAAAAGGAATGCATACTTCTGTAATGGTTTATATGGCATTTGTGGGATTTCAGAAACTATGAAGTAACACATATGGAATTAGGTAATTATGTAGCAACAACAACAACCACAGTTAGGTTTTTTTTTTTTTTGGACACAGAGGTCAGCCTTTCTAGAAGAGTTCTTACAAGAACAGTATTTTCAAATGCTTTTCCAAAACCCATCAAGCGGCATAATGGCTCTCATGAAGACCTTCTCAGGAAAGCTAAACCAAAACTTTAAAAAGTTAATTAAAGCCTCAGAAATCACCAATTAACAAACAGCACTTCAGCTTAGAGTCATTATTAAAATTTTACAGAGCAGAAGTAGCACATACATCTCAATATCAACTGTTCAAAGGAGATTATAGTATATTTCGGACACCTTCAGCATTATTTTACAATGTAGAAAAAAATAAAAATCAGGAATAAGCATGGAGTTAGAAAGTGATCTCAGATTTTTAGGCGGTAGTGTAACTGCTAGTGTAATCCTGATTGTCTTATCACTGCAACTCTACTATCACATAGGAAATCCTCAAGTAGTTTTAATAATTCAGAAAACATATGATTTAGCTAACTTTCAAAACATCAGTCTAAATTAGTGTGCTACTGTACACCTGTGTGCTTTTTTTATGTTAATAAATTAAACATACATAAAATCACATTCACACAATGCAATAATATAAAGTTTTTTTTTTCTGTACCTGAGCAAATAACACCAACATCTTCACCATGGTTACAGTTGTGTGATCCATATCCCCTATGAGTGCACTGTGTGATGGTGGTTTCACTTCCAGAACACTGAACATCATCCATCCATATTGGGTCACTTCCCTGACCAAAGGCAGCACTTTGATGAGCGCTGACAGCATCACCACATCCAAGCTGTCTACACACCACCTGTGCATCATTGATGTCACACACTGTTCCCCACTGGTTATTATAATAGACTTCCACTCTACCAGAGCAGGGGTGACCACCACCAATGAGTCGTATGTCAACTGCAAGACAAACAGCGAAATTCATGTTAATATTAATTACAAATACTGACTCTCATCACAATATTGCAAAACTCTTGGACTCATTTGATTTCCTTTTTGTCAGTCATTTTAATTTAAATGACTTTTAAATGTTAATGTCATGCTAAGATAAGAGAGCAGCCAAAGACCAGTGTGCAAGCTTGGCATGCTTTTTTTTTTCTGATTCTCTTTTTGTACAATTCTATCAAAGGTTCATAAACTCAAATTAACATTCTTCAATTTCTGTAATGTCAATATTTGACCTGCCTATATACTGTACAGTCGTGGCCAAAAGTTTTGAGAATTACATAAATGTTGGAAATTGGAAAAGTTTCTGCTTAAGTTTTTATAATAGCACTTTGCATATACTCCAGAATGTTATGAAGAGTGATCAGATGAATTGCATGAATTGCCATGAAAATTAACTTAATCCCGAAAAAAAAACTTTCCACTGCATTTCATTGCTGTCATTAAAGGAGCTGCTGAGATCATTTCAGTAATCGTTCTTGTTAACTCAGGTGAGAATGTTGAGGAGCACAAGGCTGGAGATCATTATGTCAGGCTGATTGGGTTAGAATGGCAGACTTGACATGTTAAAAGGAGGGTGATGCTTGAAATCATTGTTCTTTCATTGTTAACCATGGTGACCTGCAAAGAAACGCATGCAGTCATTATTGCGTTGCATAAAAATGGCTTAACTGGCAAGGATATTGTGGCTACTAAGATTGCACCTAAGCCTTGTTAAGAAGGCTTCAGGGCGTCCAAGAAAGTCCAGCAAGTGCCAGATCGTCTCCTAAAGAGAATTCAGCTGCGGGATCGGAGTGCCACCAGTGCAGAGCTTGCTCAGAAATGGCAGCAGGCAGGTGTGAGCGCATCTGCACGCACAGTGAGGCCAAGACTTTTGGAAGATGGCCTGGTGTCAAGAAGGGCAGCAAAGAAGCCACTTCTCTCCAAAAAACAAAACATCAGGGACAGATTGATCTTCTGCAAAAAGTATGGCGAATGGACTGCTGAGGACTGAGGCAAAGTCATATTCTCGGATGAAGCCTCTTTCCGATTGTTTGGGGCATCTGGAAAAAGGCTTGTCCGGAGAAGAAAAGGTGAGCGCTACCATCAGTCCTGTGTCATGCCAACAGTAAAGCATCCTGAGACCATTCATGTGTGGGGTTGCTTCTCATCCAAGGGAGTGGGCTCACTGATAATTTTGCCCAAAAACACAGCCATGAATAAAGAATGGGACCAAAACACCCTCCAACAGCAACTTCTTCCAACAATCCAACAACAGTTTGGTGAAGAACAATGCATTTTCCAGCACGATGGAGCACCGTGCCATAAGGCAAAAGTGATAAGTAAGTGGCTCGGGGACCAAAACGTTGAAATTTTGGGTCCATGGCCTGGAAACTCCCCAGATCTTAATCCCATTGAGAACTTGTGGTCAATCCTCAAGAGGCAGGTGGATAAACAAATACACACTAAATCTGACAAACTCCAAGAAGTGATTATGAAAGAATGGGTTGCTATCAGTCAGGATTTGGCCCAGAAGTTGATTGAGAGCAGCCCAGTCGAATTGCAGAGGTCCTGAGAAAGAAGCGCCAACACTGCAAATTGGTTTTCTTTGCACAAATGTCATGTAATTGTCAATAAAAGCCTTTGAAACGTATGAAGTGCTTGTAATTATATTTCAGTACATCACAGAAACAACTGAAACAAAGATCTAAAAGCAGTTTAGCAGAAAACTTTGTGAAAATTAATATTTGTGTCATTCTCAGAACTTTTGGCCACGACTGTATATACTGTTTATATTTATTTATTTATTATTTATTTATTCATTTATTTATTTTTCAGATTTATATAACCACTATAAAAATTTTAAACAGGCACATTTGAAGTATTGTTTGAAAGTGGGTGCAGAATTCTTTATAGGGTGGGAGTGTGGGAGTTGGCTACAAGCCAAAAACAGCCATCGTTTGGATGCATGGCACTTTTTTTTTTCTTTTTTTTTTTTTAATCGTAGGTTGTCAGCATTCCATTCATTCAATGCAATTTAGCTGGACTAAATGCAGTGATTGGGAAACATTACATTTGACAAAGGTTGAGTCAGAAAATTAATTAGGGGGAATGTACAATTTAACGTGAAATGTTGCTTTCATTGGAGTCTACAATTTAGTGAGCAACCAGCCTGTCAGTCAACTTTGCTAGCGTATAAAGAAAGCATTTGTTGCTTGATAACATTTGAGTCTAAGCCCTGTACAAGCCATTGTTTTGGAGATGAGGTTGAAGAAACAAAATCTGAATACACAAAAAGTCTGGTGTCTACACGTTTTGACAGTAGTGAAACTGCTGCATGAAAGCAATGTGACACTCTTTATGGGGTTGTTAAAAGAGATCCCCATGCTACACCCCTCATAATATTAGGCCATATTATCAATTAATAAAGATAGGCCTATAGTCTATGAGTATGGAAGTAAGAAAAAAAATAAGTTTAATACATTCATGGGGGGGGGGGAGGGGGGGGGGGGAGTTTTCTTCCAATGTTGATAATTGAAACCATTTGTAATATTGGTAACATATATTTGTATAAATGATTGAAAACCAAATAAATATTTATGTAAGTGTTCAGCATCATCAGCAATGTCAGCAACATTCTTTACACCCACATGAAGAAATCTAAAAAAATCTCATTTCTAAACAGCATGAGGGTACCCTATTACAAACAAATTGTGCTCTAACTAATGACGAGTTCACATTTATTTGTTTATGTCTTTCTATTTGACTTGATTTTTTTGATAACCAGGTAAGGCAATGATTTAGATTAAAGTAAATGAATGCTAATTATGCTAAAGCTAGCTGAAAAGCTTATTGCAAAAAGTAGGCTGAATCTCACATGTAATAGAACTGTAACCTGTAAAACGTGTTGTCATCACAGTTCTTGCTGATGACTCTAATCAAATGCTTTATGATTCTGAAGCAGAGCTTTGTGTAAACGGTGTGAAATTGAGCCGTTCTAAAAGAGGTTAAAAATCATTTAAATATTGCAGAACCCAGTTCTTTAATTTTAAACACCTAATACTGTATTAAATTATTTTGTCCATTCTTTCATTGTGCTCCTTTAATAGAGGTTCACAAAACGTGCTGATGTGGCAGAATTTGAGCTAGTCACTGCTAATACAACGAGCAGATACATTTTATTTAAATAGAAATTTTCTTACCAGCTAGTAGAGAAGTTCTGTAAACAGTGACTATGGGGAGAAAATAAAGAGGAGGAAGTTCATTAAACCAGTGAAATAAAACTCAAAGCTGTGTTTTGTCTAATAATCTAAAAAATAAATTGAAATATAAATGAACATATATTTACAGTGCCCTCCATAATTATTGGCACCCCTGGTTAAGATGTGTTAAAAGCCTTAAAATAAATTAAGTTTTTATTGCAGAAGCATATTGTCACACTGAAAATTGTAGAAACGTGTAGTATAACGTGAATTTAAAGTGAATTTTAAGGGGAAATAAAAAGTAATTGAAGTATTTCTGTCATTTCTACAGTAGTTTACAAAATTGTTCAGAGTATCAAGGAACATTTAATTAGTAATTAATCACTTCCTGCTTCCCTGGGGTATAAATATGACGTGACACAGAGGCCATTTCTCTTATCCACTCTTCAACATGGGAAAGACAAAGGAACACACCATTCAAGTAAGGCAGATGTGTGTCGACCTTCACAGGTCAGGCAATGGGTAGAAGAAAATAGCCCCCCGTCTGCACCTGCCCATATCTACTGTGAGAGGAATCATTAAGAAGTTTTAAAAAACTGGAACAGTAGTAAACAAGCCTGGACGCAAGTTTATTTTGGAGGATGGTAAACGAAATAAAAAAAATCTCCAAAGCTCACTGTTAAAGAACTGCAACCAATGATAGCATCGTTGGGGTCACAAAGTCTCCAAAACGACCATCAGACGCTATCTACATGCCAACAAGCTCTTTGGGAGGCTTGCAAGGAAAAAACCTTTGGTTTGGAGTTTGCTAAGCGGTACTGGGGCTTCAACTGGGACCGTGTTCTTTGGTCAGATGAGACCAAGATAGAGCTTTTTGGCAACAAACATTCTAAGTGGGTATGGCGGAACACAAAAGATGAGTATGCAGAAAAGCACCTCATGCCCACTGTGAAGTATGGGGGAGGATCGGTGATGGTGTGGGGCTGTTTCTGACCCAAATGACCCAAAACATGTGGCCAAATCTACACAGAAATGGTTCACCACACACAGAATCTAGCTCCTCCCATGGCCATCTCAGTCCCCAGAACCCCCATTGAAAACCTGTGGAGTGAGCTGAAGAGGAGAGTGCAGAGGAGAGGAGTCGGGTCACTGGATGATTTAGAGACATTGTGCAAAGAGGAATGGTCGGCGATCCCTCTTTCTGTGTTCTCTAATCTTGTGAAACATTATAGGAGAGGATTAGGTGCTGTTTTGTTGGCAAAAAGGGGTTGTACAAAGTGTTAAACATCAGGGGTGCTAATAATTGTGACACCCATGATTTGATGTAAAAGAATGATTTCTTAATGTGGGATTTTTTTTTTTTTCACTGAATAAATGCACTTGAATTAAAGGTTGGAATTTCCTCTTTTTTTCCATTGTGGTCCTATGTTATTTAGAACAAAACTGAATTTTTTAGAAGCTAAAGAACACCTTTTAACCAGGGGTGCCAATAATTATGGAGGGCACTGTAAATATATTGTTAAAGTTTAGATCAGATTACAGTGCACACTGTGGCGTCCAGTTCATGTGTGAAAATTATTTCTCGTGCTCCCAGAACAATTCTTCCACAATTTGAGTCCTGGAATATGGCATATGGGAATATAGCCATACCATCAGGGAAGAAAGAAAACCTCCATAGATGTCATAACCAGGTCATTCAGTACTTTCAGGTCATCAGCTGACTTCGTTTTATTGCCACATTACGTTGCTGAGTCTAGACCTGAGCAACTGAAGCAACCTCAGACAATAACACGGCCTCCAGAGGCGTGTACAGTAGACACTATACATGATAGGTGCATCGCTTCATGTACTATATATGAATGTATTACTGTTTCAGTGGTAGCAGCGCATTGAAAGGGACATGTGTGCCTGGGCGCAACCTAATATAATGGGGCCACTTAACTTTAATGAAAGATTTTAAATTGACATTTAATGAAAAAATTTCATTTCATTTTTTAATGGCCCCTGTCAATCATCCCTACGTAACCCCCTTAAACAGCAAGCTGCCTATATGGCAGACACTAAAGTTACCTAAAGTAACACATCTTTTATTTACATATTTTATTTCCTTTGACAGCGTAGACCAATGGGGATATTCATCACATTTCTACGAAAAGATTCGTTTACACATTGACAATAGTCTTGCAGTCTATAGTCGACCAGACCATTAAACGGTTAGTGGCTTAGTGGAGCCATTGTTAAGATAAACAGAAGTGAGATACCACGAAACAGCACTACTCTCTCTCTTGTTCTCTCTCTCTCTCATAACCTCTAATTCTAATTCTCTTTGTAATTGTTCTTTCTCATTGGGCTACTGGCTTAGGGGACAGTATCATTACCTGTCTTTTCGCAGCCAGGTCAGGGAGATGTGCATGACTGCTCTTCTGCAAGGTGTTGGATCTGCATGATGTCTTTGCTGTGGCATGCAAGTCAACAGCGTGGGGGTGGGGTGGGGTTGTGATGGTGCTAATGCGATATCATGGAATTAAAACTCAAACACATTCATCGGAACTGTAACATGTTTTTCTTTCAAATTTAGAAACATACTATATTACATTAAAAACTGTCAGGAAGAAATGTCACAAGGGCATTTGTCAAGTCAGAGGTCAAAAAAGGACAGATGCACCACGTGTGGAGGTACCTGCTACAGGCGGTTGAATATTATTTTTGCAAGTTTGTGTGGGCAGACCGAAACACGAAAGTGCACTGTGGTTAACAACCTGCAGGCCGTGAGTTTGAAAACCTAATGCTAAATATATTGTAAGCCATTGTATCTTATTGTAAACATTCAAATGTAAAAAATGTAGAAAATAACATCATTGTGTCACAAACCTAAATTGTGATTAAACAATATTAAAAGTGTATATATATATATTGTACTGTAGTCATGAGAAATTTAAAATACAACATATCCATTGTCTATAGACAAGTGTACTGTATAAACACGCATCTGCCACAACTCCACTATAGTTTTAACAACAATTTTTCTCAAAATCCTTTTCTCTATACTCAAGATCATACATTCTGAACTGAGAATTCTTAAATTCTAGGGAAAAAGCAAATTCCTTTTTTTTTCCTTTTAAGATAATACATAAACATTTAAATTATGTAAAATATTGGACTAGATTTAGAATCTAATTGTATATTAGATTGTATGTAAAAGTTTAAGGAAACATGCACTGTAAAACGACCTTACCGTAAAATAAATATTTAAATTCTAATGTCCTATAGAGACTAGGATTTTTGGTTTTATTGATATATTTATGTATCCATATTTAAATAACAAACTTCATTTGCATAAATTAATGTGAGCAATCATTTGGCAAAGATTTATTGTAATATGTACTGTTAAAAAAAAGCAAAAAAAAAAGTTAACAATAACAAAATAATAATTTTTGAAATAATAATAAAAAAATATTACATTTACCAAGCAATAAACTGAGACAAAGTCCTAGCATTCTGCTTCTTGAAGAATCGTTCAGTTTGACACCGCCGCTGCCTTCTCAGTGTGAAACTCATGAGGTCATGATTTTTTTTTCTTTTTTTTTCTAAACATCTGAAGAGGAGGAGTTTATTTAAGGCCAGTTCCTGTTCCTGTGACTGGCTAAAATGCAAAGTAAATATCATTTTTAATCTATCACAAAAGCCTTGTCTTTAAAATTAGACAAAGTAAAAGGGAGATAAAACAACAGGTAAGTATAAAATGATAAACTATAAAAAAAAAAAAAAAAAAAAAAAAGAACTGATCTGCTTCCTTCATACCATGATTTCCGCACATTTTAATACAATGAAAGGTTTGTTAATGAGATGACTCATGAACAGAAAATACATTTTACGCTCTCTGTTTAGGAAGAATATTAATCAGATAAGCTCAGTGTATACTTTAGGCTTGAGGAACCACAAAAATAAATAAACCTATTAAAACCCACAGATTGTCTCTAAAGTGTTAAATATACCCACTTCCTCTCAGTGCTTCCTGTCAACTACTTTATCATCTAGTTATCTTACAGAGAGGTGATAAAAAGGCATGCATTGATGGTATTACTTGATTTAAGATTTATTGTGTGTTAAGGTCCGAGCATATGGGGAAATAATGTCACTGCTGAGGTTGATACACGAACAACAATTTTTTAAATCTTAATCTTTAGGCACTTTGCGGCCTGAAGAAATGAATCATGGCTCAAATATTTTGTACAGTACTGCCATAGATTTGTATTTATTTGATCAATTAATTAATTACATTTATTTATTTTTTGGTTGGGGGAGTGGTTGGCAGTGGTGGCTCAGTGTAATGCATGTGTGACGAATAAAGGCTGAACGTTTTTTCAACCTCGGCTGATTAACAGAGGCTCCTGTTCTTTTTTTTTCTTTCTTTCTTTCTTTCTTTCTTTCTTTGTTTATTTGTGCGAACATCTATTGGAATTTGGTATTCAGAGCTATTTGTGATTCCCTTTATCGTGTTTGGCGCTCCAGTACCAGTTGACCAAAAGCAGTCAAATGGCATGTTGCTACCACAACCAAGCTTTCTTGGGGGAAGTGGGAGGGGGGGGGGGGGGGGGGTAATAAAGGAAGATAGATAGCAAAATATTGTACAGACATAGAATAGTAATCTTAATTTGTTGTTACTTAAAATCCATTCATTGATGATCGTGCAAGAAAATTACGTTAGATATAAGTTTGACTGTGATTAGTTCATTCTGAGTGCAAATTTTTGCACTTAAACAGTATGTATAATGTTAATGCAATGCAATAAATTACTTGTTATAAGGCGAATAGGAATAGATCTCACAACTCACAATCGAACATTCATTCATTCATTCATTCATTCATATCTTCAGCTTGAAATGTTTTAATCAGATCATTATACTTCAATTTTTTTTTAGCAAAATTATGCAATATTAGTTTAATACATACAAAATTTATTTCATTAGAAAAAGTACTCTGCAACAAACTCTGCATGACTGTTTCAGGAATTTATGATTAATAACAATAAAAAGTAAATTTCATGTAAAACCGTACGTCATTAGTTTGTCATCAGTCGTTGGAAAACAATGACTGATCATTTTACTGTAATGCAGTGCAATATTTAATATTAAAATAATAACTATTTTAAATACATTTTGTCAAGTAGTAAGACACGTGTGTATGAGAACCAGTACGAAAAAAAAAAAAAAAACAACAACAACAAAGTTTTGTTTATGACAATGAAAACTAATCCAATTTAACCATGTTATTGTTAAACTATGCTTCACAGTTTGCATAAATTTCTCCATCATTACAAACATAGTCCTCATCACCTCTTTGTTCGTCATCACCAACATTGACATAATCATTATCCGAGGTCTCCGAATCCTCATTCTGTTGGGAAGTCATGTCTGCGTTTTCATAATCAGCTTCTTCATCTTCTTCATAATCATCTTCTTCATTAATCTCGCACTGGGGATTCTCGTATGTGTTTCTGGTGACTACAAATTGAATGTGTCAAGATATACACAAGTTTATAGTTTTATTTCTCTGTGTATATTAAAAAAAATATATTGAATTCAACATGAATAACACTCACTCACTCACTCAAAATCTATACCGCTTCATCCTGTGTTCAGGGTCACTGCGGGCCTATCCCAGGTGGTTTAGGGCACAAGGCAGGGTACACCCTGCACAGGGTGCCAATCCATCGCAGGGCAAACACACACACACACCCACATACTCCGTCCAATTTGGGAACGCCAATTAGCCTAACCTACATGTCTTTGGACTGTGGGAGGAAACCGGAGAACCCGGAGGAAACCCACCAAGCACGGGGAGAACACGCAAACTCCATGCACACCGAGACGGGAATCAAACCCGGACCCTGGAGGTGCAAGGCGACAGTGCTGACCACTACACCACCGTGCCACTGTTTTATCTACAGTATTTATAGGTATTTGTTGTGTAAAAGTTCTGCACGAGTTCATGTTATCACTTGTTTTATCCCATAGCAGTTGAACACAGCTTGTTACAGTATGTGTGTTGTCCATGTATTTTTCTAGTAGGTTGTTACTACAGAAACAGTAACCTACTACAGCGATCTTGTAAACATAATCCTGAGCTTTGTAGCTGCACTACTGTCAGAAATGATGTTAAAGATAATTAAGCTGTACTGTGTTGTTAAACAAAATTACATTAGTTACATCTTAAAAGTTTATTTTTTATCTTTTGGCAAAATATTAATGATTTTTGCAACTCACACTCTATCTCTGTCTTCTTAGCCACGTGAAATGTCCATCTCTTCTTAATTTTCACAATGCAAATGATGACTAGAACCGAGATGAAAAGCACTACTGATGTCACTGCAATCGCAATATAGGGAGCCAAAGATGCTACGAGAAAAAAAAAAAAAAAGTAATCATCATCATCATCATCATCATCATCATCAAAACATTAATCATCAAATATTTATACAAAGTATGTAAAGATAATCTTTTTAAATAATATAACATTTTAGACAATGTACTGTATGCTGTAGCTGTGTTATAGCTGGTTCTTAACATCTGCTTACCTATTTATTTTAAATTGCATTTACTAAAATCACTCAAACAAAAGTGTTAACAGTGTTACATACAGTACAGACCAAAAGTTTGGACACACCTTCTCATTCAGCGAGTTTTCTTTCTTGTGTTCTTTAGCCCAAACGCGTCTCTTCTGCTTGTTGCCTGTCCTTAGCAGTGGTTTCCTAGCAGATATTCTACCATGAAGGCCTGATTCACACAGTCTCCTCTTAACAGTTGTTCTAGAGATGTGTCTGCTGCTAGAACTCTGTGTGGCATTGACCTGCTCTCTGATCTGAGCTGCTGTTAACCTGCGATTTCTGAGGCTGGTGACTCGGATGAACTTATCCTCCGCAGCAGAGGTGACTCTCGGTCTTCCTTTCCTGGGCCGGTCCGCATGTCAGCCGGTTTCTTTGTAGCGCTCGATGGTTTTTGTGACTGCACTCGGGGACACTTTCAAAGTTTTCCCAATTTTTCAGACTGACTGACCTTCATTTCTTAAAGTAATGACGGCCGCTCGTTTTTCTTCACTTAGCTGCTTTTTTCTTGCCATAATACAAATTCAACCTCTTTGAATGACAAGGTGTGTCCTAAATTTTGGTCTGTACTGGACATGTTGTTGTTGTTGTTCTTGTTGTTTGTTTGTTTTTATAGTACATGGTAATAAGTGCAATGTGCATTGTAATATAAATAAAATCATAATGATGACAAAGTCATACATATTGTTTGTGAAAAGAGTTTGCGCTACCGAGGCAAATGACAACAGCATCTTCACTATGGTTACAGGTGTGATTTCCAAATCCATTATGAGTGCACTGTGTGATGTTGGTTTCACTTCCAGAACAGCGAACATTAGCCATCCATATTGGGCCACTTCCCTGATCAAAGCTGGCACTTCGAGGAATGCTGACAGCTTTACCACATCCAAGCTGTCTACACACCACCTGTGCATCACTCATGTCCCAGTCATCACCACACACTGTTCCCCACTGGTTATTATAATAGACTTCCACTCTACCAGTGCAAAAGTGATTGCTACCAGCAAGTTGTACTGTCTCACCCTCTACAACAAATAACAAACCACATGTTATATAAAATTAAATGTTTATATATTTTTTTAATATATAAAAATATATTTAAAAAATTATTTTTTGTTCAACAAACATTCTTTTAATTAGGTAATTAATTCAGAATTCTTGCTCCTTTTTAACCCACCACCTCCCTCCAGTTTAGAGGGAGAGGCAGTTTAGAGCTTAATAAGGACTTGATAAGGACTTTAATTAGTAATTTATCACTTCCTGCTTCCCTGGGGTATAAATATGACGTGACACAGAGGCCATTTCTCTTAAGGCTTAATAAGGACTTGATATATATATATATATATATATATATATATATATATATATATATATATATATATATATATATATATATATACACTTTTTTTCATTAAAAAACCTTCTTTAAAAAAAAACAGAATTTATAGACTATTAAAACCACAATGAAAAAACACACAAAAAGAAAAGGAAATCAAAATTAAAGAATACACAGAATAAATGAAATAAAATTGCATTAATTGTTTAAACAACAATTTAAACAACAATGTAACAATCCTTACATAATTCTTTGGAAGGGCTATGATTACAACCTCCCCAAGCTGCCTCATGATCATGAGCTGGCAACAATGGCACTCCAGAAAAAGACTAGTTGAGGTGAACAAACGGCTGAGCTGACTCCTGGCTTGCCATAAGGTCAGTGCCCTTCGCAGGCACAAAGTTGCTCTGGGTATGGAGGCTCCCCATATCGACCATGAAGCAAGGAACTATGGTTTGGAGCATGCTAAAACCCAGAGAGACCTGTTATGCTTCTTATCCCTGTTGTGCTTCGTGACAACTGTGATATGCTCACCAAGAGCTTTGTTATGCATTGTGAGAGGCCTGAGAACCCTGTTATGATTCCTGAAAGCCTTGTTATGCTCATCGAGCCTTAATGTGCTTTCTGAGTGTCAAGTTATAGTTCCTGCGAGTGCAGATATAGTTCCTGAAATCCCTGTTCATCTCTAGATGGTTTCTGAAACCTTGGTTAACCATGAGACATTTCCTGTTGGTATGAGTTTGGGTAAGTTGATGAAATATCATGAGACATTTCTTTTCAGCCCTGCTTTGTCTAAGCCATGCCTGGTCCTGTCTCAAACAGCTACTGCACCCTCTCCACCTAGCTCAGCAGCTTGCCCTGGCACCAAGGATGTGATGCTTTCTATGAGCTGGGTTTTAGAGCGGTGCATGCTTCAACCATTTGACTGTGATGGAATCATCCTTGCATCACTGCCCAGGTTTAAGGAGCTCACAGGTCCATCCCTTTCCCAAGCCCTAACTCTAATTCCGCACTGCTATGGTTTGTAATAATCATAGCTGTAGTCAATGACATAGAAAGTGACAAAAAGTACCAATGTGACCTGGACATAATTTGAGTTGCCAAAATCAAATTTATTTCTATGAAATGTTTACTTACCAGCCAGCAGGTATGTTCCAAGAACACTGACTAAGGTGAAAAAATAAAAGAGGAGGAATTTCATTAAACCAATGATTCACTGTGGCTTGTCTGAATAAACACACTTACACTGTTCTTAAATATAGTATACTGTGCATGCAATTCAAACAATAGTGCTACTATAACTTTTTTTTTTAAATAATAAAAATGTGTAAGAAGTAATAGTGGAACCTTGGATTGCGAGCACAATTCATTCCGGAAGCGTGCTTGTATATCAAAGCACTCATGTAAAAGCGAATTTCCTATATAATGGAAACTCTCACAATTCCACAAATTCCACAACCCAAAAATAGTCATTTTATATATTAATTAATACAATATATAAAGTAAAAATAAAACAAATTAATCTGCTCTACGTTTGAAAAAGGTAAAAATAAATCCTGATAAAGCAGTGTTTCCTGTGTATGTGTGTGTGAGTTTGTGCGTAGGTGAAGCTAAAGTAAGACGAAAGGAGTAATGACTCCCCCCGCCCTCCTTTCGTCTTACACAGTAGCCCTCCCTTCATTCTTATTTGAGAGGAGGAGGGCTACTGTGCGGGATGACTTTCACAAACAAACACTAACAGAAAAACTTCTCGGGAAACTTCAGGACACTTCTTTAACAAGAAACCTCCCTAATGACACTCGAGCGCGCGCACACATGAACAAAATCACTGCTGTAATCAGTGTGTGTGAAGGCGAGGGGAGGAGGGAGGAGGCACACACTTTCCAATGACACTAGCACATACACATTGCTTTCTTACAGAGAGAGAGAAACTGGATCTTTAACATAGAACCTCTCTAATGACACTTGGTTTTGCTTTACACACACACACACACACACACGTGCGTTATAATAAACAGTACACATGCACGCAAAATGGTCACACTGTCATTGTAAACAGTACACACATGCACGGATGTTGAGTATACGAGTGAGAGACATGCATTGAGACCGAGCATGGGAGATGATTACCCACAATTCCACAGCGAGGGAGGGAGAATGCCATTGGCTCAGTTGTAATCACCATTGGCTCAGGGAGCAGGGAGGACTGCTGTGTAGGACGACTTTCACACACACACACCCGCATGCGCACACACACAGACACATGGACACACACACACAGACACATGGACACACACACATCCTGGCTTGCAGACATGGTGTGGGTTTGGGGGCTGAGACGGGTGTGTCTTTATTAGGTAAACTGGTGTGTGCGTTTGTCTGTGTGTGTGAAAGGCATACTACACACACACACATACAAACCCAAAACAAAAGATGCTTTACGTGCACACACATGTGGTCACACTGTCATTGTAAACAGTAATCGTGCGCATGAATCGTGACTATATGAGTGACAAACATGCACTGAGGCCGAGCATGGAAGATGATTACCCACAATTCCGCATTGTGAGAGAGAGAAGAACCATTGGCTCAGTTGTGATCGTGTAATGCTTGCCGTTTAAAACAGGAAGCACATGCGTGCCACATGATTCTCAATAATATTTGGTACTTGTAAATCAGGACTTGCTCGTTTATTTTAAAAAATTTGCTCAGCTTGCAGAACGCTCACAAACTGGGGTACTCGACATGTACACAAAGAGGGCAATGGAACCCGGACCCTGGAGGTGGAAGGCAACAGTGTTAACCACGACACCACCATGCCGCCACTCTCAAAGGACAATACTATAGAAATGTAACTTGGTCAATGTGCAGCGTGTATAACAGTACATGTTTACTGTCCTCTGACAAAGACTCAACATGCAGCCGTTATTGTCAAAATAGGTGGCAACAAAAGTGAGTGCACCCTAAGTGATAACAGCTGTACATCTTTAACTGTGCAAAATCACATGTCCTATTCACCATGTTCATGTGTTTGTCAGTGGCTGAGTACAGTTGGTCTCCAGTCCTGAACCCTATTGAGCACCTGTGTGGTCGTCCTCAAGCGGAAGGTAGCGAAGCGCAGTGTGTCTAACATCCAGCAGCTCAGCGATATCATTATGGAGGAGTGGAAGAGGATGCCAGCAACAACATGCGTAGCTCTGGTGAATTCCAGGCCCAGGAGGATTAAAGCCGTGCTACTGTAGATAACAACAATATTGACACTTTGGACACAGATTTGACATTGTTCATTTATTTTCGTTGCCAGTTATTTAGACAATAAAATCTGCATGTTGAGTTAATGTTAGAGGACAGTAAATCTGTACTGCTGTACAAGCTGCACTTGTAACACTGACTACTGTAAATTATGTCAGATTTGTGAACATATAACAAAGTGGTTGCTAAAATGGGTATACTCACTGTATATATAAATATACATAATTACTCATTTGTTCCACTTCAGTACAGTTTATAACATCATTGCTTTTTTTAAATTTTTTTTATAGGAAGTGACTATTAGACAGTGTGAAAATGTTGAGTACTATAGGCAGTTGCAATATTGTTTTGCAGATTTGTGTGCGTCAAATGAAACAAGACAGTCAGTGTTGTTTGGCTTATGGGCCTTGAGACTGACAAGTATGACCTTTCACAAAGACGGGGTCCGCTAAGAAAGATAAATGATTGTCTTTCTTTGTGGTACTGTACATGTACTGGCTGTTGATGTTACTGGCTGAGATGCCACTGAAATAATTTAAAAGAAATTAAAACTGACCCTAAGAAACATCTTTCTTTCTGAGCAACCAAAACATTGTTACCTTGGCTATGTGTTTCACATTAGCCAAGGTAAAAACACATCATATTCTTATATATACAGTACATCTTTTATCTTTTATGTTTTCAGTAACTCAATTTCACAAATCGAGAATTCTCACTTTCTATGTTCATAAAATAGTGATTCTTAGTCTTCTACCACTACTAATAATCTTTAATCCAACTTCTGTGATCATTCTTATTTCTACCCAAGATATTACATCAACATTTCCATAATTATAGGTTGAAATTATATTCGATTTGATGTAATTTGTATGGAAACATTTATGTGAGTTTAAATATAAATGCAAATGGCTTTCTTTGTAGAATACCTTCATAGTCACATAATTCATCTATAATTAATTAATCAATTTTTTTCTATATAATTGTATGTACTAGATATTTAAGCAAACATTTTCATACATATTTTCATAAATAAATCTAAAGTAAAAATAAGCAGTAAATAACCCGTAAAAATTATTTTATACGTGTATTTTTTTTCAAAAAAATGTTCTTAATATTTAAGATAAGTGAAATATATTCATAAAAACATTGACTTTACCAAGGATTAAATTGAAAGTAAGTCTCAGCATGCTGATCTTTGAGGCGTCATTCCGTTTTCTATTAGTGTCCATTGCTGCTGTGGTGTAACAATGCTAAAAGCTGATGGTATGTGCCTGTGCGATTGAAGAGGTGGAGTTAATTTTTTTGGTCAGTTCCTTTCTTCCTGACTGGTCAAAATGTGTGGTAAATATCACTTCTATCACAAACACACGGCAATAAAGGAGCTGGATTAATGAGCTGAATTATTGCCGCATTTGTTACTCTCTGTTCATCAAAGAAGATTAATAATGCAAGTCCTCAAAACGCATTATGTGCTGTATGTGCTTGACTATATGTTTTAGGGACCATGCTGGTTAGAATCACTTGTTAGAGCCACAAAGTGTCTAAACTGTCAAAAAAAAAAAAAAAAAAATCCTCTTCCTCTTGTTACTTCCGTTCATCTACCATACTATCTAGCCTTCATACATAGGGGTGACAAAGTACAACAACATTATAAAGTCTGTGATTAAGAGTGTCATGTCATGAGGCAATTGCCTAGAACAACTCGTCTGAGCTTAAACTGGAGAAATCTACTGCTTAATGATGGTCGTAGAGAATGGTGTATAATACATCATTCCAAAAAAGCGACTAGAGGCGCTATAACACTTCAACTGACTGCGTCAAACTCTACATGTTGCAAATTTCGCCACATTTTTTTAAACATGTTATTTCACAATTATTTCTGAAAATTATTCCATCCCCCACTCTGTTTTGCTGACACCACTGTTTCAGACCATCTGTTCATCTGGACTGAGGCAGCAAACATTCAGCTTCCTGGATAATGACCGAACGTTAACCCTATCCCTTGGTTTTAACCCTAACTATTAGTTTTACTTGACAAGTATGTTAACACACAAGGGATCTGATTCTGGCTGTCTGTAGCTCTCAGACCAACATAAAACACGGTACATGAGCTACATAATTATTTATATTATTTATATATTATTATTTAAAATAGAATAGTCTTACTAAATTAAATATTAAATAAAATGCTGAAAATGAATAATCTATGCAGTAATTATCTTATTTATTTTCTTCTATAACCATGTTATAAAATGCTAAGACACTACTCCAGAATTATTGTACTAACTTTCTGTTTGAAATGTCACCAAATTCTGATCTATATTGGTTTTAATATATATATATTTTTTACACTATGGTGATAACAATACTGTACTGTTTCTTTAAAAGGAAAAGGCGTCGTCACTGTGCTATTCTCAGTCTGTGCTGTCTGGGCTGAGAGAAATCACTCGCATTCTTCCAGAGCAGGAACACATTTATTTTTACTTTTAAATATCAAAAAGGCTTACACATGATATAATGCTGCTTAAAAATGTAAACATGTAATTATTCTGTTAATAAATAGAAGAAAAAAAAATGTTAAAGGTAGGCTTTTGGCTAGTGTGTGGAGCATGCGTATTGCCGTGATGTAGGCTTCCTGCACACATGGTTTCCTTTGTTAACCAAGACGGACCATGCATGTGTAACAGAGAGCTACATTTACATGTAGACATTTGGCTGACACCCTTATCCAGAGCGACTTACTGTACTTTTTTTTTTTTGTATTTCATGATACATCTGAGCAGTTGAGGGTTAAGTACCCTGCTCAAGGGCCCAACTGGGACAATTTGGGAGTCGTGGGATTTGAACCTGGGATTTGGAAGTTAATTTGCATTTGACAGTTAATTTTGTCTTTGTTGCTTATTTCTACACGTCGGTTTCCTAATCAGTGTCAGTTCCTTACTAATATATTGTCACTTTAACTGTTGCACATGAGATATAAAATATAATCGATACACTTCATTTTTAGGGAATTTGTATTAACAAAATGTTTTATTTGCTGTAGGTATTATTTACAGTATTTAAAGTAGCAACAACAGATCTGCTCATATGCATGTGTTTACTTCAACACTTTACTGATTTTAAATAACATGCACTTGCCCCCAGCCCCTTCCAGGACAATGGCAATATGAAAACCGACCAGGTCATCCAGGGCTTCACCCAAGACAAGACTAAATTACCTGTGGCAGTTATGCCCCCTTCCAGGTTTGTTGAACACCTGCCTAATTATCTACCATCCTAGAACAAATGATGAGTTACCATACAGAGAGGAGCTGTGGTGGCTAACAAACCAAACACCCTGAAGGTAAACAGAACTTAAAAGATGGTTGGTAAATTTAAGGAGAGCATGGAATGACCACTCTCCTAAACAACGGCTTCTCCTGGAGATCATCAAGCACTAAAGATGGACCATCAATATTCTGAGCAACGGTATGACCTTAATTACACTCAATCTCAGATTACTAGATCCAGCACGAGACAGTAAGGACAGAAGATCAACACGGTAATCGTAGATATTTACACCACACTTTGCATCTGCAAAGCCACAAGCATTGTCGATCACCACATGCACCCTTTGAACAAACTCTTCACCTTCCTGTTGTCTGGAAAAAAGTATTACTACCAAAGAAAACAATCCACGAAGACCATTACATCACTTGCAATTTTGGCAAATTTCTTTCTTAAACCACTGCAAACAAAATAATTAACACATTACAGTTAACCAATATGTTTAGAGTTACTGCAGTTATTTTTATTACCCTTTTTCTTGTTCTGTGTTGTTTTGGTAGTAGCATGTACAGTAACTGTACCTGCCTTAAATATTTGAAATAGCAATAAAAATCACTTGAACTGACTTTGACATCCTGTTTTTGGTGAGGTCACTCTGGTTCCCCTTTTAAAGGCTGTCGATTTGTGTACGACAGCCTTTACTGTGTACCATTTTGCTTCAAACTATAAATTGTTATGTACCTGTAATTTAGGTAGGCAATATCAACAGATAATACAGGAGAGTGTGATCTGTGGTAGGGCTGTAAAGGAGAAAAGTATGAGAAAGAATGAATATGCTGGGTAAGTGCTAGAATTCGATAGCTATGCATGAGATTCAAAATTCAAGATTCGTTATTGTCGCTATATAAGTATAGCATAATTAAAGAAATCCATGCAGTGTAAATTACTACACTCTAAAAACTGCTGGGTTAAAAAACAACCCAAACATAACCCAGCTGCTGGCTCACTATTGGACAGAACGCGCACTGGTTTGTTTTGACCCAAGAGCTGGGTTGTACCATTTAACCCAGATTTCTGATTCATCTGATCCAACCAGTGGGTTAAATTGACACTCTTGCTGGGTTAAATGTTAAAGTGTTGGGTTATTTTATTTGACCCAACCAGTGGGTAAAATTAACACTCTTGCTGGGTTGACACATTCCATTTCATTTTTTTTATTTTCAAAAAAGACACAAAATGTACACAACTTCACATAATGTAAATAGATAGTCACAGAATAAGAAAATGTGAATAACTTAATTTTTACCAAAATGTCAGACAAAACCATATAATCTTAAGCTGACAATTTTGTTAAAATGTACTGTAACATACTGTAAACACTCTGTAAAACAAAAACAAGAGACCCCTGTAAGTCTGATTTGAATTACATTTTTTTTTACATTTAATACAATGTTTAAAAACTTTTTATACAGAAGTTTTCAATACAAATCTTATAACGCCCACATGACACAAACATTTCCCATCTTAATATTTTAACTATCCGTTAACTATTACTATTTAATTTCCTTCGAAAATGACATTAAAAACAAAAATGATAAAACTTTTTTAAATATTATTGATTAAATGTTGGCTGAAAAAACTCTTGTCCTCAAAAATTTAATGACACGAAATGAGTACTCGTGTCCATCAATCTGATCTACAGTATGCTAGAGAAACTCCCAGGTGAGAAGACACTTCTTAACATCAATAGCAAAAAAAACAGCCTTCACCAAAGAGTCTGTATCAATAGCGTTGCCTCCAACAATGGAAAAGGTCTGTCAGGTCCCTCTTGTCTCATCCCCAAGGAACAAAACATGGAACAATGCTCCAGTCATCTCCATATTTTGCAGATATCATCCTCATCATGTTGGTCCACCTATGGATTATACAGTGTAACTGTCACAATTATATTGTTTGAACTATTTGTTGGGATTGTTGAGCTTTTGAAGACCAATATCCTTATTTGGCATTTAAGTTTTATTTGTTGTTATTTGTACCTTGATTTTGAAGTGACTTTTGCTTTGGGGTGTCAGCGCAAGGGGGCGCAAAACGGTTTGTGTTCTCTCCGGGGGAAAAAAGGGAAAAAGAAAAAAAAAACGCTTCGGTGACACTTGAGCGAAGCATGGGTAACTTGTGTATATAAGTAAAGGTTTAACTCTCAAGAAAAGAAATAAAATTTGATGTCAACCCGTAGAAGTCAACCTGTTAAGAACCGAAGAATATTCCCTTTGCTGGCATGCAGCCAACGAGGTATTTGTGTGTGTTTTATTATCTGTATTTTACTTTTGTAAAATATTATTCCACATGCTGTGCATGCTACTATTCGTGTTTAGCTAACATCATTTGCACTATTTTAATACTGTGTGTTTAGTTTTTACGGTGGATTTGGAGAGAAGTCTAAATAAACCAGTTGCAAGAGAACCACTTGTGTCTGCCTGTGCTTCGGGGGAATTACATACAGCATCACTTACTGTAGTGTTGCAATATAACTAACATTTACGTTGAGCATTTTTGTTAAGGATGTACAGCTACATATGCATTTAATGCAAAACATTTTTTCTCTTGTCAATACACAAAAAAACATAACATGGACATGAATTTAGTGTATATTTTTAAATCATTTACCTCACTATTTAACATGTGAGGGATAACAGGATATGGCGCTCCATCTGGATTTAATACAAAACATTCACTCCTTTTCAAATTCTCAACAAACACTAGATGAATTATAAAAATAATAATAATAATAAAAAAAATTACATTAACTTACCATAAAACACTGAGTGCTCTGAGCATGATCCAGTCAGAAGTGTAGAATCCAGAAAGTTCTCCAAAGAATAAACCAACTGCTGGGTCAAAATAACACAAGCAGTTTTTTTTTTTTTTAACAGACAGAAACAGAAGACATATTAAGACTGTCATTAAACATATCCCAATAGCTTCTTCTGACACATTAAATATTATAAAATATGCCAAGAGACTTTCCACACACACACATCTTGCAAAGATTACTAGTAATTTACCTAAAATTACATTTAAGATTACATTTAGTTTTTTTTTTTTCTATTTGTGTGTGCTACAAACGCACTTTTATCATAAAATATACTATAGCCGACTGTTGGCACAGAATATTAACACATGACCTCCTCTCATCCCCATATCAAAGTGCGACTATAAAGGTGGAAAAACGAACAAACATGAAAATGAGCTTGCTCCTATCACAACTACAACATTTAAAATTTAGGTAAAAATTAATATAAACTTACCATAAAATCCTGCCAGCATTAAGTGGCCTCGTGCCCCTCGCTTCAGAAGTGAAGAATCCAGAAAGTTCCTCAGGCCGTGTGTCAATTCCAAAAACGCAAAGAGCGGACTTGACTTGGAAGTGCACACTCGAGGGTTTGAGGACTCCGGCTATAGTGCAAATAGAACGCAGCGTACAGGATGCTTCTCACAGCCGCGATATATTACACCATAACCGTATTATACCAAAGATTACCTGTTAGGAATACACAAAATGAAAAATAAAAAAAGAAATCCGCTGTATTAACCACTTTAGAGACACCAAAGCCAGCGGTCGTTTTCAGAAGTTTCTGCCAAGATGAGGCGATGTTTTGCGGCTACGTAACCGCGGAGCACCGTAGGATTGACTGGAGCTCAAATCTCCGAAATCGTTGGGGCACTTTTTTAAATAGACGCCATCTTTAATAACCGATTGATGTTTTGAGCTGTACACACATACATTCTCGCTTAAACAACTCTTAAAACTACAGTTTGTGACACAATAACAGTAATATTTCAAACATTTTGCAGGCTGCCGTTTGGAGAAATAAAGAATAAACCAGTTGTTGGGTCAAAATAACCCAACCAGGTGTTGGTTTGTAAATGACCCACTACATCTCATCTGACCCAGCATTACCCAACCCAACCATGTGTTTAAAGTCCCCGAAATAACCCAGAATTTTGACCCAGCATGAACAACCCACCAATGTGTTTACAGAAACAACCCAGCATTTTTTAGAGTGTAGGTAATTTTTAGTGCAGGCTAAATAATACAAATGATCTAATCAATATTCTCTTATACACATACACATACACATTATATGTATATTTAATAATACTGTAGGAATAATAATAATCATAATAATAAAATAACTATTACATAATGAATAATAAATAAATATTTATAAATAAATAGGCTCATACATTTTGCAGAATGATAAATTACACAATATAAAATAACAAAATAGACTTAATTCACTATGTAGAACTTCAAATTACAAAACTGCAAATAAAAAAAATAATAATAAAATATGCAAAATTAGATTACTGAATTAGACATTTAAGTCAGTTTAGGATTAATATAACAATAAAACATGTCTTTTTCATCAGATTTACACACTCACTTACTCATCATCTATACCGCTTTATTCTGTTTTCAGGGTCAAGGGAGGCCTGGAGCCTATCCCAGGAGACTTAGGGCACGAGGCAGGGTACACTCTGGACTGGGTGCCAATCCATCGCAGAGCACACACACACATACTCATTCACACACTACGGGCAATTTGGGAATGCCAATTAACCTACCCTGCAGGTCTTTGGACTGTGGGAGGAAACCGGAGTACCCGGAGGAAACCCATCAAGCATGAGGAGAACATGCACGCAGAAGCCGGAATTGTGCCTGGATGGAAAATGAACCCTGACCCTGGAGGTGCAAGGCTAAATTGTAATGAATTTCAATATTTAATAAAAAAAAAAACACGCTCTAAACTATTCTAAGAGTAAAATAAATGTGTATGAAAGCGAGCCTTGGGTGCCCATGATCCTATTGTAAATTTACTGGTATACAGTATAACTGATAATCAGCGCCACTCACTTCACCTGTCAGTGGTAATAATGTTATGACTGAGGCTAAGGTATATAATTAACAACAAGCATCTCTTAACAATGGAAAAGTATTCAGTTTAACCAGGGTATTGTTTCCAGACTGTTGATATTGGATAATCCCTTAGTTTTCCACACTACGCTACATAGTTTACATAAATTTCCTCATGCTCATAGCTGTTGTTCATGTCACTCCTTTGTTCAACACCAACATTAACATAGTCATTATCTGAGTCCTCTGAATCCTCCATCTGTTGTAAAGTGATTTCTGCATTTTCATAATCGGCTTCATCATCTGTCTCAGTGTCTCCTTGGGGACTCCTTGTGTTTCTGGGACCTACAAATTAATTGCGTGACAATGTTTTTTCTATACAGAAATATATATTAAGTTTACAACAAAAATAATTCTAATAAACAAATAATGCAAAGAAATAAATACATTGGTGCTGTGTTGTTATGGGAAAATAACAAATCAACGTTGATTACATCCTAAACCTTTAGTTCACTTATTCTTTGTAATTTGCCACTGATCATCTTTCTATCCATTTATAAATGAAATTTATTTTTATTTATTGACAGTTTCTTGTTCTGAAAAAAAAAAACTGCAACACAAACTAGTTCCTGTTCTCAGCTATAATATAGGAGCTACTTCTCCAGCCAGCCTCTCTTTTGTCTCTTCCTTGAAGGTTTTAAAATGAAAATATTGCAGCTCATCATGTAACTGCCCCCCCCCCCCCCCCGCCCCTGCAAACTGCTGTGCTCTAAAATCTTTCCCTTGTTGAAAAGTTGAAACAGACTTTTAAAAAAGTATTGATACGAGGCTTTCTTTCCAGTCCTTAAATATACTGTATACTGTACATAAGGACAATTTAAGTTATCAATTTCTGATTTACACATACAGTATAATTTACCTATGCAATATTTATTTAACAATGCTCGTGGGCCATACCACTTTCAAGTGCAATTTCTGATTTGCCCATATAACTTGTGCAATAGCTTTTTCTTTTTCCCCTCACATGTGCAACATCTGCGTATAGAATTATGTTTAGTATGCGACCAGGGATTTATTGTTTCTTTTTCTTTTTTGTCTAATGTATTACTCCTTTCATTTCCTACTGGAAAATGACTGTAAGCAACTGTAACAAAGAAATAAGCAATTTCCTTCTGGGAATAATAAAGTTATTTGAATCTTTAAATCTTTTATATATACAGTAAATATAAAACAAGTTTGTAGCTGCATTACTGTGAGAAAATTAATCAGCTTAAAAATGCAATGGTGCTGTGGTATAAAATTACATTATGATAGTTCCATCTTCATATATATATATATTTTTTTGAAAACTTTCATGGCTTTTGCAACTCACACTGTGTATCCTCCTTTGATTCCACTTGAAATTGCCCTCTTTTTCGCTTCTTCACAAACAAAATAATTATTGAAACTAAGATGAGAAGAGGTCCTGCTGTTGCTCCAGCACCAATGTAGGGAGTCAGAGATGCTAAGAGAGAAATCATCATCATCATCATCATCATCATCATTAACTTTTTCAAACCTAACTGCAGGACTCACAAAACAACATAACTAATACATCTTATTATACCCTTCACAATGATGAACAGGGATTCGCTGGTGGGGGAGGTAATGGTGTGCGATGACACGTTAACTTCATAAGTACAGCTGTAGTGTCCCTGATGGACAAAATCTGCCTTAGGAAAAGGAAAGACAGCTGAGTGGTTAACCGCTGACTGAGTCCTGGTGATGGTGGATCCAGTAAGTGCCAAGTGAAAGGAACCTCCTGGATACTGAGGATTAGTGGAGCAGATGATGGAGAAGCTGTAACCCCTGGTCACTTCTGGTTTATCAGCATCACTGAATGAGATACTGGGCTGCTGCAGGTTCACTATAAAACACCAAGTAGCATTTGTCACAAAACCTCAAATATACAGTAAAAGCCAGTCAGTGCGAGTCTTACTAAAAATAAAGTAATTACAGAACTAGACTGTAAACAGAGCTGCATATATTGTTTGATTCTGGGAGAAAATGTCTAGAAAATGTCCCTTACCCACAGTGGTGGTCATGGAGCTGTTCAGGGAGGAAGTAAAGGCACTTCCCAGGTATGTGGATGTGTACTGACCTCGATTTGAGAAATCTACAGTCAATAGAAAGAAATAGAAAGTGTGACAAAGTTACCAGAAGATCTCATATTCTCCAGCAAGCTCAGTAAAACCTCCAGATGTTTTACTTATAAAACTGCACAAATCTGTATGTAACACTATTGATTATTATCAAGCAGTTTTCCCACCATATATTGGTTGTGTTTATTTTATTAAATTTTTTGTAGTTTATTTAATGTAGAAATGTTTTCAAAGGCATCTTTGCTTATGTCATGTTTTTGTATGCGTTCAAAACTGTAAGGGCTCACCACTAGAGGGCATGGTGGGCCCTATATTTTAGTTTTGTAGTTTTTTTTTTTGTTTTGTTTGTAGACTCAGTTTCCCAGAAGGCACCTCGGTCAGTTGATGAGAGTGCTCACCTGAACCGAGGTAGCTCATTAGACATTCTATAAATAACTGTTTGTTCTGGGAAACTGGGACGAGCATTTGTTATGTTAAGTGGGCTTTGGTTTGGTTCGGTTCTGTTTTAGTTTGTGTTTGTTTTAAGTTGGCATATGTTTTGTGGAGCTGTCTTTGTTAAATGTATTAGTTTGTTTCTTAGTCTGTTTGGTGTTCCCTTGTGTAAGTACCACTGTAGAATGTTTAGTTGTTAGTCTGTTTTGCTACTAACATGGTGATACTAACCTGCCTAGTTCTTAGTCTGTTTAGTCTCCTAGTTTGTCTAGTCTCCATGTCTGCTTAGATCTTACTCTGTTTAGTTACTAACCTGCATAGCCACTAGATTAGATTAGATTAGATTAGATTCAACTTTATTGTCATTGTACATAGTTACAAGGCAACGAAATGCAGTTAGCATCTAACCAGATAGCAGTGCAATATAAACATGTATACAGATCTATAAAACTTGTATTATAAAAGTAAGGTCTATGTATAAATTGTATTACAGAAAGAATATATATATAATATATATATATGTACATGAATATACAGTGTAAAGTGAGCATAGATGGATAAATTAATGTACAGAATAATTGTAAATCTACATATATGTCTAATTATAAATATGTGGAATACAGATATACAGAAACTATATATAGGTGAATTTACATTATGTGCAATAGTATGAATATACATATGAATAAATATGAGTAATTTAGCCGCTGCATGGAAATGCAGAGTATACCTATACCCACATCTACATGTATGAATATACACATATTAGTATACAGTCCATGTGCAGACTGTACAAATGAATGAACAGGAAGTATTTACAGAGGTATTAAACACGAATGTTGGGTTATCAGTGATGGTGGTACCGTCCATGTAAGGGGGTCAGTGAAGTTGTGTTCAATAAGGTAACCACTGTGGGGTAAAAACTGTTCCTCAGCCTGCTTCTCTTGACTTTTAGGCATCTGAAACTTTTTCCAGAGGGAAGGAGAGAAAACAGTTCATGTGCAGGGTGAGAGGGGTCCTTCACGATGCTTCGTGCTCTACGCAGACACCTCCTCTTGTAGACTTCCTCAATGACAGGAAGTGGGGCACCAATGATGCGCTGAGCAGTTTTTACCACTCTTTGGATGGATTTACGGTCCGAGACAGAGCAGTTACCATACCAGACTGTAATACAGCTGGTTAGGATGCTCTCTACTGCACAGCGGTAGAATTTGTTCATTATTACTTTAGAAAGGTGATTCTTCCTTAGTAGTCTCAGAAAGAAGAGAGAACTACTGGGAAGCTTTCTTGAGGAGACTGGTGGTATTAGTGGACCAAGTTAAATCCTCAGAAATGTGTATCCCCAGGAACTTGAAGTTTGTAACACGGTCGACCATTGTCCCGTTGATGTAGACAGGGGAGTGTGTGTTACCTATTCTTTTTCTAAAGTCCACAATGAGTTCCTTAGTCTTACTGGTGTTCAGGAGCAAGTGGTTCTCAGCACACCACTCGGCCAAGTGCTTTACCTCTGCCCTGTAGTTAGTCTCATCGTTATCATTGATGAGGCCAATCACTGTCGTGTTATCTGCAAACTTAATTATGGTATTAGAACCATGCATAGGGCTGCAGTAATGTGTGTACAGTGAAAACAGGAAGGGTCTCAGTACACAGCCTTGTGGCATGCCAGTGTTCAGGATGATGGTTGAGGAGAGAACGTTATTAGCTTTAACATTCTGTGTTCTGTTGGTCAGAAAATCCAGTATCCAGCTGCATAGAGAGGTGTTGATTCCGAGATCAGTAAGCTTACTAACCTGTTTAGTTCTTAGTCTGTCCCCTACCTAGTCTGCTGTGTACCCAGTCTGTTCATCCCTTAGACCTTTGGCTACTAGTCTGCGGCAGCTTAGCAGCTAGTGTGCGTAACGGCTAGTAGGCTAGGTCTCTGTTATGTTTAGTTAGTCCTCTTGTCTGTTTTGTATATTAGTCTGTCCAAGTTGTTTGGTTAATGTTGTGTGTGTCATGCTCCAATTAGTAAGCCAACATCCTAAATATTAAGTTCATGGTCTGTTCTGTTTTGTTTAAATATAAAGGACACTTTATGTTTAAAACCACCCTCTGTGTTTATGCCTTCCCCTTCCTCAGCCCACGGCTATCACCCAAAGTTCATGACAAACTGTAAACAGTACTGGAATCTGGGAGGAATCCAGGTGGAGGAATCTGTGTAGTAGCCTGAAATTTTAGGCGTGTAAAATGGCAATTGAAGGAAGGATTCAACTGGAAGATCTATACCTAAATTTTAAATAAGATGGATAAATAAGGATAGACAAAAATAACAAGAATATTTTAACATAATTAAAATATTCTGTTAAAGTTTGGTGGTTGACAAATAATGTCTGTTAAGCAAATGATGAACAGATCTGTGAGTGAATCAGTTTTCCTGAGAGAAGACAGGATTGGGATCTTGCACCATGTCATGTTTATTCTAGTGATGCTGAGATTAAGGATTATTTAGATGTCGAGGCTTCCCAGCCAATAGTTTCACCGAAACGTTTCTTTATTTCATGAAGCTTCATTGGATGAGCACATTGTACTACCATCTAGTGGACAAATTTGTATAACAAATATCCCCTTATATTGCAAGCAGTATATTTAATATGGACATGCAGCTGCAAGTAATGTTGCATTCATCATTGACAGTCATGCGTCAGTTGTGTTGTTAGAAAATCCACTGTTCAGAGAAAACAGAAAAGAAACGTGAAGATCGAACTGCGTCGAGTCCTTATCTTTCTCTCGTTTCTTTCCTTCTGTCTTTCTTTTTTTTTGTGTATGAACATGAATACAACTAACTATTACTAGCTGCTATTTTTAATCTTTGAACATAATGTATAAATTCACCAGTCTGTGTTAAGGATTTCATACACAAATTAAATGATTAAAACACAATAAAAAAGAGAGATAAAAAACTTCACTAGAGTTTTACAAAACAATAACACTAGAGTTTATTAAATAGATTGAGGCGATTAATATAAAACAAAAGTTTTTGTGTGCATTTTCCTTCTTCATATATTAGATGTTATTAGACATTAATAAGTAAATGTAATGCTTATTGTGAAGTGCAAACATTTTTAAAAAACTTTTAGTTTTTGATTTATCCATAAAAAATAAAAATAAAAAAAATCAATATAATGATTCGTAACAGTGAGACTCCATTTGAGCGAGCCTTTACTTGAACCAATTAAAGTGCCAAGCAAATCAGTCACATAAGTCTGGAAAATGCAGGCCCCTTCTGCTCGATTTAAGCTTCATATCTTCTGTGTCATAAGTTAAATCACCAGTTCTTTTCGCAAAATGATGGTAGACAGTGAACACTGTGTGCCACATCTTTGTGTCATCAGCTGTCTAAAATAGAATCAATATTCAATTGTGTATGTTCTCTGAGTTATATTTTATTTTACTTAAATGGTTAGTAAAAATTAAGTAAGTGTAGTATGTTTTTAATTATATTTTGGTCAAATGGTTATCAGAGTTGTGTTTTTGCTATCATCAGTTAAGTATAGACTGTTCTTTGAATATGTTCTCATATGAATGTCTTTATAATATAATTTTACAATATAATGTCTTTGTCGATAAGATTAAGTAACTGAGAAACACATGCAGGTTCTCTGCTTTCTTCCCTTGGAGAGAATTAAAATGACTACCAACTGCCAAGTTGCACATTTGTGTACAGAAATTCAGTTATGGACTTGGTGAACTAAAACAGATGGATTTTAATAATGGACTGCACTAGGAGGAAAGAGTAATGGGTGTGAACCAGTGTTTGCTGAAATGTTGATTTCTTTTCAAAATGCATTCCGCACTGTGTGCATCTTCTTTATTCATTTTCTCCCTTTTCAGCACTTCAGTACTACATCATTGAGGCTTCAAACCCATGCAGTGGGGAAACAATTTCCTTGAAACCGCGTGGCTGAGTGAGCATGATAGCTTACAGCCAGGTTATGAAAGCAGCACACAACACTCAAACACAGTTGGTGGAAACAAAAACACATCTGAGCTAGGTGCTGAGAGTGCAGTACCTGGTTGAGACAGGGGTAAGCATGTGGCCAGGTGCAGCGTATGGCTCAGGTGGTGCAGGGTGTTGCGAAAGCAGTGCAGGGCTTGTCTTTGTTGTCTGGCCTCCATTGCAACTCCGTACAGGAATTTTTCTCACTATGGACACTCCTATCAGGGCCATTGAAAACCATTGAAACCTCCCTTGCAGTGTAAAGGGGATCCACTTCATCCCTAAATACCTTTGTGCTGCTACTGAAGGGCACATACATGTCTAATGGAAAGCCAGAACCGTGCTCAACTCAACTCGACTGTGCTTGTTCACCTGTTCGCCTCCTCCTACCGTGGAACAATGTGGGATCTTGCATTTCTTTCTTTTGCCCCCTGTCTTGCTGCCAGTTTCCAATCACCTCACCAGGGTTGTCATAGCCCCTCAAAAATATTCAGGGGAGACCCAGAAGATGTTCCAAGGAGCCCTGTACACTTGTTTCGAGGCTGTGGTTAACAGCGCTAATGGCACTTGTGATGCTAACAGTGATAGCAGTGCTAATGGCTGCAGGCAGAAGGAGAATACCATCACAGGAAACACATTTATCATCGCTGAGCATGATGTGAGGAAAGGTTTCAGGTGGGTGAACACCAGGAAAGCAACAGGACCAGATGGCATCTCAGGTCAAGTCCTCAGAACTTGCACTTGCCAGCTACAGTAGCACCTGTGTTTACAGTAATATTTAACCTTTGGTTGTCCCAATCAGGAATTCACAACGTGCTTAAAAGAGTCCATTATCATTCATGCCCTCTATCCTATCTAACTCTATCCTGCCTGTTTCTATGACTACCACGCTGTAGCCCTGACCTCTGGACCCATTACAGTTTGCATGCCCTACATACCAATGATGTCATTTCACACCTTCTTCACACAACACTAACCTACCTACTGTAGACACTAGGAAGGGGAATTATGTCAAAATGCTGTTGCACTCAGCTGATCGTACCACGCTCTATAGAGCTCGTCTGTTCTGTTCATCTGTTGTGATAATGAGATGGCCCACCTGGAGGAGATTAAAAACCTAGAGACCTGGTGCCAGAGACAACAACTTCCTCCTAATTGACTCCTGAATCAGTGAAAGCCCAGTGGAGAAAGTGGACAGCCCTCGGTACCTCAGTGTTCACATCACATAGGACCTGGCATGGTCCTGTCACTGTGGTAAGAGACCTGGCTGCATCTACAGTATATGACTTCAGATGCTTGAGAGACTTTAGACTACCCTCCAAGTTGCTTAGCAACTACTACTTTTGCACCAAAGAGATCAACCTGTCTAGAACCATCACAACTTGCTTTTTCGAACAGGATCATGCAGGACCAGACGAGCTCTACAGAGGTTGAGTCGTTCAGCTGAATGCATCATGTGCACAGAGCTCCATGACCTGCACTTGATTTACAGAAATCGGTGCTGGACCAAGTCCTGCATAATTTATACGCTTTTACACTTCATTCACTTAAATTTAAATTCCAATTTATTTAGTAACCTTGTAAATATTGTACATTTTTACAGCATAAAGTTTTCTTATATATATATATATATATATATATATATATATATATATATATATATATATATATAACTTTATTATTACTTGCAAGGTTCTATTTTTAATTGAATTGTGCTCTTTAGTGTAATTTATTTCTCACATACACTCACCTAAAGGATTATTAGGAACACCTGTTCAAGTTCTCATTAATGCAATTATCTAATCAACCAATCACATGGCAGTTGCTTCAATGCATTTAGGGGTGTGGTCCTGGTCAAGACAATCTCCTGAACTCCAAACTGGATGTCAGAATGGGAAAGAAATGTGATTTAAGCAATTTTGAGCGTGGCATGGTTGTTGGTACCAGACGGGCCGGTCTGAGTATTTCACAATCTGTGTGAAAAGGGAAAAACATCCAGTATGCGGCAGTCCTGTGGGCGAAAATGCCTTGTTGATGCTAGAGGTCAGAGGAGAATGGGCCGACTGATTCAAGCTGATAGAAGAGCAACTTTGACTGAAATAACCACTCATTACAACCGAGGTCTGCAGCAAAGCATTTGTGAAGCCACAACACGCACAACCTTGAGGCGGATGGGCTACAACAGCAAAAGATCCCACCGGGTACCATTCATCTCCACTACAACTAGGAAAAAGCGACTACAATTTGCACAAGTTCACCAAAATTGGACAGTTGAAGACTGGTAAAAGTGTTGCCTGGTCTGATGAGTCTTGATTTCTGTTGAGACATTCAAATGGTAGAGTCAGAATTTGGCGTAAACAGAATGAGAACATGGATCCATCATGCCTTGTTACCACTGTGCAGGCTGCTGGTGGTGGTGGTGTAATGGTGTGGGGGATCTTTTCTTGGCACACTTTAGGCCCCTTAGTGCCAATTGGGCACCGTTTAAATGCCACGGCCTACCTGAGCATTGTTTCTGACCATGTCCATCCCTTTATGACCACCATGTCCCCATCCTCTGATGGCTACTTCCAGCAGGATAATGCACCATGTCACAAAGCTCGAATCATTTCAAATTGGTTTCTTGAACATGACAATGAGTTCACTGTACTAAAATGGCCCCCACAGTCACCAGATCTCAACCCAATAGAGCATCTTTGGGATGTGGTGGAACGGGAGCTTCGTGCCCTGTATGTGCATCCCACAAATCTCCATCAACTGCAAGATGCTATCCTATCAATATGGGCCAACGTTTCTAAAGAATTCTTTCAGCACTTTGTTGAATCAATGCCACGTAGAATTAAGGCAGTTCTGAAGGCGAAAGGGGGTCAAACACCGTATTAGTACAGTGTTCCTAATAATCCTTTAGGTGAGTGTATAAAGCTTTCTTTTTAGGTCATAGGCATTAGTATAAACATTTCATTGCATATCATACTGTGTATGGCTGTGTATAGACAATATATACAAATAAATACATTTAATTTTAATTTTGTACTGTAGGTCTCACATTCTGTCATGTAAGGTGCACAGAAATGGTGTATGGACAGATGCCATTACAAAAAGAAACTTAAACAAAACAACAACAACAGAATCAACAAATGGGCAGGAACAAGTACATAAAAAGAACAGGCAAGGAACGGATGTGAGACAAGAATAAACTCAGGATCTTAAATAATACTGCTAATTAGGAGACCAATCTAGGACATTTGTGAACATGATCAGGAAACACAAGACAATGAGACACAATCTCAACTTAAACGTCCCAAGAACACACATAAGACAGAGTAATCCATGGGTCTTATCACAATGGCAGTAAAAGTAATAATAAAAAAAAAGAATACTGTTTAAATTTTACTGTAACCAAAATAACACCCAGTACATTGTCCTAATTACTGCTCCATTGAAAAAATCATATTAAAATTATTAACTACTGTAAGTATTAAACATTTATTTGACGGCATGACAAATGATGTCTAAGATCAGGATAAAACATGTCAGTTATTGGGCAAACACAATCTACAGTGTCTCTGAATGGAAAATCTGTTTAATCAAGTGCAGCAGGAAAAGACATCTGTGTGATTATAGATTCCATTAATGTATTTGAAGGTCATGTAGATAATACTACATGGAAACCTTCTTTCATCAAAAGACTAGTCCATGCTTTTGTCACCTCTAGGTTGGATTATTGTAATGCCTTCCTGCAGTATCTGGCTGTTCAACTAAATGTATAAACCTCTCCAGTTAGTGCAGCAGTGAGAATCCTCACTAGAAGATGTGAGCATATTACTCCTATCTTATCCACACTTCATTTGCTCCCAGTTAATTTTTTTTGCATGATTTTAAAATACTACTCTTGACCTGTAAAGCCCCGAATGGTCTGATTCCATGTTGAACTGCTAGTGTTTTTTGTTCTGCCGAACCTACTCTGATCAAAAGGTAGAAGCTATTTGTTGATGATTTATATAATGAAGCCTGCAGCAGGGGACAGAGTTTTTTTTTTTTTCTTACAAGGCCCACAGGTATGGAATAGCCTTCTGATTTATGATTGGGACTCAGACAGTCTCAGAGTTTAAGTCTAGGTTGAAAACTCACACTGCCTAGCCAAAAAAAAAAAAAAAAAAGGCTGCTTTTTGAGTTCTCATACATTGTTACCATGCAATTTTACATGTTTAAGTGATCTTCATTTATGATTTTATTTCTCTAACCTTATTTCTTTCACAAAGTTGACACGGTCCTTCCAGGTTTGGGTAATATGTTAAAGTGTTCTTAACCCAGTTCCAGCCATTTCACCTCTTTGAAATTAAATATAACTATCTGACTTGTAGCGTAATTTACATAGACAATAGTGTGCCTTGAAACAAATTGCATAACACAAAACAAAACAAACAAACAAACAAACAAACAAAAAAAACAAACAAGCAAACTGATATTAGCAAAATGAGCAGCATCTCTTTTCCAGTATAGCAGCATCCAGCCTAGGCAGCAACCCGGCATGCCCAAATTTTAACAGTTTCAAAAAATGTTATGCAATCTTCCATGACTCCCATGAGTGCATGCCTGGACATACATAAGCTACACAAAGCATCATACCAAAATAAAAAATTGTATACAGTACTGTGGCATCGTGAGGTGGCGTAATACATGATCTTAGACGCCTAGGTCTTCAGTTTCAAACTTTTTACTCAACGTCCAGAGTGTTAAACACATTGTCTGTCATCATAGTCTCCATCTTAGTTCTTTTTCTTCACATACCAGTAAACTCTCACAAAATAAGGAATAACCAGCTCCCTCTAGGGATCAACCAATGTACTACAAATATCCATCTATACTACAAGTATAATAAGTTTAATAAATGTGGCAAAAAAAAAAAAAAAAAAATATATATATATATATATATATATATATATATATATATATATATATATATATATATTCAATCTGCACATGATATTATTTTTGTGATTACCAGTCAAAAATGTATAAGAATCAAGAAACACGATCTTTGCTTCACAGTGTTATAGTTGCTAATTAAAAGAGTAGATGCTTGCAAAAAATTACAAAATAAAGGTGCAATTGTCATGTGGATAAACTAAAAGACCAACCACAGCTACCACAGTTCAGGAAGCGGAGCATTACCACACCATTGTGACGAAAAGAGAATGGAGCCAAAAGGCAAAGCTCTCAAGTCCATAGATCTACCGGTAGATTAAGTTAGACACAAACTTAGCAACTGGTTTTTAAACACTACCTGTAAAAAAACTTTGAATTGTCCAATTAAAAGACCAATGCTGTTCTGCCCAACTAATTTTCAATTCAATTCAATTTTATTTGTATAGCGCTTATAACAATTGACATTGTAGTAAAGCAGCTTTACACAAGCAATACTTCACAGTCAATCGCCTAATATTAACTAATTGACTAATTCTAATGCACCTTTTAATGGCTGTAGTTTAGGGCACCTAAAGATTCACAGATACTACCAACATGGTCTGGACAGGATCTAAGTTCGGCACATCAATGTAGAAAGTAAATAAGTAAGTTTACTTACCAGCCAGCAGAGAAGCTTGCAGAACATTGACTACAGACAGAAAATAATGAGGAGGCATTTCATTAAATTAATGATGTAACATCTCAAAGCTGTCTTCTGGGTAATAATTTTTCATTTAACTGAAAATAAATTTCACCTATATTTGAATATATTATATTGTACATGCAATACAGACAGAAACAACAGCGTTATTTCAACCATAGCCAATTCGTCCTATTCACTTATTACTTATTACGTAAATTGTGGGCCGGGGGAAAAATAAACATGTATGTAGTGTAGTGGAAGCTTCTAGAAATGACAACTAAGGCCTTCTTCAGTTAGAACATTTACTGCTTCCAAGCCTGCAAGAATGTGCAGACACATAGAACTTCAAAATAAAATAAAAAAAGAACTGTTAAGTGACGGTTAATAACGGCTGGTGTGCTTAGTGCTAATGTTAAAAATGATTACGTTATAGCAGGAACACAAACTTTACCTGATGAAGATACAGTGGCAAAAAAAGTATTCGAACCTTTTGGAATGTCATGGTTTTTTTCTGCATTATTTGGCATAAAATGCGATCAGATCTTCATCTACATCAAGAGTAGTGACTAGTATAATGTGCCTAAAGTAATAGCACAAAAAGTTTTGATCTTTCATGCCTTTATTGATAACCATAAAAACCTCATAGTGCTAGTGAGAAAAGTATCGCAAGTGAATCCTTGAGTTAATGACCTAAAAAAGCTAATTGGAGTCAGGTTAGCATACCTGAAGTCTTGTTAAGAAAATGCGTCTGGAGGCCTGGAGGTGTGCACTAGAGCTACTTTGTCTGATTTAAAAAACACTCAAATGTTTTGAGTTTTAACTGCACAAGAAGAATAGACTAATGTGAACAATGCTTATCCAAATAGAGCTTTCAGAGGATCTATGATCAAGAAATGATGATTTACATAAAGATGGAAAGGGTTACAAAGTGATTTCTACTTTAGAAATTCACCAGCCTACATACTGTAGCTCTGCTACCAAACAGTGGGCGCCCAGTCAAAATGACTTGAAGAGGACAACAAAGACTAATCAGTGAGGTAAAGAAATAACCCCGAGTGATAGCCAAAGATTTGAAGGCAACATTGGAACTGGATAACATCTGTGTTCATTAGCCTATAATGCATAAAACATTTAATAATTAGGAGTGTCCATGGCAGGACACCACAAAGGAAGCCTTTGCTTACTAAACAGAACATTGCTGCATGCCTGAAGTTGCAAAAGACACATTGACACTCCACAGCAGTATTGGCAAAAAAAAAATTATGCACTGATGAAACTAAGATTGAACTACTTGGAAAGAACATACAGCACTACATCTAATGTAAAAACGCCACTGCATATCTTCATGAAAACATCATCCCTACCGTAAAGTAAGGTGAAGAAAAGAATTCACAAGCATATCAAAAAAGTCTTCAGGATAACGTGAGAGTGTCTGTATATCAGCTGAAACTCTGTAAGAGTTGGGTGATGCAACAGGACAATGAACCAAAACACCAGAGCAAGTTCACAACAGAATGGCTTCAGAAAAACAAAATTGGACTTCTGGAGTGGCCAAGTCAAGAATGAGCTAAAGTTCCTCTTGAAAGATGTGCAGGTCTGATTCATACACACGTGGACAAAATTGTTGGTACCCTTCGGTCAATGAAAGAAAAACTCACAATGGTCACAGAAATAACTTTAATCTGACAAAATTAATAATAAATAAGAATTCTATGAATGTTAACCAATGTAAGTCAGGCATTGCTTTTCAACCATGCTTCAACGGAATTATTTAAAAAAATAAACTCATGGAACAGGCCTCATGGAAAATTTTTAAAATGAAACCATTTTTTAACACAAAAGGAAAACATGGCTTATCTTCTATATTATGCTCAGACTTTGCTATTGGTCAGATTAGTTAAACTCAAGGCCTGCAGAACAAACACAGCACTGTACTTTTCTTTTAGCCTACATGAGATTGCAAAAAAGAAAGATATTAATAATAATAATAATAATAATAATAATAATAATAATAATAATAATAATAATTCATTTGTATATACTCCTTAACTTTTTCCACTGCTTTGTCAAATTCAAAAACAATATTTAAAATACATTTTCTCTAAATCAGCTTCCTATATATATATATATATACTGTATGATGTCAATTACAGAATAAAGATTTCCTAAATTATAATATGGAATATATTACATTAACATTTCCAAGAATATTGTATTGAAATTATGTATATTTTATATAAAAGTTTATGTAAACATGATTTTGTGAATTTAACTAAACATGCACTGTAAATATCCTCCAATAACTTCACAGTAAAGTAAATATTTAAAATTTACCTTTGTACAAATTTAGAATTTAGGTTATTATATATTTTTTTTTACTGTTAATGAGTGCATATTTCATTAAACATATCTAGTTTTCATAAATAAATGTATTTTAAATTATGTATAAAAAATTTACTGGCAAAAGCAAGTTATTATTATTATTATTATTATTATTATTATTATTATTATTATTAAATGTATATTGTTGTTTCTTTAGCTTTGTTTTCAATATTAAAATCAAGCCAAATAAATTGATAAAAATGTTACATTTACCAAAAATTAAACTGAATTTCAGCATCCCGATTCTTGAGACGTCCTTCAGATTGGTCTTATAGTTTCCACTTCCTTGTCACATGTCTGAAGTGGTGGAGTTTTTTTTTTTTTTCTCACTATTTCCTGTCTTTGTGACTGGGTACAATGTACAGTAAATACAACTTCTTCTCTATCTAGTCTACATTTATGAAAATGAGGTCAAATTAGCTAAAGTTAGCTAAATCAACACTTGTCGATATATAATTAGACATTTTTAGAAGGGAACCCATGAATGATGATTTATTTTTACAGTACAAAAGCTTCATGCCATAATTTTAATGTCAATTTTGATGACAAGGAATGACTGGTATTGAGCTGAATTGTGTGAACATAATTATAAGATCATTTATATCTCTGCAGACAATATTAATGAAATAAGTTCACAAAGTACATGTTATGTTGTAAATACATAAAGTTTAAGGAACCAAGACAGTTATATAAACTTGTCACTGCCCACAGACTGCACTGTACAAGGCGTCAGAAATGTTAACTTCCTTAAGCTGCCTCTGTTCATGCACTATATCTCGCCATCTTTCAGAAAAGTGTCAAAAAACAACCACAATATAAAGACTTTTAGTAAAGTGTCAGACAGTGATGAGTTGTTTGAGCCAGCTTCTTGCACTGTACAGGGGGGCAAGAACCCTGTAATACGAAAAGGAATATTTTGATGATGATTGTAAAGCAGTCTCTAATTGACCATGTTAGTTAATTATTTAATCGTTAATTAAAAGTTAAAAAGTAGTGAGTTTGAAGGTCAGCCAATATGATTTTGACCATTTTTAGGCTCATCAAATTATTTAGCGAGCCCTGCATGGCGATGGAATAAAATGCAGATTTTGAGTCAATGGGTGTGTATTATTTTGTAGGCCACATCATTTGAAGGATGTGGTCTATGTGGTCTTTGTAGACGTGTGGCCTTCACTAACTGGATGGACTAAAATGAAACTGAAGTCTGGTCTAGAGATGACTTGAATTGTGTTGTGTCTTAGCAGCTGTTTTTGCCCTTAATCTTGTTTCAATTTCATATAAAGTATAAATGATTTATTAAATCACAATGTGGTACAAAAACAAAAGATTATGGCATAGGTCAGATGCGGGCAGCTATGTTGCTATTGGATAATATCTGTAACAACACAAATTGTATGAAAATCTTTCACATAGAGCAAATTTCACATAAATCCCATTATTTCATTTATATTATATATTATTTTATTATATTTTGTTTATATGTTTACATTACATTTTGTAGGGCCCTGTCTCAGCCATCATCTCTTCCAGTCTCTTCCATGGCTCACAAAGAGCTACAAAGTATATGTGTTCCATTCTTTGTTGGGAAAGAAGGCCTTATTTGAAGAAGAAACCTTCATAATGGGAGAGCCATAGTTGCGACGCTATGGCATCATAGTAACTATGAATGTGAAAATGTCCATAGGTTATGGGAAGTGGTGACTGTTTGTAAACTGCAATGTGTTGTGGTAAAAGAACTTTCATTGTTATTCTGAGGCTGAACTGACAGAGTCTGATGTTCAGGTTCTTACACCTTCGGGTGTTTCTTAAGTTTTTGGTGGTCAACTAAAGTAAGTCCTTTTGTTGAAATTTTGGTGTTTGTGCCTGGTGACAGTTTGCAATATCATTAACAATTTTTCTAGTTGTGAAAACTCCTGAAAGTCATGAGTACAGAACATTATTGGCTACAAGCCCTTAGCCTTATAGGACATCTTCTAAGCACAAAATTAAAGGAAGGCTTTCAAATCACATGGCCAACAAGCTCAGGGAGAACGTGCAAACTCCATGCACACAGACCCCAGGTGGGAATCGAACCCAGACCCTGAAGGTGCAATGTGACAGTGCTAACCACTAAACTACCGTTCCATCAAACTGTAATCCAGTATTTATTTATTTATTTATTTATTACTCCTTGCAATTTTAAACTCATGCCTACATTGCCTTCCATACACTGGTCCACAAATACCCTAGCCAAACCAGGTATTTGTTTTTAGACAGCCAAAGCACCGGCCTTCTAACAGAAACCCAGTTCTATGGTGGCACCAACTCTTTGCAGGGCCAGAACAAAGAACCACTTGCGTCAGGGGCTGGGGGGAGCGATTATCATGACCAACTAAAAATGTGGCCACACCCACATTAAGAAATAGATTTAATTTGCAAAGGGCAGCTCAAATATTTTCTAGTAATGATAAAGCCAGGACAACTGCTCGCGAAGTCATGTAATGTAGAGGTTTGCCATTATTGTTTTTGTGATTGCTGCTAGCATTTTTTGTGCCACATTCACACCCAGGCCAACCATTTTTTTTTGCTGCTAGCATTGCCAAACTACCATTGCAGTTAGCATTGCCACAAGCAAATTGCTAGTGCAATTCTGTGTCTCATTTCCTATTTAAATTGTTTACTGTGTTTTGTGTTTTCTGTTATGTCACCCTAAGTAGTTTAGCTGAAGAGCCTGCGGCTCTTGCATTTGAGGCTCTGCTTCAATAACCAAGAAATGGTTCAACCTTGACCATTTACAGTAAGAAACACACACAAAAAAAAAACACACAGAGAACACAATAGATTTTGCAAAGACTCCTAGTTGCAGAAGGCTGTTTTTTTTAATGATTTATTTTTGTCAAAAAAAAAAAAAACATTTTAGAGCTGTATTATTCATCAGTCCACTGATTTTTGGCTCTCTCCCTCTTTCTATCTTTTCAATCACACCCAGGCTGCTCGCATGCTGGAGGGAGTGTTATACCACTCAGTCACAGAGCACAGTCGCCACCTTGAGTAGGATTAGGGTTAAACACCATCTCAATCTGGTGAGGAGAAACAGAAACAGGGTTGAGAGGGAAATGTACAGTAAATTACAGTACAAATGTACAATAAGCAACTGAGATTGTATACACAATGTGTACAGAGAAAGAACATACAGTCGTGGACAAAAGTTTTGAGAATGACACAAATATTAGTTTTCACAAAGTTTGCGGCTAAACTGCTTTTAGATCTTTGTTTCAGTTGTTTCTGTGATGTACTGAAATATAATTAAAAGCACTTCATATGTCTCAAAGGCTTTTATCGACAATTACATGACATTTATGCAAAGAGTCAGTATTTGCAGTGTTGCCCTTCTTTTTCAGGACCTCTGCAATTCGACTGGGCTGCTCTCAATCAACTTCTGGGCCAAATCCTGACTGATAGCAACCCATTCTTTCATAATCACTTCTTGGAGTTTGTCAGAATTAGTGGGTTTTTTTTTCTTGAGGATTGACCACAAGTTCTCAATGGGATTAAGATCTGGGGAGTTTCCAGGCCATGGACCCAAAATTTCAACGTTTTGGTCCCCGAGCCACTTAGTTATGACTTTTGCCTTATGGTACGGTGCTCCATCGTGCTGGAAAATGCATTGTTCTTCACCAAACTGTTGTTGGATTGTTGGAAGAAGTTGCTGTTGGAGGGTGTTTTGGTACCATTCTTTATTCATGGCTGTGGTTTTGGGTAAAATTGTCAGTGAGCCCACTCCCTTGGATGAGAAGCAACCCCACACATGAATGGTCTCAGGATGCTTTACTGTTGGCATGACACAGGACTGATGGCAGCGCTCACCTTTTCTTCTCCGGACAAGCCTTTTTCCAGATGCCCCAAACAATTGGAAAGAGGCTTCATCCGAGAATATGACTTTGCCCCGGTCCTCAGCAGTCCATTCGCCATACTTTTTGCAGAAGATCAATCTGTCCCTGATGGTTTTTTTGGAGAGAAGTGGCTTCTTTGCTGCCCTTCTTGACACCAGGCCATCTTCCAAAAGTCTTGGCCTCACTGTTCGTGCAGATCCGCTCACACCTGTCTGCTGCCATTCCTGAGCAAGCTCTGCACTGGTGGCACTCCGATCCCGCAGCTGAATCCTCTTTAGGAGACGATCCTGGCACTTGCTGGACTTTCTTGGACGCCCTGAAGCCTTCTTAACAAGAATTGAACCTCTTTCCTTGAAGTTCTTGATGATCCTATAAATTGTTGATTTAGGTGCAATCTTAGTAGCCACAATATCCTTGCCTGTGAAGCCATTTTTATGCAACACAATGATGGCTGCACGCGTTTCTTTGCAGGTCACCATGGTTAACAATGAAAGAACAATGATTTCAAGCATCACCCTCCTTTTAACATGTCAAGTCTGCCATTCTAACCCAATCAGCCTGACATAATGATCTCCAGCCTTGTGCTCGTCAACATTCTGACCTGAGTTAACAAGACGATTACTGAAATGATCTCAGCACGTCCTTTAATGACAGCAATGAAATGCTGAAAGTTTTTTTTTGGGATTAAGTTAATTTTCATGGCAAAGAAGGACTATGCAATTCATCTGATCACTCTTCATAACATTATGGAGTATAGGCAAATTGCTATTATAAAAACTTAAGCAGCAACTTTTCCAATTTCCAATATTTATGTCATTCTCAAAACTTTTGGCCACGACTGTACAGAAGAAGAATCCACATTAAGGACAAAGGACTTCTTTTTGCTTTTCCTTTCCAAAACCACCAGTATTTCTGAAAGAAATCAAGCATTTTTTTTATACAATGAAGACAGTGCACTGACATTGTGCTCCTACTGAACAACATACCACTTTCATTATATATCACAGGATGAACTATTTTATGATTTGATAATGTCTTGGGGGGTTTCCTCCACATACTATGGTTTCTTCACACAGTTAAATGTTGGTGTGTCCAAATTGCCCATAGTGTGTGTATGTGTGTGTGTGACCTTGTGCCCTGCAATAGTTTGGCACCCAGTCCAGGGTGTAACCTGTCTAATGCTCCTGTGTTAGGCTTCAGACCTCATGTGACTCTGAATTAGATAAGCGGTTTAGACAATGAGTGAGTAACTGAGACTGTAAATATGTGACAGTAATTTGTAATTTTGTGTTGATGGCCTCTCTTGAAAATGAGATTTGGAATCTCTATGGAATTTGAACTTGCTAAATAAAGGAAATGGAACAAAGTGAATCTGCCATCCAACAAAAGACAGCCAAGCACCATAACATACAATTAGTATTTATTGTCACCTCATTATGTAATTTAATTGTTTAGAAAATAAACACAATATATTTCTGTCTCAATCTTGATTTAGGCTTTGGTTTGGAGCTATAAAGGAGACGTAGATCTATTTATGTGACATGATATTCATTGAAAGCCACTATTATATCAGCCAAATATTACTATTGTCGTTTGCATTTTTAAGAACAAAAATGAAATACATTCAAGGTAATACAAATTTACTATGCCCCCAAAACAAAAATAGGCATGTGCCTAAATGCATTTAGGTTCCATTATGTGCACAGGTCTCATGGCCATGTTTAACAACCTACTGCAAACACTATTACATTTTGGTCCAGAGTTGCTTATAACTTCTGGCCAAGATCTTATATTGAGAATCAAACTGCTTTGATAAGACTTTTCACGTATTATTATGCAGATGACAGCCAAATATAAATTAAATCTGCTCCCTGTCATTCCACAGCAATCTCAACTCTTACCTCCTGCCTTGAGAGCAGCTCAAAATCTGAATTTCTCCTATGTGGCACCACCATCAAATACATTATGTCACTCTCCTATAACCAACATAATGTTCTCTGATGTTAGCATTTCCTTATTCGAGCCAGTGATTAATCTGGGTCTTCGGTTTGACTCTCATGTTGCATTTGATAACCACAACAAACACCTCTGCAAAATCTCGTACAGTACAGTATATTCACCTCAAGAACATAGCAAAGCTACATCACACTCTTAGTCTTGCAGAGAAAACTTAATGCCTTTATTTCCTCTAGGCTACACTAATGCACTGCATTCGTCATCAGGATCTCCAACCAGAGTCTTCAGAGACTTCAATATGTTTAAAACAGTACTGCTAAAATCCTGGTGAGAGCAAGAACATTTAATCGCATCACACCTGTTGTGCAATCTCTTCACAGCCTCCTTGCTTTCCTCCCTGCTCTTGACCCTTGACCCTGCCCAATGCAACAGTATTAATTGTGCAAAAAAACAAAATAATTGTGCAAAGAGCAGCATGGTAGTGACAATGAAATTTAGTCTGTGTGTAAATGGTAAAGTATGCAATAATGAGAGTAACTGAGAAGACCCTGAAGCTAACAGATGAGAGTAAATAGCAGACTAGCCTAGCCTAGATCTCCCAGTCCACATTTCCCATGTCCTTGCAGTGAGGCAAGGGGACAAAGGATTTGTCCACATGAAAAGTGCTATAGTAACGAAAACTATTATTATTATTATTATTATTATTATTATTATTATTAGTAGTAGTAGTAGTAGTAGTAGTAGTGTAGAATTATCCCTTTAAATTATCTTAAGGTCAGAAATTTGTGGTTGGCAATTTATGGGATACGACTACTTTTCCAAAATTTGAGCCCGAAAAATCCTGGAATATAGACGTTCCATCAGGGAGGAAAAACTCAAATGGGATAACTTTTAAATGGGATTCAGTACATTTTGGTAGTCAGCTGACTTAATTTTATTGGCACATAATGATTCTGAGCCTTGACCTGATCTGAAGCAATCCCAGATCATAGCACTGCCTACAGAGGCATGTACTGTACACAGTGGGCACTGCACATGATGGGTGCATCACTTTATGCAATTTCCCTCTTACCCGGACACACATATCACTCCTTTTCGGACCACATGACCTTCCTGCATTGCTTCAAATCTTTATGCTCCCTAGCTAGCTGAAGCATTTTTTTTTTTTTTTTTTTTTTTTACCATAGTAGTGCGCCACTAGTGGTTCAGGAAATGCCCCCCAAAATTTGGGGGCTGGGTGAGGGCTTGTAATTACCACCTAACTGAACTTCAACTTAAGAAATTTATAAGAAATCTCATATATAGAAGCATATGGAGGTCAGTTAACTAAATAATATATGAGACTTCTTAAGTTGATATTCAGTCCCATATAAAGAAGGACATGGAGGTACATTAACTAAATAAAATGTTTATTTTTTATTTTTATGTGGTTATAACCTCGATGGTTCAAAATATATCAAATTGTTAACTTAAAATGAGTTAACTTAATTTTCTTGTTTTTAATTGGAAACTTTTTGAAAACCAAGTACAGCTACAACATTTTTATCTTTCTCATTAGGTTCACTCTTTGTCATAGGTTGTGCTTGTCAAACTCAAGGTCGGCAAGCCACACACGGTGCACTGTTTTGTTTCAATCCACCCACACAAACTTGCGCAACATAATATTGCAATTCCCTGTAGTACTAATCCACCTAGGGTTCAAGTCCCACCATTGGATCAGTATAGAGTTTCATGTTCTTCCTGTGGTAGGTCTTCTCCAAGTATTCCAGGTTTCGTCCCACAGTCCAAGGACAGGGAGATTAGGCTAACTGGCATTTCCAAATTGTCCGTAGCATGTGAGTGAGTGACCGTGTGTGCTTGTGTACCCTAAGATGGATTGACATCCAGCCCAAGGTGTACCCAGGCCAGTTTTAACAGTATTGCGTAGCCAAAGCACGAAGATTTTGGCCCACACAACCGCAATCAAACTTAAGTGTTTTATGTCTGATGATAAAATTGAAAAGGTTAAAGTAGCACTGTAAAACAAACGCAATATAATACATTCAAGTACAGCTGAGGCTTATAAAAAGTGTAGTTAATATTGAGATTATTATACAAACACCTCTTTGAGTTTATAAATCACTTGTTTAATACTCTCTCTTTGACAGGTAGAGGAAATGATTCTGCAACAAGGGTTAAAAAGAAAACTAACACCCCCCACTCCGTATTTCTTTTATTTATTTTTTATTTTTCTTTGATTTTATCCTTATCAGAATTCTTATGAGTAGATGAAACCATTCATGTATTTCCACTCCACACCTGAAGAGGGCAGTGTGACGCTTTAGGGGGTTTACCTAGGAGACCGGCAGCGCGAGTTCTGGGTCATATTAAACTGCACTCGAGCAACGCAATAACCTTTTTGTCTCCTTATCATACACAACTATGAATATAAAAACGCTTCTAACGTAGTTGGTGTGGAATATTTATCATCTGTACTTGGAGGAAATGCTTGGAAGAGATGTTGTAAAATGTTAGATAAAATAATTTGTTTTAGGTTGAAGTATATAGCAAATGCTATCGATATCCACTCGTGGTTAGCATAATTAGCCGAATGCTACAGATTAGCTAATGAGTAACTGAAGTTGTGCGAAAGGAGCACGTAATGACTGATGCATTTAGAAATCTGTATTAGACTATATTCAAAGCATATTCACGCTTATTAACTGGGTTAGTTGGAAGGATTTACATTTGTCATGAATGTCAGTCAGATTAAGTTAATATGTAGTGATACTGCATTTTTGTAGTTATACTATTCTGAAATGTTTTTGAAAGCATAACACTGTCCCATCGAATATTCAATGTGAGTATTAAAACGTGATGGGGAATGTTTTAATGTATTAATGCTGGGTTTATGTTTCCAATCATGTTAATCAGCTTAAGATTATTAAATGTGGCCAAGGGGAATGTATTTAATTCTATATTGTATGTACTGTATTCCTCAAATATATTAACCAGTGTTAATATACAGGTAAATGTGATGTACAGTACATGGGAATGCGGCAAAGAGACAGTTGTATTGATTTTACCAGAGCGATTGGTACCACTTTTGCATTTGTACAAGTTGTTATACATGCAGTGAAGAAATGAATCCTTTTAATATTTACAATATTACTGTAATATAATATATAATAATATAATAATATAATTAATAAGGTATGACCAGTACTGCATAATACTGAAATGTGTTCAACTGTAGTGGGTTCTTATGGCGCGTGTACTAATTTCTTTTGTTCATATGGGAAAATCCAGTTACATTGTATTGACTGAAGTGCCATATTTGAATTCCGTCTTATTGGGGTAATTTTGGTTTTATTCTAGACCACCCTGTATGATAAAACAGTGATTATCTTTGTCATATTAAACTGCACTCGATCAACGCAATAACGCGTCTGTCTCCTTATCATACACAGAGTTCTGGGCGTGATTTGGCTTGTGCCGGTCCAGATTCCCCTAGGTCTGGAGCCGGTAACATCTCCATATCAGTGTTCTTGGAGCTTCTCTGATGGCTGCTGAGCAAATTTCTTTTTTTTTTTTTTTTTGAATCAATTTTATTTAATTCAATTCAATTAGCTACAATTGGTCAAAATTAACAGTAAAGTTGTGGGTTCAACCACATTTTGATATTTTTTGATATTTTGTCATTTTGAAAAATTTTGACTGCATTTGATTAGAGTTAACAATAGCAATTACTGTTATCACAACATTTCAAATACATTTAACCATTTAACTTGGTGAAACCTGAGGAACAGTACTATTAACAAGTGAGATTTCTTGAGGTTCTACGTATAGGGCATAAAGAAATGGACAGAGTGGACATCCCCCATCTACAGCAGTACTTTGACACAGTGTAAAGTTGGTGATGTACCACTTCATGGCATGAGTGTGGCATGAAGGTGATCAACCTGTGGCACTGCTGAGGCATTATTGACCACCAGGTTGCTTTGCATTATTGACCATCAGCCTTCAGCTCCACTGCATTGTTGAGTCAGGTTTTCTCATCTTGCTTTTGAAAACATCACATAAATTCTCTATGATGTTCAGGTCAGGCAAGTTAACTGTTAGTTGGCCAATGAAGCACAGTAATATCATGGTCAGCAAAACTGTCATCTGAGAAGTTAATTTCTCTGACTTTGGACAACTGAGCAATTATTTTTCTCCTTAGCCTAGGTAAGGCAGTTCTGATGTCATATTTAGTTCAAGAGTGGCTTGATACTACTAGCACTGCACTAGTTGTAGCCCATTTCCACAAGATGCCTGTGAGTTATGCTCCTTGTGGAGGGTATTGATGATCTTCATCTCGAAAGCGATGTCAGTAGTCTTCACCATCTGTGTATTAAACTAGACTGAGATATTCATGGTGTTTATACTGTAAGCGCAGTCATTAAATCAAATGTAAAATAAGATTTTTACGAGCTATAAGCCATAATCATCAAAATGAAAACAAACAAACAAAAAAAAGTCTTGAATGCACTATATGTATATGTAGTGGTATAAACTGCTAATAATTGTTTTGCTTTTATCACAAATCAATATTTTATAATAATATAATTTAAAAATGATCAAAATTACAATTTTAGATAAAACAATTAAAATCCTAAACTGATATTTATAATATTTATTATAAATATAATCCATAACATAAGTAAATTAAAGTAAATGCCTGTCAAATTCATATTAAAGTGTGAATGTTTATTACAATAATAAACAACTAAAGTAAAAATTAAATGTATACAGTACAAAATGTATACTAAAGCATTCGCAAATTCATATATAATTACAGATCAAGGATAAAAGGGAAATAGTAAACAACACAATGATTTGGAAATCCATGTCAATTAAATCACTTATAATTAAAAATAAGAGAATCTTCTGTTATCTGAATCAGCATTCTGGAGCAAACTGGGGTCTGCTTTCTCATACTCAGCTCTGTTAACTTTCTCATCTTCTCCTTGGAGACCCTCATATGGCTTTGTGACCCCTATAAAATCAAAATATGCACAGGTTTTGAGGTTACTTGTATATCAAGAAAATGTATGTATTCATTCAGCAAGAGCAGTTGAATTAGTAGACGAAGGCAATAACTGGATGAAATGTTGTGGAATAACTAACAAGGTAGCCCCTGCTCTCACATATGTTAAAGCAGCTGTAAAGAGTCATTCCCTCACCTGAACTTCCCAGAAAAAAAAAGAAAAGAAAAAGCTTTCACATTTTGCGGAAATTTCTATATGCTCCTAATTATTACCAATGTCATGCTTTTGTTCATCAGCGTCAACATTACTGTGGTTATCCAAGTCCTCTGAATCCACCTTCTGGTACAAAATGGTTACATAATCGGCTTCATCTGTCTCAAACACTCCTTGGGGACCTACAAATTAATTTAGTAAAAATACACGTTTACATCATATTTACCTATAGAGAAGATATATTCAATTTAAACTAGAACAATGTCTGTGTCTAACCTGTGTTGTGCTGTTACATGAAATTAATTAGCAGTCAATATTTATTATACCATAACTGTTAATATCGGATGACCTTCCAATGTTCAGTGAATTAGCAATAACGAAATATAATTTTAATCTATCATAGTTACTTGTTGTGTGAGATCTGTAAAATTAATGACTTCCTGTTCTTATGTTATAGCAGCTATAAACACACACACAGGACTGTATGATGTTTCTAATCATTCTTTGATTGATTAGAATCAGCATTACTGTAGTCATTATCCAACTCCTCTGAATCCACCTTCTGGTACAAAATGGTTACATAATCGGCTTCGTCATCCATCTCAATCTCTCCTTGGAAATGCTTATATTTGTTTCTGGCACCTACAAATCAAATTTGTTAAAATATACGTTAGCATGTTATTTATAGAGAGAAACAGATATATTAAAAAAAAAAACAAGAATTATATCTTTGTTTAACCCGTGTCGTGCTGTTACATGAACATATAAATAGCTGCTCTGATTCACGTCACTGGATAGTGCGGTGGATTTCAATCTGAATAGCACAAACTGGACACAGTAAGTGAAGTCTTTCCTGCTCTGGAGCTGTAAATTACGGAGGACAGAAGGCTTCGAGAACAACTGGGTGCATAGGCGAGCATGACATTTTCGGACGATATGTTGGTTGAGGATGCAGAATAGCTTTGACTAGCCCAGGGGCAAAGTCTAAGCAAGATGGGGAGGCTCACAAAGCCTGCAAATCTACACTTCTCTTCAAAGAAGTAATGGCCATAAGAAAAACCATCTTAAGGGTCGGTAGCCTGACAGATGCTGACTCTAGTGGTTCAAAAGGGGTGTCAACCAACCCCTCTAGCACAAGAGCTAGATCCCAAGAAGGGGCTGTAGCTCTAGTGGGTGGCCTCAACCGTTTAGCTTCACAAATAAAACGGGCAACTAAAGGGTGCTTTCCCACAGAAACTCCAGACTCATATCCCAGACTCCTAACTGGGATATGCAAAACAACAACAAAAAAAAAAACCCTTCCTATGTGCTGTAAGTTAATTGTGACAAATAATTTAACAGCTTGCGTCTGTGTATTTTGCTTTACTATGTGTGTGTGTGTGTGTGTGTGTGTGTGTGTCTAGATATCACAGAGATTAATTAACCATTAGTGGGTGAGATTGGATGAAATAATTCTTAAGAGCTCTTCATAACAGCATTTTGTCAATGTCTCAAAAATGTCCATGGTGTCACTGTGGCCAGTTAGAACATCTTCCTCAATTGCCAATAAAAGAAGATACAAAACTTGAACCGTTCCTGTTTTCAAAGTAAAAGTTTCATTTTTCCCTCCAGCCCGACTCTTGTCTCCTGGCTCCTGCATCACCACAGCATCTATCCTCGTGTGTTGCCGCCGCCATCCTGACTCATTTAATTATACGACTCTGCTTTTCTTTTGAAAAAAAAAAAAAAAAAAATCTAATTTAAAAGCAAAAAATGTATGCAACATGTATTAATATGTTTTTTTTATTTTTTATAGAAAAGTAATATGTAAAACATAACTTTCACAGAAAATTAACTAGTAATGGTACCTTTTTTTCATATATTTTTAAGTATATTATTTTTGAAGTATATTAAGTACTGTAACTAGCACAACAGACACGAACGTGGCAGAAATGCTGTGCAGATTTGGGTAGGTGAGAGCACCACTGATGCAGGTTGGCATGGCAACGAACACTACAACAGCTGAGGATCAGGAAGTAAAAATATTCCCTTAATGTTTTTTTTTTTAACATGTTAAAGATCCCAAATGTATTGCAGTGTTAATGCAGCGATTTTCCCAGCCCTAAAATATGTACAAAAAAAAATATTTTACTTTGACTGATTTCAGATTTCATGTAGGGAAATGTTTCAGCTGCTTGGGCTGGCAAAGCCACCCTGCAAAGTCACTTATGCAGCTGTGTATTATTATTTTTTTTTTATATCCAATAAAAGTTAATTAGTGCCTTATAAATGTCATAACATTCAGTATATGCTCATGATATAAGAGTTTACTGTACCTGAACACCAGCATCTTCATCAAGGTCACAGTTGTGTGTTCCAATATGAGTGCACTGTGTGATGCTCCTTTCACTTCCTGAACACTGAACATCATCCATCCATATTGGGCCACTTCCCTGACCAAAGGCGGCACCCTGATTAGCGCTGACAGCATCACCACATCCAAGCTAGGTTTAGGTTTAGGTTTAAAATGCCCCAGTCATCATCACACACTGTTCCTCACTGGTTGTTATAATAGACTTCCACCGTACCAGAGCAGGAGTGACTGCCACCAGCGAGGCGTATGTTAGAACCATCTAAGATAACAGCAAAATGTATGTTAATATTAATTAATAATAATGAATCTTGTTACAGTTCTCCCATACACTTGAACTGATACGATTTCTTTTCTGTCAGCTCTTTGTTTCTCAGAAATACATTTTACATAATAAGTAATTAACTTTTTTGTAATTTTTACTGACAAAATATTATTTTGTATGCTGCACTTTTTTTTTTTTTTTTTGGATTTTTCCCCGATTTTCTCCCTAATTTAGTCGTGTCCAATTCCTCCCCGTCACTAGGGGGCGCTCCCACATTAAGGCTACTACCACTCAGCCGGGAGGGCCGAAGACTATCACGTGTTTTCCTCACGTGTTTTCCTCCGAACCACGACCGCATCTTTTCGAACTGCTCGCTCGCGCACCGTTGGTGGCGGCGTAACACACTCGGAGGACAGCGCTATCCGCTCCCTCCGTTGCGCGAGCTCACAGACGCCCCTGACTGGCTGTAGAGCCGTGATTAATGTGGGAGCACTAAGTACCTCTCATCCCTCCCCTCTGAGAGAGCTCGGCCAATCAGCTCTCTCTAGACCTCCGGCTGCGAGAGGTTACAGCACCACCCGGGATTCGAACTAGCGATCTCCGGATGATAGGGCGAGCGCTTTTAACCACTGCGCCACTCGGATGGCACTGTATGCCGCACTTTAAAAATATATTTTTACTTATGTTTCTGACTCTTTAAAATAGAGAAAAGATTTATCAAAATGAAGCAGTAAAAACTGTCTGCTGTTTGATGCAATCCATACATGCATTTCTAAAGATTGAGAAACATGTTGAATATTCTTTTGTATTGTTTTTCAATGGCTGACTCAATGATTAAATATTACACCCACCTTTAAATATGTTTTTTTTTTTTATTACTTCCTTTTAACTTGATGTTGATCAAGATAGATGTTGAAGGCAAAACCAAAGACCATTTGTATGAGTGTACAGAGCAGCAGCTGTATATCTATGCACACTTAGACCACTTTAAGAGCAACAGTACATTTGATGGTACATGAGAACCAAACTGACATGTATCTGAGATTTTTTTTTTCCTCATGTACCAGGTCTTTCTCATGTTTTTTCAGCACTGTCGCCTTGCACCGCCAGGGTCCGGGTTCGATTCCCGGCCAGACTTGATTCACGTCTCTGTGAGCATGGAGTTTTCATGTTCTCCCTGTGCTTGTTGGGTTTCCTCCGGGTATGCCGGTTTCCTCCCACAGTAGGTTAGATAAACTGGCGTTCTGAACTTTGCCCGTAGTGTGTGAATGAGTTTGTGTGTGTGTGTGTGTGTGTGTGTGTATGTGCATGGCCTGCAATGGATTGGCACATTTTCAGGGTGTACCCTGCCTCGTGCTCTAAGTCTCCTGAGATAGACTTCAGGCCACCCGTGACCCTGAATACAGGATTAAGCGGTATAGACAATGAGTGAGTGAGTGACTTTAACACACTGATAACTCTGTCTCTTACAACTTTCTCACAGCATTGTGATTACTGAGTTTTCCTCCCATATCAAAACCTACCATCTTAATCTGTAGGTATTTACTACTGAGTGTGTGTTTGTGTGTGTGTGTGTGTGTGTGTGTTCTGTACTGTACATGTATGCCTAGATATTACAGAGCGTAACATAAATCTTACTCATTAGTGGGTGAGACTGGATTAAATGATTCTTAAGCTCTTCATGACAGCATTTTTGACCACGTGCTAAAAATGTATACGATGTCACTGTGATCAGTTACAACATCTTTCTCAGTTGCCAATAAAAGACACTGTGAAACTTGAACCTTTTCTGTTTGCAAAGTAAAAGGTTCCTCCTTCACACCAGCCTGACTCTGTCTCCTGCCTTCCTGTTCCCTGCACACTTTGTGCTCTCTCTCTCTCTCTCCCCACATTTTTCTCTATAGTATCTACACACCTGACCTATTACTTTCCACTATTGTAATTTTTTTTTTTCACATTTTTTTTCCCATGAAACATAATAAACAATGATTGCACCTAATCATTCATACAAACTCATACATTTATGCCAAGTTACGACAAAAACAACCAAATATTAGAGAATTAATAGATTGCAATTATAGTGTTTATTGTTACCATCTAGTCAGGGATATAGGAGCTTGATTTTTTTTAAAACTCATTATAATTTAAATGGACGTTTATTAACTCTCTTCAGTCTGGATCTAAATTATTTCATTAATGTAATAGCAAAAAGAAAATATTATATACACAAAACAATAAAAGATACAGACAGTTTAAACTGTGTAAGTTGTGACCTGAGCTATTATTAATAACATTTCCCCTTCTTGCAGCATCCATGCAACTACAACCCCAAAGATCAAAGGTCATCATGTGTTGTGAACTGACTGACAGCTAAATTATTATTAATTGATTTGTCATTAGTAGAATTGAAAAAAACTAAAAAAAAAAAACTTACCAAAAGAGTATATTGACATCAAGGGGGAACAGGATAGATGTTTGGGTGTCTCCCCCAGTTTAATGGCAAGAAGAATGATGAAGTTTATTACTAGATACATAAAAATCTGTTTTATTACTTTTATGTTGGTATGTACTACTGTGGAGAAGTCAGAACAGTTGCCTTGACAAGAAAATGTGCTTGAAGTGCACACACTTATGAATGGACTGACGTATGCAATATACTTTATACAGAATTATTAAAAGACATAACATACCGATGACTGTAGATTTAGCTTGATCTGAAGATATAAAAATCTTTATCGGAGATATTTTATTTAGATGTTTTTAACATCATATCATATTATTTTGTTCCACAGTCTGTCTAAGTAATGTGATGCACCTCCGAATATATATATATATATATATATATATATATATATATATATTAATCTTTAATCTGTATAATACATTTTAATAATAGTCCTTAAGAGTTAAATAGTTTCTGTAAGCAATATATTTTTACATTTATTTCAGTGACTACTGTAGGTTTTTGGAGTTAATTAGCAGAATAGATAGTAATAAAAAATAACTAATCTCATTTTATTTTAAGATTATATTTTATTTTAAAGAGTGTAGATAAAAGGGAACACCTATTATTATTATTTAGGCCATCACTTCAGCAGAAGTGTATTACAGTAAATATATTGTATTCAAATGAAAAGTTTACTTACGAGCCAGCAGAGACGCTCTAAGACCACTGACTATGGAGAGAGAAATGTATATATACATTATAGCATTACACAAAGACTAGGACTTTTATGTATTTAGAAAAATGTATTTATTTATGTATTTATAAAAAAAAATAATAATTTACCAAAAATTTAATGGAGAGAGAGAGAGAGTCTCAGCATTCTGATCGTTGTGGTGTCACTTGGTCCTAATTAGGGTTCCCAGGTCTGCCGTCTTCTCACAGTGAAACTCATGAGCTCATGAGACTGATGGTCTTTTTCTGTGCATTTGAAGAGGTGGAGTTTATATTTTGGCCACTTCCTGTTTCTGTGACAGGTTGAAATTCTATTCTAGATAACATCACCCTTACTCTAACACAAACAGTTGTTTAAACAGGGCTGTACAAAGAGATGTAGATGAAAAGGTGCTCATAGGTAAAAAAAAAAAAAAAAAAGTGGCACATGGAAGATTTAAAAAAAACATACACCAACATAATTAACAACGTAACCTGTTAAATTATAGCAACTCATATATGGTTGCACATTATATTATATGTTTGGACCGTTTGTACCAGTGTGAGGTGTAAATATCACAGTTTAACATGAATCTTGCCCATTAGTGGATGGGACTGGATTAGGTTACTCTGAAGAACTCTTCATAGAAACATTTTTGGCCATGCCCCAAAGTGTCTATGATGTCACTGTGGTCAATAAGATCATCTTTCTCAATTGCCAAAAAAGAAGCTGTTAAACTTGGATAAGATAGGGGTGATGTTCTCATGTTTTCTGGTTTTAGTGAGGACTCTAAACTAGGCATTCTGGACTAACTGGAGTTTATTTATGCACTCATTTGTCTAACACAATTGTAAACTGTGAAATATACTTCAATTTGCTATGGAGCAAAAATAATGGAAAATGTAGCATTGGAAAAAGATTATGTAGGCGAGATGTACACGGTCCCAGTGTGATGGGTGCATCAGGATAGGGAGAGTGGAAAATATAGTGATGCACCCATCATGACTACTTCCTACCATACAAGAATGTGGGGGCAGTGTTATGATCTGCAGCTACTTCTGTTGGTGAGGTCTCGATTCAGCAATGTTATGTGTCCAAAAATGAAGTGAGCTGACAACCTTAATATGCTAAATGAATATGCTTTTTTTTTTTTTCCATCAATTGATTTTTTTTCTTTATTGATGGCATGGGCATATTCAAAGATGACTCATAGTGCTAAAATTGTGAAAAAAGGTATTTAAAGGAGCATGAGACATAATTTCCACACATTGGATTGGCCACCACAAAGTACAGGACCTCTATTTACAATGCGTCTTAGAATCAGTCCTAGAAATTGTGCTCAAAGTCTGTTTAAGACTAAACATATTCCTAGCTCAGACTAAGGGACCAGCCTTAAGCCTATGGCAGGGAACTTAAAGCTTCAGGACAGCACATCCTGGATGGGGTGCCAACCCTTTACAAGACACACATACATACACACTTTCATACATTTCATGTAATTTAGGAATACCAATTAGGCTACACAGCATGTCTTTTGACTTTTTTCAAATTAAATATGCATTTCTTTCTGGAGTGTGGATATTGAGTAATTATCTAGTTCTCTACAGTACAATTTCATAAATGTCCATATCCTCATACTCATTACTCATGTCATGCTTTGGTTCATAAGCATCAACATTAACGTAGTCATTATCCAAGTCCTCTGAATCCTCCTTCTGGTGCAAAATGGTTTTTGTATTTTCAAAAATTTATATTTTATTTTTTATTTTTTTGTATTTAGAATCAGCTTCGTCGTCCATCTCAATTATTCCTTGGGGACTCTCATATTTATTTCTGGAACCTACAAATTAATTTAATCAAAATACACAACTGTTTAGATCATATTTATCTATAGTATATATTTCAATTTAAAGAAGAAGAATACCAGTAATTAAAGCAACTATTTGCATTTAACCTGTTTTGTGCTGTTACATGAAGAATCAGCAATCAATATTGATTACACTATAAATGTTTTAGTCCCCTGATGACTTTTCAATGTTCAGTGTATTAGCCTTGCATTCATTCCATAATTGAATATAATTTTTATCCAACATTAGTTACTTGTTATAAGATATGCAACATAAGTTACTTCCTGTTCTTGTTACTTCCCATACATATATACATATATGCATACATGCATACATAAATACATACATACATACATACATACATACATACATACATACAGTACAAGTGCATTTCAATAAATTAAAATATCATCAAAAAGTTGATTTATTTCAGTAATTCAATTCAAAAAGTAAAACTCATTGTATAGATTCATTATACACTGACTGATACATCATCAAGTGTTTATTTCTTTTAATTTTGATGGTTGTAGCTTATAGCTAACAAAAACCTAATGAAAATTCTCTATAGGTTTAGGTTGAGCAAGTCTTCTGGCGAGTCAAGCTCAGGGATACCATGGTACTTAAACCAGGAACAGTGCAACCTTGGATTGCGAGTAACCCCGGTTTGCAAGTGTTCCGCAAGACGGGCAAAATTAAAAAAAAAAAATTTGACTTAAAAAACCGGCAAGTCTTGTTTTCACATCAAGCGTCCATTATCACAACTGGGCCAATGGTTTTTCTCTCTCTTGCGCTGCGGAATTGTGGGTAATCGTCTCCCCTGCTCGGTCTTAGTGCTTAGTGGTCTCTCACTGGTATAATCAACACCCATGCGTGCATGTACTGCTTGCTATAACAGTGACCAAATGTGTGCATGTAAAGATTCATATTCTCTCTCTCTCTCTCTCTCTCTCTCTCTCTCTCTCTCTCTCTCTCTGTCAGCCTGCACTGACCTAAATATGTCTGTACATGGTGGCTCTTGAAGCACTGACTCCAGCTGCAGTCCACTACTTGTTCACATTTTTCTACCACATTTTTTCCTTCCATTCAACTTTCCATTAATAAGCTTGGACACAGCATTCTGTGATCAGCCAGCTTCATTAGCAATAATGTTGTCTTATCCTCCATCTTCTGTATTTTGAGTTAATTAGCTGATTAGAGTGGGACACCGTGGGTCTCCAATATCGAACATTTTCATAATATTCAAATTTTCGGAGATACTGAGTTTTGGGCTTTCATTAGCTCTGAACCACAATCTTCAAAATAAAGATAGACAATGACAGCTCTTTAGACAGCATGAATAATTATTCAATGACATATCTAACACATCCTCTCTGCTCTTACCTACTCTGATGGCAATGGAGCTGCTCCTGGATGATGTGGTCTTAAAATGCAATTCATATTAAAAACAAAACAAGTAGTAAATTGTGTACTTTTAACAAATCTTGTGTTCATGAGAACTGACACTTTGTTCACTTAACTAAAAAGAAAGTGGTTAAAAATAATTAAGCTAAATTAAACAATTACTGTAAGTGCAGCCCATAAGGGCATCAGTGTCTTAGTGGTCGTCTGATTTACTGTACAGAATGCTTGAGTTTGATTTCCAGCTGATGCCCCAAATTGAGAGCTAATAAATAACCTATTGCCATGGACGGAATGAAAAAGCAGCTAATCATTAAAAACTAAAATGTATGTAACAGCACTGAAAAAAAAAAAAAAAAAAACTCAACTTTTTAGTAATATGTCTATGCTATTATTATTTCTGTAGTAACATCTTACCCAGGAACTTATATAAACATGTCATTCTTGATATGGTAGAGAGATAATGTCTCAGACATTTAGTTTTCCTGTATTATCTTCAGAAAAAAGGGAAAATGAAAACTGGTAATTGTTCATAGCTGGTATAAACTGAATGAGAGGTTTTTCTTAGCATGGGCCATACCTTTTGAAAACGCACACACTTTTCAAAACCAGCTGCACTGCAACCCCAACCCCTTAATAAATAACGGTTAATAATTAATACATAAAACCAGTCCTTATAGCAGAACAGTGGAGATTGATAAGTATATAAAGTGATTAAAATTGATCATATCAAATGTACTTTTCTGCATATTGAGCATTATATTTCAGGTGGCATCCTAGAATCTGTGATTTTTTTCTACTAAACTGGTATGATCTCAAAATCAAGAGAGAAGAAAAAAATATGATGTAACTTCATCGACTATGTTTACTTAATTGATTTTAATGTAGTCCCTAAAGAAAAATCAAAGAAGTTCGTATGTCATTTATTGTAGTGGAAGAACGGACAAAGGGCATCAAATATGTGTGGATCAAAATGTGTGCCAATGTGGACAACTTTGTAAGATAATGAAGATGAACTATCTTATTGAGCACAAAAAAGACATCATGAAAGTAAAAAAAAAAAAAAAAAAAAATTAAAGTTGCAAGCAACGATGACGGGCCCAAGCAACGGGCGCGGTCCCCACCCCGGGCGCACCGCACAACCTGCGTGTTATTCGAGTGTGTCAAAACCTCAAAAAAGTCATTGGCACCCGGTTGCACCGCAGAACTTGCACACAGAACGTCACACATCATACTGGGCTAATATCAGTTTGGGCCCTAAATATTTGTGTGTGTGTGTGTGTGTGACTAGTTAATGTGTCAGTCTGTCTCTGATGAGTAAATGTGTTTTTGTGTGTTTGTGGTGTGTGAATCTGTGTGTTAACATTAGTGATGTGTGTGTTAGTATGTCCAAGACATGTGACTTGTTAGTGGATGTGTGTGTTTCTGCGTGAGACAGAGATGTGAGTGTGTGAGTTTTATAATTTGTGATGTTATAATGTGTGTGTGTATGTAGGTGCTCATTTGTGTGATGTACGAGTGTATTTGTTTGTGTTTGTGCATGCATGTGTGTGCGTGTGTGTGAGATGTGTTTGTGTCTTTGTGTGTGTTTATTTAGTGTGTTAACATTAGTGATGTGTGCTTGTGTTTGTGCATGTTTGTGTGTATGGTGTGTTCAAATATTAGTGATTTGTGTGTGATTAATAATTGTTCGGTGTAAGTTTAAGACATTATCACTGCTGACCCGTTTGAGAGATCAAAATGTGTGATGTGATGTGATGTGTGTGTGAGAGTGAGGGAGAGATGTGTGTGACAGTGATGTGATGTGATGTGATGTGATGTGATGTGATGTGATTTGTGTGTGTGTGTGTGTGTGTGTGTGTGTGTGTGTGTGTGTGTGTGTGTGTGGGAGGTTTAGTGTGTGTGAGAGTGAGGGACAGAGGTGTGTGAGATGTAGATGTGTCAGTCTGTGTGTGACGAGTAAATGTGCTTGTGTTTGTGCGTGTTTGTGTATATTAGATTAGATTAGATTAGATTCAACTTTATTGTCATTGCACGCAGTCACAAGGCAACGAAATGCAGTTAGCATCTAACCAGAAGTGCAAGTTAGCAGTGCAATATAAACATATATACAGATCTATAGAAACTTGTATGATAGAATTAAGGTCTATGTATAAATTGTATTACAGAAAAAAAAAATATTTATATATATATATATATATATATATATATATATATATATATATATATATATATATATATATATATATGGAGTGTGTGTGTGTGTTTGTGTGTATGGTGTGTGAGTCTGTGTGTGAACATTAGTGATGTGTGTTATTAATAATTTTTCAGTGTAAGTTTAAGGATGTTCCTGAATGTGATGTCACTGTCCGTGTCACTGAATATAATGAGTGAGTGTGTGTGTGTGTGAGTGTGTGTGTGTCGTGAGAGATGTGTGCTATAGATGTGCAGGACCCTCTTGTTTTCCTAAGGATCATTCTTTTCTTTTCTTTTTTAATGTAGTGTGTTGACATTAGTGATGTGTGTGTTATTAATCATTTTTCGTTGTGTAAGTTTAAGACATTAGTACGGCTGAGACATTTGAGATATCAAAACTGATTTGCAATTAAAAACTCACCCACACACTATAGGTGCGCAGGAGCCTCTTGTTTAAGGATCTTTTTCCTTTTTCATGATATATTGATTTTTATTTAGTCAGGTACCATTAGTGACGTGTGCTTGTGATGTGTGTGTGTGCATGTAGGATAGTTAGTGTGTTCATATTGTGTATTTGTCGGGATGTGTACATGACCGATGTGTAGAATGTGTGGACTGGTGTGTATATCGCCGCGCTTGTCCACCAGACTGAATGTTGCACAGTGGGCAATTTAAATGTTTGTATTGTTTATTTTTTATGATTTCTGCATATGTTTAAATAATAAACATGAAGCCATAGTAAATGAGAAGGGGAAAGACCTGACTGCAGAATACCTGCATACTACTGCCATCTACTGGACATATTTTATTACTGCAGGAGTCAGTACAGAAAATTCAGACCAAGGCTGATAAATATACTGTAAAAATTGTTGGGAGCTGTGTGAGCATCACAAAAACATGAAACTCAAGAAATCTACTCAGAAGCAGTTGTTCTTTCTACATAAAATGTTTGGGCACATTAGGACTTTCCACTTGGTGGATATAAGTATCTTATGTTTGCTCCAAATGATATGTTGCCATATCAACACTATTCAACGTATCAAAAAATCCTTTACAGTGTGACATCAGCCGTGTCTTCCAATTATTGTGCCTGATGTTGAAGCCAATTTGCTGAAAATTAGTCACAAAAGAATTTAATTTCTAAAAGTAGACACTTTCTGCTGCCAGTTGGTGGCGCTATGACTGAGACTCACGGGACCCATGTCACTGTGAGCAGGATTCTTCTCTTAACCTACCGCTGAGGTTTGATGAACGTCACACAATTTATACAGAAGTTATTAGCCACTTCCTGTTTCCTGTTATTCGCCATAGGTTTAAGGGCTCGCCACGGCCGACCCGTTTAAGATATCAACCAGCCCTTCACAATATTAGATCCTCAATCTCTTGAGATTATATTAGACCCTGTTTGGTCAAAAACCTATTAATCCTGTAAGAGTAGTAGATCACATTCCAATGGGTGCGTTTTTCAAACAACGCCAAATAACTGACTTCCTGTTCAGCGGATTCCATGACATGGGGTATGCAAGTTGTTCATCTCAATGAGATCTAAATTTATACTGGGTCTCATTCATATATGTGAAAGTGGATATGAGTTATGCAGCTGAAACTTTACAAAGTTCCAGGGGGCGCTGTACAGGCCCTGTGCCACGCCCGGGCTCCAGGCTCTCAGGGATTCCTCACAATCAGTTAGAGTCTACACCCATACAATTTGGGACCCGTAGGTCTTTCCACTCGTAAGATATGAGAAGAATAGTTGTCTTCGATTTTTTCTTGAGTTAAATCGTCACCATAGCAACACGATTCAAATTAGAAAAAAAATCCTCCATGTTTTCAAATGACCCATGTCTTTTCATTATTCTGACTGATTTTGAACCAAATCAGGTGAAAGTAAAGGACAAAATATTACTGATTTCCAAAAGTGACACACTTCCTGCTGCCACTTGGTGGCGCTATGACATAGACTCATGATTGTCATATGATGTGATCAGCTTCCTACTCTTAACATACCTGTAAACTTTCATGTGCCTAACTTAATGTACACAGAAGTTATTAGCCACTTCCTGTTTCATTTTATTCGCCATAATTTTAAAGCGTCGCCACGGCCGAACCGTTCGAGGTATCAAAAAGATCTCTGCAATTTTGCATCGGCAACTTGTTTAGATCATATTTAGCTGGTTTGGTGCGAATTGTAAAAATTTCCTAGGAGGAGTATTTCAAATTCCATTGGGTGCGTTTTGCAAACAACTCAAAATAACTCACTTCCTGTTGATTAGTCCTGATGACATGCAGCGCGAAACTTGTTCAGTTTGATGAGATCTAAATGTTCACCGAGTTTTATAAGTATATGTGCAAGTGTGTCTGAGCTATAAGGCAAGACTCTGTAGGGGGCGCTGTGTGGGGCGTGTGCGACGCCCCGGGCCGAGCCCCACTGAGGACCTGTTGGCCGCAGATTCCAATCTGTGTGCAAATTTTGGTGAGTTTTTGAGTATGTTAAGAGGCCCGAAAGTGCCCGGATGATTGAAAGAAAAATAATAAAAAAAAAAAAAAAAAAAAAAAAAATAATAATCCTAACGAAAACAATAGGGCCCTGCGCACTCAGTGCTTGGGCCCTAAAAACTCCAAGTTGATGGCTTGCAGTGCAACTCTCTCTACTCTGTCTTCACAATGCATCTTCTCTTCTCACTGTATCTTGCTTGCTTGATTATATTGATGAAATTTCTTATGAGTGAAGGCGTTGGCTCGGAGCACATTGTAGTCGAATTCAGGGGATTATTTTGTACAGTACAATACAAAGTCCCACTTTGACTTGAACACATCCTCATATTTCTTGGTAAGCATAAGAGAAATTGGGAAGTCTTTGCTCCCTCCCCTGTGGTTGTTAATGCATTCATTCAGACATGGCAATCACATTTTCACATTTTCTAATATGCTAGTGAATGCTGGCTCTCCTGCTTGGCAAATACCCAAGCTACCTGCATTCTGGTTATCTTGTGACTTCCGCTCTATCTACAGACAAACTGCTTGACTAGATTTAATAATCCAACAAATACTACATTATCAATACAGATGACAAAATGTCAACAAGCTAAATAATTGTGCTATATCTGTGTATTTTATTGCGATTCACCAAAAAATTATTTTAATATAAATATAATCACATTTCATATGAGATCATAGTGTAAGAGTTCATATTATTAAAGCCTGGAAAGATAATAGAAACCATGAACTTAGGAAAAGAGGGGGGAAAAAAAATTGGTCAGGGAAAAAAAAATAATGGAATGGAAAATGGAAATAACCTAATTAGTTGTGTAATGAATGGTAGAAATCACAGCTTTGTATAATACTGAAAGAAAGAGCATTTCTAGATAAGGAATGCGACAGGACATCTCAAGTATTAAACAGCTTTCTGGCCATTAAACAAAACAAACAAACAAAAATGAAAAAGTTAATGAGTCTAATAAAAAAAAATAAAAATGAAAGTCAAGTCAAGTCAAGTCAATTTTATTTATATAGCGCTTTTAACAATTGACATTGTCGCAAAGCAGCTTTACACAATAAAAAGAAGTAAGTTTTTATGCAATGTATATGAATCAAAATGACAAGATTGTCCCCGATGAGCAAGCCGAGGGCGACGGTGGCAAGGAAAAACTCCCTGAGATGGTAATAGGAAGAAACCTTGAGAGGAACCAGACTCAACAGGGAACCCATCCTCATCTGGGTGATAACGGATAGCAGGAATTGCTCAGCATAATAATGTGTAAGACTGGAAGTTCAGTATAACAAGAGATGTTTTAAAATTAAAAGGAGTCCAGTTTGTTCCCGGAGGCTCAGGTAGACTGTAGGGGATTCCGGTCCTGAGTTATCGAACAACTGAAGTCACAGGTCCCCAGAGCATCACTCGATGACAGGAGAGTCTTCATGGAAACCATCCCCAGCCACCATACGAATCCAGGCAGACCACACGGGGCATCCATGCGACGAGATCTCCAACCAGAAGCAGGACTCCAGGATGGGTTAGACGGCTCCAGAGGGCAGAGGGGTCTGGATCACTGGCAACTCAGGAGCAAAACATGTATAGCTCGACAGAGAGACAGAGAGAGGGAAAGAAGAGGGGGAGAGAGAGAGAAGAGAGCAGAAAAGGAGAGAACAGAAAATAAGGAGAGATGGCAGTTAGGTATGGTCACAGTCAGCATGTATAGGTGAATGTATATTTAGTGCAAAGTGCAAGCAGAGACTCCGGCAGGACTAACTATAACAGCATAACTAAAAGGGAGAGCCAGAAGGAAACACAAACATGAGGGCTCCCTGAGATGTAAAGCAACCAATCACCTCACCGTCAACAAACCTGAGTGAACAATGAGAGTGGGGAGGACAGCATCTAAACATACCAGTTCACCAGAATACTCTACGTCTATGAGTCCCCCAGATCTGCTCCTTTACCTAAGGTTAATCTATTTACAAACATGCTGCGCTAAATAAATAGGTTTTTAGCCTAGACTTAAACACTGAGACTGTGTCTGAGTCCCGAACATTAATTGGAAGACTATTCCATAACTTTGGGGCTTTGTAAGAAAAAGCTCTGCCCCCTGCTGTAGTTTTAATAATACGTGGTACTGACAGGCAGCCTGCATTCTTTGATGGAAGTAGGCGTGGCGGATCGTAAGACACTAACAGTTCACTCAAATACTGTGGCGCGAGACCATTTAGTGCTTTAAATGTCAAAAGTAGTATCTTAAAATCGATGCGAAATTTCACAGGGAGCCAATGCAGTGTAGATAAGATAGGGGTGATGTGCTCGTATTTTCTGGTTCTAGTGAGGACTCTCGCTGCTGCATTCTGTACTAACTGAAGCTTGTTTATACACCTAATTGAACAACCAGACAGTAAGGCGTTACAATAGTCCAACCTAGACGTGATAAAAGCATGAACTAGTTTTTCTGCATCATTTAGTGACAATATGTTTCTTATCTTGGCAATATTTCTAAGGTGAAAGAAAGCTATTCTGGTGATATTATCTACATGAGCTTCAAACGAAAGGCTGGAATCTATAATCACACCGAGGTCTTTTACTGTTGCACTTGATGGAACAGAAAGGCCATCTAAAGTTACAGTGTGATCAGAAAGCTTACTTCTAGCTACTTGTGGTCCTATGACCAGAACTTCTGTCTTATCAGGATTAAGCAGAAGAAAATTAATTAACATCCAATCTCGTATATCCTGCACACACTGCTCGATTTTAGCAAACTGGTTTTTCTCATCTGGTTTTGCTGAGACATATAATTGTGTGTCATCAGCATAACAATGAAAACTAATACCATGTTTACGAATTATGTTGCCCAGAGGAAGCATGTAAAGGGAAAAAAGCAGTGGGCCTAAAACTGAGCCCTGTGGAACACCAAACTCCACTTGAGAACATGAGGAATGGTCACCATCTAAATCTACAAACTGATAACGATCAGTCAAATAGGATCTGAGCCACAAGAGGGCAGTTCCCTTAATTCCTACTACCTTTTCTAATCTGTGAAGGAGAATACTATGATCAATGGTGTCAAAAGCTGCACTGAGGTCCAGTAACACAAGTATAGTGACGCAACCCTGATCAGAGGCCCATAGGAGGTCGTTTACTACTTTAACAAGTGCTGTCTCTGTGCTGTGATGAGGCCTAAATCCTGACTGATACAGTTCATTTATTCTATTTCTGTGTAGATGTGAACATAGCTGCTGTGATACTACCTTTTCCAAAATCTTGGAGATAAAGGGAAGGTTTGATATCGGCCTGTAATTAGAAAGCAGACAGGGGTCAAGGTCAGGTTTCTTGATTAGCGGTTTAATAACGGCTAATTTAAAGGATTTGGGGACATACCCACTACTGAGTGAACAGTTAATTACTTTCAACAGGGGTTCTATTATTGCTGGTACTATCTGTTTGAGAAAATGTGTCGGTATAGGATCTAATATACAGGTTGACGATTTTGAAGAAGAGATGAGTGAAATTAGTTCCCTCGCTTCAAGGGGAGTAAAGTGTTCTAAGTTCTGATGTGATGTGGTTAGATCATCTGAATTATTTAAATTGTCTGTTTTCAAAGCCTGAATTTTTTGCCTAATATTTATGATTTTATTATTGAAAAAGTTCATGAAATCCTCACTACTGCATGATGTTGTTGTGGAGATTTCTGCAGTGGTCTTGTTTTTAGTTAAGTTAGCTACGGTATTAAATAAAAATCTTGGGTTGTTTTTGTTATTTTCTATAAGAGTGGAGAGATACGTTGATCTAGCATCACTGAGAGCTTTTTTATAGTTCAGGATGCTCTCCTTCCAAGCTATTTTGAATACTATCAATTTAGTTTGGCGCCATTTACGTTCGAATTTTCGAGTGGTTTGTTTTAAAGCACGTGTGTGGTCATTATACCAAGGAGCGAGTTTCTTATCTCTAATCATTTTCCTTTTAACTGGAGCTACATTATCTAAGCTATAACGAAGTGCTGACTCTAGATATTCATTCGCCTGTTCGAGTTCTGTGAAGTCAGATGGGGATCCAATCAAAGTTGATAATTCTGGAAGATTATTGATAAAGCTCTGTGCGGTATTTGATGTAAATGTACGTTTAAGGTGGAAGCGCGGTGCTGTGCTGCATACATTATTACTATGACACGCTTTAATCGAGACAAGGTAGTGATCTGAGATAACTTCAGACTGTGGAATTGTGGTTATATTTCCTATACTTAATCCGAAGGATAATATTAAATCTAATTGTGTGACCTGCTTTATGAGTGGGTCCTACTACACACTGATTTACTCCTACTGAGTCCAGTATGGACAAGAATGCTGTTCTCAGAGGGTCTTCTGGATTCTCAAAATGAATATTAAAGTCTCCAGCAATTAACGCTTTGTCTACAGAAACAACAAGGTTTGAGAGGAAATCTGCAAATTCACAGAGAAACTCCGAGTACGGCCCTGGGGGTCTGTAAATGATGATTAGCGGGATCGACTGAGCTGACTTTATGTTACTATAGAGAACTTCAAATGCATTAGATTTAAAACTGTGTTTTTGTACGAGAGACAGATTATCGTTATAAATAACTGCGACTCCTCCTCCTCTACCAGTTAGCCGAGGCTGGTGTATGTAGCTGTATCCAGGAGGACTAGCTTCATTTAGAGCTACATACTCGTCCTGTTTAATCCAGGTTTCTGTTAAACATAACAAAAAAAGGCTTCAGCTTGCTAGTGAGCATAAAAGCTGGACTTTGGAGCAAATGAAAATGATAGTAGTCTGATGAGGTCAGATTGACCCTATACTAGGACATCACTGGAATAACTCTGGAGGCAGTGTTATGATCTGGGGTTGCTTCAGTTGCTCAGGTCTAGGCACAGTAACGTTATGTGGCAATAACATGAAATCAGTTGTCGACCAGAATGTACTGAATGACCAGGTTATCACATCCAGGGAGTTTGATGGCACGGCCATAATCCATGTTTCAGATTGTGAAAGAGCAAAATTTGGAGCATGAGGAATCCTTTTCACATATTAATTATACACCACATGGAATACTGTAATCAAAACTAAAAACTGTCAGATTAAATTGTAGAGCACATGATTGCTTTTCTGCTTAGGCAGTGTATTCCAAAGAACAGATGACTATAGTGGTGAGTAAACAAACAGCACCCCCTAGTGTTTTACTCCTTACTTAAGAACTTGGCAATCCTAAGAGTGTTTGAAGTCACTGAGCAGCTTTTTTTTTGCTCCCTCCCCTGTGGTTGGTAATGTATTTATAAATGCATGGTCTGATTGGTTGAGTCAGCGCAACACCCACTCACACTATTCTGTTTTTACATTTATCAGAAATGAAGGTACTACAGGTTGTTTAGAGATCAACATATGGTGATGTTTGGTCCCTGAGCAAGGTGTCCAGAACACATTCAACTGTAAGTTCAAGTAAACTATGAGAGCTTTGGTCACATTTTCTAAGACAAAAACGTATGCTGGCTCTTCAGCTCGGCTGTATTGAACAAAGATTTTTAGCAAAAACCCCAAAATCTAACTGCGTCCTGGTTTTTTGGGGCTGCTCTTCTATATACACATAAACTTCTTGAGTAGCTTTAATAATCTAACGAACACTATATTATCAACATAGCTGCCAAAATGTCAACAAGCTAAGTAAACAATTAAGGCTATGGGTTAGTGGGTTACTGATCGGAAGGTTTATGATCATAATATAAAGGTTTTCTGTATCTGAGCAAGTAACACCAGCATCTTCACCATGGCCACAGTTGTGTGATCCAAATCCATTATGAGAGCACTGTGAGATGCTGCTTTCACTTCCAGAACACTGAACATCAGCCATCCATATTGGGCCACTTCCCCGACCAAAGGCAGCACTTGGATGTCCCAGTCCCAGTCATCAGCACACACTGTTCCCCACTGGTTATTATGATAGACTTCCACTCTACCAGAGCAGGAGTGACTGCCACCAGCGAGTCGTATGTTAACGCCATCTGAGAGAAATAACAAAACGCATGTTATTATGTTGAAATATATTTAAATGAATTCTAGATCACTTCTTTAATTTTCCTCCGCTTTATATGACTTAATGTGATTTAATAAACATTTACTAAGAAGGATTTTATTTGATTATTTTTTATGGAGCTTTCTGTGCAATAAGCATCGTATAGACAGCATTCTAAAATCTATGAATTTGATCCCCAAACCAGTGTAATCTTGAGATACTGTAATGGGAAAACCTAAAAACCTAAAAACCTCTTATACTGTTTGTGGAGTGAATCTGCTAAAATGTCAAATTCCAACCCTGTACACTAAATTTGCATGATTTACACTGCATATTAATGACATGAGTATGAGGTATGAGGTGGTGGGGACATGGTTTGATGCTGGGTTAAAAAGGGTGCAAGGGTTGTGTGGGTCAGAAAGCACTCACACCTGAGAAGAATGTATTTCATTAGTACAGTATGTGTCTGTTTGCATAAACTTTGGGACCAAGCAGGGTGAGTGAGACAATGGAGAATACCACTTACACTTTACACTTACTGTACATGTGTGTATACTGAAAAGCACCAAACTCAAAACAAACAAATAAATCTATTCTCTAAAAAAAAAAAAAAGAAGAAATCACTTGCAGTTTGGCAGGTTTGTTGCTTTAGTCACAACACAGCAAACACAGGTGTCCAGGTCTCGGTCAACAGGTGAGAAATCATCTTCAGTCAAAGTCATCACAAGTCATCGAAAAATTATTAAGTGTAGTAGGTACTTTGTAACAATTAATAGGTAAATCTTTAATTGCATTTGAACAGTTTGTAGCTAATGTGGAGTCAATGCATACTGGAAGTAATTGATCGAATGGGATGTCACAGAGTTGACCAACAAGTTTGGAAGTCTGGAAAAGTCCTGCATGTTTCTCATGAACAACAAATTTGCATTCTTTTGAACTAGTTTTTCTTCCCTGACAGCAAAGTCAAGACTCTCCCAAGACTCAAGTTGTGAAAGTTAGAGGAGGCATTTCATTTATTTTTTAAGCAGTGAAGTCCAAAAGACAGACCAGTACAGTGAAAAATAGTGTTAAAAATCATAGTACGAGTCTAAATACCTTCAACGTCCAATCATTAGCTCTGTTTAATCACACCCTCTAGTGTTTTATTTCCGACTTATTTCCGGTACCTGGCAAGCATAATAATGATGGGGGTGAATGAGTCTTTGCTCTTTCCCCTGTGGTTGATATCATATTCATGTTTTCTAAGACACTGGAGTGTGGCCCATACTTCTTGACTATATTACACAAAGATAATGGTAAACACTCAAGCTAACTGCATCCTGGATGGCTTGTGACTGCTGCTCTACTTCTGTTGCTCTGTACACTTACAGAAGGAGTGACAAGACACCCATGCTGTCACATCTGTGCCACCTCAGCCCTGGGGAATAAGATCTGGTTCACCGGATTACTGAGCCGACTCTTTGTCCCCCCCTAGTGTGTCTACGTGTGTACTTGTTTTTTTGTTTTTTGTTTTTTTAAACAAAATCAAGTTCACGTGTGTCTGCCCTGTGTGTCTCTATTTATTCCGGCCGAACCCGTAGCCCCTTGTCTGTTCACCGTTGTGCACGTTTTTGCCTTGCTGTTTATTGAACTGTGTATTGTCTCGTGTCTCTCCCCCAGGACTGAGAGGTATTTGCCTCGAGCGGCTAGAAGGGCCGGTAACTAGGTCAAGGTCAAAGCTGAGGGATTCTCAGCTTCCCTCTGTTTATGTTGGCGACGTGTGTCGTCTTTTCTTTTTGTTTTCATCCGACCAGCCGGGGGAGTTATCCGCAGTGCTGCTGTGTTTTCTTTGGTTTATTTGTTTTGGATATTGTGAGAAGGATCAGTAAAGAACTCTCAGTTACGTGAACCCCGCATCTGCGTCCGCCCCAGTTTCTGCCAGTCATGACACATGCACATGGACCAGAACCAAACCCAACACTTTTGCTTATTAATAATAATAATAGTAATAATAAGTTAAAGTTACAGACTTAATCCTGACTAACTTTGTACTGACTAACTAGTATTTCCTAATGTGCCTTTTTTTAAAGGAAACTTTACTTACCAGCCAGGAGAGAAGTTCCAAGAACACTGACTATGAAGAGCAAATGAAGAGGAGGAATTGTATTAAACCAGAGAAGTAGATACTCAAAACTGTCTAATGTTGTATAATAGTTCTTATGATAGTAATCATCCACAATTATTAGCAACCCTTTTAAAAAAGGAGATTAGAAAGGGATAAGAAACATCTTTTTCTGAAGTAGCGTAATCTCACACTGAAATGAGTCAATATTCCAACCTTTAATTTCTATATTTAGGGAGGAAAAAAAAAAAAAAAAACAAGATTTTTTTAAAAAGAAGTGTTTTACAAACTCCAAGTGCTAATGTTTGCTGACAGAACTGACTGAGTTTTTATTTTTCTTTCCCTTTGGCATACCTTCCAAATAATCTGCTGGAATAGAGTGTCAGATGGTTGATTTGGAGAGTTACTATCCCAAAACTTAAAATTTTGTTGCCACTTTTACCACCGCCCTTAGTGCAGGCTAACAAACCTCGGCTCCCATTCCAGGCATGTTTGGAACAGTTTCAATCAATGTCTACTTTTTGCACTGGAGTAAAAAAAAAAAAAAAAAAAAAAAAAAGTTACCCGGACTCATGAAGGTAAACACATTTCTGCTTATTTGGTCTGTGTGTTCTCTTTCCTTTCTTTTCTTGATGGGTGACTAAGGGAATTGGTCTTTGTGCCACCTCAGATTTGTATCCCAATTATGAGGAAGTCATGGAAAACAGCATGAAGTTTCCTACACATAACAGTCTACTCCTAAACTTACGTTTCATGAGAAACATGCTTCAATTACATTGTGTTTACTATCATTTCCAGTGGTGCCAATAATCAAAGATAATTTCAGTTATATTGGGATATATTATAGTGTGCCTGCAATAGAGTTATAGTTGGGGGGGGGGGGGGGGGGGTGGGGGGGGGGGCATGAGTACATCTCAAACATATCAAAATAAGATGCCATACTGTAGAAATTTACGCTCTATTCCAGTGAGCACTGGATTGGAGTGAAAAGGAGGCCAGAAAGACACCACGTCCATCAGTATGGAACTGTTTCATAACAAGAGTAACAAATGGTCTGGTAAACACATTCTTATGACAGGGATGGAGCTCCTGCAACTAGCATATATATCAATATACAGTAGGTATGTTTATTAACCTCATGGGAAAGAATGTGACAAGGTCAAAGGTTTTTTCAATGGCCAAGAAGCTCTGTAAGTGTACAGTATATCAGGTGTGTGATGGACATATTCTGCAGAATATAAAGCCTTACTCTGTAAGTATGTTCGTAACCCTTTATGGTATTTATAATGTCACCATGAAATACAAATTTGTTTGTTTGTTTAAACATATATTGGTTAAATGTTTTAGATAATTGATTACCATTTTGCTGATCATTTAGCAATATAAAATACTCATAAAGTCACAATTGATAAATCTTCTATAAAATTAATAAGAATCATGTTATTGATCACATCACATAAGTCATAAGTGCTTAATTCGGAGTAAAGATTGTACACACTGAACGAGTCAGGTCACTGATTACACCCCACCACTCCACAGAAAAACAAAAAACAATAAAATTATGAACAATATTTAATAATATAATAATGTTTAATAATATTTAGTAACAGACATCTCCCACACCCACATATTTAGTAATCATCTCCCACACTCATTGCAGTTTATCGAAAATGCTTGATTGCAGTTTTTGCTGCTAAGGGCGGCCCAACCAGTTATTAGGTTTAGGGGGCAAACACATTTTCACACAGGGCTAGGTAGTTTTGGATTTAGTTTTCCCACTATTAATAAAAACCTTCATTTAAAAACTGCATGATGTGTTTACTTGTGTTATATTTGACTGAAATTTGAATTTGTTTGATGATCTGAAACATTAAAGTGTGACAAACATGCGGAGAAAAAACCCCCAAAAGAAATCAGTAAGAGGGCAAACACTTTTTCACACCTCTGTACATCAGAAAGCCATGCAATTTAACAAAGGTGTGTATGTATAATATTATATAAAATATTTGCTCAGTGAAGATTAAAAATATCTTATTAGGTAACAAATTTGTAACAATTGCAAATTGAGGCAAGGCTTTAAAGAGAACAACATGAGAGATTATTTTTGTTGCATTTTAAAATAAACACAATTATCATTTATTCATTAATTCATCTTCAGTGACCATTTTCTAGTTATTTGGATCAATATATCTTTTATTTATACAAATTAACACTTTTTCTTTTGACAAAAAGGGCACGGATGATTACTTAATTGTATAATAATAATAATAATAATAATAATAATAATAATAATAATAATAATAATAATAATAATATATTTTAAAATATCATACATCATTTTACCTGTTAAGTGACCAGTGACAAACCAACCTTTGGTAAAGGTTCTTTACAATACTAATTATAATTTCATAACAAATAAATACTTCTATAATGTTTTGCATGAATTTCCATTTTTTACCCCAAATCCATAAACTCCCACAGAAATATTCATAAGATTGATTACATATTACATAAATATAAGACAGTAGATAGCTGGATATCATATACAGTATACGAATCATTAACAAAACACATTGTAACTGTTAAAAACTGTGCAAATTAAATTTCTAAGATTTTAAATTAATCAAACCTCCTAAAAATTAGGCTAAATGTACATTGAATACGTATCAACAGAATCTTCATGAGGGTTTCAGGATTTTAAGGATGATGACATAATAATAATAATAATAATAATAATAATAATAATAATAATAATAATAATAATAAAACATACACAAAACAAGTCAAATGTTTTTTTATTTGTTTATATTGTTTTTGCACTTAATATCATTTTATGTAACACACTTACTGATCATTTTACTGTTGATGCATTTCAATATTCAATATTAAAATAATCATATGTATTCTGTGTTAAACCGGTCAGAAAATAAAAACAGCAATCAGTCATAACATTAACACCACCACCATCTGAACAACATGGATCATCAAATAAATACCATCCTGGTGACACGATCTTGGACACGCAAGGCTCATCCATGCCTGCTGGGACCAAAGGCCAGCCTGACAATGCAGCACAAATCACAAAAAAATGCTGGCCACAATAGAAAGAAACACCCATTGCCCCATGGACCACCACGCATGGGGTCCAGCCCAAGCACCTGGCCGACCTCCAAACTCTTCAGATCCCTATCTAATCAGGCACCATGGGATGTACACATAAGTTTGATCCACAGAGCTGCCACCCTGCAACCCACAGCACCTAAAGGATCCACTGCCAATGTAGTTTTAATGTTATGTCTGAATGGTGGTAAAAAAACTAATGAATAACATGCAAACTAATTCTGAATCCCATGTAAATTAAGCCATCTGTAATTATCCGTGGCGATATCCTAACATCTGTTTATCCAATATCTATACAGCTTATAATGTGTAATATTGTTGCATGGAGGCTAAAGCGTATCCCAGGGAACTTAGAGCAGAAAGGAGAGTACACCCTGCATGGGGTGCCAACCCTTTACCAGACACACACACACATACTCACACACTTTCATACATTTCATGTAATTTAGGAATGCTAGGCTACACTGCCTTTTGAATGAGAGAGGAATCAGAAGTACCTAGAGGAAACCCAAAAAGTATGGCAAAAACATGTAAACTCCACACACAAACCAAAGGTGAGTTTTGAACCAACAACTCTGGAGGTGCGAGGCAATAGAATTAAACGCTAAGCAATGATGCGGCTGATATCTTAGCAGTTAAAAGTTACTCGAATTAACGATGTATTCTTTTTTTGGATTGTGGATATTGAGTATTTTTTTAGTTCTCTACACTACACTTGATAATTTG